>CM056582.1:2993439-4193439 GCA_029721435.1 Gymnothorax reevesii
CAAAAAGAAAAGAGACCCAAGAGAAAAATTAGTATGATTGGTGTTTTTTGCTTTTTCAAGGCCACAATACAGGTAAACTGAACACACTGAGTAAAGAAAAGTAGCTTAAGCCAAGAGTTCAGCAACTATTCTGATGACAAAATGAAACTTATGGGTCTGTTTGCTCCGCAAATCCATTTCTGAGGCCCTCAAACTCCCTCCAAAATTAAGGCAATTTTGTAAAGACTAGCCCCCCCTGCCGTAAAATAGGCTAAATTTCAGGAACTAGCAATGACTGAGCAGAAATATTTGATCCGAGGACTGCAAATGCATATCTCTTGAAATGCGCAAAGTTTTTTTTTAAATCCAAATTTTGATGTGGGGGGCTCTGGTTGAGTTGACACGGAATGACCCAAAAGGCTAAAGTCACACATGCAGGAGGGAAAGGCTGTGGGCAGAAGGGAAAGGCTGTGGACAGGAGGGAAAGGCTGTGGGCAGGAGGGAAAGGCTGTGGACAGGAGGGAAAGGCTGCGGACAGGAGGGAAAGGCTGTGGGCAGGAGGGAAAGGCTGTGGGCAGGAGGGAAAGGCTGTGGGCAGAAGGGAAAGGCTGTGGACAGGAGGGAAAGGCTGTGGACAGGAGGGAAAGGCTGCGGACAGGAGGGAAAGGCTGTGGACAGGAGGGAAAGGCTGTGGACAGGAGGGAAAGGCTGTGGGCAGGAGGGAAAGGCTGTGGACAGGAGGGAAAGGCTGTGGACAGGAGGGAAAGGCTGTGGGCAGGAGGGAAAGGCTGTGGGCAGAAGGGAAAGGCTGTGGACAGGAGGGAAAGGCTGTGGGCAGAAGGGAAAGGCTGTGGACAGGAGGGAAAGGCTGTGGACAGGAGGGAAAGGCTGTGGGCAGGAGGGAAAGGATGTGGACAGAAGGGAAAGGCTGTGGACAGAAGGGAAAGGCTGTGGGCAGGAGGGAAAGGCTGTGGACAGGAGGGAAAGGCTGTGGGCAGAAGGGAAAGGCTGTGGGCAGAAGGGAAAGGCTGTGGGCAGGAGGGAAAGGCTGCGGACAGGAGGGAAAGGCTGCGGACAGGAGGGAAAGGCTGCGGGCAGGAGGGAAAGGCTGCGGGCAGGAGGGAAAGGCTGCGGACAGGAGGGAAAGGCTGCGGACAGGAGGGAAAGGCTGCGGACAGGAGGGAAAGGCTGTGGGCAGGAGGGAAAGGCTGTGGGCAGAAGGGAAAGGCTGTGGGCAGGAGGGAAAGGCTGCGGACAGGAGGGAAAGGCTGTGGACAGGAGGGAAAGGCTGTGGACAGGAGGGAAAGGCTGTGGGCAGAAGGGAAAGGCTGTGGACAGAAGGGAAAGGCTGCGGACAGGAGGGAAAGGCTGTGGGCAGAAGGGAAAGGCTGCGGGCAGGAGGGAAAGGCTGCGGACAGGAGGGAAAGGCTGTGGACAGGAGGGAAAAGCTGTGGGCAGGAGGGAAAGGCTGTGGGCAGAAGGGAAAGGCTGTGGACAGGAGGGAAAGGCTGTGGGCAGGAGGGAAAGGCTGCGGGCAGAAGGGAAAGGCTGTGGGCAGAAGGGAAAGGCTGTGGACAGGAGGGAAAGGCTGTGGACAGGAGGGAAAGGCTGTGGGCAGGATGGAAAGGCTGTGGGCAGAAGGGAAAGGCTGTGGGCAGGAGGGAAAGGCTGTGGACAGGAGGGAAAGGCTGTGGACAGGAGGGAAAGGCTGTGGACAGAAGGGAAAGGCTGTGGGCAGAAGGGAAAGGCTGTGGGCAGAAGGGAAAGGCTGTGGACAGGAGGGAAAGGCTGTGGGCAGAAGGGAAAGGCTGTGGACATGAGGGAAAGGCTGTGGGCAGAAGGGATACACACTCTGTCGTCTTCAGCAGCTCATAAACACCATCGGAGTGTACAGGCAACAGGTCATACAGGCCACTAACCAGGAGTGCACCTGAGAGAGAGAGAGAGTTGGGGGTGCAATGGAGAGAGTGAGAGAGAATGAGAGAATGTTATAATGCATGTTTGCTCTTAGTTTAGACTTAAAAAACAAAACTTTTCAGCACCAATTTTGGTACCAGCTCTCAAGAAATGTAATGTCGGAGGTACAAGACTAAAAGTCAAGACTCAAAACTTTTTATCTGCAAAGGAAGTCTCCTAATCTCAGAAAAGTGAATCATGACACACATCTATAATTTATCACAATAAATCTATGCGCATGCATGTCATTATGTGGTGTAAAAATAAATTCACAAGTGCACACACTTCAAGCCAAGTTAACCACTTATGTGTTCAATAACTAAAGACAGTAAGAACATTTTTGGACTATGTGTGCAATCATTTCCATATGACAACCAGTCTGGACTGATACATTACACTTATTCTATGGTTTGCAAACTTGTATTTTAACTACTTAACCATTCAGACTTTCCTTCGCCCACCATTAGCTGATGTTGCAAGGATGTAATCAAACTACCTTAGCTATATGCTAGACTGGGATCGTTAGTTTTATTTTTTTACATCATTATACCAGAGCTGCAATGACTGCTTCTATCATGTCCCAATTCCACTCGGGCAGCCGAAATCGCATTATCGTTACCACTATATTTGCCAAAGACATCAACAGCCTATAACAGAAAACTCTAACTTGTTTTCTACTTTTACTTTACGCCATCATTTCCAGTGTTGGCAGACTCATAACACAAAGGTTACTTTTGGCTTGGAATTCAAACGTGGGAAATTGTTACAGACCTGCAACCATCTGAAGTGATCTTTATAAATACAAAACCCAATGAGCTGCCTTGCTTAACATGGCTACATGTGACAGAGCGCAAAACTTTCAGCTATTTGTTTACATCTCAACAATTGCAAAATTCTACCTGAAAGCTTTTATAGGTCACTGTTTGCCTGAAATATCTGTTTTAATTTTGAAATTTCGCACTTGCCGTAATTAGAAATGGTACAAGTTGAATACAACTTTAATATTTCAAATGTTGAATACTAATTATTTTCAATAATTTTATTGTAAATAAGCAGTATTTTATACAATGCTATGTGTGTAATTTTAAAATTGTTAAAAAGTTTTAAGTCTGTGTTTAAAAGAATTTTAATTTATACTTTGGTATCAAAACCAGTGTTGAGAATCGCGGATTTGCAGAGCTATCAAAAATGGCCACAAAAATTTTGGTGTTGCAACACACCTAGTTGCACTTTTATCACACCATTTCACTTTTAAATGAGCTAAAATCTGAAGATGCGCGGAGCGTGTTTGGGCGAGGCAGGAGAGGACCTTAAAGATTAGAGGATGTGTGGAGTGAGTGTGAACGAGGCGGGAGAGCATCTTTAGAGGCTGAGGATGAGTGGAGTGTGTGCGAGTGAGGCCGGAGAGCACCTTTAAGAGCTGAGGATGTGTAAAGTGTGTGTGAGCGAGGCCGAAGAGCACCTTGAAGAGCTGAGGACGTGTAGAGTGTGTGTGTGAGCGAGGCCCAGAGAGCACCTTTAAGAGCTGAGGATGTGTAGAGTGTGTGTGAGCGAAGCCGGAGAGCACCTTGAAGAGCTGAGGATGTGTAAAGTGTGTGTGAGCGAGGCCGAAGAGCATCTTGAAGAGCTGAGGACGTGTAGAGTGTGTGCGAGCGAGGCCCAGAGAGCACCTTTAAGAGCTGAGGATGTGTAGAGTGTGTGTGAGCGAGGCCGGAGAGCACCTTGAAGAGCTGAGGATGTGTAAAGTGTGTGTGAGCGAGGCCGAAGAGCACCTTGAAGAGCTGAGGACGTGTAGAGTGTGTGTGAGCGAGGCCCAGAGAGCACCTTTAAGAGCTGAGGATGTGTAGAGTGTGTGAGCGAGGCCGGAGAGCACCTTGAAGAGCTGTAGATGTGTGGAGTGCGTGTGAGCGAGGCCAGAGAGCACCTTGAAGAGTGAGGACGTGTGGAGTGTGTGTGAGCGAGGCCAGAGAGCACCTTGAAGAGTGAGGACGTGTGGAGTGTGTGTGAGCGAGGCCCAGAGAGCACCTTTAAGAGCTGAGGATGTGTAGAGTGTGTGAGAGTGAGGCCAGGGAGCACCTTTAAGAGCTGAGGATGTGTAAAGTGTGTGTGAGCGAGGCCGAAGAGCACCTTGAAGTGCTGAGGATGTGTGGAGTGTGTGTGAGCGAGGCCAAAGAGCACCTTTAAGAGCTGAGGATGTGTAAAGTGTGTGTGAGCGAGGCCGAAGTGCACTTTGAAGAGCTGAGGATGTGTAAAGTGTGTGTGAACGAGGCCGTAGAGCACCTTGAAGAGCTGTGGATGTGTGGAGTGCGTGTGAGCGAGGCCAGAGAGCACCTTGAAGAGCTGGGGATGTGTGGAGTGCGTGTGAGCGAGGCCAGAGAGCACCTTGAAGAGCTGAGGATGTGTGGAGTGTGTGTGAGCGAGCCCCAGAGAGCACCTTTAAGAGCTGAGGATGTGTGGAGTGTGTGTGAGCGAGGCCAAAGAGCACCTTGAAGAGCTGTGGATGTGTGGAGTGCGTGTGAGTGAGGCCAGAGAGCACCTTGAAGAGCTGAGGATGTGTGGGGTGTGTGTGAGCGAGGCCGGAGAGCACCTTAAAGAGCTGTGGTTGTGTGGAGTGCATGTGAGCGAGACCAGAGAGCACCTTGAAGAGCTGAGGATGTGTGGAGTGCATGTGAGCGAGACCAGAGAGCACCTTGAAGAGCTGAGGATGTGTGGAGTGTGCGTGAGTGAGGCCAGAGAGCACCTTTAAGAGCTGAGGATGTGTGGAGTGTGCGTGAGTGAGGCCAGAGAGCACCTTGAAGAGCTGAGGATGTGTGGAGTGTGTGTGAGCGAGCCCCAGAGAGCACCTTTAAGAGCTGAGGATGTGTGGAGTGTGTGTGAGCGAGGCCAGAGAGCACCTTTAAGAGCTGAGGATGTGTGGAGTGTGTGTGAGCGAGGCCAGAGAGCACCTTTAAGAGCTGAGGATGTGTGGGGTGTGTGTGAGCGAGGCCGGAGAGCACCTTAAAGAGCTGTGGTTGTGTGGAGTGCATGTGAGCGAGACCAGAGAGCACCTTGAAGAGCTGAGGATGTGTGGAGTGTGCGTGAGTGAGGCCAGAGAGCACCTTTAAGAGCTGAGGATGTGTGGAGTGTGTGTGAGTGAGGCCCAGAGAGCACCTTTAAGAACACAGGATGAGTGGAGTGCATGTGAGGGAGGACAGAGAGCACCTTTAAGAGCTGAGGATGTGGAGTGTGTGTGGGCGAGGCCGGAGAGCACCTTTAATCGGAGGCCTGACTGTGTACTGAGACCAGTCCGTGCTCAGGAGCATGGCAGCCAGGTGTGCACCAGAGGAATGAGCACACAGGTACAGCCCACTACAGAGGGAGAGGGAGAGAGGGAGTGGCAGAGAACGGGATGGAGTGATGGACAAGGATTCTGAGATAGACGGGGTAATCTTATATGAGAAATTCAATGAGACAGTGTGTATGTGCAGGTATGTACGTATGTGTGCATGCATGTGCCTCTGTGTGTGTGTGTGTGTGTGTGTGTGTGTGTGTGAGAGAGAGAGAGTGAGTGTGTGTGTGAGTGTGTTCTTGTACTTGCTCTGTACTGAGGACCGGCATGAGTTTCTTTACCAACAAAGTGAAGTCTTTTTTGGGAAGTGAGGACTTAACCTATCAGGGATAGGTTAAGGTTAGGGTAAGGGTTAGGGGTAAGGTTAGAATTAGGGATAGGTTAAGGTTAGGGTAAGGGTTAGGGGTAAGGTTAGAATTAGGGATAGGTTAAGGTTAGGGTAAGGGTTTGGGGTAAGGTTAGAATCAGGGATAGGTTAAGGTTAGGGTAAGGGTTTGGGGCAAGGTTAGAATTAGGGATAGGTTAAGGTTAGGGTAAGGGTTTGGGGTAAGGTTAGAATTAGGGATAGGTTAAGGTTAGGGTAAGGGTTTGGGTTAAGGTTAGAATTAGGGATAGGTTAGAGTTTGGGGTAAGGTTAGAATTAGGGAGAGGGTAAGGTTCGGGTAACGGTTAGGGGTAAGGGTAGAATCAGGGATAGGGTAAGGTTAGGGTCAGGGTTGGGGTAAGGTTAGAATTAGGGATAGGTTAAGGTTTGGGTAAGGGTTTGGGGTAAGGTTAGAATTAGGGATAGGTTAAGGTTAGGGTAAGGGTTTGGGGTAAGGTTAGAATCAGGGATAGGTTAAGGTTAGGGTAAGGGTTTGGGGCAAGGTTAGAATTAGGGATAGGTTAAGGTTAGGGTAAGGGTTTGGGGTAAGATTAGAATTAGGGATAGGTTAAGGTTAGGGTAAGGGTTTGGGGTAAGGTTAGAATTAGGGATAGGTTAAGGTTAGGGTAAGGTTAGAATTAGGGATAGGTTAAGGTTAGGGTAAGGTTGGAATTAGGGATAGGTTAAGGGTAGGGTAAGTGTTTGGGTTAAGGTTAGAATTAGGGACAGGTTAAGGTTCGGGTAACGGTTAGGGGTAAGGTTAGAATCAGGGATAGGTTAAGGTTAGGGTCAGGGTTGGGGTAAGGTTAGAATTAGGGATAGGTTAAGGTTTGGGTAAGGGTTTGGGGTAAGGTTAGAATTAGGGATAGGTTAAGGTTAGGGTAAGGTTAGAATTAGGGATAAGTTAAGGTTAGGGTAAGGGTTTGGGGTAAGGTTAGAATTAGGGATAGGTTAAGGTTAGGGTAAGGGTTTGGGGTAAGGTTAGAATCAGGGATAGGTTAACGTTAGGGTAAGGGTTTGGGGTAAGGTTAGAATCAGGGATAGGTTAAGGTTAGGGTAAGGGTTTGGGGTGAGGTTAGAATTAGGGATAGGTTAGGGTAAGGGTTTGGGGTAAGGTTAGAATCAGGGATAGGTTAAGGTTAGGGTCAGGGTTGGGGTAAGGTTAGAATTAGGGATAGGTTAAGGTTTGGGTAAGGGTTTGGGGTAAGGTCAGAATTAGGGATAGGTTAAGGTTAGGGTAAGGGTGTGGGGTAAGGTCAGAATTAGGGATATGTTAAGGTTAGGGTAAGGTTACAACTAGGGATAGGTTAAGGTTAGGGTAACGGTTAGGGGTAAGGTTAGAATTAGGCATAGGTTGAGGTTAGGGTAAGGTTAGAATTAGGGACAGGTTAAAGTTAGGATATTGGTTTGGGTTAAGGTTAGAATTAGGGATAGGTTAAGGTTAGGGTAATGGTTTGGGCTAAGGTTAGAATTAGGGATAGGTTAAGGTTAGGGTAAGGTTAGAACTAGGGATAGGTTAAGGTTAGGGTAACGGTTAGGGGTAAGGTTAGAATTAGGGATAGGTTAAGGTTAGGGTAAGGTTAGAATTAGGGATAAGTTAAGGTTAGGGTAAGGGTTTGGGGTAAGGTTAGAATTAGGGATAGGTTAAGGTTAGGGTAACGGTTTGGGGTAAGGTTAGAATTAGGGATAGGTTAAGGTTAGGGTAAGGGTTTGGGGTAAGGTTAGAATTAGGGATAGGTTAAGGTTAGGGTAAGGGTTATGGGTAAGTGTAGAATTAGGGATAGGTTAAGGTTAGGGTAAGGGTTAGGGGTAAGGTTAGAATTAGGGATAGGTTAAGGTTAGGGTAAGGGTTTGGGGTAAGGTTAGAATTAGGGATAGGTTAAGGTTAGGGTAAGGGTTAGGGGTAAGGTTATAATTAGGGATAGGTTAAGGTTAGGGTAAGGGTTAGGGGTAAGGTTAGAATTAGGGATAGGTTAAGGTTAGGGTAAGGGTTTGGGGTAAAGTTAAAATTAGGGATAGGTTAAGGTTAGGGTAAGGGTTAGGGGTAAGGTTAGAATTAGGGACAGGTTAAGGTTCGGGTAACGGTTAGGGGTAAGGTTAGAATTAGGGATAGGTTAAGGTTAGGGTAAGGTTAGAATTAGGGATAAGTTAAGGTTAGGGTAAGGGTTTGGGGTAAGGTTAGAATTAGGGATAGGTTAAGGTTAGGGTAAGGGTTTGGGGTAAGGTTAGAATCAGGGATAGGTTAAGGTTAGGGTAAGGGTTTGGGGTAAGGTTAGAATTAGGGATAGGTTAGGGTAAGGGTTTGGGTGAGTCATACATTGCTTTTTGTTAAGATTTGGGAAATGCTGTACAGATACAGGAAGAATGAATGGAAGTCAATGTAATGTCCTCACAAAGATATAAGTACAAGGATGCGAGTGTGTGAGATGTGAGAGAGAGAGTGAGTATGTGTGTGTGTGTGTGTGTGTGTGTGTGTGTGTGTGTGTGTGTGTGCGCGCTTGCAGTGAAGATGCATTTGGAATCTCTGTGCAATCCGTGAGTCAGGATTAGGAGGAACAGTGAGATGCGGCCGGTTGTTTTACCTGATGTGAGAATACTGCAGCATCACAGACACCACACTACGCCTCACCTGAGACACCATCACATCCACGCCACCTGTGGGGAAGAGCAGTGCGTGCTGGGAAATGGAGTCCGTCATGACCACGCTGTCACTGTTCACCGGTAAGCACACATATTACTTCATGAGAACAAGAATGAATCACATATACATGAGGCTATATGAATGAAACCTATACTACCATATCGTCATATACGACTAAATCACTACTCTGATTGTTTCTTACATCTCTTTTATCGGCAATGATAATATAAACTTTGTCATGACAATACAGAACTTTTCACTTGAACACGTGAGTGAGAGAGAAGGAGGGAGAGTGAGAGAGAGACAGAGAACAGAGAGGTTTAATGAAAGAATAAAATCATCTCTTCACCTCCGGAAGCAATGTCATAACCGACCGCCACCAGTGCCACGCCCTTCTGAACAAGTGGAAGGGCAATGAAGCCCGACTCCTCCTTACTGTGGGCGAGAGATGATTTACACACTATCACTAAAGAACCAATCCTGAAAAATACATGAATCCATCACTGATGGTTCAAACGCTATGACTTACTGAAGTTGGTAACTGTATACAGACACTCACTTTTACTCAAATTTGGGGGTCACGCCTCCATTTTGAGGTCCAAATATCTCGAAAACGAATGAAGACACTATTGTCAAATTTTGCTCATAACATACTGGATACAACAACGTTTTCGGGGAATCTGAAGAAAATCTGAGGGAGTCAGTCGAGAAGCCTCTCGTGATTTCGAATAGAATTTCACCCCATCATCTCCCCTGCTCACCCCAGCCCACATACCATCATCTCCCCTGCTCGCCCCAGCCTTCACACCATCATCTACCCAAGCGCCGCAGCCGACACACCATCATCTACCCTGTTCACCCCAGCCCACACACCATCATCTACCCTGCTCGCTCCAGCCTTCACACCATCATCTACCCAAGCGCCGCAGCCGACACACCATCCTCTACCCTGTTCACCCCACCCCACACACCATCATCTACCCTGCTCCCTCCAGCCTTCACACCATCATCTACCCAAGCGCCGCAGCCGACACACCATCATCTACCCTGTTCACCCCAGCCCACACACCATCATCTACCCTGCTCGCTCCAGCCTTCACACCATCATCTACCCAAGCGCGACACCTCCAGAAAATTCGTTGACTTGCCATGGATTATATAGTGACTCAATAGCATGAGTATAGCAATAGTATATATTAGTATAGATTTCCCCCCCCCTTGCAGTGTTGCAGGATTAATATCCAGTCTGACCAGGCAAACACGAGCTCTGACTCACCTCAGGAACTGCTGGTATACACCGTGCAGATAGATAACCAGCGGCAAATCTGTAAGACAGACATTTATATTTCCAAAGCATAGCAAAATACCCTTAAAATATGCAATCATTTCAATCAAACTACATATTCAATCGCATGGTCCCAACGAGCCATAAAATTAAATTGGCTATAAAATATCACTCCATTGAACGTAATATTTAACTTGACTAGATTTTATTATTTATTATATAACTGGAATTTCATTGATTTAGCTTTTATTTAATCTTTATCAAGACTTCCATCCCTTTTGCTCAATCATTGGGAAAAGCGACACACAGTTACACGATGTGGCCATGCGGTTCACCTAATTAACCCTGTTAGATGGGTGTGAGACCCCAGCTACAGAACACGGCTCAGTAATCTGGGGCAGGAGTCGGGCAAGGGTCAGCTCAATTATAACGATGCAAAACAACCACATCAACAATGTCCCCATATTCCAGGATCAAACATCCGCCATCAGAAAAGCACATTCTACTTGATAGTTCAATTGGGTAACCAGTTGCAAAACGGTCATTATTTTATAATGGGATTGAATGATTACTAATCTCACAATTTTATACTGATTGCATTCTGTAAGCAAAAGATGAAAATTAGCCTTTTCACAGAGAAATCAGCATTTAAACAGTTTTATCCAAGTTATGAACATATTTTACTCGAGCTGTTATCATACATTGTTGGTCTGTTTTTTTGTATCTTCACAATATTACCTACGTCAACCACATCTGACTCACTCCGATGTTTACAACTACATGAAGTGAACAGTTTTAAAAGTATAAACATGCAGTTCTAGCTGCTAGGTCTGCATATTTCTGTCACCTGATTAACAATAATAACAATAATTAACAATAATAATCCATGCTTCTGTTTAATACAGTAGCAAAACCCACTCGGATTAACTCTGTCAAAACTTTCCAAGACTTTGACAGACTAGTGCACTATGACTTGAGAGCAGGTTTTGACGCCATGGACCACAGTTCACTTCAAAGCTGCATGGAGAAACATATCAGTATCCAGGGGGTGGTGCTTTCATCATTTCATTCATATTCATCAAACAGAACTAAACATATAAGATATAACAACAGAGTTTCTGAACTATCTTATACAAAGTTTGGTATACTTCAGGGATCAGTTCTTAGCCCCATGTTTTTTTCTTCTTAAATGCCTCCCCCTAGTGGCATCATTTGCAAACATGGAATAGACTTTCACTCGTATGCTACCGATACACAGCTATAGTATGTCCCTGTGAAGCCAAACAACCTTCCAACAACTCTTAAATTTAGACGCATGTCTATCAGAAGTTAAGAAATGGATGGATTTTAACTTTTTGCCACTAAGTACTGATTCAACAGAGCTATTAGTCCTTCAATCAGCCAAATATGGGCCTTTAAGAAACTGAGTGTTAATATTTATGACTATTTCAGAAAGCTCCAGCATCCACTGGTGATTTTCAATTCTTATCTGAAATTCCAGTCAAGTACAAAAACTATTACCAAGCCAGCATTTTTTTTCATCTAAGTACTGTCTGAACAACTTAATCATTCTGTCATGCTGAAACTGCAATCCACGCATTTGTGCCTCCCAGACTTGATAACTGTTATGTCCTTTTCTCTGGTTTTACAAGCTGTGCTACCGGAGGTCTTTAGCATGTTCAGAGTCTTGACTAAATAATAGATAATTTCACCATATAACACCCATTCTGGCCTCTATTCGCTGGCTACCTGTGCACATGAGAGCTGACTTCAAGGTTTTTCTTTTATAAGATAAGATATACTTTATTGAACCCCATAGGGACTTTATCCCCTGCATTTGACCCATCCTATAGTTAGGAGCAGTAGGCAGCCACAGAGCAGCGCCCGGGGACCAACTTCAGTTCTAAAGCCAGTTCCTTGGTCATGGGTACTGGTTGGAGTGTTCCTATGGGGCATGTTTTTGTGGGTGGGGGAAACCGGAGTACCCGAAGGACACCCACGCGAACACGGGGAGAACATGCAAACTCCACACAGAAAGGCCCCAGGCCGGATTCAAACCCAATACCTTCTTGCTGTGAAGACAGTGCTAACCACTACGCCACCGTGCCTCCCTTTTACCCCATAAGGCCTTACACGGACTTGCCCCACATTGCTCATTGGAGCTAAAAGCACCCTATACAAAGCACACCTTCTTCACTCCCTCAGTGCTGCTCATTCGTACATTATGGGGAAAAAAAAGAGATGAGCTGGCCTTCCTTTAGAATCGCCTTCCATCACATGTAGAAGTAGCTCGTTCAGATAAACTCTATAGGTCTGAATTCATATATTTATTCACTCCAGTGCAGCCCTCAATAGAACTGTTAAGACCTTAATCACTTAGTTTTATTTTCATTTTTATTCTGTTATAAACCAGTGGTATGTTTGCGTATGTATTCATTACAGTCTACCCTAGAGCGCTGTTGGATTGATCACCTTTCTAAAATCCTTTTTCACTTTGACGTTTCTAACACGGTAATCTGTTTTGTTGATTTGCTTGCCGTTTGTTTTGTTTTGTTTAATGGTCTTATGAAGTGTATTGGGACCATGTTTCTCGGCAATGCTGCACTATAAAAAATAAAACTGATTGATGAACACGTATGTGAATCCCCGAAAGGGACCACTGAGGCGGGGGGGTGGGGGTGGGGGTGGAATAACTGAAACCTATGTTGATTTGGAGCCTGGAGATGAATTATGCCCTGTGGTTTCATCAGTGCAAACATCACTTAGAAAATTAAAATGATCAGACAATTCATACACTATAAACTTACTGCAGTGGGTAAAAAAAATAACTGGCGCAAATCAGTTTAAGGCGAAATTACCGAGTTCGTGAGGAATATTTAGGTTGCAATCGAGATTGTTTTATGTCAAAGAAGCTGGATCTTTTAATCTGCCATGGGAAGTTATAATGCCTCCGATTATGAGTTTAGGGTTTATCGAGGCTGCTCTCGCACAGACAGCCTTGGCTTGTGTTGAACCTGTTTCGTGGGACAGTCATCTGCGGCGCACCCCTTCCCCCTACCTAAGGAAGGAGCGCTGGGAATATACACATCCAGTTTCTCCAAGTCCCCCTCTCCATACGGCACACTCAGCAGAGTCTGTGTGGCGCTGCGAGCCCGTTCCGTACCTACAGCACACACAGCCACCAACATCGGAACGAGGTCAGTCTAGTTCTGCAAGGCAACGCACTCGGGATAAATTTGATTATCAACCTTACACAACTCCCTAACATAATCAACACAGAATATGGCCAGCATAGCTTTTCCAGATAAAACGGCAAGACCTACTTCCGGTAAACCTTTAAACTGTTAATAAAGCAATACAAACAGAATCAAAGACCACCAACCCTCTCGCAGGGCCGCTGCGTGAGCCTTCATCACATCATCAGAAAACGGCAAGCCGTGCTTTCCAGCGCTGTTGATCATGGATGGTTCTTAAAATACATCCATTCGCCTAATTTGGAACCAAAAAGTCACATGACGTGCTCGGGAGTTCCGGTTGAAATGTGCGGATGTATTCACACTCAAAGGAAGGGGAGCGAACATGGATCAGCAAACAGAAGCGATAGTATCGAAGATGACACAGTACAACAGCAACTTTATTGTTTGCTACGGTGAGGTATTGATTCCTCGTACTTTCTAATCAGCTATGAGTGCATATTTCAGCCCATAAAAAAAAAGGTGATAACAAATGATCCCCGCTCTTTTACAGGTATCACTTAGTCTTAGTGTATTGAATCTGCGAATATATTCTTCAAATCTCACCACTCCTTGAAGTGAACTTCCCTTGCCATGAACACGCACTCAATGTAGCATCTATAGCCTTTCAAAACGTAACAGAACTATGATAATGTGGTTTTTGTTTGTTTGTTTTGTTTTACTGAAAGTTATAAGAAAATGTCAGATTGAAGTGAGAAGAAAGTACATATTTACCTTACCCTTTTGCTTGAAGCACAACATTTTCTTACTTGAGCATGGCGCTTAAATAAAAGATTAAATTAAACAACAAACAGGCTGAGAACAAAATGTGTTATATGTAAGAATTTGGCAATATAATGGAAATAATGACATGTAAACCAGTAAAAGTTTTCATATTCAACTTCATACTGTGATAAACGTTGATGTATGTAGTTTTTCCCCCTTTTTTCTTTTTTTTGAATTTATACGTAATTTTATTTTTTGTTTAGTTTAATACTGTAATGTGTTTGGATGCATCAGAGACATGTAAAATTGCAAACTTGTTTATTTCTGTTGTCATTGTCAGCCAAAATTGCAACATTTAAAGATACGGTGTATAACGTTAGTGAAACATGGTGGTCTGACATATCTGACATTTCTATTGTACTGGTATTATTTGCTGTGTGGCTTTGGTGGCACCTTTGGGAGACCCAGGGCCTGTACTGCAGAACAGGATTTGAGGTTATCCTGGTAACTTCAGGTTTAATAATTTAATTTGCCTGCTTCTTGAGCCATATGTTACCTGTGCAACATGAAAGAGTAATGCCCTCACAGTCCCTCAAACTGTTTGCACTGCCCGAGTAATGCCCTCACAGTCCCTCAAACTGTTGGCACTGCCCGAGTAATGCCCTCACAGTCCCTCAAACTGTTGGCACTGCCCGAGTAATGCCCTCACAGTCCCTCAAACTGTTGGCACTGCCCGAGTAATGCCCTCACAGTCCCTCAAACTGTTTGCACTGCCCGAGTAATACCCTCACAGTCCCTCAAACTGTTGGCACTGCCTGAGTAATGCCCTCACAGTCCCTCAAACTGTTGGCACTGCCTGAGTAATGCCCTCACAGTCCCTCAAACTGTTGGCACTGCCCGAGTAATGCCCTCACAGTCCCTCAAACTGTTGGCACTGCCCGAGTAATACCCTCACAGTCCCTCAAACTGTTGGCACTGCCCGAGTAATGCCTCACAGTCCTTCAAACTGTTGGCACTGCCCGAGTAATGCCCTCACAGTCCCTCAAACTGTTGGCATTGCCTGAGTAATGCCCTCACAGTCTCTCAAACTGTTGGCACTGCCCGAGTAATGCCCTCACAGTCCCTCAAACTGTTGGCACTGCCCAAGTAATGCCCTCACAGTCCCTCAAACTGTTGGCACTGCCCGAATAATGCCCTCACAGTCCCTCAAACTGTTGGCACTGCCTGAGTAATGCCTCACAGTCCTTCAAACTGTTGGCACTGCCCGAGTAATGCCCTCACAGTCCCTCAAACTGTTGGCACTGCCCGAGTAATGCCCTCACAGTCCCTCAAACTGTTGGCACTGCTCGAGTAATGCCCTCACAGTCCCTCAAATTGTTGGCACTGCCCGAGTAATGCCCTCACAGTCCCTCAAACTGTTGGCACTGCCCGAGTAATTCCCTCACAGTCCCTCAAACTGTTGGCACTGCCCGAGTAATGCCTCACAGGCCCTCAAACTGTTGGCACTGCCCGAGTAATGCCCTCACAGTCCCTCAAACTGTTGGCACTGCCCGAGTAATTCCCTCACAGTCCCTCAAACTGTTGGCACTGCCCGAGTAATGCCTCACAGTCCCTCAAACTGTTGGCACTGCCAGAGTAATGCCCTCATAGTCCATCAAACTGTTGGCACTGCCCGAGTAATGCCTCACAGTCCTTCAAACTGTTGGCACTGCCCGAGTAATGCCCTCACAGTCCCTCAAACTGTTGGCACTGCCCGAATAATGCCCTCACAGTCCCTCAAACTGTTGGCACTGCCTGAGTAATGCCTCACAGTCCTTCAAACTGTTGGCACTGCCCGAGTAATGCCCTCACAGTCCCTCAAACTGTTGGCACTGCCCGAGTAATGCCCTCACAGTCCCTCAAACTGTTGGCACTGCTCGAGTAATGCCCTCACAGTCCCTCAAATTGTTGGCACTGCCCGAGTAATGCCCTCACAGTCCCTCAAACTGTTGGCACTGCCCGAGTAATTCCCTCACAGTCCCTCAAACTGTTGGCACTGCCCGAGTAATGCCCTCACAGTCCCTCAAACTGTTGGCACTGCCCGAGTAATTCCCTCACAGTCCCTCAAACTGTTGGCACTGCCCGAGTAATGCCTCACAGTCCCTCAAACTGTTGGCACTGCCAGAGTAATGCCCTCATAGTCCATCAAACTGTTGGCACTGCCCGAGTAATGCCTCACAGTCCTTCAAACTGTTGGCACTGCCCGAGTAATGCCCTCACAGTCCCTCAAACTGTTGGCACTGCCCGAATAATGCCCTCACAGTCCCTCAAACTGTTGGCACTGCCCGAGTAATTCCCTCACAGTCCCTCAAACTGTTGGCACTGCCCGAGTAATGCCTCACAGTCCCTCAAACTGTTGGCACTGCCAGAGTAATGCCCTCATAGTCCATCAAACTGTTGGCACTGCCCGAGTAATGCCTCACAGTCCTTCAAACTGTTGGCACTGCCCGAGTAATGCCCTCACAGTCCCTCAAACTGTTGGCACTGCCCGAGTAATGCCCTCACAGTCCCTCAAACTGTTGGCACTGCTCGGGTAATGCCCTCACAGTCCCTCAAATTGTTGGCACTGCCCGAGTAATGCCCTCACAGTCCCTCAAACTGTTGGCACTGCCCGAGTAATTCCCTCACAGTCCCTCAAACTGTTGGCACTGCCCGAGTAATGCCTCACAGTCCCTCAAACTGTTGGCACTGCCCGAGTAATGCCCTCACAGTCCCTCAAACTGTTGGCACTGCCCGAGTAATTCCCTCACAGTCCCTCAAACTGTTGGCACTGCCCGAGTAATGCCTCACAGTCCCTCAAACTGTTGGCACTGCCAGAGTAATGCCCTCATAGTCCATCAAACTGTTGGCACTGCCCGAGTAATGCCTCACAGTCCCTCAAACTGTTGGCACTGCCAGAGTAATGCCCTCATAGTCCATCAAACTGTTGGCACTGCCCGAGTAATGCCTCACAGTCCTTCAAACTGTTGGCACTGCCCGAGTAATGCCCTCACAGTCCCTCAAACTGTTGGCACTGCCCGAGTAATGCCCTCACAGTCCCTCAAACTGTTGGCACTGCTCGAGTAATGCCCTCACAGTCCCTCAAATTGTTGGCACTGCCCGAGTAATGCCCTCACAGTCCCTCAAACTGTTGGCACTGCCCGAGTAATTCCCTCACAGTCCCTCAAACTGTTGGCACTGCCCGAGTAATGCCTCACAGTCCCTCAAACTGTTGGCACTGCCCGAGTAATGCCCTCACAGTCCCTCAAACTGTTGGCACTGCCCGAGTAATTCCCTCACAGTCCCTCAAACTGTTGGCACTGCCCGAGTAATGCCTCACAGTCCCTCAAACTGTTGGCACTGCCAGAGTAATGCCCTCATAGTCCATCAAACTGTTGGCACTGCCCGAGTAATGCCTCACAGTCCTTCAAACTGTTGGCACTGCCCGAGTAATGCCCTCACAGTCCCTCAAACTGTTGGCACTGCCCGAGTAATGCCCTCACAGTCCCTCAAACTGTTGGCACTGCCCGAGTAATTCCCTCACAGTCCCTCAAACTGTTGGCACTGCCCGAGTAATGCCTCACAGTCCCTCAAACTGTTGGCACTGCCAGAGTAATGCCCTCATAGTCCATCAAACTGTTGGCACTGCCCGAGTAATGCCTCACAGTCCTTCAAACTGTTGGCACTGCCCGAGTAATGCCCTCACAGTCCCTCAAACTGTTGGCACTGCCCGAATAATGCCCTCACAGTCCCTCAAACTGTTGGCACTGCCCGAGTAATGCCCTCACAGTCCCTCAAACTGTTGGCACTGCCCGAGTAATTCCCTCACAGTCCCTCAAACTGTTGGCACTGCCCGAGTAATGCCCTCACAGTCTCTCAAACTGTTGGCACTGCTCGAGTAATGCCTCACAGTCCCTCAAACTGTTGGCACTGCCAGAGTAATGCCCTCATAGTCCACCAAACTGTTGGCACTGCCCGAGTAATGCCTCACAGTCCCTCAAACTGTTGGCACTGCCAGAGTAATGCCCTCATAGTCCATCAAACTGTTGGCACTGCCCGAGTAATGCCTCACAGTCCTTCAAACTGTTGGCACTGCCCGAGTAATGCCCTCACAGTCCCTCAAACTGTTGGCACTGCCCGAATAATGCCCTCACAGTCCCTCAAACTGTTGGCACTGGCCGGGTAATGCCTCACAGTCCCTCAAACTGTTGGCACTGCCCGAGTAATGCCCTCACAGTCCCTCAAACTTTTGACACTGCCCAAGTAATGCCCTCACAGTCCCTCAAACTGTTGGCACTGCCTGAGTAATGCCTCACAATCCTTCAAACTGTTGGCACTGCCCGAGAAATGCCCTCACAGTCCTTCAAACTTTTGACACTGCCCGAGTAATGCCCTCACAGTCCTTCAAACTGTTGGCACTGCCCGAGTAATGCCCTCACAGTCCTTCAAACTGTTGGCACTGCCCGAGTAATTCCCTCACAGTCCCTCAAACTGTTGGCACTGCCCGAGTAATGCCTCACAGTCCCTCAAACTGTTGGCACTGCCAGAGTAATGCCCTCATAGTCCATCAAACTGTTGGCACTGCCCGAGTAATGCCTCACAGTCCTTCAAACTGTTGGCACTGCCCGAGTAATGCCCTCACAGTCCCTCAAACTGTTGGCACTGCCCGAATAATGCCCTCACAGTCCCTCAAACTGTTGGCACTGCCCGAGTAATGCCCTCACAGTCCCTCAAACTGTTGGCACTGCCCGAGTAATTCCCTCACAGTCCCTCAAACTGTTGGCACTGCCCGAGTAATGCCCTCACAGTCCCTCAAACTGTTGGCACTGCTCGAGTAATGCCTCACAGTCCCTCAAACTGTTGGCACTGCCAGAGTAATGCCCTCATAGTCCACCAAACTGTTGGCACTGCCCGAGTAATGCCTCACAGTCCCTCAAACTGTTGGCACTGCCAGGGTAATGCCCTCATAGTCCATCAAACTGTTGGCACTGCTCGAGTAATGCCTCACAGTCCTTCAAACTGTTGGCACTGCCCGAGTAATGCCCTCACAGTCCCTCAAACTGTTGGCACTGCCCGAATAATGCCCTCACAGTCCCTCAAACTGTTGGCACTGGCCGGGTAATGCCTCACAGTCCCTCAAACTGTTGGCACTGCCCGAGTAATGCCCTCACAGTCCCTCAAACTTTTCACACTGCCCAAGTAATGCCCTCACAGTCCCTCAAACTGTTGGCACTGGCCGGGTAATGCCTCACAGTCCCTCAAACTGTTGGCACTGCCCGAGAAATGCCCTCACAGTCCTTCAAACTTTTGACACTGCCCGAGTAATGCCCTCACAGTCCTTCAAACTGTTGGCACTGCCCGAGTAATGCCCTCACAGTCCCTCAAACTGTTGGCACTGCCCGAGTAATGCCCTCATAGTCCTTCAAACTGTTGACACTGCCCGAGTAATGCCCTCACAGTCCTTCAAACTGTTGGCACTGCCCGAGTAATGCCCTCACAGTCCCTCAAACTGTTGGCACTGCCCGAGTAATGCCCTCATAGTCCTTCAAACTGTTGCCACTGCCCGAGTAATGCCCTCACAGTCCCTCAAACTGTTGGCACTGCCCGAGTAATGCCCTCACAGTCCCTCAAACTGTTGGCACTGCCCGAGTAATGCCCTCACAGTCCCTCAAACTGTTGGCACTGCTCATGTTTTTTTATTTGTTTGTTTGTTTCTTGTTCTTTACGGTAGGCCTATGCTGTGGGTGATGCAGAGAACTTGAACATGAATAATATCTGCATGGCCATTCATAAGGAGGCACATTCTCTACTAGACTGCTGAATGCCATAGTGTTCCCTGGCCACTTAACTACACAGTCCATCAATGGGGCTTTAGTAACAAAGCAGATATACCTTAATTCATGTGACTGTGAATACTTTTCTTATTACATCTATTGTTGAATATGAAATGCAACTCCTTTCATAGGGTTCCCCCACCAGGATTCCAGCTGAAATTATTGGATTTAAAGTTGTCATACACACCATTAGTATTCATCTTAGCAATTTATTAGAATACACAAAGTATTGTAGTGAGATTTACTCATGCCCTAATGACGGGCCAGGGCTACTTAAATCCATTAACAAATTTACGCAGTTGACGATTTTTTTGCCAGCTGTGTTCCTGCATTTCGCAGCAGCAACTGTTTTGCTTTTAGCTTGTATGATGCATTTTTGTGCTTCATATTTAGATGCTATTGTGGTTTGCACCTCCTATCTGAAATATGGCCCTCTGCCTTCAGTCTTTTGTTTCATGTTTCCATGTTTGCCTTGGGTCAAAGCTGTCAGCACCGCCTTTTAAACTGCACGTATGTTTTTCATTAAGGTGGCCCTAAATCCATATTTAAGGTGGCCCTAAATCCTTGCTGTACAGACCCAAACTCAGTTTTTGTGGTATGTATGTTTGAATAACTCGATGATTTTTGGACAATATTTGGCTATTTCATATATGTTATTCTGGCAAGTGACCAGTTATCCTCAGTTACAATAAAGCTTGCTGAAAGGAGGATGATAAAAAAACATCCCACTTTCAATATTTGATGGAGTCTTTTCATGGATGGTTCTTGTACACTGGAGATTTGGGATCTGAATAGGATAACTGGCTTTTGGGTCACCAGTAGAGTAAAACTTGCTTATTCCTCACAATTAGACCATCTTAAGCCAAGTTATGCAATGTCCAAATGCCATATAAGAAGCCACCGATAAAGCTTATTGCATCGGGGTTGATTTTAAAAAAAGTCTGATATTTAATATATTTTATGAAGTTTGTGATATATGATGTGTAAAACTAGTGTATTTCCATCAAAATTGGACCATTAGAAGCAAAGTTATGTGTTGTCTGAATGCAGTATAAGAAATTATATAGTAAAATAGGTATTTTGGGTTTAGGATAAAATTAATGAGTCCATAATTACCTGTGGAATAAAAGTATCTCATGTCCATCAAAATTGTACCATCTGAAGCCAAGTTTCTTCTAAATAAATGAAATCATAATTTAAAAGGTGCATTTTGTATTTACTCAGGTAATCTTTTTCTTATATTAAAATTTGTTTAATGATCTGAAACATTTAAGTGTGAAAAATATGCAAAAAAGTAAGAAATCAGGAAGGGGGCAAATACTTTTTCACGGCACTGTATGCTGTACATGAAATTATGAAGTAAAATTTGACATCCCAGTTACAATATATTTGACTCTCGGATTTGCCTACAATCACTGAGTTTCTCTACAGGGTCACCTGGAGAGTAAAACTTATTCATTTTCATCGCGATTGAACCACCCTGAGCTAAGATATGCAGTGTCCAAATGCCATATATGAGGCCACCATTAAAGCTTATTATTTAGGGGATGATATAAACATCACACATTCAAAATATTTTATGGACTTTACCTGATCTGGTTTTTATAGACATTGTGAATTTGGGTTCTGGCTACTGTATCCAACTAGCTAATTTCTTTCAAAATTGGACTATTCTTGGCCAGGATCTGAAGTATCCAGTTTCAGGATGAAAAATACTGTTTGGGAAGGAGAATGGTTTGTAGTCCCTCTTTCAACATACAGTGCCCTCCATAATTATTGGCACCCCTGGTTAAGATGTGTTCTTTAGCTTCTCATGAATTTAGTTTTTTTTCTAAATAATATAGGACCACAGTGAAAAAAGAGGAAAATCCAACCTTTAATTCAAGTGCGTTTATTCAGTGGGAAAATAATCCCACATTAAGAAATAATTATTTTACATCAAATCATGTATGCCACAATTATTAGCACCCATGATGTTAATATTTTGCACAACCCCCTTTTGCCAACAAAACAGCATCTAATCTTCTCCTATAATGTTTAACAAGATGGGAGAATACAGAAAGAGGGATCTTTGACCATTCCTCTTTGCACAATCTCTCTAAATCATCCAGCGACCTGGGTCCTCTCCTCTGCACTCTCCTCTTCAGCTCACTCCACAGGTTTTCAATGGGGTTGAGGTCTGGGGACTGAGATGGCCATGGGAGGAGCTTGATTCTGTGTCTGGTGAACCATTTCTGTGTAGATTTGGCCACATGTTTTGGGTCATTATCTTGCTGAAAGACCCATCTTCAGCTTTCGGGCAGAGGCCACCACATTTTGATTTAAAATGTCCTGGTATTTCAAAGCGTTCACCCTACCAAGGTTCCTAGGGCCTCGGGAAGAGAGAAAGGCCCACAGCATCATCAATTATCCCCCATACTTCACAGTGGGCATGAGGTGCTTTTCAGCATACCATCTTTTGTGTTCCTCCAGACCCACTTCGAGTGTTTGTTGCCAAAAAGCTATATCTTGGTCTGTATGTGTTAGCTCGTGTGAGCTCATGTGTAGGTGATAGCTCATGTGAGCTCATGTGTAGGTGTTAGCTCGTGTGAGCTCATGTGTAGGTGTTGGCTCATGTGAGCTCATGTGTAGGTGTTAGCTCATGTTAGCTCATGTGTAGGTGTTAGCTCATGTGAGCTCATGTATAGGTGTTAGCTCATGTGTGGTGTAAGCTCCTGTGTATGTGTGAGCTCATGTGAGCTCATGTGTAGATGTTAGCTCATGTGAGCTCATGTGTTGGTGTTAGCTCGTGTGAGCTCATGTGTATGTGTTAGCTCATGTGAGCTCATGTGTAGGTGATAGCTCATGTGAGCTCATGTGTAGATGTTGGCTCATGTGAGCTCATGTGTTGGTGTTAGCTCGTGTGAGCTCATGTGTAGGTGTTGGCTCATGTGAGCTCATGTGTAGGTGTTAGCTCGTGTGAGCTCATGTGTAGGTGTTGGCTCGTGTGAGCTCATGTGTAGGTGTTAGCTCATGTTAGCTCATGTGTAGGTGTTAGCTCATGTGAGCTCATGTATAGGTGTTAGCTCATGTGTGGTGCAAGCTCCTGTGTATGTGTTAGCTCATGTGAGCTCATGTGTAGGTGATAGCTCATGTGAGCTCATGTGTTGGTGTTAGCTCATGTGAGCTCATGTGTAGGTGTTGGCTCAAGTGAGCTCATGTGTAGGTGTTAGCTCGTGTGAGCTCATGTGTAGGTGTTAGCTCATGTGAGCTCATGGGTCGGTGTTGGCTCATGTGAGCTCATGTGTAGGTGTTAGCTCGTGTGAGCTCATGTGTTGGTGTTAGCGCGTGTGAGCTCATGTGTAGGTGTTAGCTCATGTGAGCTCATGTGTAGGTGTTGGCTCATGTGAGCTCATGTGTAGGTGTTAGCTCGTGTGAGCTCATGTGTAGGTGTTAGCTCGTGTGAGCTCATGTGTAGGTGTTAGCTCGTGTGAGCTCATGTGTAGGTGTTGGCTCATGTGAGCTCATGTGTAGGTGTTAGCTCGTGTGAGCTCATGTGTAGGTGTTAGCTCGTGTGAGCTCATGTGTAGGTGTTAGCTCGTGTGAGCTCATGTGTAGGTGTTAGCTCGTGTGAGCTCATGTGTAGGTGTTAGCTCGTGTGAGCTCATGTGTAGGTGTTCGCTCATGTTAGCTCATGTGTAGGTGTTAGCTTATTCCTCATTCATCATTTCTGTTGCTCACTGTATTTTTGACAGAAATTATAAGAACCACAAATATTTGGACATTGGAAATATATGCCATTTATTTTAATATATGATCTCTGGCCCTCACTTTGATTGGTGATAGACCTCCAGGATTTTTCATGCATTTTTTTCTCCTGAAGTACATCTGGTATGTGATTTTTGGTGGCCATAGATCATTCTGGTATCCCTAAACCCTTCATTCAACTTCCAATATATTCCCATTCCTTACTTTTATTTTGGTTTTGACACCTTAAAAAGACACTGTCAACCTTCAAATCAATGTAGTGGCAAAGCTTGGGAGGACCAGAAATATACAAATTTTCATATATGGTTTTGGACCTCACTTTGAATAATGCTAGAGCAGGGGTAGGGAACCTTCTCCTGGAAGAGCCACTGTGGGCCCAGGCTTTCATACTAACCAAGCTGCTGCACATCTGATTCTACTAATCAACCTCTGGAATGTTTGTTAATGGCCTTGATTAGTAGAATCAGGTGTGTAGCAGCCTTGTTGGTATGAAAGCTGCACCCACAGTGGCTCTTCCTGGAGAAGGTTCCCTACGCCTATACTAGAGCTTAAGAATTTTTTACACTTTAGCACTAGTGGATATGATGTGCAATGTGAAGAGCCCCTTTCATGTTTCTGATCACCAATACCCAGCATCCCACTTCCAGCATATCCCCACTGTTTACCAATATATGATATTTGGACACAGTGAACCAGTGAACCAGTGCTTCTGCACCAAAGTGCATTCGGAGCACTGCAGTAATATATACACAATGCAGAACTGTGGCTCTTTCATAAAATATTTGATGCCTGAAAGAAATTTTTGAAATCATCCATTTGCAATATATTCCATTCATTAGAATGTGATTTTTGGATAAATGTGTTAGGGGCTTGCAGTTTTGCATGCTTGTATAGGTGAGCACCTGAAACAGCATATCTGAACCGCAAACCTGTGCATCATTCTGAAGCAAAATATCTCTCAGGCCTCTAAGAATTTGCAAAAGGTTTCTTTGGCCAGAGATGTCAATTTTGATTCAAGAAAAATCCCACAAATTCGTACACTTAATCTACTGTTATGGCCCCAATTTGTAACTGCAAATTGGACTGCAAGGGATGGCAGACAAAATTTTAAAACTTGAACAGATTTAATAAGATAAAGAAAAACTGATCAAGATTGATATAAACAAAACTGAGATATTTACAGTCCCTTTGGTGGGGTTGCTTTGCGATGATCTGGGTGAGGAAAATGCTCCAACACAGGCAAAAATTCACAAAAAACTTAACAGGACTTGAAGAGAGTGACAGGTCTGGTCAAATATATCTTTCTCCTTGCAATTTCTCCTACTATTTTACTCTCTCAATTTTTCTCCTTATATACTCTTTTGCTGACCCCTCCCACCTTTTAGACTTTTTTTCAATTCTCTTGGACTTCCCCTCTCAGACACGCCCAGGACATGCCCAAAACCTAGCTCCAGACTGGGCTCAACAAAAAAAAATGTCAATACTGTCATCTAGTGGCTTTTTTCACATTACACTGCAAACTGAGGTAGGGCAGAACTGAGAGGTTTTGTTAATCTATGAAATTTATTCACCCCAAAATCTTCCAAGTTCCAACCAATTTCAATATATTCCCATTAATTCTCATATATGATTTATAGACACACCCTGGAAAAGTCCTTGAGATTAGTGGCTTTGTACACTGATTCAGCTTGTGAAACAGATACTTTGTGTCATTTTTCGCGATGATGAAATATTTCTTTCACTCTAAACCTAACATCCCACTCCCAATATATCCCATTTTTCCTCATATATGGGGTTTGGACCCCTCCTAGAAAAATTCTGGAGCTTCACTAAATTAGAGCTATGTTTATCACCCCAGTGGGACACAGTATGCCGCTTGCGGTGACTGATGAATTGCTGAACCCAAAAATCCTACTTCAAGCCTCAATGATTCTGACAGGTCACTGCTGAATCTCGAAAAATGTACCCAAATTATGGCAACCTTGTGGCATTTTGAAGCACAAGGATGGGAAATCTACAGCACCTACATCTTCTCCGGCCGTCCCAAAGTGAGCTATGACATCAAAGCAGTTTTTGAACCATTTCAATAGCAGAAGGCAACGGTACAGGGTCTACAATCCAAAATCATAATCCCAGGGAGGTAATCCAAACTGTACACAGGGCAGCAAACAAAACTCAGGGTCAGGCAAAACAGGTTCGGTACACAGGCACAGGAAAGTCAGAGGTGAATCCAAAGCCAAAATCCAGTCGACGAAATCCGATTCGTTAACAGGGCAGCAAAGACAAAACTCCGGGTCAGGCAAAACAGGTACGCTACACGTGCACAGAAGTATCAAAGGTGAAGACAAAATTAGAATCAGGGACATTCCAGTCAGAAGTATAACAATAAGAATACAAGGCATCAACGACTGCAGCACAGAGAAAATGTTCTGACGAGAGCTGTGAGTGAAATGACTGCTTAAATCCAAATCACAAAACGATCATAGTCAGACAAAGCAGAGTCATAATAAACATGGCAAACAAGGCAGAATCACAACAGCAGTATTAACCAATAGTTGATCTTTGATTATGAGTAACATCTTCAGAGTGATACAAAACCCTGGTCTTATATGCATCCTTTAAATTTCTGAAAATTGCTTTCGACTTGCCAGCTAATCTGTCTGTTTTTTTTTTTCACTGATATTTCTGTGAACCACTAACTGCTCTGGTTTAATTTCCTATTTTATATAAGGATGTTTCCAAATGTGCCCGAAGTTTCAAAAATAGTTAAACCATGAAACCAACTCTTTTGGTGACATTTGAAGCTTTGGACATCATCAGTCATGCGGTAATGGTAATTTAATACAAGCTCTGGCACATTATGCCGAAAAAGTGCGCCTCTGAAAAGTGAAGTAAGCAACGATGCGTCAGAATCAATGACATCACATCCCTACTTAATAGAGGGTGCATTCGAGCACGTCTCTAAGTAAGCCGGCAGCGCGAGATTCCTGAAAAATTCAGCGAGAATATTGCCGAAGTTGCGCGATAAGCCCTCCAAACCCTGCGATAGCTGCAAGATCCTGCAGTCTCAGTCATGTTCACAATGTCATTTGACAGAAGCCGAGCAGTGACGGGAAGGTTAAATGTAGAAAGAATAAAGACGGATCACTGCTGTATGAGAATACGGATATTGCTAATCCAAATAGTTACCTTGTTGAAAATTTTACGTCAGAGAGGATTTTTATTGGGCCAGAGGGCATTTCCAATGCTCAAAATTATTTAGCAGAAATTGAGATTGGGGATAATGAAGTATTAGAGGAATTGTATAAACTAAAGAAAAATAAGGCAGTAGGCCCTGATGGCTTATTACTAGCTCTGTTCTTTTTTTTTTCGGGGTTGAGATTGTCCTGCTCATGCACGCGCACGGGGGAAACTGAATTTACCTGGAGAAAGTTGGGTGGCTAAGTGGCCCCACTCAGCTGCGCTGCACACAGACTCCAACATTGTGTCCATGACAACTGACACACGCTAACGCGCAGACTCCGCGCTGCAGGACCGCAGCTATTTGAGGAGCCGATTATTAAATTTAAATGTTTTTTTTTTTGTTGGTGAATTCATATTTTATTTCGATGCTTTGAGGGGCTTTTAGACATAATGGTGATTTGTTTTACAAGTATAGTTTTAAGAGCATTAAAGTAAGGGGGGCAGCCAGGGGGGCAAGGCTCGACAGGGGCAGTTTCCCCCCTCTGCCCCCCGTAGATCCGCCCCTGGAGTATGTAGACATAAAGCAGTTTTGTAACTATAAGAAATCAGAGATGCCAAGTCTCACGCATTCGGCGTAGGTCTTACGCATTTTTAAAGCTTATTCGCCGTAGTCCGTAATTATTCATTGAACGCTTAATGAGATTGTCATGCGGAATTAACATCCTTGTGCCTTGAAGTTTCCGTTTCACTTGCGTAAAGGTGCACCTCATCACAAGTAACATGGAAAGCGATGATGACTCCGGACTTCTCGTGCTTCTCTTTACTCAGGGATTGGAAACAATGCACGTGTTTCGTGATCGTTTAAATTGCTTCAATGAAATAAGACCATTTGAAACGTTTTATGCAGTTCCATTGCTTTTAATCCCTCAGTAAAGACAAGCCTGGGAATTCCCGAGTCATAATCGATTTCCGTGTCATTAGTGGGGAAAGCCACCGTAATGCACGCGAAACTGATTAACTTGATGCACAATAACTTAAATTCCGCGAGTGAATTTCTTCAGTGGCACAGAAACGTGAATGAACAGAGAATTCACGCCTATGACGGAAGCCTTGGCATCTCTGAGAAATCTGGTTGCTGCCTGTATTAATACGCCAAAGGACTGGATTACCGTGACCGGTCTCGAACTGGAACACAGTAGGTGGCGGTGTATGCACCTTGAATTTATAAACATTTGCCAGCGAAATCTAAAGAAGAAGAATTCTAAGACGAAGAAGAAGACTTTCTCCCTCGGTGAAGGCGATATTATTATTCCAGTGTCTCAACGGGCCTTTATTCTATTATTCGCCAGAATCACAGGTCGCTGTGTCCAAATGAAATGGACACGGGCGAGTAACTTTATGGGTAAGTTATTTTTTTGACTCGCAATTTTCGTTTCCCAGCGAGATTGGTTTTGAATTCGCTTTCCTTTAGGCTTTGTTTAAAGCCGATGGTCACCCTCACGCGTCTGTCAGGAAGATGAGGTTTGTTGTAAGACGCGCGTTGCCAGAATATTTATTCTCCATCTCGCAAAAATGTGCATAAAACCAAAATCTGTAAGAGGAGTACAGGCTAAATAAGCATCCATTTCGGATCGGCGTATTATAGACTAAATTTTGGAGCGCAGGGCTCAAATTTCCTTTAACTTAAACTGACTGTCCGAGAGACGTAAGGATCTTTCGCCACGGCATCACAATGAAATTACTAAGATAAACTGATCACCGTACGCCAAGCTTGAAGGGCATGTAAACTCTGTTTCGCAATCTGATTTTACCTCATGGATAGATTAAATGGTCTTAGAAAGCAATGTTCTGATAATCATTTAATTGATAATGCGCAGCATCCTTGAAGGACTTCAATTTAACTGAATGTCGACGGCCTCTCCAGAAATGGAACATGAACGGAAGAAACGTCATTTCTGGCTCCTTTTGTTTTTGTGTTTGAGCAAGAACTTTGACCCATTTCACCATGGTTCAATGTTGTGTGGTAAAATTTTGCAGTAATTCTGGCAAAACAAGACATGGTGTACATACATTCCCACAAGAGTAGGAGCCAAGATGTCAGTGGATTGAATTTGTCCGGGCAAGGCGTGCTGACTTTGGGGAGGAATCGGTCAGGGCATGGACAGTGGTATGTGGGGCGCACTTCACGCCACAATCTTTTGCAAACACCCTGATGTATGAAATGGGGTATGCCAAATGCTGTGACCTGCATGAAAATGCTGTACCTACCATCCAACCTTTTTTCTTCTTACGAAGTCTGAGAGAAAAAGAGGGCAAAGACGAAAAAATGTCTCCGGTACTCAGGTGGCAGCAACACGCGCTCAGTGATTTCAGCCACAACCAAGTTCAAGTACCTGTGACTGCGGTCATTGGATGTCCGCGAGGCAGAAGAGAAAAGCCCGAGCTGTACTCAAGCGGGAAGTTTTGAGGGTAAGAAAGTTGGATCGGTTATAATCTGTGACAAAGTTATGACCTTTTACCAATTCTTTCTTCATGTGAAATGCTAACCTAATATTTAGTTAAAGAGCATGGTTTGGAAGAATTTATAAAGTCTAAGACTGATGCTGATCGATGCGTCAAATTATGCAGCACGGATTCTGCAAATGAAATGCATGGATTGGACATTACATTACATTACACTGTCGCCTGTGGTAGAGTGGATCCCACTCCAGTACATCTCAGTGGATTACACCTAAATGAGATGTTGTGTCTGAGCGCCTGAAGTTTTTCATTTTGCTTAATGTGCTGAATCTTCAGCAATTAACAGGAGCTGTGTCTCCAAGCCATTATTCCTCAAATCCTGAGATCCAATGGTGTTTCCCTCTAGGAGCTGCACTTGTGCACACCTTTGAGCAGCAGTGTGATGCAGGCAGGAGTCTGTCTGAGACAGGACACTGAGACAACACTACCAGAGCTCACTGAGCAGCACAGGATCAGACAGAAAGAAGAGGAACTCAGTGGACTGGAGTCTGTCCACATGGCAGAGTCAGAGACAGAGTGTGCTGCACCAGGACTCAACACACTGGAGCCAGAGTGTGTTACAGCACACAGTGGGGTCAGTGATGTACACCACACACACACATCACTGATTAAAACAGAAACTGATCTGGGCTCCACACACTCTGGGGATCTTATTAAGATGGAGAGCCTTGACCGTACAGAGCTGGGATATGTGACCCATCTGCATCCTGACCAAATCAAAACAGAGACTGATGATGGAGGATACTTTAAGGTAGAATGCATGGATGACTTTCAGGATTTTCAATACATTCAAACTGAATCTGAGAGAATTAAGCAGGAGTCCAATGAAATTTTAGTGGGTGATGTCATGAGTTCTGTGATGTCTGGAGCTGACGTTGATCATAAACACCAATCTCATCCATGGCAGTATGCTGGAGGTCCAAATCCGAACAGTAAAATTGAAGAAATTCACAATGCTCTGAGCACTTCTGAGGGTCTAACTCATTATTGTGGTAAAAAACATGAAAACAATCAAAGCAGGACCGTTGGGACGCAAATATTGACGATGGTGGTTGAGCCACTGATGAATAACTTGAGTAAGAACTCTAAAAACCTTTTGAATGAAAATGAGATGGTTCTTAGGAATAATGATGTAATTCATTCAGGTGACAAGAGTACATTGCACAAGTGTGCGCAGTGTGGGAAAGGTTTTTGTACTAAAGGTCGTTTAAAAGCACATGTTAGAATTCATACTGGTGAAAAGCCCTACAGTTGCATTCAGTGTGGGAAATGCTTCACTGGAAAATCTTGTTTAGCTAAACACTTGAGAACTCATACTGGTGAAAAGCCATACCAATGTTCTCAATGCGGCAAGTGTTTTTCTCAAAAAGCAGGTTTAAATACTCACATGAGGTCACATACTGGTGAAAGGCCCTTCAGTTGCATTCAATGTGGGAAGTGCTTTTCTGCGAAACATTGTTTAGTAAAACACCTGCGAGATCATAATGGTGAAAAGCCCTTCAGTTGCGTTCAATGTGGGAAGTGTTTTTCTGATAAATCAGGTTTGGCTAAACACTTGAGAACTCATACTGGTGAAAAGCCCTTCAGTTGCGTTCAATGTGGGAAATGCTATAGTGCAAAATATTGTTTAGATAAGCACCTTAAAGTTCACACTGGTGAAAAGCCCTACAGTTGCATTCAGTGTGGGAAGTGCTTTTCTGAAAAATCTTATTTAGTTAAACACCAGAGAGTTCATACAGGTGAAAAACCCTTCCAGTGTTCTCAATGTGGCAAGTGTTTTTCTCAAAGTGGTGATTTAAATACTCACATGTGGGTGCATACAGATGAAAAGCCATACAAATGCACTCAATGTGAAAGGTGTTTTTATTCAAAATATCATTTAAAATATCACCAAAGAAGTCATACTGGCGAAAAGCCCTACAAATGCACTTATTGTGAGAGGTGTTTTACTGAGAGAACTGGTTTAAGAAGACATGAGAGAAATCATACAGGTGAAAAGCCCTACAAATGTACCCAGTGTGGGAAGTCTTTTAATGTCAAATCTGTTTTCATAAATCACAATAGAGTTCATTCAGGCGAAAAGCCATACCAGTGTTCCCATTGCGGCAAATGCTTTTCCCAAAAATATTATTTAAATAGTCACAAAAGGTTGCATACTGGTGAAAAGCCCTACAAATGTGTTTTGTGTGGGAGGCGTTTTAATACTAAATCTCAATTTAGTGGCCACCAAAGAATTCATTCTGGTGAAAGGCCCTACAAATGCTCGCTATGTGGGAAGTGTTTTATTGACAAATCATGCTTGAATAAACACATCAGAACTCATACAGGAGAAAAGCCCTACACATGCGCTCATTGTGGCAAGTGCTTTTCACAAAAATGCAATTTAAATACGCATTTGAAGTTGCTAACAAGTGAAAAGCCATAGAAATGCACTCGGTGTGGTGTTTTTACACAGATTCTCATTTAACTTATCAATTAAAACAGGTGAAAAGCCACACAAATGTCCTCGGTGTGGGAAGTGTTTTTCAAAAACAAAGCACTAAACGCCAATAGAGAATTTAGTTTGGTAAATTTCCAAACGTGAAGGTGAATGAACTACTTGAAATTGACTCTCAACAGAAGTCATTTTCTGCTAAATCTACTTACGTTAACACTTGAGCTTTCTTAAAGTTTGTCTTTTCATGTAAATTATGCTTCCAAAAACATTTACTGGCCAAAATCAGGAATCTTGGGTGAGAGACATGACATTTTTTTACAGTGTTTGTAAAGACATCCTTTACATTGCTTATTTTGTGTGGTAAAATTCATACAAAATTCCCATTCATGATAAGCTACTTTGTCTGTGCGTAGTTTTTGTGTTTCCTACAGAGTAAATTGGAAGTTCGGGATCACTTTTAAGTTGTCCCATCGTGGTGTTTGTGTGACCCTGGTTTCCTGCCATAATCATTGAAAGAATCATCGGACTTGAATAAAACATCAGCTCATTTAGTACCAATGTTTCTCTGGAAATTTTCTCTTCAATTTGAGGCTTCTACTTTGTGATTGGTTGATGGTTCCTGTACAATAACTGTTGGACAAATGATTGGATTTGAGTAAACTTCTCTCAGGTTGCTGAATACTAAGGTCTATTGGGTAAGTGCAATTTTTGTGTTGATTCGTGTATATTTACTGAAGATGCTGCCCTGTGATTGTTTGATGGTTTCCAGACAATAGCTATTGAAAGAATGATCAGATGAATATGAAACCAGCTCAGATTGCTAACTGCGAAGTCCCCTCAGGCATGCTCGATTTTTAACAGACCTATGCTTATTTAATGAAGCTGCAGAATTTCAAATGGTTGATTGTTTCCAAAAAATAACTTTTGAAAGAATGATTGAATTTGAATGAAACTTACGCAGGGTAACTACTGCAAAGGTCTCGTGTTAAAGTTCAGTTCAGGGTTGGGTGCTTGCATATTCATTGAGGCTAGCTGGTTGTGACTGGTTGATGGTTTTCTAACCGTATCTACTCATAAAAATGATTGGACGATTTCCGACAGAAACAACCTTGGCTTGTTTTAAAGTGCACCAATCCTGTGCAGTAACAGAACACAAGATTCTTTCTATAGGAATTAGAACCATTTTTATGATCTTCCTTACAACTTGAATGCAGCTAAATGGGTGCTGAAGTTTCTGATCAAATTTACTGTGGCTGCTTTCAAAATATCACATAAAATTTCTTAATGGCTTTGCTGGCAATGCATCCACTTCAGTGGAACTCTTGCTGGTTGTGCTGGCATGATTTGAGGGAGTTGATGAAAGGCTGTAGGCAAAAAAAATTCTGATTGTTGTTGCCCTGTGTGTAGCATTCTTTTGATATTGTTTGCCATTACCTTGTACCAACATCTGAAAAACAAAACAATATCTGGGACATGCGAAAATCCGTATTTTCTTTGGCTAGAAATGTTGTTTTGTGCCTTTTCTCAATAAATGCCACTTTAATTTGTTGCAGATGTAAAATGAAATTCCTCATAGAAAGGTGATGTTCCAAATTTATTACATTAATTCCAGGGTAATTTGAGAGAAGGGATATGTATGTATATACTGTTCTGATATCACGTAGAGGGAAATATTTTCATTTGTTTTGTAATTCTTAAGATCTGCACTCTCAAATTAATTTTATCAGTTGAGCTGCAGCCAGTGTAGAGGCTGCTGTGTACCTTCTGGTTAAATTATAGGCATTGTACAAAGGGTGACCAGATACTCCCAAATGTGGGACATGTTGCTAATTCTAAAATATGGTACAAAAATTCTGAAAAACACTGAGATTCTATCCCTTGGTTTGTTATATCTCCCTGCTTTACTCTGATTCAGAATCACACAGTATGCTAGTATTAGTCCTCTGCTAAAAGAAATTAGGTACTTTAGGGCAGGACTCGTGGTATTTTTAGCTCGCCGGGACGAATAACGTCCGGAGAGCTATTGTCGTATCCCCGGCGTCCGCTTCCGCGTCCGTCTGCGTGCAGAAAAACTTTAACCTTGCCCCGCGGCGAGCTTTGTTGTCTTTCTGACAACTCTTGTTTAGTTCAGCATTTGAACATTCATTTAGCTTGCGCGACCTTCGATGCTCGTGTGAAGCTGTTTGACCATTGATACTGGAAAGAAACGTTAACGTTACCCTCGTGTAATTAATTCAAGCTAAAACGGAAAAAACAATCGCGGATATTCTAAGGAATTTTGGTCTCATTTATATTGCGACAGATTGAACTCACTCACGAAGACCACGATCGTCCAAAGCTTTAAAATCCCTCATTACTGCTGCGCATCCTTCGCCGTGTCTGTGCCCCCAATTTGAGCGGGAGTAACCTACTTGTCAGCTGCATTCAATCCGTTAATAGTTGATGAATAGGCCTACGTTCAGAATTTCATTTCTTCTCAGCTTGTGTTTTACTTTAAAGCACCAATCAAATGGCGTGTTTCAATTGTGTCAGTAATGTGCATGTTCCAATGGAAAATGTAGGCTAATGCAAATGACGTCCAAGATCGAGACCGGTATTGAATCATTGATTGAATCATCAACTGTATCAGCTACTGAATAAGGGCACGATTTTAGAACGGTGTCTGCTGGCGGTTAAAATTGGGGACAGAGTCTCAATTTGCGGCACGCTGGAAAAGAGACACATTCTATGCGGTGCAACGCAAAGCGGAACACCTGGTCACCCTAATTGTACATGACATTAATGTCAGATCAATTGACCTCAGATGAGTAGTTTATTGAATAAGTGATTCTCTTTATTTTTCAGTATATACAAATTGTGGATTAAATAAATATCTACCGTGCATGAGCACGAAACAACCATTCATGCTACGCAGATCTTTTAGAGATACTTTTTATGGTTTGAATGCGTGATCAGTTCTTTTCCAAGTGACTACAAAATTGCATTTTTAATTGATAAAATTCTCGGGTTAATCGATTAGCTGTTAATCAGGTTTTTAAGCACAAGTGAAAGTTTTTTTAAGGATTTTCTTGGAAATGTACTAAATAAAAATTTGAATCATTAAAATTTGATTTGTCTTCTTATTGGCATCTTTCATTTTTTGATAAATGGTTGGTTGTATTGACTGAATTCATAATTTCTCTTATTGTAAGTAAATTGATTCTTTCATTTCATCAGTTGCAAAAGTCTTGACTTTTTTGCTGTAATTTTTTTGTGATGGTACAATATGAATATAAAGTATAACTCCTTGGGGCACGCATGGCTATTTCTGGCATGATACGGCATGAAATGGAAAGTGATCCCGATTAACAGAAATGGTGTGAATTGATAGAATTAACAACTGATTAAAATTCTCAGTTTACAATTGTATTTGGAAGAGAAGCCAGTATAGTACATGCAGCTGAGAGGCCCCAGAAGGCAGTATAGTACATGCAGCTGAGAGGCCCCAGAAGGCAGTATAGTACATGCAGCTGAGAGGCCTCAGAAGCCAGTATCGTACATACAGCTGAGAGGCCTCAGACGCCAGTATAGTACATGCAGCTGAGAGGCCTCAGAAGGCAGTATAGTACATGAAGCTGAGAGGCCTCAGAAGGCAGTATAGTACATGAAGCTGAGAGGCCCCAGAAGGCAGTATCGTACATACTGCTGAGAGGCCTCAGACGCCAGTATAGTACATGCAGCTGAGAGGCCACAGAAGGCAGTATAGTACATGCAGCTGAGGGGCCACAGAAGGCAGCATAGTACATGAAGCTGAGAGGCCCCAGAAGGCAGTATCGTACATACTGCTGAGGGGCCTCAGACGCCAGTATAGTACATGCAGCTGAGAGGCCTCAGAAGGCAGTATAGTACATGCAGCTGAGAGGCCTCAGAAGGCAGTATAGTACATGCAGCTGAGAGGCCTCAGAAGGCAGTATAGTACATGCAGCTGAGAGGCCTCAGAAGGCAGTATAGTACATGCAGCCGAGAGGGCACAGAAGGCAGCATAGTACATGCAGCTGAGAGGCCTCAGAAGGCAGTATAGTACATGCAGCTGAGAGGCCTCAGAAGGCAGTATAGTACATGCAGCTGAGAGGCCTCAGAAGGCAGTATAGTACATGCAGCTGAGGGGCCACAGAAGGCAGTATAGTACATGCAGCTGAGGGGCCACAGAAGGCAGTATAGTACATGCAGCCGAGAGGGCACAGAAGGCAGCATAGTACATGCAGCTGAGAGGCCTCAGAAGGCAGTATAGTACATGCAGCTGAGGGGCCACAGAAGGCAGTATAGTACATGCAGCTGAGGAGCCACAGAAGGCAGTATCGTACATGCAGCTGAGGGGCCACAGAAGGCAGTATAGTACATGCAGCTGAGGGGCCACAGAAGGCAGTATAGTACATGCAGCTGAGGGGCCACAGAAGGCAGTATAGTACATGCAGCTGAGGGGCCACAGAAGGCAGTATAGTACATGCAGCCGAGAGGGCACAGAAGGCAGCATAGTACATGCAGCTGAGAGGCCACAGAAGGCAGCATAGTACATGCAGCTGAGGAGCCACAGAAGGCAGTATAGTACATGCAGCCGAGAGGGCACAGAAGGCAGCATAGTACATGCAGCTGAGAGGCCACAGAAGGCAGTATAGTACATGCAGCTGAGGAGCCACAGAAGGCAGCATAGTACATGCAGCTGAGGGGCCACAGAAGGCAGTATAGTACATGCAGCTGAGGGGCCACAGAAGGCAGTATAGTACATGCAGCTGAGGAGCCACAGAAGGCAGTATAGTACATGCAGCCGAGAGGGCACAGAAGGCAGCATAGTACATGCAGCTGAGGGGCCACAGAAGGCAGTATAGTATATGCAGCTGAGGGGCCACAGAAGGCAGTATAGTACATGCAGCTGAGGAGCCACAGAAGGCAGTATAGTACATGCAGCCGAGAGGGCACAGAAGGCAGCATAGTACATGCAGCTGAGAGGCCACAGAAGGCAGCATAGTACATGCAGCTGAGGAGCCACAGAAGGCAGTATAGTACATGCAGCCGAGAGGGCACAGAAGGCAGCATAGTACATGCAGCTGAGAGGCCACAGAAGGCAGTATAGTACATGCAGCTGAGAGGCCACAGAAGGCAGTATAGTACATGCAGCTGAGGGGCCACAGAAGGCAGTATAGTACATGCAGCTGAGGGGCCACAGAAGGCAGTATAGTACATGCAGCTGAGAGGCCCCAGAAGGCAGTATAGTACATGCAGCTGAGAGGCCACAGAAGGCAGCATAGTACATACAGCTGAGAGGCCTCAGAAGGCAGTATAGTACATGCAGCTGAGGGGCCACAGAAGGCAGTATAGTACATGCAGCTGAGAGGCCTGAGAAGGCAGTATAGTACATGCAGCTGAGAGGCCCCAGAAGGCAGTATAGTACATGCAGCTGAGAGGCCACAGAAGGCAGCATAGTACATACAGCTGAGAGGCCTCAGAAGGCAGTATAGTACATGCAGCTGAGGGGCCACAGAAGGCAGTATAGTACATGCAGCTGAGAGGCCTCAGAAGGCAGCATAGTACATACAGCTGAGAGGCCTCAGAAGGCAGTATAGTACATGCAGCTGAGGGGCCACAGAAGGCAGTATAGTACATGCAGCTGAGAGGCCACAGAAGGCAGTATAGTACATGCAGCTGAGAGGCCACAGAAGGCAGTATAGTACATGCAGCTGAGAGGCCACAGAAGGCAGTATAGTACATGCAGCTGCGGGGCCACAGAAGGCAGTAGAGTACATGCTGCTGAGGGGCCACAGACGGCAGTATAGTACATGCAGCTGAGAGGCCTCGGAAGGCAGTATAGTACATGCAGCTGAGTTGGCACGTTATGTAAATCGTAGATAAAAACAGAATACAATGATTTGCAAATCCTTTTCAACTTGTATTCAATTGAATACACTGCAAAGACAAGATGTTTAATGTTCAAACTGAGAAACTTAATGATTATTTGCAAAAAAAAAAAAAAAAAACTTAGAATTTAAAGGCAGCAACACATTGCAATAAAGTTGGCACAGGGGCCTTTTTACCACTGTGTTACATCGCCTCTCCTTTTAACGACACTCAGTAAACGTTTGGGAACTGAGGAGACCAATTTTTGAAGCTTTTCAGGTGGAACTCTCTCCCATTCTTGCTTGATGTACAGCTTTAGTTGTTCAACAGTCCAGGGTCTGCGTTGTCGTATTTCACGCTTCATAATGCGCCACACATTTTCAATGGGAGACTGGTCTGGACTACAGGCAGGCCAGTCTAGTACCTGCACTCTTTTACTACGGAGCCATGCTGTTGTAACACATGCAAAATGTGGCTTGGCATTGTCTTGCTGAAATAAGCAGGGGCGTCCATGAAAAAGACGTTGCTTGGATGGCAACATATGTTGCTCCAAAGCTTGTATGTACCTTTCAGCATCAATGGTGCCTTCACATATGTGTAAGTTGCCCATGCCTTGGGCACCGTTACGTGGCTTTGATGCTGCGTTAGCTCTGCTGACGTTAACTCTCGCAGCCCTTATGTTTAACGCTGTCCTTTTTTTCTCTCCCTTGAGTATGTGATTGTGTGCAGGTGCGCCCCTTAGTGCCAGAGCGGACTGATTAGCTGGAGCCGCGCATAAAAGACGCCATCTCCCTGTGTGGATCATTGCTCTTTTTTCGGTCCTTGCCACGACACGCTTTTTGTCATAAACCTCTGCAGTTAGTGGGCACCTTGTAGCGCTTTGGTCCCATTGTCTTTGTAGAAACATCAGTTGTACTTTGTATTGACTTGAGGAGAGCTGGTGTTTTACTTTCTTTCCTTTTATGTTGTAGTTTTCTGAGCGGTCATTAAAACACTGCATTTTTGAAATGGCCGTTTCCTGGGTATTTATGTTATGTTCCCATTTCCTACAATTTGTATGGGTTCGTAACAGGCACTAATACACCCCCATACCATCACAGATGCTGGCTTTTGAACTTTGCGCCTATAACAGTCCGGATGGTTCTTTTCCTCTTTGGTTCGGTGGAGACGACGTCCACAGTTTCCAAAACAATTTGAAATGTGGACTCCTCAGACCACAGAACACTTTTCCACTTTGCATCAGTCCATCTTAGATGAGCTTGGGCCCAGCGAAGTCGGCGGCATTTCTGGGTGCTTTTGATAAATGCCTTTCGCTTTGCATTGTAGAGTTTTAACTTGCACTTGCAGATGTAGCGACGGACTGTAGTTACAGACAGTGGTTTTCTAAAGTGTTCCTGAGCCCATGTGGTGATGTCCTTTACACACTGATGTCGGTTTTTGATGCAGTACCGCCTGAGGGATCGAAGGTCACGGGCATTCAATGTTGGTTTTCGGCCTTGTCGCTCAGGTGCAGTGATTTCTCCAGATTCTCTGAACCTTTTGACGATATTACGGACCGTAGATGATGAAATCCCTAAATTTCTTGCAATAGCTCGTTGAGGAATGTTGTTTTTAAACTGTTCTACAATCAGCTCACGCATTTGTTCACTAAGTGGTGACCCTCGCCCCATCCTTGTTTGTGAATGACTGAGCATTTCAGGGAAGCTGCTTTTATACCCAATCATGGCACCCACCTGTTCCCAATTAGCCCATTCACCTGTGGGATGTTCCAAATAAGTGTTTGATGAGCATTCCTCAACTCCCTCAGTCTTTTTTGCCACTTGTGCCAGCTTTTTTGAAACATGTTGCAGGCATCAAATTCCAATTGAGCTAATATTTGCAAAAAATTACAAAGTTTACCTGTTCGAACATTATAGGTTGAAAAGGATTTGCAAATCATTGTATTCTGTTTTTATTCACGATTTACACAACGAGCCAACTTCACTGGTTTTGGGTTTTGTACTTCCAGCACTTGTCCTAATGGTTTTGATGGCAACAGACCGGTCTTGGAAGAGGTCTCTGCCGGTCAGTGTGAGGCGCTACTGCACCCTATATCCTCCACAATCATTACGGACAGTAGAAGAAGAAGCGCTCTTCTCTGATGACAGCCGGGGAACAGTCGTTCCAGCTGTAATCCGATCATCTGATCATTCGCCAGAATTACAGTTTGCAGGGCAATGTCGAAATGGACATGAACGAATAACGTTATGGGTAATTATTCTTTCTTTTTAAAATCGCGATGATTCAGCGACTTTTGTTTCCCAGCAAGGCTGATGTTAGGTTCGTCTTTGCTTTGTTTACGGCAGCTGGGCCTGCGACTTGTTTGACAGGAAGGTTAGATTAACGTTTGCTACGAAATGTATGTTGTCATGATATGTCTTGTAAACATGAAGATGTCTAACCCTCGGCAGATGTACGGAAACCTTGAATTGTGGGTTCATACAAAATTCAGATCAGTGGATGTTTTTATACTACTGTCGAAAAAGCCTACTTCTCCCGCGACATCCCCAGTTGCCTAAATCGTTCTGCTCCCATCTTTTTATTCTCCATAAATGCTCCCCAATGGCGCTTCAATCAAATTTCCTCTCACAGAAAGAGTGCTTGAGTTGCTGGTGCGGAAATCTTTAACCACGGCAGGCAGAACAAAATGGTAAACGGTGAATTGATGAAAGGTAAAGCGATGACTGCGTGCAAAGTTCAAATGCCGCTCATGATGGTTGTTTTCAAACTCCGTTTTGCACCGCCACGAGTACAATCACTGACTGATAACACATTTTTCATTTCTTTGTGTAACCACAGGGTGTGTCCTATAAGAGGCTTTTCCCTTTCTGACTTACAGATAGTTTGGTAAACCGCGGATGTGTGGCGCCGCAGATGGGTTCACTAACCTCCTGTCAAACGAGGTTCACGTTTAGCTTCAAGACAAATAGGACTGTTTTTGAAGCGAGCACCGCAGTATTTGACCTTACTTATACAGTCACGAAGGACATAATTAATTGCGACAAATTACTTGTAGAAAAATGAGGACTAAAGGAATTATAGGTGGTAATGTGGAGCGCATTCAGAGCTGGTTATGGTAATCTACATCAATGACCAAACATTGACAGCGAATTGGATACTAAACACTTGATGAGAAATTGGGATGTTTGGCTCACAGGGCAGGGACTGCACAGGTGACTCTGAATGCTTTAGACAGAATCCACTAGTTGGGAGGAACATGGCAAATGAGATTCAACATGGCTAAATGAGATGTATTTATTGGAAATAAAAAAGATTTCAAATAAATACAATGTGCTGAACTTGAAAAAGACCTGGGAGTAATTGTAAACCAAAGCCTTCAAATTCTCACCACTTTGCTGACTTCTGGGTTATCTGATCGAGGTCTATGTCAATGGAATTAACAAAGTTGATCGTGCAGGATTATGTTGATAAACTCTGGTCACAACTCACAAATGGTAGTCAGCAAAGGGTAAATCTAGCACTTAAATGAAGATATTTTTTTTTCCGAAGAGAGTAATCACAGTGTGGAATGGCTTGCATGGCCATATCATTGCGGCAAAATCTCTGGAAGTTTTTAGTCCAGGCTTGATATAGAGCTGGATACCATCTATTCCCTGAGTATCTGAAGCATTATGTTTCTTAGATATTGAGACTTTATCAAAGGGGATCCAGTTTATGAGTGTTGCCAGCAAATTGAAAAGTTCTCTGAGGCACTATTTTTGAGTTATTCATGCCTCATGCTTGAATTTTTCATTGCTTGTTTGTTCTACACTGTTGAATGTCTTCAACTTCTAATATGGTCGACCTGTAGCTGGCTTACTTACAAGTCTGGGTTTGCTGAAAATTGTACTGAAAAATTATTTTTTTGTATTGCAGGCCACAAAATCTGCACACTGAACAACATTAGATCTTTGCATTTTTATAAATCTAGATGTTATAGTACTTTTTGGCAACTTTGTGCATGTCTAATTGAAATTTTACAAATTCTGATTTATGAGCCATTAAAATTGGGAGGAAAAAAAGATTTCTCAACGATTTTGCTTTTAAATATTGCCTATGGATTACAGAGTCTACCCTAAAGATAGTCATTGACAAAATATGAAGTTTGTAACTTGAACCAAGCCAACAGGAAAGTTTAGGGTATTGCCTCAGAATTGTGCTCAATCTGCTGAACTGAATTGACTGATGGTTTCTTATGTACCCACCATTCAGGGTTTTGTTAGCACCTCTGTTTAAGGTTCAGAATTGTTGCAGTGAGAAGAAATTTTATGACCACGTCACTGTCAAATTTATTATATCCCCGAACACCGAATGACGTTCCGGGGGATATTATGTTTTTGGTCCGGCCGCCGCCGCACTACGTGTTAACGCGATAACTTCAGTAATATTTCGATTACAAATTCCAAATTTTGCACATAAGTAAGTAAGAGGAAGAACTGATTCGATTTTGGACAATTTACGATGTCTAGATTGGCCACCAGGGGCCAAAAATTGATTTCAGTGTTAATGCCATAAGTGCAGTAATATTTCAATTAGAAATTCCAACTCTTGCATATAAGTAAGTATCATAAAGAGGAAGAACTGATTTGACTTTGCAGAATTTACTCATTCTAGATTGGCCACCAGGGGCCAAAAACTGAAAAAAATCACTGTTCCGCGATACCTTCAGTAAAATTTCAATTACAGATTTCAAGTTTTGCACACAAGTAAGTATCATAAAGAGGAAGAACTGATTCGATTTTGGACAATTTACGATCTCTACATTGGCCACCAGGGGCCAAAAACTGATTTACATGTTAACGCGATAATTGCAGTTATATTGCACTTAGAAATTCCAAGTTTTGCATATAAGTATCATAAAGAGGAAGAACTGATTCAATTTTGGACAATTTACAATTTCTAGATTGGCCACCAGGGGCCAAAAACTGGAAAAATCACTGTTTTTATCATATCTCTGGAAATATTTATCCGATTGACCTCAAATCAAGTGCAAATGAAAGGTCATGACCTGAGGATGTGTCTTGCAATGACATTATACCTGTTTGGTTCAAAATTTTGACACAAAATGGAGCTTTGTCACATAAAATTCACCATTTTTGCTATATCTTTGGAACTATTTCTCCAATTGACATGAAACTATGTGCAACTGCAAGGTCATGACCTCACAACGTGTCACATGATGACATCATACCTGTATGGTTCAATATTTAGCCACCAGGTGGCGCTTTGTGATGGAAAATTACCATTTTGGCCATATCTTCAGAACCATTTGACCGATTGACCTGAAATTAAGTTCAAATGAAAGTCTATTCAAGGTCTATTCAAGGATTGGGGAATTGGAGGATTGGGGCATTCGGGGATATACCCCCAGCCGTCGCCTCGTTCGGCATAAACCTAGTTTTAGAATGAAAAGACTTCATTATACCCCCGCAACGAAGTTTAGGGGGGTATACTGGATTTGCTTTGTCCGTGTGTCTGTGTGCGTGCGTCTGTGCGTCCGGACCTAACCTACTCATCCGATTTTGAAAATTTCATTTCTTGGTGGAAGGTCTATTGACTGTGGTACTGCCCGACTACTTGTTGCGGGGGGTATCCTGTAAGCCATGCTTACTGACTAAATCTAGTTAGTGTATGGCTTCACTTCTGAATAAGATTTTTGGTCAAATTACATAGTTTAAGATTTTGCTTAATGCGCAAAGGAGTTGTGTCTCCAAGCTTTTATCCTTAAAAAAACTTGACATCTACGGTTTCCCTCCAGGAGCTGCACTTCTGCACATCTTTGAGCAGCAGTATGATGCCGGCAGGAGTCTGTCTGAGACAGGACACTGAGACAACACTACCAGAGCTCACTGAGCAGCACAGGATCAGACAGAAAGAAGAGGAACTCAGTGGACTGGAGTCTGTCCTCATGGCAGAGTCAGAGACAGAGAGTGCTGCACCAGGACTCAACACACTGGAGCCAGAGTGTGTTACAGCACACAGTGGGGAGAGTGATGTACACCACACACACACATCACTGATTAAAACAGAAACTGATCTGGGCTCCACACACTCTGGGGATCTTATTAAGATGGAGAGCCTTGACAGTACAGAGCTGGGATATGTGACCCATCTGCATCCTGACCAAATCAAAACAGAGACTGATGATGGAGGATACCTTAAATCAGAGCAAATCAGTGACCTGCAGGATATTAAATGTGTTCATATTAAATGTTACCAAATCAAAACAGAGACTGATGATGGAGGATACTTTAAGGTAGAATGCATGGATGACTTTCAGGATTTTCAATGCATTCAAACTGAATCTGAGAGAATTAAGCAGGAGTCCAATGAAATTTTAGTGGGTGATGTCATGAGTTCTGTGATGTCTGGAGCTGGCGTTGATCATAAACACCAATCTCATCCATGGCAGTATGCTGGAGGTCCAAATCCGAACAGTAAAATTGAAGAAATTCACAATGCTCTGAGCACTTCTGAAGGTCTAACTCATTATTGTGGTAAAAAACATGAAAACAATCAAAGCAGGACCGTTGGGACGCAAATATTGACGATGGTGATTGAGCCACTGATGAATAACTTGAGAAAGAACTCAAACCTTTTGAATGAAAATGAGATGGTTCTTAGGAATAATGATGTAATTCATTCAGGTGACAAGAGTACATTGCACAAGTGTGAGCAGTGTGGGAAAGGTTTTTGTACTAAAGGTCGTTTAAAAGCACATGTTAGAACTCATACTGGTGAAAAGCCCTACAGTTGCATTCAGTGTGAGAAATGCTTTACTGAAAAATCTTGTTTAGTTAAACACTTCCGAACTCATACTGGTGAAAAGCCGTACCAATGTTCTCAATGCGGAAAGTGTTTTTCTCAAAACGCAGGTTTAAATACTCACATGAGGTCACATACTGGTGAAAGGCCCTTCAGTTGCATTCAGTGTGGGAAGTGCTTTTCTGCAAAACATTGTTTAGTAAAACACCTGCAGGATCATAATGGTGAGAAGCCCTTCAGTTGCGTTCAATGTGGGAAGTGTTTTTCTGATAAATCATGTTTGGCTAAACACCAAAGAACCCATACAGGTGAAAAGCCCTTCAGTTGCGTTCAATGTGGGAAGTGCTTTTCTGAAAAATCATGTTTGGCTAAACACCTGAGAACTCATACTGGTGAAAAGCCCTTCAGTTGCATTCAGTGCGGGAAGTGCTTCTCTGAAAAATCTTATTTAGTTCAACACCAGAGAGTTCATACAGGTGAAAAACCCTTCCAGTGTTCTCAATGTGGCAAGTGTTTTTCTCAAAGTGGTGATTTAAATACTCACATGTGGGTGCATACAGGTGAAAAGCCATACAAATGCACTCAATGTGAAAGGTGTTTTTATTCAAAATATCATTTAAAATATCACCAAAGAAGTCATACTGGTGAAAAGCCCTACAAATGCACTTATTGTGGGAAGTGCTTTGTGCAACTAACCAATTTAAAATGCCATCTGAGAATTCATACAGGTGAAAAACCCTACAAATGTGCTCAGTGTGAGAGGTGTTTTACTGAGAGAACTGGTTTAAGAAGACATCTGAGAATTCATACAGGGGAAAAGCCCTACAAATGTGTTTTGTGTGGCAAGTGTTTTAATACTAAATCTCAATTTAGTGGCCACCAAAGAATTCATTCTGGTGAAAGGCCCTACAAATGCTCGCTATGTGGGAAGTGTTTTATTAACAAATCATGCTTGAATAAACACATCAGAACTCATACAGGTGAAAAGCCCTACACATGTGATCATTGTGGCAAGTGCTTTTCACAAAGATGCAATTTAAATACGCACTTGAAGTTGCTAACAAGTGAAAAGCCATAGAAATGCACTGTGTGGTGTTTTTACACAAATTCTCATTAAACTAATCAAGTCATACAGGTGAAAAGCCACACAAATGTCCTCGGTGTGGGAAGTGTTTTTCAAAAACAAAGCACTAAATGCCAATAGAAAATTTATTGAGGTAAATTTCCAAACATGAAGGTGAATGAACCCCTTGAAATTGACTCCGAACAGAAGTGGTTTTCTGCTAAATCTACTTACATTTACACTTGAGCTTTCTTACAGTTAGTCTTTTCATGTAAATGATGCTTCCAAAAACGTTTACTGGCCAAAATCAGGAATTTTGGGTGAGAGACATGACATTTTTTTACAGTGTTTGTCAAGATATCCTTTACATTGCTTATTTTGTGTGGAAAAATTCATGCAAAATTCCCATTCATGATAAGCTACTTTGTCTGTGCGTAGTTTTTGTGTTTCCTACAGAGTAAATTGACAGTTTGGGATCACTTTTAAGTTGTCCCATCGTGGTGTTTGTGTGACCCTGGTTTCCTGCCATAATCATTGAAAGAATCATCGGACTTGAATAAAACTTCAGCTTATTTAGTACAAATGTTTCTCTGGAAATTTTCTCTTCAATTTGAGGCTTCTACTTTGTGATTGGTTGATGGTTCCTGCACAATAACTGTTGGACGAATGATTGGATTTGAGTAAACTTCTCTCAGGTTGCTGAATACTAAGCTCTATTGGGTAAGTGCAATTTTTGGGTTGATTTGTGTATATTTACTGAAGATGCTGCCCTGTGATTGTTTGAGGTTTCCGGACAGTAACGATAGAAAAAATGATCAGATGAATATGAAACCAGCTCAGATTGCTAACTGCGAAGTCCCCTCAGGCATGCTCGATTTTTAACAGACCTACGCTTATTTAATGAAGCTGCAGAATTTCGATAGGTTGGTTTTTTTCCAAAAAAAAACTTTTGAAAGAATGATTGAATTTGAATGAAACTTACTAGGGCTGTAACTCCGAACTTCGGTATTCGAATAAAAATAATGATATTCGAACAAATATAATGCAGCCCTTAATATTCGATCCTGTTATGTGCATTTTTTTGTATAAGTGTGTTGGTTTGCAAACATTTTCAATTCTGATTCAGGGGCTTTTTCACGCCTGCTAGCCTATTTTTGGTCATCTGTGCTCCTCTCGTACGGTCGGTGACGTGAAGAAAACTTGGGTTGACCATATAAGTAAGGGATAATTAACGAGAAGGTGTGCATTCCACGGTTTTAATGTATGACGCGAAGGCAAATAACCTCGCGAAGCACCTTAAAACCGTGATTCTCACCTTCGAGTTGATTATCCCGCTTATACCATGGTCATTTGCCAGCAATATCAAATCGCAGCATTCAGAAATTTTTGGTTAAAGTTTTGCGCTTTAAAAACAAAAAAAAAAATTGTTAATCGTTAAACAGGCGCCATGCCTTCTCATGCCCAATAGCATACTGTAGGCTAAGCTAAATTGAACCAGCTACCTTAGTTCATCAGCAGCGAGAGTAGGGAACAAGATTGACTTTTGTCCTCCACACTTGCCGGAGTCCAGGAAATGTTGAATCGTGCTTTAGTTTGCTTGCCAGCTTATCAACTAGCTAGCGTTCACTACAATGAATGTGGTTACCCTTCACATAGCCCATAAAATAAATACGCAACAATCGCTAATACTGAATAGTGAGCTAGTTGGCAGCGTAGCTAGGAAGCTAAAATGTTAACGAACTCTGTTATGCGATAGCTAGCTAGGTAGATAGCCAACTGGTTAGCGGGTTAAAAGGCTAAATTTTGCTAACACTGAAACTGAGCTAAAAGTCTTGAAACAAACGTAACCTAATGAATAAGTTCAGCGCTGAGTTAGTTGGCTGCGCGCAGGGATATATTTTGTGCTGCAGTTTGCCTCAACATGCAGGGGGTTACAGCCCAGATAACATAGCAGATGTTGGCCCAACATTGGCAATGGTTGGCAGTGTCAGAGTTGGAATTCCAACGTTGGGCCAACGCTGAGCCAACGTAAGGCAAATAACCAAATAAATAGGTTGGGCAACTAACGGTTCAGCGATGGCCCAACGTTGGAATTCCACCTGAGGTTGGTTGGTTGGCCTTAAGGTCATTTCATCTCTATAATTGAGCAATATGGCTTATACTAATAATAATAATAATAATAAATTATAATTAATAATAAATTTTATTTATTTAAAGGTGCCTTTCATGACACTCAAGGACACCTACATGTACATATAAAAAAATAATTGGAAAAGTGACACAAAACACACACGAATACAAAACAAGCAACATACAACATACAAAAAAACAAAACAAAACAATGGGGACCTAAAACCACATACTGTATATGTCCGTCTGAAATAAAAGTGAGTTTTTTAGTGGGAGGTCCCATGTTGGAGAACAATCGGGTGTTCAGCTATTCGAAGGAGGGGTTGTTGGTAGTCCGAGGTTGGCCCCATTTAGCTAGCTATTATTACTATTATTAATATTAATATTATTTTTTATCATTATTATTGTTCTTGATAGTGTAATTAAGCTGTGTAATTATTTGATTGTGATTACTTGATTGATAATTGTTGCGTGCCACTATTTGATCTGCTCCAGCCGCCTAGCTGAAGCTAAGCAGGTGTGGGCCTGGTTAGTACTTGGATGGGAGACCATTCCGAGTTGGTGAGCCAGTGGGTTGCGACCTTTCCCCCAGATGGAATATGCCCTCTATCGGATGAGACGTAAAAGTGTGATTCTGACCTGCCGTGGTCATTAAAGATACAATGACACTCTGCAATAACAGCAGGAGATTCCCCGTGTCATGGCGAAAAGATCCAACCTGCCACCTAATCATCCCCTGGTGTAATTGGCTGTACAAATTGCCCTCTCCCTCCCCACCCCAGCCCCCTTGAAAAAGACATTTCAATCTCAACGGGACTTCCCTGGTTAAATAAAGTAAAAAGTGTATGGGCTAAATTTAAAAGGAGTTTTAAGTTGGTAATTGGATATAAGCCAACATATGGCCAACCTTTGCACATACGTTGGCAACACAATGTTGGCCCAACGTGTCCCCAGCGGCCAAAATGACGTTGGCCCATTGTTGACGAGTGATGTAAGGCCAACGTCTATGACTACGTTAGGCCAACTCCGGCATGTTATCTGGGAGTGATTTCATACCGGCATGGAACGTGACTCAGCCAATCATAATCCCGCTTATACCATGGTCATTTGCCAGCAATATCAAATCGCAGCATTCAGAAATTTTTGGTTAAAGTTTTGCTCTAAAAAAAACGAGTTTGTAATCGTAAAACAGGCGCCGCGCCTTCTCATGCCCTATAGCCTACTGTAAGCCAAGCTAAATTGAACCAGCTATCTTAGTTCATCTCCTGTTCATGGAGAAAGAATTTTTTTGCACATGCTTACATCCGTTTACTAGCTGATGATTTGATATCGTATTCCATCTGAAACGGAGATTATGCATAAAACAACATTATTTGCGATTATGCAGACTAGCTAACTTGCTACCCACAATTACAATAAACTTATGACTGTTTCCGTAGAGTCAGCGAGCTGAAATCAGTTAGTTCGCCAGCTACGTGCTATGCCAGCAATCAGCAGTGACTGATGAAGTGGACACGTTAGCTTTATTTGTAACCGTACTCAATTACCATCTTTTAATGAATCAAGCCTGATTACCTCGCTGCTATAATATTTACGGTCATTATTGCTTGAGTACCTATTGTTAACCGCCCGCCGGACGCAACTTATATGACGCCGCCAAATTTACTTGAGATAAATGAGCAGCTAGGTTTATGTTGTACCCAGCCGAAAACCAGGTCTAACGTTGCTAGGGTTACCAGTTGGCTTGTGGATAAATTTTGAATGGTGAAACTACCTTAGCCGAACTACCTGTGCGGTTCCACGGTTTTAATGCATACCTGCCAGCCAATCAGAAAAAAGTATTCACCCAGACCATGGTCTAAATATACATAAATCACTATTGCTGATGGGGTACTCAAATGAAGCATCTGTCCCAGGAGCGCATACACCCGGAAGTAAAATTTGCACGTACACTCCCATTCATTTTCGCCCACTTTAAAATTATGTTTTTAAAAAAACTTGCGTGTGAGTAGGCGTTATTTTGCAATCGTTGTGCAGAGCAACATTTTGTCTCCCTAAATGTGTGCTTTTTGGAGGATGGAAAGCTGCACTCTTACTTAAGGGAATATCAAAATATGACTCTGTGACAACGTTACAGGGCAGCGGAAAAGTGAAATTAACGTGACCGAGGCTTTTAATGATCCTCATAAGATCATTACTTGGTAATCATCGCCGTTGTTAACAACGTTGATGATACGAAAGCTAATTAGCTAGTTAGCACGAGAAGCAATTTTTTTTTATTAAAGTGCCTACTTTGCGTTTATACGTTAACTTACCTTGAAAAGTGTTATTACAGCCCTTCAAATGAATACAGTGGCAAAAGGCAGCTGCTCATCTCGGCATTTTCACGCTTAAATCGACTTATTTGAAATTGGCCTCATAGGAAACCATTCATTTTTATGAAGAATTTGAGTGTATCAATATGGCGGCCGGGTGCTTCACTTTGGATAATGTAAATATGACATCATCAGCAATCAAGTGTTCTAAATCTATATATCTACGGGTGTGACTTTTAATTAAAAGGACAGCTGTTGACGGACACCATGTGTTTTTTCTTTTGAAAACGTGCCTGCTTATCGACATTGCATGATACACCGCCCTCTGGTGGAAAACTTTGTTTTGATACCTATATAGGTCTTACTGTATGCGTTTAATGGTCAAAATATAATTCGTAACTATTCAAATATATTTAAATATTAATATTAAGAACGAATTTCAAATATTATTTTTGGGCAAAAGTCCCAGTCCTAAAACTTAAGCAGGGTAACTGAGTCATTTTCAGCTAAGGTGCAATAAAGTGTCACACTGAGGTAAACTTATAAATTTCTTAAATCCTTTATTTTGTCAAAGTTTAATGAAAGTTGAACTTCCTACAAATGGCAAAATGGCATACACAGTATACAGTTGCAATCAAAATTATTTAACCCCCATTGCAAATTAGGTTTACTGGCAAAATTTACAAACTTTGAGCTGTTTGCAATGAACCAATCAAACAAGAACAATTTAACTGGCTCAACACAACAAATATTACAAGTAGCTTCTCCAAATTCAACACAAAATGCTACTTTTAATGACTACTGTAGTCTCAAAATTATTCAACCCCTTCATGACAAGCATCTTTAATACTTAGTAGAGCACCCTTTTGCCGCTATGACCTGCTGGAAATGTCATACATAGGCAGATGTCAGCTTTTGGCAGCATTCCCAAGGAATCTTAGCCCAGTCCTCGTGGACAATGGCCTCCAGTTCACTAATATTCTGGGGTTTGCATGCTGGAACTGTCCTCTTCAAATCCGACCAGAAATTTTTTTATGGGGTTCAAGTGAGGCGACTGTGATGAGCACTCTAGAATCTTCCCAGACTTCTTCTTAAACCAAGCCTTGGTGGATGTTAAGGTATGCTTAGGATGATAGGCGTTTTGGAAGGTCCAATGATGCCCAAGCGTCAGCTTCCGTCTTCATTGTAGGCAGGGTGTACATTTCAGCATATGCTTCTTTATTCCTCCTGCAGACATACTGCAGATTCATAAGCCCAAAATATTCCAGTTTTGTTTCATCACTCCACAGAACAATATCCCGAAAACTTCTGTGGCTTATTAGGTTTTGAGCATATAGGAGCTTGTGCTTTCGGATCAGTTGTGGCGTATGTCTTGGAGACCTTCAACGTTTAGTATGCGCCCTACTGTGCAAACTAAAACCTCAATGCCTCCTGCCTCCAAGTCTTGTTGCGGGTCTCTCACAATTCTTTTGACTGCCATATGTCTAATATGCAATCAAATGTCACCGTCAACAAACCCCGAGCGAGTGCAAGTATTTGATGTGTTCTATCTCAAGCAAACCTGATGCAACTAATTTAGCTCTTGATTAGCTGCATTAGGTGTGCTTGAGACAACACCTGATTTGCAAATGTGCTCTTTTGAGGGATTCTGTTTGGGGGGGGGTTGAATAATTTGGAGATTGCAGTAGTCATTAACTCTTAAATACCCAACTATAGTAAACATTGAAAGAAAGTCTATGTATTCTGTTAATATCTATGTTCTTCCGTCTAGGGGAGGGACGAATAACAACCCAATAGTAATTTTTAATTTTTGGTGACCTTTGACCTCATTTTAGTTTTATGGCATATATATCACAACGGGCATTTCAAGGACCTTATTGGTAAAATGACTTGAATCATAAAACAGTTGACATATAGCTGAAGTATTAGGCATAACTTATTTTTCATTAGCTTACCTGTTTGTCTACTTTATCTGGTGATGAATGGGTGCAGATCTATCGTGTGGATTCCACCATGGGGGCAGCCATATTTGAAAGGTTAGCTGGTGCAGCCAGTGTAGTGTCAGTGGCAGCAATGATGGTTTAAATATGTCACTGTGGGCATTCGGTTGCAAAATTTATGTGGGATCAGTGGTTTTGACAACCCCCAAAAACGTGTGATAAATTTTGTCACGGGGCATGTAAGGGTTTAAGAATGGCATTTTGTGTTTAATTTGCAGAAACCACTTGTCATATTAGTTGTGCGTTGAGTTGTGTTCAGTTCAAAAGCCAGCATCTCTGATAGTATGGGGATGCATTCGTGCATATGATGTGGGATTCTTGCATGTTCAAAAAAGCACAATGAATGCTGAAATGTATGTACAGGTTTTACAGCAACATATGCTCCCCTCCAGATGACATCTATTCCAGGGAAGGCCTTGTGTATTTCAGCAGGACAATGCAAAACCACATACTACAGCTATTACAACAGCATGGCTTCGTAGTAGAAGAGTCCGTGTGCTGAACTGGCCTGCCTGCAGTCCTGATCTTCCACCGATTGAGAACATTTGGCACGTAATGAAAAGAAAAGACCGTCAAAGGAGACCCAAAACTCTCCAGCTGCTGGAAGCCTGTATTAAACAAGAGTGGGATCAAATTCCAATGGCTAAACTCAAGAAACTTGTCTCTTCAATGCCCAGACACTTCCACTCTGTGTTAAAAAGAAGGGGTACTACATCATGGTAAATGGGTCCCTGTCTCAAATTTTTTGAGACCTGTAGCAACCATCAAATTTGAAATGAGCTCATTTAGTGGATATACTGTAAAATTTCTCAGTTTTTACATTTGCTATGTTCTCTCTGTTCTATTGAGAATAAAATACTGGCTGGTGTGATTTGAAAGTCATTGTGTTTTGATTTTATTCACAATTTACACTTTGTCCCAACTATTTCAGAATTGGCGTTGTAGTTAATGAATTTGTTCACAATTTCATTTTTCATCCCCTCAGCTTTTTTTTCACTTTAAAGCGCCAATTAAATATCGTGTTTCCATTGTGTTTGTAATTGTAATGTACGTTCCAACAGAAAATGTAATAAAAATAATTATTTTTGGCGCATAACGCCTAAGATTGAGACTGCTATTGAATCATTGAATTGAATCATCAACTGTTTCAGCTACTGAATAAGGGCACGATTTTAGGACGGTGTCTGCAGGCGATAAAAATGCGGGACAGAGTCTCATTTTGCGGCACGCTGGAAAAGAGATGAAAATGTTGTGCGGTGCAATGCAAAGCGGGACACCTGGTCGCCCTAATTGTACATGAGATTTATGTAAGATCAATAGTCCTCAGATGAGATGTTTATTGAATAAGTGATATTCTCTTTATTTTTCTGTATATGCAAATTATATTAAATAAATAATTTTCTACCGTGCATGCGCACAAAACAACTGTTCATCTTGAGTATATTTCTTAGAGATACCTTTCATGCTTTGAGTTATTTTCCAAGTGACAACAAAGTTACATTTTTAATTGAGTTCCCTGGTGAATCGATTAGCTGTTATTCAGGTTTTTGAGCACAAGTGTAAATATTTTCTGTGATTTTCCTAGAAATGCACTAAATAAAAATTTGAATCATTAAAATTGGATTGGCCTTCTCTTTGGATTCTTTCATTTTTTAGTAAATGGTTAGTTGTATTGACTAAATTCGCAATTTCTCCTATTGTAAGTAAATGTATTTTTTGATTTCATCAGTAGCAAATGTCTGACTTTTTTGCAGTAGAGTTTTTTTGTGATATATAGTACAATATGAATATAAAGTATTACTCCTTGAGGCATGCATGGCTATTTGGGGCAAAATGTGGCATAAAATGGTAAGTGATCTCTATTAACAGATATGGTGTCAATAGGAAGACTGAACAACTCATTAAAACTCTGGGATTACAATTGTGTTTGGAACACAAGCCAGTATAGTTCATACAGCTGAGAGGCCTTTCTTGTGTTCTCATTGTGGAAAGTGCAATTTAAAGTAAATAAATATTTATATGTAGTTCGCTTGCTTAGGCATATTTGTTGCACATGACAAAATAATAGTTTTCACTGTTATCCACTGGTTGAAATTCATCACCTTTAGTTAATCAATATTAGCCTTTCTGGGTTTTAACTTCTCTTAGTTGCAGGTTTATCGATTTCCCTGAGATGGCCAATGGCAATTGATGTAAGTGATCAGCTTCTGTCAAGTTATGTTGGCGAACATTTTCTGTAACCGCGGTACCTCTCTGGGCCGGGAACAAATCACGGGCCATTCTCACGTTTGTGTTGTAGATATGCAGTTCGCAAAAGTGGACTGTAGATTGGGCCACTGATGCAAAACCATCACATTTACGAAAACAAGAGCAATCCGAGATTTCTGATCTCCGCCAAAGGATGAAATTAATACAAATGCAAATGCGGATCCGGATCATCACCAAAATTTAATGGAGTCGTCCCTGGACCAAGATCTATCTCTGGTAAAATTTTCATAAAGATCCATCCAGTAGTTTCCGAGAAATCTTGTCCACAGACAGACAAACAAACAGACAAATAAATAAATAAAATAACGGACCCGATAGCATTATCTCCTTGGCGGAGATAACAAGCTATGAATTTGATGTGATCACTTGCATCCCTATACCCCGAAGGCTAATCTGGGAGTGAACCAGCTCATAAAATTAATTTGAGTCGGCGAGATGCTAGAAAGTGTCCAAACCCTGTTATGAATTTCCTTAGGGATTTTACTTCTGGTACCTTAAACTTAGAATCAGTTAAGAAGTCTCCTCAGTTCTCTATTGCATTAATTCTAAATTAGATGTTTGTTCAGAGTATACAGGGTCTAATATTTTGTATAATGTGCTGAATCTTCAGCGATTAGCAGGAGCTGTGTCTCCGAGCCTTTATTCCAGCGATGGTCTTCACTCCAGAGCTGCACTTTTATGTCTATGGTGACGATTACATGCCGCACATCCGCATGTGACGTTGCTTAATGGAACGGAGGGTTTCTCGCATCACGCTGTCTGACCCTGGCTGAAGGGCGCTAAGGCCAAAGAAAGAGATGCAGAAGAGGGAAGCGAATAGACACGTTGGCATAATGAAAAGTACTCGGTGATTTTATGTTAATCGCAGAAAGCCTCCGTATGGAATATTTCATGTTGCACGGAGCAAAACCAAAATATACTCTTCCAAAAAAGAAACTTGTTTTTAGCATCAATTTATTATACCTGAAATGTTTTGGCAAATGTGGAAAACATATTGAAAAGAAAGTGTAATCAATAATTCAATATTTGTGTAGTTTCTTTTTTGGAAGAGTATATGTTGCAGAGCGTCACGCTTCAAGCACTTGACTTAAGGCTACGTTCAGACAGCAGGCAAATGTTGCCCTAATCCTTTTTTTTTGCCCATATGTGACCTATATCGGATCCGTTAGACAGTTTGAACAGCACAAATCCGAGTTTATAAAATCTGACCCAGGCCACTTTCTTATGTGGTTCTAAATCCGATATGTGTCTGATATCTTGCAATACGACTGCTGTCTGAACGGCCAGGTCGCATTTATCCGACCTTTACGTCATCGAGATGCCGAGACGACATGCCTCCATATTTACTTCCGTCAACAAACAGTGCGTGCCCGCGCGTCACGTATTACCTCAGGGCCTCCTTTGCGCATGCGGATTGCTTCAGGGTCGCATTCAGTACAGTCCTTGGCTCATACTCAAAACTAATAGAAGTCGCATATAATGTGTAATATGAACGAGCACACGCAAAAAAATCGACTTTCTCCAAAAAATCCGAATTGTGCTTCAAGACTTGCTGACAGAACGTGGCCAATTTTGTTTTTGTTGGCAACAGACCGGTCTCGTTAGAGGTCACTGTGAGGCGCTATTGCACCCTTTACACTCCTTTGTCACTACTGACCGTAGAAGAAGATGCGCTCTACTCTGATGACAGCCGGGGTTCAGTTGTTCCAGCTGTAATCCGATCATCTGATCATTCGCCAGAATTACAGTTTGCAGAGCCAGGTCGAAATGGACATGAGAGAATAACGTTATGGGTAAGTATTTTTTCTCCTTTTTAAAATAGCGATGATTCAGCGACTTTTGTTTTAGATTCGTCTTTCCATTGTTTACGGCACCCGGGCCTGCGACTTGTTTGACTGGAAGGTTAGATTAACCCTCTACTGCACAATGTTTCCGTAATGGCAACACACCCTTTCTTTGGCAAATTCCTGAAATTTGAAAATAATGTTGAGCACTGATTGGTCTGAAATGCGAGGTAGAACCCTGGGATTACCAGTTTTATGCTTTGTTGACCTCACATGACACCACTTTCCTCACTAGTCCCATTTTCCCCACACAATTGATGACCCTGAGTCACTGAAGAAGCGCTCCTGAATCTGCACAGATTTCTCTCAATTTTTCAAATGTCTGCAGCATTTTAAAAATATTCCAAGCATCTGTGATAAGTTCCAATCTGTGAAATTCAGATGAATATTGTTTTAATGTAATCACTGCCTTTTAATAAAACAAAATATCTATGTAGTGTTTGGTAATGGAACAATACTGCTTATGGTTTGAGTGAATACTTCGGCCGTAATACAGAGTAGTATAAGTTTGACAAGTAGGAATAAATTATGGATGCACAAATAAAAAGTGTTTGGATGGAGAGAATTACTCTGGACCTTATTTTACGAAATGTATGTTTTACATTTACATTATTTTGTTTCGAGAATGAACCCCTCAGGGTCATTCCACGCCAAACGTCCGAATGCCCCGCTCTACCATCTCAGATTTGACTGAAAAAATTACAGGAGGTTCACACACTTCCCAATAGGAAAAGTCCCAAATTTTAGATCCCAACTCCTTATAGTTTTGTCATTAAAGAACATTTCGTCAACTACCCCCTGACCAGTTTTGTGCAGAGTTCTCTGGGGAGCCACTTTCAGATTGTTGTATCTACAAACTATTTAAGGCAGGTCCTTCAAATTTTCAAGGGTTGAAATCTGGCAAAAGTACTTATAGAATATTGACTTTTACACATGTGCTTTTCGTTTATCACAGAATTCTGGGGGCTTGAATTTGATCGAGAATTCAACTCTTCAAATATGACTGCATATTTGAAGGACTGTGGAAAGTGAAATTTCAAAGACAGAGGTTTGATATTGAACACACACCATCTCACACATGCTGTGTACTTCGTATTTTAAAACTGGCCCTCTGATGAACGGTCTAGAAGATATTAAGGTTTAAAAATGGAAAAAATAAATTTGGTGCCATCTTTGCCATGTTATTCCAAAAAAATGACAGCACCCAACAACATGAAATTGACTGTTTTAGAGAGATTAGAAGTCTATTTTTGACATATCCAAAATTTGCGATGGTGTTCTACCTTATTTTCGCGAAATGAATTTTTGAAAATGCGGTGTTTGCATACACGCATAGCATTCATGGCCTATGTAGGCACTTTCAGAAGCTAAGAAAACAACCTGAATTCATGACACTCAGCTTAAACTCAACAAAATGCTTCATTTGATTCATAATAAACTATACTTGAAGGATAACCCATATGTAGCCTTTAGATATAGAGATGGCTTGTAGCACACTAATATGTACAATTTGAGGACAGTAGATGGTAAAAAATGAACATTAATCCAAAAAAATCTAGTGTGCACCAGATGATGGGCAATCTTGTGTACTTCCAGGAAATGCCTACTTCGGAGCTTGATTGGACTATGTATTGAGTTATGGCTGGTTGAACACGGGATGCTTTAGGCTCAAATATCAGTCACTTAAAAATTTTATTCAGCACAGTATTGAGTAAAGAATGTCTGAAATACATTTATTGTGCAGTATACCAGCCTATTATGCCAGATTGAGCTTAGAGATCTCTTTATGGTACTTCTGCTGTGTTACAGAATCCAAATGCAGCGATTTTAAGTGAAATTAAAGCATATTTTTTTCCACAGTGAGACAAAAAAATGGGTATTTTAATTGCAGCAACTTAATATAATGCCTGTTTTTCTTCTTGGCAAAGATAGCTAACAAACCTTAGAATAATTCTATATCATTTGGATCATGATAGGCACTTAAATATACCTTCCAAGCTGAAAAAAACTGTGTTTTGGCAATGTTAGGAAGTACGTTACGTTTTCTCGGACGAATAGAAAAAGGTTATTCTTTTACTCTATTTGCATTTTGCTCAATATAGCTTTTTGCTCTAGAATTTATACCGCGTTTAAAGACATTGAATGCCGAGATTTTCGTTTCTCCAAATGCATGCAGCCCTCGCACGTCGGTAGATCCCTTGGTACGTTCACTACACCATTCTGTTGAATTTGGTGGCATATGTCGTTTGATTTTTCCTGAAAGTGAAATTTCTGTTCTGTTAAAATAAGGTATATTTCAGAATTCAGATATTACAGAGTTAGTGAGTTTTTACTTTTAAAAGGTGTAAGGTTATGAGCTCGGATGTGAGAGGGGTTAGCTTTTCATCGCAAGGTGAATGTTATGGCTGTTTAATCAGCACTTTATTTAATGCTTGGGGGACTTTGAAGAAAAATGGACAAAACTGTAAACTTTCTTCTGGAGAAAAGGCGTGTTTTGTGTTTGGAGAGGTTACGGGTGACCACTGATGTTCAACTGCACTGATATTGATAAATTCATGCTAAACTCAACCAGAAAATCATTAGTTCATGCTGAATTTCATGCCCCAAAAGTTAATTTGTGTTAAATATATGATTAATGTATGATTTGAAAGTGAACCATTTTGATGCATCTCAGACTTTGGGGAGACACCTGGATAGCTGTCTTATTTGGCTCATAGCAAGCGGGTAATCTAGAATGTAATGTTCAAGGTGAATTGTACTTGTGGTAAAGAAGTTTATGATCCCAGAAATGTATAGTTTTAGGCCCCAGCAGTTTATCAGTTGTTAGTATTTTGTTTTTTTGCTATTTCAAAGTTGAATTTTCATGAAGATTTTTTTGTGTTTGCAGCCCCTTTTCTCCACCAAAATCATAAAAATAAACTGAGATACGATGGGAGTCTAAATGCTTCAAGTGTCTAGACCCAACTGAGCCAAAGTTTTTCTGTCTTTGAAGCAGCAATCTTGAATTATAAAGCCTTAAATCAGGTAACATCTAAATAGCCAGATTTGGCTTCCGCGCTAAGGGGTTAACTAGACCAGGTATCGTCTGCTCTTGCACTCCAGCCATCTAAATGAGGGAAATGGTAATTTCCTGAAAACGAAACGTACTTCCCAACAAACTTGATCGGCCATTTGCTCAGACACTATTGATCTCCCATCACTTGTCCTCGTGTGTCCTGGTGAATTGTGCTCAATCTGCTGAACTGAATTGACTGATGGTGTCTTATGTACCCAACATTCAGGGTTTTGTTAGCGCCTCTGTTTAAAGGTCACAGGCCAAGTCATTCCAAGTCATGAGAAATTTGGTCCAAAATGATCGGTTATGCCGTAATACTAGGTCTGGCCCCCAACTAATTAATCAGTTACAGTCACAAATACAATAATAACGGCTAAAATGTTTTCAAATGTATCGTCTGCTAGCAACCGCCTGGCCCGAGAAAATGCGAGATTTACCTGAACGTGATTCTGGTATTCCCGCGGCGCGACGTCACAGTTGTCAAACAAAATAAGTTAGCTTAATGGCGGCGGTTCATTGTGTGTACGAGGCGATATTGTGATTTGGTCTATTTTGCAGTTTATAATGGTTTATTGTGTTGCCTACGGGTGCAATAACGGGTCGAACAGTGGTAAGAGTACCCACAAGTTCCCCACGGACCCTAATTTGCTGGAGGAATGGCTGCGGCGAGTAAATCGTGCGGGGAGGAAGCCCAGAACTTTGTGGAAACCGTCGAAGCATTCGCGTCTGTGCTGTGACCATTTTGATCCTTCCTGCTTCGTGTTTGATGAGACGTTTGCCGAAAGCATCGGCTACGGTGGATCTTTTAGACGAAAATTAAAACCCGATGCAATACCGATGGTTTTTAAAGCTAGACCAGAACAGGTAGTACGGAAGGCAAGGAGGTTGAAGGCCTTTGAAAAGGGACGACATCAAGATGTAAGTTACCACCACCAGACCACGGCAGGCAGGGGCGCAGATAGGATTTTTGAACTGGGGGGGACCAAACACACACACACATACATACATACATACACACACATATATATATATATATATATATATATATAGTAGCGGTCTCGCAACTGAAGGACTGAGACTGAGGCAGGAATAGCGGTTCTCGCATCGGCCGGGGCGGGCTTCGTGTCATTTGCTGTTCGGCCCTTAAAAGGGCCGTTTCCTCACAGCTCTCTAACAGACTCATTTTTATCTTGCAACACAACATTAACAAAAACACACAGTCACTGACTCAAGCTGGCAACTCAGCCCTCTTATACCCCCCCGCCCCGGACCTGATTGGCTCTTTCTCCCCACCCGGTGAGACTCCGCAATTTTCTAAAGTTAAACAAACGGACTGGGGCAGAATCGCCACATTGCCCCCACCTAAGGGGTCACTGTCCCCGACGACCCCCCCACAACAACAAGAACAACAGCAACAAAAGAAAAAAAATACAACACTAACCCACGGATAGGCCTGCTGGTAGGCTCAGGATGCTGTGTTGCGGCGCTGGAGGCGGGGCTGGCAGCCCGAGGCTGGTAGGGGGCCAGCCTGTCTTGGTGTAAGACCACCACCCGCCCGGCGTCAGGCATATGCGCCCTGGCGGGCACTTCTGCAGGGCCGCGCCAATGTGGTTGTAGTTTGGGAGATAGGTCTTTCTGGTGTTTCGGGCAGTAGACCCAGACCTGACTCCCTGAAGCAAAAGCTCGCCCGCGGCAACGGCAGTCGTCCTGCCATTTTTGGTGAAGGCCAGCAGTTCCCTGAGCCTTCCGAGCGAAGGCGTGTGCCACTCGCATGCGTTCAAGGAGCTGGTGGTAATAGGTAGCCTCACCTATCCGGGGCTCCTTTTCAGTGGGGGGGAACACTAGGTCGACGGGTGTTCAGAGCTCGCGCCCTAGCATCAGTGCGGCAGGAGTGCAGAGGCTGGATTCCTGCATGGCTGAGCGATACGCCCACAGCACCAGCGGTAGATGCTGGTCCCAGTCCCATTGCTGTTGGCTAGCTAGAGTTGCTAGTTGGGTGGCGAGTGTCCGGTTGAAGCGCTCTACTAATCCGTCACTCTGAGGGTGAAGGGGGGTGGTGCGTGTTTTCACAATGCCTAGGCGTTTGCAGACAGCGACCATTTCCTTGGCTTCGAAGTTCCGCCCCTGGTCACTGTGCAGCTCCCCTGGGACTCCGAACCGGGCGAACATTTCTTCCACCAGGCGGCTGGCCACCGTCTCAGTGCTCTGGTCAGGAATAGCGTACGCCTTGGGCCACTTGGTGAAGTAATCCATGGCCACTAGGACGTACCGGTTGCCAGACTCAGTGGTGGGGAATGGTCCCAGGATATCGACACCCACTCTCTCCATGGGCGCCCCCACGACGTAGCGCTGCAGCGGGGCGTGTGAAGTCTCGCCGGGACCCTTGTGGGCCGTGCAGGTATCGCAGCAGTGAACGTGAAGCTCAACGTCTCGGCGGCAGCTCGGCTAATAGACATGCTGCCGGAGACGATGCAGGGTCTTGTTGACCCCAAAGTGGCCCGCCCCCACCGAGCCGTGCACCAGTCCAAGGATTTGCGAGCGTAATGAATGAGGCACTAGTAGACGCAGCAGGTCGTTGCCCCGGCCAGGAGCCCACCACCGCTGATACGCCAGCCCATCTCGCAGCTCCAGGCTCCCTCGTTGCCCCCAGTACGCCTTTAGCTCCAGCCCCCCAGCCGAGACCTCCGGCCAGGTCGGAAATACGCCAGCCTCCCGCCAGCCCCTCACCTGTTGCAGAACAGCATCAGCCTCTTGCGCCTCCCGCAGCTGCTGATTTTCCCACGGCAGCCACCCTTCCACCTCCTCTAGTCCCCGCACCTCCACCACCTGTGGTTCAGGTTGGTCCCGTTCCTCCATTCTCTGACATGGCTTACAGTTCAGTTCGGTGCATGGGCGCCGTGATAGGGCATCGGCATTTCCATGTAGACGGCCCGCACGGTGCTCAATTGTAAAGTTGTACTCCTGTAATGTCTCTAGCCACTGTGCTACTTGCCCTTCCGGGTTCTTGAACTGCAGGAGCCACGTGAGTGAGGCGTGATCAGTGCGCAGGCGGAAGGAGGTGCCCTGGAGGTAGGGGCGGAAGTGTTGGATAGCTAGGATGACGGCCAGCAGCTCTCGGCATGTGACGCAGTAGTTCTTTTCAGCTCGGCTCAGAGCACGACAGTAGTGGGCGATTACACGCTCCCCCTCACTGTCTGCCTGTGATAGCACCGCCCCTAGGCCTGTATTGCTAACGTCAGTGTCCACGATGAAGGGCCGGCAGACATCAGGGTACGCTAGCACTGGGGCCTGAGTGAGGGCTGTCTTGAGCTGTGCTAAGGCTGCCGCACACTCGTCAGTCCAGTTAAAGGCCTGGTACTTGTCAGTGAGGCGGTGGAGAGGGCTGTTAAAGGAATTTTGATTTTACATTCCAAGTATTACCTTCACAAGAGAAAACTCAAGACGACTCAGGAAAAAATCAGTCTGAGGCGGAGAAGTTAATATTCAAGCCAAAGTCCGTTTACTCTTTTCTGCAGAAAAAAGGATCCCCACATACAGAAGCTCAGGTCAAGATGGAGGATAAAGAGTTAGAAAGTTCTCTGGTATTTGTAGGGATACTCCATGGCGTTCTCCTCCCCCCGTGCTGATTAACACATCACGCAAGCCTTTGCCGTCGCACGCAACTGCGTCAAGTTGGTACGTAACCACGTCAAGTTGTCTAGGGATACACACACACATCTTGCCAGGGAGGAGAGCACCTGACTTCTCTCTCAGCTCTGGCTCCAGCTTATCTTGTTATGGATTCCGGAGCTTTCTATAAACACATAAACTTAGAGAAAGAGAAAAACATCTTGCCCTTGGTACAGACATTCAAGACTTCATGACTTTAGATAGGCTACATGTCATGACACACTAGTTGAGTTATGCAGGCCCCTGCTAAATCAGAAATATACAAGCACACACACACTCTAGGCCTATGAAGTTGTGAACTAAAACAGAATATGAGCAAGCAAGGATAAGCAATTGATAATAATTAAATTAATCAATAAAAAATGTTTCCACAGGGCTAGCTATGGAGGCGAAGTCCCGCACGTAGCGCCGATAGTAGCTAGCCAGCCCCAGGAAGCTACGCAGCTCGCCCACGTCCGCTGGTGTGGACCACTCTGACACTGCAGTTACCTTAACAGGGTCGGTCGCCATCCCTCGCTCGCTTACGAGGTGCCCCAGGAAGGCCGTCTCCCTCCGGAGCAGATGGCACTTCCGGGGATTCAACCGTAGCCCAGCCAGTCGAATTGCAGTAAACACCTCACTTAGATTCTCGAGGGCTTGCTCAAAGTGGCTGGCGTGCACCAAGAGGTCGTCTAAGTACCCGACACAGTGACTTCGAGGGACGGTCAACAGCACTCTTTCCATAAGCCGTTCAAAGGTCGCCGGAGCGTTGCAAAGGCCGAACGGCATTACCCGAAAATGCCACAATCCCCCCCCCTATGGTGAAGGCGGTCTTAGCTTTAGCACTAGGAGCTAGCCTCACTTGCCAGTATCCACTGCGGAGGTCCAGCGAGCTGAAACAACTGGACCCCACAATGTGGTCTAGCGCTTTGTCGATGCGTGTTAGAGGATAGGCGTCTTTGCGGGTAACTGCATTAAGTTGTCGATAATCAACACAAAACCGCCACTCTCCATTTTTTTTTACGCACCAGTACAGCAGGTGCCACCCCCGGGCTGTCTGAGGGCTCTATGACACCAGCTGCAGCCATCTCTCTCACCTTCTCCGCTACCAGCTGCTTGGACAATGATAACCGATGGGGGCGCAGTCGAATCACCAGTGTCAATGGTGTGCTGCACCAAATCTGTCCGCGTGCATTCCTCATCGCGCACTGTGAAAAGGTCCGCGTTATCAGTCAACAAGCGGTACAGTTGTGGCACTGAAAAGGGGCGAGTCCACTGCAGCTGCGTTACCACAGCTCGCGGACGGCCTTAGCCGTCTCGGCTGAGAGTGAGGCATGGCACGAAGAAGGAGACGGGCGGACGGTGGTGGGGCTGCTCCCGGGGCTGGCACGCTGGATAGGGGGCCGGCTAGGTGGGCTAGCTAGCAGGTCGGCGGGGGGCCGTGTGTTGACTATGTAGGCCCGGCGAGCTCTTCTTGCCGCCCACTTTCTTTTTGCAGCTCGGTGCAATGGAACTGTGGTTTGGCCGATGGTGAGTGTAGCCTGTGCTACATCAACTGTAGCTCCCCATGATGCTAACAAGTCCAGGCCTATGATACATGGTTCCCCAATGTCAGCTAGCCAGAACTCCTGTTCGGCTAGGTGGCTATCCACAGCCATGCTCACCGTCTTCTTGCCCTTCATGCCCATCCTCTGGCCGGTCACGGATTGCAGCCTGGTCACCGTCGGTTCCCAGGTGGCGTTGGGGAGCGTCGTCAACCGGACGAGAGAGATGGTGGCTCCTGTGTCAACCAGCGCACAGCAGGGTTGGCCATCCAGTCGGAAAGAGTCACCAATGTTCTTCTCGAACACGCCAAATCCAGATAATCCGTTAATGATGAATTAAATTATTATTCTAATTTTAAACAAGGCAGTCTAGGGCCCATTTCTTCAGTTCAGAGTTTGTGACAAATAAATTTAATCTACTAGTAAAAATTTTTAGATTTTTTTTATTGCAGACTTTATTTAAAACTGGCTCGAATAAATACGGCTGCAGGACGTAAACTTCTACAGAACTCGCCTCCTCATCCTCATCAAAATCAATTGTGTCTGTAGGGTTAACTTTGTTGTCCATGTTTCGTCGAGAGTCCGGGATTAATTGCAAGGAAACGTGTAAACGTTGTTATGCTATACAGATGAATGGAGTGAACTTCAATTGTTTGACAACTGTAACGTCACTGGCAGGCCCCCTAGCGGTGTGATTTGAAACTAAATTTTATTCGGCTGGGCTCTCGACTGGCTTGGGCCATGGGTTGTTATTTGTTACCAATTTCACTTTTAACGCAGTAATTTTGGATGGGATGTGACATTTTTTTGTCACACTGCTAAATAGGAAGGAGTAAAATAGATTTTGACTTGACATAGTGGACTTGGCCTGTGACCTTTAAGGTTCAGAATTGTTGCAGTGAGAAGAAATTTTATGGCGATGTCACCAACAAAGTTATTTTAGAATGAAAAGACTTCATTAATAAATGGCTTCACTTCTGAATGAGATTTTTGGTCAAGTTTAAGATTTTGCTTAATGTGCAAAGGAGTTGTGTCTCCAAGCTTTTATCCTTCAAAAACTTGGCATCTACCGTTCCCCTCCAGGAGCTGCACTTGTGCACACCTTTGAGCTGCAGTATGATGCAGGCTGGAGTCTGTCTGAGACAGGACACTGAGACAACACTACCAGAGCTCACTGAGCAGCACAGGATCAGACAGAAAGAAGAGGAACTCAGTGGACTGGTGTCTGTCCACATGGCAGAGTCAGAGACAGAGTGTGCTGCACCAGGACTCAACACACTGGAGCCAGAGTGTGTTACAGCACACAGTGGGGTCAGTGATGTACACCACACACACACATCACTGATTAAAACAGAAACTGATCTGGGCTCCACACACTCTGGGGATCTTATTAAGATGGAGAGCCTTGACAGTACAGAGCTGGGATATGTGACCCATCTGCATCCTGACCAAATCAAAACAGAGACTGATGATGGAAGATACCTTAAATCAGAGCAAATCAGTGACCTGCAGGATATTAAATGTGACCAAATCAAAACAGAGACTGTTGATGGAGGATACCTTAAGGTAGAATGCATTAATAACTTGAAAGATACTCAATACATTCAAACTGAATCTGAGAGAATTAAGCAGGAGTCCAATGAAATTTTAGTGGGTGATGTCATGAGTACTGTGATGTCTGGAGCTGACGTTGATCATAAACACCAATCTCATCCATGGCAGTATGCAGGAGGTGCAAATCTGAAATGTAAAAACGAAGAAATTTGTGATTTTTTGAGCACTTGTGAGGATGTTGCTCATTTCTGTGGTAAAAACCATGAAAATAATCAAAGCAGGATAGTCGGGACCCGTATTCATTGTGGGATATTGACTATGGTGATTGAGCCATTGATAAATAATTCAGGTGAGAACTCAAGCCTATTGAATCAGAATGAAAATGAGATGGTTTTTAGGAATAATGATGTAATTCATTCTGGTGACAAGAGTACATTGTACAAGTGTGCGCAGTGTGGGAAAGGTTTTTGTACTAAAGGTCATTTAAAGGCACATGTTAGAATTCATACTGGTCAAAAGCCCTACAGTTGCATTCAGTGTGGGAAATGCTTAACCGAAAAATCTTGTTTAGTTAAACACTTGAGAACTCATACTGGTGAAAAGCCGTACCAATGTTCCCAATGCGGCAAGTGTTTTTCTCAAAACGCAGGTTTAAATACTCACATGAGGTCACATACTGGTGAAAGGCCCTTCAGTTGCATTCAGTGTGGGAAGTGCTTTTCTGCAAAATATTCTTTAGTAAAACACCTGCAGGATCATAATGGTGAGAAGCCCTTCAGTTGCGTTCGATGTGGCAAGTCCTTTCCTGATAAATCATGTTTGGCTAAACACCAAAGAACCCATACAGGTGAAAAGCCCTTCAGTTGCGTTCAATGTGGGAAGTGCTTTTCTGAGAAATCATGTTTGGCTAAACACCTGAGAACTCATACTGGTGAAAAGCCCTTCAGTTGCATTCATTGTGGGAAGTGCTTCTCTGAAAAATCTTATTTAGTTCAACACCAGAAAATTCATACCGGTGAGAAACCCTACAAGTGTGCTCAGTGTGAGAGGTGTTTTAGTGAAAGAACTGGTTTAAGAAGACATGACAAAATTCATACCGGTGAGAAACCCTACAAATGTGCTCAGTGTGAGAGGTGTTTTAGTGAAAGAACTGGTTTAAGAAGACATCTGAGAATTCATACAGGGGAAAAGCCCTACAAATGTGTTTTGTGTGGCAAGTGTTTTAAGACTAAATCTCAGTGTAGAGGCAATGTCCCAATACACTTGGCTCTACTGGTTGCTGAATTAAAAAAGAACCAACTTCTGACGTGTGGTGTATGATAACTGATGTCCAAGCAATATGTCCATGTTGAAACAAGTAGTAATTTATTCTTACATCCGTGTTGCCTCTCAAACACAGGAACAAATAAGATAAAGAAAAAAAACTATTCCGCAAACATCAGTTGGCACAATCACAGTCAAAAGACTGTTCGTCTCCATCACTCAGCAACACCTGCCGCTGATTAACCACCTATCTAAATAACCTGCGCGTGGTTTTAGAGTGACGTCACGGCATGGAAACAAAATAAGAAAATCATAATATGGCTCTTACACACCAGCCCCTAATTGCTACTGGTACATGAAAACAGAGCAATTCATACAATAAAAAATAAAAATAGAGCCACATACACCAAAACAGAACATAAATACAAAAATTACACCTTTAAGTACTCATGACTCAGGCAAAATTTACACTCAAAATTCCTTTAGCCTATACCTTCACATAGAAGACAGATTTTAGTCTTGGGTCTTTCAATTACATTACTTTTTGTTTGAAGACTCACTGACCGTACAAGACCCTTTTTATCAGGAAAGGTTTTCAGTATTCTCCCAAGTATCCAAGATCCTCTTGGTGCTGAAGAATCCACCACTGCAACGATGTCTCCTGGTATGAAACATCTTCTTTCCTTTGTCCACTTTTGTCGCTTTTGCAGTAACGGTAAGTACTCGCGAACCCATCTATTCCAGAAGAGATCTGCGATATATTGGCTCTGTCTCCATCTTCTCTTTGTATAGAGATCTTTTTTGTCAAACAGTCCTGGTGGAAGAACTGGTTTTCCTTTCAATAGGAGCAGATGATTTGGAGTCAATGCCTCTAGGTCATTTGGGTCGTCTGAGGGTCTGGTTATGGGACGATCATTCAACATAGCTTCCACCTCGCACAACACAGTTTGAAAGCCTTCATCGTCAAGTGTTTGCTGTTGAAGCACAGAGCTCAGGACCCTTCTGATCATTCGGATGATGCGCTCCCAGACACCCCCGTAATGAGATCCAGCCGGTGGGTTGAAACTCCATTTTATTCCCTTTTGTGCCAGAGATCTTTCAATGATGGTTTGGTCAAGAGAAGCGAAGGCCTCCTTTAGCTCTCTTTCTGTGCTCACAAAGTTGGTTCCATTATCCGATCTCATGTGAGCAACTTGTCCTCTCCTACAGATGAATCTCCGGACAGCGTGGATACATGAGCTTGTATCGAGGGAGTAGGCGACTTCCAGATGAACAGCTCTGCTTGTCATGCAAGTGAAGATTACTCCATAACGTTTTACAATGCTACGTCCCCTTTTGACGTTGATGGGCCCGAAGTAATCTACCCCAACATTTGTGAAGGGAGGAAGATCTGGGACAACTCTCTCTGCGGGCAGGTCTGCCATTTTTTGTTCACCAGTCAACCCTCTGTGAAGTCTGCAGAATCTGCATTTAGTAGTGATCTTTCTCACTGCAGAATTGGCGTTTGTGATCCAATATTTTCTCCTGACAGAGGAAAGTATATGATTCCTTCCTCCGTGACCCAGCTGTTCGTGGAAGTGGCGGAGGATAAGACCCGAGATGTGCTGGTCTTTAGATAAGATGAGGGGATGTTTTAGGTCTTCGGGAATTGCTGCCCTGTTCAGTCGACCCCCAACTCTTAGAAGACCTCCGTCCAGCGTAGGGTCCAGCTTAAAGATGGAGTTGTTCTTCTGTACTGGTTTTCCAGAGATTAATGTGGCAATTTCTTTGCTGAATTTCTGTTGCTGACAGAATTAAATTATAGAATTCTCCGCTTCGGTGAGGTCTTCAAGCGACACCTTCTGGCTTCCCAGTGAAGCTCTCACAGCTTGCATCTGGCTATGTACATCTAGCAAAGGTGATCCATTACCACCGTTACTTACAAGCTGTAACTGTCTTCTTTTCTGACTCAGGGTTTGCAGGACTTTCTTCAGTTTAAGAATCCATGCCACTGCCACTTGCTTTTCATATTTCTCCTCATTTACCAAAGCAATAATTGTCTCCTTTAAGTTAGACAGTTTATTCAGCTTTGATTTGCGCTGCTCCTGTAAACCCTCTATTTTATGCAAATACGCTTTGGGTGTCATTTTGACGATGCGTTTTTGCTCAGTCTTACCCTCAGTAACCCCACCATTGTCACCGCAAGTCGGCGCCTCCTCCTCCATGGCAAATAAAGTCAACTTTCAGTGATGATCGTCAGAACAGCAACAAACAATACGCCCTTACACGTAAAGTCTTTTTAAGGCGCTTGCTACCAATGTATTTGATTTAGTGTTTGTTTAGTGTGCACACTTTAAAACAATGGCCATTGATTTGAATTGGCGCTGCGCCGCTTATCGACCACTAACCACACTTGGTGAAGATCAGTGATTGAGGTGCGTCCTCCCGTGGCTCCGCCTGGTCAGCTGACGCTGATCTCCGCTGCCCGCCGTCCGATGCCGATGTCCTCCGCCGGTGAGCGCCCCAGTTGCTCCCGGTAGGAATCGATCACAGGCTCTTTGCAGACGCTAATCGCGGATCGCCGTCCCCACTCCGCGCTGACCTCCGCTGCCCGACGACGCTGTCCTCGCTGCAACGCTTCCGCTCCGACGCTGATCTCCGCTGGCCGCCGACGCCGTCCGTAGCAAACCGTGGAACAATACAAACCCAATCGTGGTCCAGAGCGAGTCTTTTGACTAAATTGTAGAGGCAATGTCCCAATACACTTGGCTCTACTGGTTGCTGAATTAAAAAAGAACCAACTTCTGACGTGTGGTGTATGATAACTGATGTCCAAGCAATATGTCCATGTTGAAACAAGTAGTAATTTATTCTTACATCCGTGTTGCCTCTCAAACACAGGAACAAATAAGATAAAGAAAAAAAACTATTCCGCAAACATCAGTTGGCACAATCACAGTCAAAAGACTGTTCATCTCCATCACTCAGCAACACCTGCCGCTGATTAACCACCTATCTAAATAACCTGCGCGTGGTTTTAGAGTGACGTCACGGCATGGAAACAAAATAAGAAAATCATAATATGGCTCTTACACTCAGTTTAGTGGCCACCAAAGAATTCATTTTGGTGAAAGGCCCTACAAATGTTCGCTATGTGGGAAGTGTTTTATTAACAAATCATGCTTGAATAAACACATCAGAAGTCATACAGGTGAAAAGCCCTACACATGTGATCATTGTGGCAAGTGCTTTTCACAAAAATGCAATTTAAATACGCATTTGAAGTTGCTAACAAGTGAAAAGCCATAGAAATGCACTCAGTGTGGTGTTTTTACACAGATTCTCATTGAACTTATCAATTCAAACAGGTGAAAAGCCACACACTTGCTTTTTTTCAAAAGCAAAGCACTAAATGCCAATAGAAATTTTTTTTCGGTAAATTTCCAAACGTGAAGGTGAATGAACCCCTTGAAATTGACTCTTAACAGAAGTGATTTTCTGCTAAATCTACTTACATTTACACTGGAGCTTTCTTACAGTTAGTCTTTTCATGTAAATTATGCTTCCAAAAGTTTTTTCTGGTCAAAATCAGGAATCTTGGGTGAGAGACATGACATTTTTTTCTGTGTTTTTGAAGATATCCATTATATTCCTTATTTTGTGTGAAAAAATTAATACAAAAATCACTTCCATGATAAGCTACTTTTTCTATGTGCGTAGTTTTTGTGTTTCCTACAGAGTAAATTGACAGTTTGGGATCACTTTTAAGTTGTCCCATCGTGGTGTTTGTGTGACCCTGGTTTCCTGCCCATAATCATTGAAAGAATCATTGGATTTGAATAAAACTTCAGCTTATATTGTACCAATGTTTCTTAAGACAGTTCAATTTGAGGCCTTTACTTGGTTGATGGTTCCTGTACAATAACTGTTGGAAGAATGATTGGATTTGAGTGAACTTCTCTCAGGTTGCTTAATACAAAGGTCTATTGGGTAAGTGCAGTTTTCGGGTTGATTTGTGCATATTTACTGAGGATACTGCCCTGTGATTGTTTGATGGTTTCCAGACAGTAACTATTGAAAAAATGATCAGGGCCTGTATTCACAAAGTATCTTAGCGCTAAAAGTAGGTCCAAACTGCCGGATTTGGGAGAAAGTCCAAAAAAAAAAAAAAAATGGCCTTGTCAGTCGTAAATTTAGGACTCTTAATTATTTTTACTCAGTGTTATTCACAAAGCAGTTTAGGCCTAAAAGTAGCTCCTAAGTCTGGGAGAGCTTAAAAGTAGCCAAGAGGACTCCTAACTCGCTAAAACCTATTCACAAAGAATCGGAAAATGGCTTCTGCTGTTGAAAGGCGGAATGACTTGGAAATTCTGAATGATGCGCAGTTGTTGAAAAGATATCGGATCGACTGTGAAGGAATTTTATTAGTTGTTGATTTGGTGCGGAAGAGAATTACGTCTCCAACCATGAAAAACGACCCAATAAGCCCCGAAATAAAATGTTTGACAACACTTCGTCACTTGGCCACTGGAAAAATGCTACTTTGTAACGTGGAAAATGTAGAGATTTTACAAATCATCGGTCAGTCGCTCAGTGAAACCCTATATCATCCGACAGTTTATCTGGCTTCCAATGGACATTCGCCAACAATGCAGAATCAAACTTGAATTCATGCCCATCTCAGGTATGCCCGGTATCATCGGTGGGGAGAGAAAAAGGCAGCACAGCCACTGAATTTTCGTAGAGATGCATTCAGAAGCATAGTTCACAAGTTCAGAGTTAAAGGAAGAGTGGCTACAGTACCGGGATGTGGCAGAAAGAGGAAGCTATCAATGGTTTTCACCAGATTCCTGAGGGTCAAAAACCCTCAAGTGACTGCAGGAGACCCGCAGCAAGGCTTTGAGGCAGGAGGCACTGAGGTTTCACTTTGCACAGTAGGGCACATACTAAACACTGAAGGTCTCCAAGACAGCCACCACAGCTGATCCGAAAGCACAAGCTCCAATATGCTCCAAACCATTTAAATACGCCACAGATATTTTTGGGATATTGTTCTGTGGAGTGATGAAACAAAACTGGAATATTTTGGGCTTATGAATCAGTGGTATGTCTGCAGAAGGAATAAAGAAGCATATGCTGAAAATTACACCCTGTCTGCAATTGTTCAGAGAAGTGAAGAATTTTTCTAAAATTTCTTGGATTACTCCCTTCACTTCTATTAGCTAATTCCAAGAAATTCCCTCCCTGCATGGACCACCATCCTAGTCCTTTCTGTCTTCGATTACATTTTTTTGCGCAATTAATGACCATTGCAATGAAAGCCAAGAATGTTCCTAAATGTCTTCGCCCTGCGAACTGCGGCAACATTCTTGGCACCAGAAGCAACGTAGTGGCACCCTCTCATAATAAGCCATCACCATATAACTCATCACCATATAACTCACATAGTTCAAAAATATTCTATCCGGTAACTTTTTCTAATTGAAGCAAAACCACTGTGCTGTCTTGCTTCTCAACATCGCGATATTCGCCGAGCTGCACAAACTCCCTCTACTTCCAAAAAAGAATCAATTTTAACAGAATAACGGTCACCTCCAATAACACCCTTTTTATGTGGCCGCTGATACATTTTAAGACGTCTAATTTGAGAAAGATCAAATTGTATTAAGTGTTTTTCCCTAGTTTCATGGTCCTACGTCAATTATCACAATTCCACTTCTACATGCCCTGCAATACTTTACGTCCCCAGTTCCATTTTTGACAAACTTCCCGACAAGATGATTTTCACTGAATAGTTACACGATTGTTTTCCCATCTATTTCAAACCACCTTCCTCCCTACAATAAACGGCCCTTCATTGGTTTCATTGCTACTTCCTTTATTACTTTTCTTTTTACCCCCGTCCACCTCATCACTCTCCACTTGTTCGAAATTCAAAATTTCAAGCAAAAGACAAATGTAATAATCAATCAAAACGCTGTACTTTCGAAATTTGCGCTTTCCTCTCTACCCGCGCACCCCGTCTCTGCGCTCTCCGCAGCGGAGCAAACCCTCCTTATGGGGGTTTATGAGGATTATCGGGAAACTATCACAAAGAGAGGGGACACTGCTGCCATCTACAGGGCGAGGGAGGTGGCCTGGCAGAATATCACCGACAAGCTACATGCACAAGTGACCCAAAGATCATTCAATAGGTTGCATTATATAATAAAAATATCCCGTATGAAAGGGACAAAATGAATGTAGATAGGCTTACTGAAATTCACCTAATTTATTCATTTATTTCGAAAGTGATACCACATTTATCAACTTATTGCTGCGAAAATTTTAAATAATTTGCTAGTCAATTGGAATTTTATTAATTTATTTTTTAAGTTTGATTTTGTCTTTATTGGAATTATCTTATTTCATTTTGAATAGTTAATGTTTTATAATTAATTATATTTATGTTTCACATATTATTATCATTCCATGACAGTTGTGAGTGTGTAAATGCACTGGCAGAACTTTTTTGGGTGTCTGTTCCAGTCTATTGGACATTCCTTGAACATAGATGAAGCTAATCCTCACCTTAAACTTGCTTCAGGGCAGGATTGCCCTGCATCTTAAATCACCATGATTGCTAGGCTGGGATTCACATTAACCACCTTGATGGAACGGAGATGTGGCTCAGGCAGATGGAACAGAAATCTGAGTTTAGCTGGATGTATCAGGCTTAGGCAGAGCCATAGTTTCCATGGTTACCGATGTGGGGCTAACCTCAACCACTTTGATAGAACTGAAATCTCGATATGACAAGCCAGACTTGGCCATTTAAATCTGGATTTTCCTTTAGCCTGCTTGATGGAATACCCCCCAGGTCGCATTTATCCGACCTATACGTCATCGAAATGCCGAGACGAGATGACTCCATATTTAATTCCCTCAACTAAACAGTGCCTGCCAGCGTGTCACGTATTACCTCAGGACCTCTTTTGTGTATGCAGGTTGCTTCAGGGTCGCATTCATTTCATACTCAAAACTAATAGAAGTCGCATATAATGTGTAAAATGACCGAGCACACGCAAAAAAATCGACTTTCTCCAAAAAATCCGAATTGAGCATCAAGACTTGCTGACAGAACGTGGCCTACCTTGTTTTTGTTGGCAACAGACCGGTCTCGTTAGAGGTCACTGTGAGGCGCTATTGCACCCTTTACACTCCTCTGTCACTACTGACCGTAGAAGAAGATGCGCTCTACTCTGATGACAGCCGGGGTTCAGTTGTTCCAGCTGTAATCCGATCATCTGATCATTCGCCAGAATTACAGTTTGCAGAGCCAGGTCGAAATGGACATGAGAGAATAACGTTATGGGTAAGTATTTTTTCTCCTTTTTAAAATAGCGATGATTCAGCGACTTTTGTTTTAGATTCGTCTTTCCATTGTTTACGGCACCCGGGCCTGCGACTTGTTTGACTGGAAGGTTAGATTAACCCTCTACTGCACAATATTTCCGTAATGGCAACACACCCTTTCTTTGGCAAATTCCTGAAATTTGAAAATAATGTTGAGCACTGATTGGTCTGAAATGCGAGGTAGAACACTGGGATTACCAGTTTTATGCTTTGTTGACCTCACATGACTCCACTTTCCTCACTAGTCCCATTTTCCCCACACAATTGATGACCCTGAGTCACTGAAGAAGCGCTCCTGAATCTGCACAGATTTCTCTCGACTTTTCAAATGTCTGCAGCATTTAAAAAATATTGCAAGAATCTGTGATAAGTTCCAATCTTTTAAATTCAGTTGAATATTGTTTTTATGTAATTACTGCCTTTTAATAAAACAAAATGGGTAGGTTGCCATATGGCAACAGTATGTGGTATTGGAAAAATACTGCATGTGGTTTGAGTGAATACTTAGACCGTAATACAGAGTAGTATTGTATAAGTTTGACTAGTTGGAATAAATTACAGATGCACAAATAAAAAGGTTATGGATGGAGAGAATTACTCTGGACTTTATTTTACGAAATGTATGTTTTACATTTACATTATTTTGTTTAGAGAATGAACCTGTCAGTGTTCAATGGCAAGGCTCAGAGGAGGGCTGAAATGAGCCTTCAATTTGACTGTTTCATATTTGAAATGGAATTGTGAAAGCTTGCAAAGCTATATTGTAAAGAAATAGTCTATTCTTACCATTTTAAACCAGTAATGCGATGCCTTTGCCACGTTATGAGAGAAAAAAATTGTTGTAACCTATACACTTTAAGAAGGAATGACAAGAGATTCCAGCAAATATTTTGTAAATGATATTGCCAAATATCTTGATTGCTCTTGTATTTGGTAAACAACCCCCTGAATTCAATGGTTGTCATATTTCAAGTCTTTTTAGACGATAAAAATCATTTCATTTTTGTAAGAATGGCCTGTAATCCCTAATGAACTTCTTGTCATTTTGGGGGGAAAATAAAAATACATTTGGGCGTTCCATTGCTGCATAATGTTTCCATTTGGCAACGCAGCCCAAAGTACCCCCCAAAAAAATAAAATCTAAAAAATAAAGTTAAATTTGTTCATTTGAGGCCATTTCAAATGATATGCAACACTGAAACATTTTTTCCCATGGTTGCATAATAATGCGTTTAGTAGAGGGTTTACATTTTCTACAAAGTGTATGTTGTCATGATATGTCCTGTAAACATCACGATTTCTAGTCCTGGGCAGATGTACCCATTACAGAAACCTTGAATTGTGGTTTCATACAAAATTCAGATCAGTGGATGGTTTTATACTACTGTCGAAACAGCCTACTTCTCCCGTGACATCCCTGGTCGCCTAAATCATCCTGTTCTGAACATGGTATACTACATAATAAATACTCCTTAACAGCGCTTCAACAAATTTCCTCTCACAGAAAGAGTGCTTGAGTTGCTGGTGTGTAAATCTTTAACCACGGCAAGCAGAACAAAATGGAAGACCGTGAATTGATGAAAGGTGAAGTGAAGACTGCGCGCAAAGTTTAAATGTCACCCATGCTAATGATTTCCAAACTATGTCCCAACTACTACCCATCCCCACAGATGTGTGGTTATTAATGTTAATCCACTGTGTAAACAGGAAAAAATCTGCGCTCACCCAACTTTGGGAGCAAATATCTCAAAAACCAAAAAAGTGCCAGACTAAATATCTCAATTTTTCTTACCTCAAATATGTAATATTTTTTCTCGTTGAACCAAGATTTCTTGTCATTGCAGGTATTGCAGGCGCCATTCTGCCAAATTTAATTAAATTCTGAGATGTCAACTCCACTGAGTATCTCAAAAGTGCCGTTCTCTCAGAATATGGCTCTTAAATATTGCCTATGAGTTACAGAGTTTACTCTAAAATAATCATGCACAAAATACAACCCCAATTACGAAATAGTTGGGACAAAGTGTACATTGAATAAAAGCAAAACGCAATGACTTTCAAATCACACCAGCCAGTATTTTATTCACAATATAACAGAGATAACATTGTAAAATTTCGCAGTTTAAACATTTACGATCTTATCCACAAAATGTGCTCATTTTAAATTTGATTTGGCTGCTACACGTGTCAAAAAAGTTGGGACTGGGACCTGTTTACCATGATGTAGCATCCCCTCTTCTTTTTAACACAGACTGAAGGCATCTGGGCATTGAGGAGACAAGTTTCTTGAGTTTAGCCATTGGAATTTGATCCCACTCTTGTTTAATAGTGGCTCCCAGCTGCTGGAGAGTTTTGGGTCTTCTTTGATGGACTTTTTGTTTTATTATGTGCCAAATTTTCTCAATTGGTGAAAGATCAGGACTGCAGGCAGGCCAGTTCAGCACACGGACTCTTCAACTATGAAGCCATTGTTACGACTTGGGAAAAATAACAACAAAGAAAACCCGCAAAGAAAACTAAAACAAATTTATTCTTCATTAAAAAAAAGTTCTTCAAAAAAATATCCGCTATTTAATTCCTCATAACACTCTAATGCCACTATTTAACTGTTGCCAAAACAAAACTCTGCTTCTGCTCTGCTCTCATCTGCTGTCTGCTCTCCTGTGCTTAAATTCACAGCATTTATATAGACTAGCAACCTTCGAGAAAGATCCACAGGATTCCAGGGAAACCCCGCCCCCTCCAGGCAGGAAGGTGCCAGAAGCTTCTAGAAAGCACTAATCTTTTCCTAATGATTTTACATCAGAGCATGTTTTACAGACACGCCACCAGAGGGTGCCAAAAGAACAAAACAAATATTGCTGACCAGCAAGGCAGCAAAACAGCATGTAACAAATTTTCATTTACAAATGAAATATAATGCTGTACAAAAAATATGCATACATAACACCTCCCCTCTTTAAGAAAAGAAAGGTTTGCTAAAAGCTTTCTTTTGTTAAAATTAACACAGTTTTATAATCAGAACAATCTTGACCTTTACACAAACGTATCATTGATCATGATAACAATCATATACATAACAACCAGTGCAAGTCTCACAATCAAATAGAAAAGTAAAATTACATTTTTCACAATCAAATAAAGAAAATAAAATTACAAGCATGAAAGTGTAGCTGGGATTACATTATCTTTTCCCCTGATGTGAGAAAAATCCAAATCATACTCTTGCAAAAGTAAACTCCATCTCAGTAATCTTTGATTCTTGTTTTGAGTCTTTGATTCTTGATCCAAGCTTTTATCCTTCAAAAACTAGGCATCTACTGTTCCCCTCCAGGAGCTGCACTTGTGCACACCTTTGAGCAGCAGTATGATGCAGGCAGGAGTCTGTCTGAGACAGGACACTGAGACAACACTACCAGAGCTCACTGAGCAGCACAGGATCAGACAGAAAGAAGAGGAACTCAGTGGACTGGAGTCTGTCCACATGGCAGAGTCAGAGACAGAGTGTGCTGCACCAGGACTCAACACACTGGAGCCAGAGTGTGTTACAGCACACAGTGGGGTCAGTGATGTACACCACACACACACATCACTGATTAAAACAGAAACTGATCTGGGCTCCACACACTCTGGGGATCTTATTAAGATGGAGAGCCTTGACAGTACAGAGCTGGGATATGTGACCCATCTGCATCCTGACCAAATCAAAACAGAGACTGATGATGGAGGATACCTTAAATCAGAGCAAATCACTGACCTGCAGGATGTTAAATGTGTTCATATTAAATGTGACCAAATCAAAACAGAGACTGATGATGGAGGATACCTTAAGGTAGAATGCATTAATAACTTGCAAGATACTCAATACATTCAAACTGAATCTGAAAGAATTAAGCAGGAGTCCAATGAAATTTTAGTTGGAGAAGTCATGAGTACTGTGATGTCTGGAGCTGACGTTGATCAGAAAGACCAGTTTCATCCATGGCACTATGCAGGAGGTCCAAATCCGAACTGTAAAAATGAGGAAATGCGTGATGCTCTGAGCACTTCTGAGGGTCTAACGCATTATTGTGGTAAAAACTATGAAAACAATCAAAGCAGGATCGTTGAGACGCAAATATTGACGATGGTGGTTGAGCCACTGATGAATAACTTGAGTAAGAACTCTAAAAACCTTTTGAATGAAAATGAGATGATTCTTAGGAATAATGATGTAATTCATTCAGGTGACAAGAGTACATTGCACAAGTGTGCGCAGTGTGGGAAAGGTTTTTGTACTAAAGGTCGTTTAAAGGCACATGTTAGAATTCATACTGGTGAAAAGCCCTACAGTTGCATTCAGTGTGGGAAAAGCTTTACTGAAAAATCTTGTTTAGTTAAACACTTGAGAACTCATACTGGTGAAAGGCCGTACCAATGTTCTCAATGCGGCAAGTGTTTTTCTCAAAAAGCAGGTTTAAATACTCACATGAGGTCACATACTGGTGAAAGGCCCTTCAGCTGCATTCAGTGTGGGAAGTGCTTTTCTGCAAAACATTGTTTATTAAAACATCTGCGAGATCATAATGGTGAGAAGCCCTTCAATTGCGTTCAATGTGGGAAGTGTTTTTCTGAAAAATCATCTTTGGCTAAACACCTGAGAACTCATACTGGTGAAAAGCCTTACAGTTGCATTCAATGTGGGAAGTGCTTCTCTGAAAAATCTTATTTAGTTCAACACCAGAGAGTTCATACAGGTGAAAAGCCCTTCCAATGTTCTCAATGTGGCAAGTGTTTTTCTCAGAGTGGTGATTTAAATACTCACATGTGGGTGCATACAGGTGAAAAGCCATACAGATGCACTCAATGTGAAAGGTGTTTTTATTCAAAATATCGTTTAAAGTATCACCAAAGAAGTCATACCGGCGAAAAGCCCTTCAAATGTACTCATTGTGGGAAGGGCTTTGCGCAACTTACAAATTTACAATGCCATCTGAGAATTCATACAGGGGAAAAGCCCTACAAATGTGTTTTATGTGGGAAGCGTTTTAAAACTAAATCTCAATTTAGTGGCCACCAAAGAATTCATTCTGGTGAAAGGCCCTACAAATGCTCACTATGTGGGAAGTGTTTTATTGACCAATCTTGCTTGAATAAACACATCAGAACTCATACAGGTGAAAAGCCCTACACATGCGCTCATTGTGGCAAGTGCTTTTCACAAAAATGCAATTTAAATACGCATTTGAAGTTGCTAACAAGTGAAAAGTCATAGAAATGCACTCAGTGTGGTATTTTTGCACAGATTCTCATTTAACTAGCTCCTAAGTAATTCAAACAGGTGAAAAGCCACAAAGATGTCCTCGGTGTGGGAACTGTTTTTCAAAAACAAAGCACGAAACGCCAGTAGAAAATTTATTTTGGTAAATTTCCAAAAGTGAAAGTGAATGAACCCCTTGAAATTGACTCATAATAGATGTGATTTCTGCTAAATCTACTTACATGCAGTGTTTTTGAAGACATCCTTTATATTCCTCATTTTCTGTGAAAAAATTAATACAAAAATCACTTCCATGATAAACTACTTTGTCTGTGTGTGTGTAGTTTTTGTGTTTCCTACAGAGTGAATTGACTGTTCAGGATCACTTTTAAGTTGTCCCATAGTGGTGTCGGTGTGACCCTGGTTTCCTGACCACAATCATTGAAAGAATCATTGGATTTGAATAAAACTTCAGCTTATATTAAGTACCAGTTTCTCGGTAAACCAAATGTGGGGCAAATGGTATGTTTGTGTGGGACAGTGAGGGACATGTTGCTAATTCTAAAATATGGTACAAAAATTCTGAAAAACATTGAGATTCTATCCCTTGGTTTGTTATATCTCCCTGCTTTACTCTGATTGAGTATCACACAGTATGCTAGTGTTAGGAATGAAACATGTTTCATGTGACCACATTGAGCGGCGTATATGGGCCACTTCGCACAGAAACAATTTGGCAGTATCTGAACAAAAAAAGTAATTGCCTCATCTTATTCCCATGGTACCATCATGAAGGCAGCAGGCATCACTTGCTTTAACTTTGTCATCCCCCTGACTCCTGCTAAACTATGGCCATTTTAATTGTAAAGGTGCAAAATTAATATAGATATGCATAACAACAAAAAAAGGATGTTCTGTTTTCAATCACTGTAATAAAAGTCAGTTACTTCTCCATCAAAGATGACTGTCCTTAACTAAATCCGAAACGATTTTATATCAAGTAAAGGCTGATTAGGGGAAGGTGTGATTAGAGTGAGCTTAAGCGCTGCATTGGTCACTTTCAAGGCTGTCAATATAGAATCTGTTATGCAGGCAACTCTGGTGAAATGTTCGACATTATAGTGTTAAAAAATTCAACCCTCCTAATTTGTGCAGATGAATAAGCCATTTTTGGTTGAGGTCAGTTTGATCCCTGCAATAGAAAACTGCATAAGATGTTGTAATTGAAAGTTTTACCCAATCTCCTCTCGGCTCATTTATGTGATTCTACTGACCATTTCAATAGCCAAGTAAATAAAACACCACTCCCCCATCCTCCCCTTATACTGTATATCAATCGTCAATTTTACATAATTATAGCAAAATGAGTGGGGCCAAATGTGAAATGAATGAGAAATTAATGTGAACATGCCCTCAGTCTCAGGCAACACTACAAAAACGAGATCAAAATCATGGTTTTATGTAATAATTGATCCTGGGGTCAAAATGACCCAAACAACACCAATGCTTTGAAAATCTGTTCAGAGTATTATATATTTTATCATAGAAATTCATTGTCTACCCATAAAGTTAGGGGTTAAAAAACTTGCAGGAAAAAAGTATGTAAACCATGATTTTAGAGATGTTGGACATTAAGTCGGGTCAAATTGACCCAGAACATAATAGGAGGGTTAAGGTGTGTTCAATTTACAATGTCAATTAAAGCATCCAGCCACAGCCGAGACACAGAATCCACCTTAAAGGGGGGTCATTCCAAGTGAAAGGACCAGAAATTCCTTGGGAGAGTTGCTGCACCATTTTCAAATTAGTCTAAAATTTACATGCCACTAGATAGTCACAAAAGTACTCTCAATGCAAAATTGTAGCCCTGTAGCTCAAATAGTTACTGAGTTATGGGGGTCTGAAATTTTCAGAATTTGGGCTATAAATAGCCAAGAAAAGCCTCGCCAGGGTTTTTTGCATCTTTAAGTGGTTAATTCTCAGCCTCTAGACATATCAGAGAGCTGTAAGTTGGTATACAAGGCCTCTGTATGTAGCTAGTGCTCCACAAACATCCCCAGGTGTTTCCCTACACTCTGCAGGCCTTGGGGGCTTGCTAAAATGCCAAAAATTAAGAAAAACCTACTCGCGAGTGGGGTTTGGGGCCTTTAAAGGTACTAGAAATACTGCACAGAAGTGTTCTGATACCCCTGGGTTCCATTCTACACAAACTTGTGTGATAACTCAGCAAACTGGAGCTTTCTAGGTACCTCAGTTTGGAAAATATGAGCTCCCAAAGTTGGACGAGATTTTTAATTGGCTGTTTTTGGTGGCAAAAATCTCCATGTGGGAAAAATGCCAGAGACCCCAACTTTTTCTAAAAGACAGTTCCATCTGTCTTCTATCACTGTACAAAAAAGCAGCAGGGTTATATTTGTAGTTACTGAGATATTCTTATTCAAAATGGCATGGGTGATGCCAAAATCGTTTTTTGCTTTTCAGTACTTTAAATTGAGATACAAGAATTACTAGTCATTCCAATGGCAGTATTATGTATATTTTGTTCTTTTTGAAATGTTAATTGTTAAAGATGACTACTTTCAAAAAGTATAATGCCCTTTTTGTGTCACAAGGTCTAGCTTAGAGGCATCCCTGTAGATATGTTGACACCGATTTGCAATGCATACATGTGCATGTACATACATGTAATTATAACATACACATACATATACAAATTTCATGTACTAACTTGAATTTTCATGATTGATTAATTTTAAAATAGCAACAATAATTTTGAATATTACAGTATCAGTGCAGTGGGATTAAACATGTTAAATTTAATTGTACAATGTCATCTTACAAGCAAAATAACCTGTTCCTAAGTTATGTTAGTCTGTTAGATAAGAAGCTCTGAAAGGACTTTTCAACTTCTTTTCTTGCTTTTGAGTCAAGCTTGTATTGTCTTGCTCTTCTGGTTGTGTGAGGTGTGGGTCTAATTTTGTAGATGCAATTATTACAAAATTGGAATATTTTCTTGAAAGTACATTTACTTACCTCCACCAATTAGTTGCTGAAAAGAGAATAATAAATTTAGTAAAACAAGTGCTTGAAACTATCACTGGAGTGGTCATTTATACATGCCTCAACTTCTAACACTGAAATTCAAAAAAACGATTTTGGCATCACCCATGCCATTTTGAGTAAGAATATCTCAGTAACTACAAATATAACCCTGCTGCTTTTTTGTACAGTGATAGAAGACAGATGGAACTGTCTTGTAGAAAAAGTTGGGGTCTCTGGCACCTGTCCCACGTGGAGATTTTTGCCACCAAAAACAGCCAATTAAAAATCTCTTCCAACTTTGGGAGCTCATATTTTCCAAACTGAGGTATCTAGAAAGCTCTAGTTTGCTAAGTTATCACACAAGTTTGTGTAGAATGGAACCAGGGGTATCAGAACACTTCAGGTGCAGTATTTCTAGCACCTTTAAGGCCCCAAACCCCACTCGTGAGTAGGTTTTTCCTAATTTTTGGAATTTTTAGCAAGCCCCCATGGCCTGCAGAGTGTAGGGAAACACCTGGGGATGTTTGTGGAGCACTAGCTACATGCAGAGGCCTTATATACCAACTTACAGCTCTCTGATATGTCTAGAGGCTGAGAATTAGCCACTTAAAGATGCAAAAAACCCCTGCGAGGCTTTTCTTGGCTATTTATAGCCCAATTACTGAAAATTTCAGACCCCCACAACTCAGTAACTATTTGAGCTACAGGCCTACAATTTTGCATAGAAAGTACTTTTGTGACTATCTAGTGACATACAAATTTAAGACTAATTTGAAAATGGTGTGGCAACCACCATCTGGTGAAACCACACTGAATGACCCAGGGGCATTTGCCCGGCTAAGCTAGGACAATTCGGCCAGTTTATATCGAAGTTTGTCCCAGGTGGAAATGGCCAGTTTATATCCAAGATTGCCACGGGTTTGAATATCCAGTTTGACGTTGTACTGCGGTTATGCAGAGCTGTCTTCTTCAAATAGACAGGGGTGTTAGGGATGCTTGGTTCACTTTTTTTGCAAAAGCATCAAATTTGGCCCATATATAACTCACATCATGCCTTTTCAGTTTTTGCCAGGAGCCAAGACTGGGGTTGCCAGGGGTCGCCGCAATGCAAGGTCAAATATGGCCACCACTGAGGCTTGAAGAAAAATCACATGTAGAATCTCACCAGTGGCAAAATCAAGATAATAACATAAATTTATCAAGAGAGATCATTCCTTTCTTGCAGACAGTATTGCTGAATTAACATTTGAGAATTAACACATCCACAGAGCAAGTAGATGATCTCTCTCAAATCACAGTTGTGATGTTGGACATGGCCGCAGTCGTCTGCATGGTGTTGCCTACAAAAGCAAAAACAGTCAACGAGTACGAGATGCTACATATCATCCCATTTTTGAAAGCTCAAATAAAAAGTGGTTCCCAGCATATTGATGCTATATGGGATGCTTATCCTGGGAAAATAACCTGAAGCCACAGGTGCAACGACACCAGGGACCGGTGCTCAAACAAGAATTGGTGACACAAATTTGAAAAATTCCAAATTCCTGGAACGGATTCCTGAAAAATGGCGAATACAAGCAGGTACTTTTCTTGTTCATAAGCACTTCTATTGTTAACTCCTCCTCAGTGCTTACTGTGAAAGGGTGCTCTCCAATAATTCATGTGAATTATAAGCTCTGCGGCCATGTAACCGTACTGAGGCTGACATCTTTGTTCACTTGGCACAGGCAGCAGAAGAGGGGCACACAGCATGCGTAGTGATGATAGTGATATTGAGGTACTGGCTGTGCATCACTTCATTACTCTTGATTTCTCAGAACTTTAGATCAGCTTCAGCACCGGGAAAAAGTATCGTGATTTAGCAATTCATCACGTATGTTAAAATCTTGGACAAGCCACAGGCACTAATGCAACTCGTTACGATCAGAGATGCAGGCTTTGGAACAGTGCGCTGATAACAAGCTGGATGGACCTTCTCCTCTTTGAACTTTATGACATGGCCTGTGTGTTTCCAAAAGGAATTTCAAATTTTAACTCATCTGACCACAGATCAGTTTTCCATACTGTCTCAGTCGATTTTAAATGAACTTTTGCCCAGAGAAGACGGCAGCGTTTCTGGATCATGTTGACATATGGCGTCTTCTTTGCACGATACAGCTTCAGCATTTGTAGATTTCACAGCAAACACTGTTCACAGACAATGATTTATGGAAGTGTTCCTGAGCCCATGCAGTGTATTCCACTGCAGAGTTATTTCTGTTTTTAATGCAGCGCCACCTGAGGGCTGGAAGATCACGAGCATCCAATGTTGAACTTCAGACTTGTCCATTGTGCACAGAGATCTCTCCAGATTCTCTGAATCTTTTGACGATATTATATACTGTAGATTCAAAGTCTTCACAATCTTTACATTGAAGAAGATTTTTCTGAATTTGTTCCACAATTTTTAGATGGTTTTTTGCAGATTGGTGAATCTCTGTCCATCTTTATTTCTGAGAGACTCTGCCTCTGTAAAATGCTCTTTTTATACCCAGTCATATTACTGACCTGATGCCAATTAACATAATTAGTTGCAAAATGCACCTCCAGCTGTTTTTTGATTAGTACCACTTACATTTCCAGCCTTTAGTTGACCCTCTCCCAGCTTTTTTGAGATGTGTTGCTGCCATCAAATTCAAAATGTGCAAACATTTTTCATGAAATGGTAAAATGTCTCACTTTCAACATCTGATATGTTGTCTATGTTCTATTGTGAATAAAATGCGGGTTTATGAAATTTGCAAATCATTGCATTATGTTTTTATTTACAATTTACACAGCATCCCAACTTTTTTTTGATTTGAGGTTGTAGTTATTGGTGTCAAATTGTGTTGCGTTGTGCTTGATATTTCTGTCAAATGTTGACACGATAATTTCAGGGATGCCAACTTTCACGCATTCGGCCTGAGTTTAATGGGCATATCCACGTTCCCATGCTGTATGTCAGCAATTATTCAATCAACGTGTTTGTAAGAGATTCTCAGGCAGAATTGAAGTCCCTATGCATAGAGGTTTATCAGTTTCACATGCGTTATGTTGGATTTCACCACTTGTAACAAGGAAATCAGTAATGACTCTGGACTTCTCACGCTTTTCTTTACTCAGGGGCTGAGAGCAATGGAATTGTGTAAATGGTCTTATTTCATTTAAACAATTTGAATGATCGTGAATCACGTTCATTGCGATGATTGAATAATTGCTGACTACGGCAAAAGAACGTGAATATGCCAGTAAATCTCTCGCCGAATGCGTGGGAGTTGGCACCCCTGTAAATTTATATTTAAAACATGGGCATTGAGGCTATAGTATGGAGTTAAATTACTGCCAAAACCTTGTATACAAACCGAACATGTTTTACAAATGCACCACGATTCACAAACAAATACAATGTGATTTGCAAATATAAAAATGATTCACGTGCAAACAAAGTGTGGTTTGCAAATATAAAAACGATTTGCAAACAAATACAGTGTGATTTGCAAATATAAAAACGATTCACGTACAAACTAGGTGTGATTTGCAAATATAAAAACGATTTGCAAACAAATACAGAGTGGTTTACAAATACAAAGCACCATTAACAAACGAATGTTTTCAGTTTTACAAATACAAAATGTACCGATTACAAGTATACGACGAGAACCATTTCCTACAAGTACAAATCACTTTTGGCAGTTTTTTACCGCTGACATGGCGTAAAGGATTTTCTCACAAATGTCCTCACTGCTATTGTCCCTGTTAAACAGCAGGTGGGGCTATGACTCAATATCCTAGATCTCTACACCGTGAAGTTGAACAGAATGGAGAACGGCCGCCAGCGACAACCGTGGACATGAGGATGATGGCTGAGGCTAAATAAAAACGCAGTGTCTTCGTGTTCGAAATAATTCCGTGTCCGTCAGTGGGATGGTGTCAATATAACTACGTGTCCGACAGTGGATTATTGTTTTTAATCTCATGAAGTCTACTGAATCTTTTAGATAGCCTATTAAACGAGAATGTTTGATCAGATGGCTCAGTTCTTCAAGATGGGTACCCAATCAATGTTTCTGTTTAAGCTCTGCTCAATAAAGTGTTCTGATTGATAGTGATATATTTTTATTTTCCATTTTGTTATAAATCTGGGCCCGTATTCACAAAGCATCTTATCTTAGCGCTAGGAGTACTCCTCATTCGCGCTAAAACATTTTATGTAGGAGTAAAATCTGAAAAGTAATTCACAAAACCGCTGAGAGCAACTTTTAGCCATCCGAGACACCGAGGGTAACGCTGCAACGATCTGTTGGCTGATATTATCCCACGCATACCGCTTGGATTTGCTGTTCACCCCCGAGCCAATTTTCCCTCTGATTAGGGTACATGCTTTCGCTCCAGCACCAACTGCTCCAGCAGCAGTAACTGGTCTTGGCTCCAGCTGGGCTTTCGCGTCATTTTTGAGCTTACATCCATGACAGTTTAGGGCAAACAAACTTGAACGGCTCGACATTTAAATGATCGCAACATATTCTCATTCTCATCGGGTAACAAGTAGCTATTGGGGCAAGTGACGCGTTTCATTAATAACTTGTTTAATGCTATTAATGTTTTTACAATTATCTCTTTCCTATGTACGTTTATTTGCCAAGAGCGTGATATGCGGGGACCGTGCATTGCAATTTTCAAAAGTGCTCAATACGCTATTATCTTAAACCGAATCTTAAAAAACCAATGCTTTTTATGTTAATAGTAACTTGCTTAAAAGTAACCGTGTTTTAAATTATTATAATTGATGGGAAGAAAATTATTTTAATGTCAATGTTAAAGTTAAGGTTAGGCTTAGGGTTAGGGCAGTGTTTAAAAAGGGGATTGTCGTACCTCTCTACTTTGAAATGCATTTGAAAACTGCCGAACCCGTAACAACTGCCATTATTTTATTGGACAAACCAGTCCCTTGGACTATTTTCTCATTTTTTCCTCCATGGGTTGTATGTGGGATATTTTTTCAATGGGTTGCCCTGCCACCAAACAACCAATCACCGTGCTCATTGTTCCAAGACTCGTGCATGAGAATTGACATCAGCCATAGCAACGGAGATTACTCCCGCCTATCTCAGAGCTACCCCTATTGAGTTACCAATTTTCTTCACTAAAAGTTGCTCTCAGCGGTTTTGTGAATTTTAAGATTGTTTTATCATAAATGTTTTAGCGCGACTTAGGAGTACTCCTAGCGCTAAGATAAGATGCTTTGTGAATACGGGCCCAGATTTATAACAAAATGGAAAATAAAAATATATCACTATCAATCAGAACACTTTATTGAGCAGAGCTTAAACAGAAACATTGATTGGGTACCCATCTTGAAGAACTGAGCCATCTGATCAAACATTCACGTTTAATAGGCTATCTAAAAGATTCAGTAGACTTCATGAGATTAAAAACAATAATCCACTGTCGGACACGTAGTTATATTGACACCATCCCACTGACGGACACGGAATTATTTCGAACACGAAGACACTGCGTTTTTATTTAGCCTCAGCCATCATCCTCATGTCCACGGTTGTCGCTGGCGGCCGTTCTCCATTCTGTTCAACTTCACGGTGTAGAGATCTAGGATATTGAGTCATAGCCCCACCTGCTGTTTAACAGGGACAATAGCAGTGAGGACATTTGTGAGAAAATCCTTTACGCCATGTCAGCGGTAAAAAACTGCCAAAAGTGATTTGTACTTGTAGGAAATGGTTCTCGTCGTATACTTGTAATCGGTACATTTTGTATTTGTAAAACTGAAAACATTCGTTTGTTAATGGTGCTTTGTATTTGTAAACCACTCTGTATTTGTTTGCAAATCGTTTTTATATTTGCAAATCACACCTAGTTTGTACGTGAATCGTTTTTATATTTGCAAATCACACTGTATTTGTTTGCAAATCGTTTTTATATTTGCAAACCACACTTTGTTTGCACGTGAATCATTTTTATATTTGCAAATCACATTGTATTTGTTTGTGAATCGTGGTGCATTTGTAAAACATGTTCGGTTTGTATACAAGGTTTTGGCAGTAATTTAACTCCATACTATGGGCGATCTATACCATCATCAGATAAAATTAACCTCCCCCATATAAATATGCATTTATTTTCATGTTTCTTATATCCGTTTTTTATCCATTGTAAGCTGTCGCTAATAACTAGACTTAGTTTTTCAGATCACGGTGGAAACTAAATGAAACCTCAGCCAAATGCCTGAAGAGTGGGAAAATGGCCTGTGGAGAATGCTGTCAGTGTGCTATACAGGTGCTGGTCAACGAATTAGAATAATTTGAAATAGTGCAATCGTAAAAATTTTTTTATGCAATTTTTGTGCAGAAAGCAAATCAGGTGTTCACCGCGCCTGTCTTACTTGTTAGAGTAATCACAGAACTCGCTACCTGTAAAAAATTTGCTCAGCTGAGCCTTCCAAAAGGCCCATTTAGGCCATTTAACTGTGACACTGTTGTTTCAATGAATTAGAATAATTCATAGGTCATTTCATTAATAAGTGCTTGAATTTTTGTTTTCTGTGTAGAGTGTTCACTGTGCAGTATAAAGTCAGGGTTGAGTAGAATTTCTAAGTTGTAAAATCAATCATGGGTAGGCAGCGCGACCTCTCAACCGGAATAGTGGCTCAAATTCAACCCTTGGCCAACAAGGCTTGACCCAAACTAAAATTGCTGAGCAGCTCAGCATCAGCCAGTCTTCCGTCTGCAAAGCTCTAAAGAAAGACTGCAGCAAGCGCACCAACTGTTCCGGCATCCGAAAAACTTCTGCTCGCGACAACAAGCAGCTGAGAAAGATTGCAGTCAGCAACTGGTTCAAGTCCATTTCTGAGCTCAGCGACTTGTAGAACGAGCAGACCGGCGCTAACGTCTCGAGATCAACCACTTACCGTTGTCTGCGCGAACTCGGCTTCAAATCTCGCGCTCCAGCAGTAAAACCAATGCTGAACAAGAAACAAATGGAGAAACGGCTGAAGTGGGCCAAAGAACACGGCGAGTGGACTGCTGAAGACTGGCAGAAAGTTGTCTTCAGTGACGAATTACGCTTTTGCATCACCTTCGGTGAACAAGGTCCTCGTGTCTGGCGTCGTGGTGGCGAAACCTACAACCACGAGGCCATGAAAAGATCCGTCAAGTTTCCCCAGAGCGTTATGGTCTGGGGATGCATGTCCGCTCGGGGTGTAGGGAAACTCTGCTTCCTCAAGAAGACTGTCAATGCTGCCGTATACCAACATATTCTGGAAACGTTCCTGATTCCGACTGTTGAGGAACAGTTCAGCGAAGAAGACCTCATATTTCAACAGGATCTTGCACCAGCTCATGCGGCAAAGTCGACCAAAGATTGGTTCACCGAAAAACAGCTTGAAGTTTTGGCATGGCCGGCCAACTCGCCTGACCTCAATGTCATTGAAAACCTTTGGGCCATCGTCAAGTGGAAAATTCGCGACAGAAAGCCGACTACGCTGGACTAACTGAAGCAGAACATCGCCACAGCCTGGGAAGCTGTGAGTGCAGAAACTTGCGACAAGCTGGTCAAATCGACGCCGCGGAGACTTCAGGCAGTCATACAAGCCAAGGGGGCAGCCACAAAATACTGAGAAAGTGATGATTCTAATTATAATAAAAATTATTCTATTTCAGTGAAACGGTTTCTCCATTATTCTAATTCAATAAAACAACACTGTCACAGTTAAATGGCCTAAATGGGCCTTTTGGAAAGCTCAGCTGAGCAAATTTTTTACAGGACGCGAGTTCTGTGATTACTTTAACAAGTAGGACAGGCGCGGTGAACACCTGATTTGCTTTCTGCACAAGAAATTCATAAAAAAATTTTTACGATTGCACTATTTCAAATTATTCTAATTCATTGACCAGCACCTGTATATCTGTAGTGGGACACAAATGTATTCAAAATTTCAAATTAGCCCTCTTACAGATGTTGTGCGTAAAAATAAACAAATAAATAAATAATGCCTTAACTAACAATGTGGACATCAGTTTGTGAATTTTTTTTGAAGGTATAAAATCAGGTCTGCTTTGCTTTCTTTTAAATTTTATGGTGTAGACAGACTACTCTTCATTCTACTGTAAGGAAGGGGAATTAGGCTTCATTGCACTTTATTTTAATGTTTTATTGGGGCTATTTTAAGATTTAATGGAAACTTTGAACATTCAAGATTCAGTACTTTATTGCCATGTTGACGTTGTTGATTAGAATTTGTTTCAGTGGGCCTCACACTGACAAACACTCGTTTTTTTTTTGTGGAATGTGATCAATCAGTCCAGATAAAACCAATCCAACAATAAAAACTAACAATAAGATTAAATCAATCTAAAGGAAATAAATACTCAAGCCCTGTGGAGGAAGAACAGCAGTAAAATGAACAATAAAAGATAAGTACATACTGTAAATCAATAAATAAATAAGCACTGCACATAAAACAGTTCCAGCCTCATAATTAAAACCTGTGTTGTTGCTAAAAAGTGTTACGGAGTCAGACAGCTTGGGGGTTTGTGCTATTCTGGAATCTGCTAGTTCTGGTCTTGGTGCTTCTCAGTCTTTTTTGTTAAGGGGAGAAAGTTAAAAAGGCAGTTAGCTGGGAGGGAGGGGTCCTTTAAAATCCTAAGGCCTTTTTTCTGCAGCCCGGCCTTACAGATGTCTGAGACTGACGGGATCTCACACCTGGTGATTTCTGATGCAGCGCGCACCACCCTGTTCAGCTGCCTCTCCCTCTGCAGACACAGAAACAGTAATAGTTAATGTAAGGAAGATCTCAACAGCTCCGCGATAAAAATGTTATTTTCAATTTTTAAACAAAAACCATGCGCAAAAGTTTCTTTATGTGTTTGACAGATTAAATAGACAGAAAAGTTATAATTGTCTCTCTTTTTTTCCAATTTGTTTTGTCAATCTGAAAAATGATCCGATCTCTGACTTAGAAGTGATTGCGTCCGAACCGTGAGTTTTCTGATCTGCGACACCGTTTTTACTGCCAGTTTACGTCGTTACTGACTGATGTCACGGCTCTCAGCTGAAAGTGTATTAAGAAGGCTACTCTAACCTCCCTCAGCGCTCTTCAGAGCTCCTTCCTTCCTCCTCGGACCGCTATCCTCTCAGCAGAAATAAGCGTTTTGAGATGGTGGATCCAAATCAGCGACTGGTTCAATCGAGGATAGACGAGCGAGGCAATGCAAATGTGAAAATCGAGATGCACCCTGGGTTAGAAGATCTTCAGGATGGAGGATAGTGGAATCAAAGAGGGATATTGGGATGAACCTGCAGGACGAGGAGAGAGCTGGTTCTAGAGGAGGTTAATGCACGGAAGCGCAAGCGTATCCACGCGGAAGCTTATTGTGGAGTTTGGGTGACAATTGCACACCGTACATTCATGTGACGTTGCTTAATGGAACGGAGGGTTTCTCGCATCTCGCTGTCCGATCCAGGCTGCAAGGCGCCTATGCCCAAGGAAGAGATGCAAATAAGGGAAGCAAAGAGACATGACAGCATAGTGGAAAGTACCCGGTGATTTTAAAAGAATTACAGAAAGCCTCCGCAGTGAACATTTCATGATCCACGGAGCAAAACTTAAAGCTATTGCAGAGCAATTTACTTCCAGCACTTGTCTTTATGTTTTTGTTGGCAACAGACCGGTCTCGTAAGAGGTCTCTGTCGCTCAGTGTGAGGCGCTACTGCACCCTTTTCCCTCCACCCTCGCTACTGACTGTAGAAGAAGAAGCAGCGCTCTTCTCTGATGACAGCCGGGGTTCAATTGTTCCAGCTGTAATCCGATCATCTGATCATTCGCCAGAATTACAGTTTGCAGGGCAATGTCGAAATGGACATGAACGAATAACGTTATGGGTAAGTATTTTTTCTTTTTAAATCGCGATGATTCAGCGACTTTTGTTTCCCAGCAAGGCTGATGTTAGGTTCGTCTTTCCTTTGTTTACGGCAGCTGGGCCTGCGACTTGTTTGACAGGAAGGTTAGATTAACGTTTGCTACTAAGTGTATGTTGTCATGATATGTCTTGTAAACATGAAGATGTCTAACCCTCGGCAGATGTACGGAAACCTTGAATTGTGGGTTCATACAAAATTCAGATCAGTGGATGTTTTTATACTACTGTCGAAAAAGCCTACTTCTCCCGCGACATCCCCAGTTGCCTAAATCGTTCTGCTCCCATCTTTTTATTCTCCATAAATGCTCCCCAATGGCGCTTCAATCAAATTTCCTCTCACAGAAAGAGTGCTTGAGTTGCTGGTGCGGAAATCTTTAACCACGGCAGGCAGAACAAAATGGTAAACGGTGAATTGATGAAAGGTAAAGCGATGACTGCGTGCAAAGTTTAAATGCCGCTCATGGTGGTTGTTTTCAAACTCCGTTTTGCACCGCCACGAGTACAATCACTGACTGATAACACATTTTTCATTTCTTTGTGTAACCACAGGGTGTGTCCTATGAGAGGCTTTGTCCCTTTCTGACTGATGGATACAGTTTGTTAAAACGTGGATTTGTGGCGCAATAGATGGGTTCACCGACCTCCTGATAGACGAGGTGCATGTTCAGCTTCAAGAGAAATAGGACTGTTTTTGAAGCGAGCACCATAGTATTTGACCTTACTGGAATGGCCACATAGGACGTGATTAATTGCTTCCAGCAACTTGTACGCCTGTGAACTTGTAGCACATATGGGTATTTTTCTCAATACGGGCACTTTTTGGATGTCTCCTTTTCTTTTCTTTTCTTTTTTTTTTTTTAAGTTGTCTGATTCTGATTCTTTTTTTCCCCCCCTCCCTCAGGGGTATAGTTGCCCCTAAGGTACTCAGAAAACCACAAGGCAGAGCTTAAATCAGGGCAGGATTTTTTGGGCAGGCCATTTTAATTATTTTTTTATTCAATTCAATTAAATTGCAGTGTCCCCGGATCCACTCAACTCCATTACTTTTTCAAGGGAGGCTCTTTCTTGGTACACTGTGATATACCAAAGTTCTGAAACTGTGTGAATATCACTCTTTTCAGTGCCTCTGATTGAAACTGATAAACCATCACCATTTACCATTACCATTATACTCACCTCCGTAACCAATATTGGTAACGGAGTTGAGGTTGTGGACTGGAGTGTTTTTCAGAAAAGTGGAATTTTCCATGTACCAGTACAGTAACTTTGGATGCTTCCCTACCATACCATGGAGGGTTTTACACAAGGGGACCGCCAAGCTGTCACGGAATTACAGTCCCATTACATTTTGGGTTGTAACTCTAGAACTAAATAAGATAAAATCAAGTATGATATGTCATATTGAAGGTATTAAATTGTTTTTCAATATTATTAAGTGAAAATATATTTTTTGAGAAATTTTCATAGAAGAAACAAGCAAAAACTACTCCGTCACGGAATTACACAAAATTGATGTGGTTTTTTTAATGTTGTGTTTAACTATCCAGAAAGTGATGTTCCTGTCATAGTTAAGTTATGAAACTTCAATATGTTCATATTTAAGGTGTTTTTTGTTAATACTGTGAGTTATAAAAACAAATATTGACTTTAACCCTGCTTTATGGGCAAGAAATTTCAAAAAGTCAATGTCACGGAATTACAAGAGGCAAATTGTCACGGAATGACAACAATAGTATTAATTAGTTTCAATGTATTTATTTCAATATATTATACATGTATACATAATTATTTACATTTTTACAGTTTAGCAATATATTACAATGAGTTTTCCACTTATAATTCATTCATTCATTCATTCATCTTCTATACCCGCTTATTCCTCACTAGGGTCGCGGGGCGAGCTGGAGCCTATCCCAGCTCACTACGGGCAAAGGCAGGGACCCACCTTGAACAGCTTGCCAATCCATCGCAGGGCACACACGCCATTCACTCTCACGCTCATACCTTTGGGCAATTTAGTGTCTCCAATTAACCTGATATGCATGTCTTTGGATTGTGGGAGGAAACCGGAGTACCCGGAGAAAACCCATGCGAACACGGGGAGAACATGCAAACTCCACACAGAAAGGCCCCAGACTGGAGTTTTCCACTTATAATGACCAATCATAATACATACTTCAAAATTTTTTTTTTAATCTCCATGTCAACATTGGCCTGGCGGCCCCCATAAGTATTATCAAAAGCATGATTAAAAATGTGTCCTACCATTACCATAGATTTTAATGAAGAGAATGGAGTGGAGTTTAAAAAGTATACTCACCATGGCATGCCAAAATTTTGAGAACTAATGAAATAATTATCGAGCCATTCTGAAAAAAGTACAGATGGCCGGTACAGGAATCGCACAAAGGTTCTGTTTGTATGGGCCATATACTGTGATTTTGGCTTCTGTCTCCAGAGGGATTCTTTGTAGTGATGGTGATGGAGTTGAGCGGGTTTTTATTTCATACACCCCTATTCTGTGATTTTTCTCAGAAAACCATCACCTTTGATTTAAAAAAAAATTATTTTTTTTTTGCACTTTAGATATTTATCTCACAGTGTCTTTTAATTTATGCATACAGTTTCCAGCCAAAGGAAATATTGTTCTGGTTTGGGACACTTCCAAAATGCCCCTAATTTCACTCTTTTGACCCCAAAAATGATGGATAGAATGAAAATATACCCATGATACTTTATTTTCAATTAGTAAGGACACACAGCTATAGTTTAATTTGTAAAAAGTAACCCAGTGGGATTATTTAAAAAATAAGGGACTCTGACTCTGCAGTTAACTAATAATGCCCATATTGAGAAAAATACGAAAAAATTAAGATACACTTAATTCTAACACAACCCACAATTTTAGCAAAAAACAGTACGGAAGAGACAGGATATTTGTCCAGCTGCTAGGGTTGTTTCCAGAAAGTATTTTTTTGCGAAAAAGAAGTCAAACTGTAGAATTTGAATGTGTACTTGTCATAGTAACAGCGCTGAATGGAAATTGCGCACCAGTCCTCACAGTTTCTGAACACAAACCCATCTGTATCTCTGTGCACCTGAAGGGGAGGCAGTGCCAAGCGGGTCATTTCATGTCGAAACGGCCAATATTGAGACACCTTGTACATGACACCTCTCAAACTTTTTCTGAAACTTTGTGCAAAGGCACCTTTTGGTCCCAAACAAAGAAATGCAAAGTTTCAGGTCAATGTCGCAAACGATTTTCACAGGGCGGCCTCTTGAAATTCGGGTGTCTGTCGCACCCCTTTTTGCCCAACTCAAATTACATGTTTCGTTTTTCAGCATTTTTGGAGGCCCATAACTTCTTTTGTAATATAGATAGGATGATGAAGTTTGGCTTCCTGATTCTGGCTGGCCCATACTTCATTATTCCGGTCTAAAAATGAATGTGGCTCATCATATTGGGGAGGGATGGGCTTCCAAAATCCTATTTTTGATTGACGAACCAAGTAATTTTTTTTTTTTTTTACTCTTTCTAGGCATCACTGGAAATCAGACTGTAGGGATTTCCTCCATTGAATTAGGTCAATTATCAAATATGGGAACTTCTCTGCAGCCAGAGTGAATTTTAGGGGAACGAGGAAAATTTATGGAATTATGGGTGTCAAAACCCTTTCGGGTCATAATGACACTTTTTAACCGCCATGTTCAGACCCCAAAATCACCTTGTGGGCACGTGAAATTTTTTTCAGAAAAACATACACATTTACCCTTACATTAGTTAACAAAATGCTTTATTTCATAAATGTTGAGTTTGAGCTTTCTATCATTAACTATGTGTATATTATAAAATATTGTGTGAATATGCCTTTGATGCCATTAAATGCTGTGTGTCCACAAAAATGCAATATTTTCAAAAATTTATTTTCAGAAAATGAAGCAGAAAATAATCCCAAATTATGGATTTGTCTATTACAGGCATCTAATCTTTCTTAGACGGTCAATTTGATGTTGGAGGATGGTGTCATTTTTTGTGATATAAAATGTTAAAAATATCGCAATTTCGTTTTCATTTTCAAGTCTTATTATTTTCTAGATTATTCATAAGAGAGGCGCAGAATTAGAATACAAAATACACAATATATATGGGAAGCTGTATTTACAATACCAAATCGCACAGTGCTTAGTACTACTGCCTCACAGCAAGAAGGTCGTGGGTTCGAAATCAAGCTGGGGCCGTTCTGTGTGGAGTTTGCATGTTCTCGCCATAATCGCATGGGTTTCCCCCATGCACAAAAACATTCATCATAGGAACACTCCAACCAGTACCCCTGACCAAGGAACTGGCTTGGAAACTGGAGTTGGTCCCCGGGCGCTGTGGCTGCCCACTGCTCCTAACTATACGATGGGTAAAATGCAGAGGACAAATTACCCCACTGGGTCCAATAAAGTGTATCTTATCTTACCGCAGAGTGCAGAGTAATCCTTTCAAGCAAATTTAAGCACCCAAAACTATATGATGAACTGAAAGGACACCTTCATAAGTCCATATTTCTCAAGTTCTAGTAGCAGATTTTCACCCCTGAAAATTCGAAGGACTTAACTGAATTCCTTTTCTAGATATAGCCATTTCTGAAGTAACTCCTCAGAAATTGCTGTTGAAAAACGGCCAGAACTTTGTTGCAAACAACATTTTTTTGACAAAACTATCAGGATTATCGAGCTAAAATTTTGGATTTCTCCTATTGGGTGGTGTATGCACCCGCTGGAATTTTTTTCAGCCAAATGTGAGATGGTCAAGTGGGAGCCATTTTGGCAGTTGGCATGGAATGACCGCAATAAGGAAGTTTAGGGTTGTGCTTCAGAATTGTGCTCAATCTGCTGATCTGAATTGATTGATTCTTATGTACCCACCATTCATGGTTTTGGTAGCATGTCTGTCTAAGATTTGGAATTGTTGCAGTGAAGAAGTTTTATGATAATGTCACTGTCAAATTTATTTTAGAATGAAAAGACTTGAGAACCAATTTTTCTAAGCTTCAGATAGCCCAGATTGTTGACCCCCCCTGAATAGGGCTGGAATTTTTTTGTAAGATGGGTATGGTACCCAAACTTAAAAACCCAAACCGTTCCATGGTTGACCTCTTATAAGCAAAGTTACAGCGCCCCCCATTTTGGACCCCCTGGGGCAGTAACAAAAAAGTTACAAGTTCCCACTCCTCTAATTCATAACTTTGAGGGTGTCCCACTTCTTAGTTTCTTGGTATGGAGACTACAGGGAGGGTACAATACAATAATACTGTTATTTTACTAGGACACCCTCAAAGTTGGCCAATGGGGGGCGCTCTAAATGCTCCGGGCTGAAAAATGACTTAAATTAGGCCTCCCATTATTTTGAAACTTTGAGGGTATCCCACAAATTTAATTGCAGGTATTGTTCATTTGGGAGGTGTCTGATAGGTTTGTACTGTTATTTCAGTAGGACACTCTCAAAGTTGGGAGAAAAAGGGGTCCAAATAGGGTCCCAACTCAAAAAAAGGGTAAAAAGAGGTCTTTTCAGAACCCGATTTCTCAAAACTTTGACGGTGAATTGATAAAACAAGTTACAGCATTTGAAAGGCATAGACCTAAATGTTCAAACAAAACAAGAAAATAACTGGGATCTCCTGTTATGAACTTTTAATAACAAAAAACAAAATTGCGCTTGGCGGCAGTCACTGTTCAAATACTAGGGCACCTCAAGGCCGACCGATAGCCAAGTAGCCTAGTGTTGTGCCCCAAACAAAATCAACTCCTTTTTTAAAAACAGTTCTTGGGGTTTTCTAGAGTGGCTGTATCTTTAATTTTGCTTCCATCCTGTTTGAGACTTCAGGAGTCACATGGGTGCACTTTGAGGTCACAGAGAGAAAATGCACAAACAAGTCAACAGGAGTTGTGTCTGCAAGCTTTTATCTTTCAAAAACTTGACATCTACTGTTTCCCTCCAGGAGCTGCACTTGTTCTCATTGTTGCAGTGAGAAGAAATTTTATGACGACGTCACTGTCAAATTTATTTTAGAATGAAAAGACTTCATTAGTGTATGGCTTCACTTCTGAATGAGATTTTAGGTCAAATTACATAGATTTTAAGAGTTTGCTTAATGTACAAAGGAGTTGTCTGCAAGCTTTTATCCTTCAAAAACTTGACATCTACTGTTCCCCTCCAGGAGCTGCACTTATGCACACCTTTGAGCTGCAGTGTGATGCAGGCAGGAGTCTGTCTGAGACAGGAGGACACTGAGACAACACTACCAGAGCTCACTGAGCAGCACAGGATCAGACAGAAAGAAGAGGAACTCAGTGGACTGGAGTCTGTCCACATGGCAGAGTCAGAGACAGAGTGTGCTGCACCAGGACTCAACACACTGGAGCCAGAGTGTGTTACAGCATACTGCAAAGTCAGTGATGCACACACACAGACATTAATGATTAAAACAGAAACTGATCTGGACTCCACACACTCTGGGGATCTTATTAAGATGGAGAGCCTTGACAGTACAGAGCTGGGATATGTGACCCATCTGCATCCTGACCAAATCAAAACAGAGACTGATGATGGAGGATACTTTAAGGTAGAATGCATGGATGACTCGCAGCATATTCAGAGCTAATTTTTGAAAAGTTTATACAGTCAGAATTGTTAAACCCCCTGGGTTTGGCTGATATTTGTAGCCCCGGACAGAGTATCCGGGGGTACTATGGATTTGCGGTCGTCACGCATCTGTGTCCATAGAGATTTTCTTGTGAATGCTCTACAGACTGCAATTCTTCTCCGATCCTTTTGATATTTCACATACACGTTGATAGTGGTTAGTGGATGAAGCCTTTCGATTTTGGTTGAGTTCCGTCATGCGGTGTGTGGAATATTCCCAAAAAACCAGCAAAAATTTCCCCATTGGAAAGAATGGAAGTGGGAGCTGGGAGCACAGAGGCTGAAAAAAATACTTTTCATATCACTGTAACTTCCACAAATTTGAATCCCTACCCATGAAATTTCACAAAAATGTTGGAAAATTTGTTGTTGTCACAGTACTAGAGTTTTTGTAGCACAGAAGTGCATAGTTTTGCCTCAGGGAGCAGTCAAAGGACACGTCTAATTTCTCTATCTTTCCCATTCAAAAATCACCCAAAAATTTTTGGGAGAACAGCAAACACAGTTTTTAGATCGCTGTAATTCCAACATTATGTCACTCAGAGAAATAAAAAAGACATCCGCAAACTCAGCAAAGTCTAGTGCCTTGAATGACGTGGTTACATTGGTGACAAGATGAACATTTTTTGCACAAGAAGCAGGAGTGTGAGGTGTGCGCGAGCTAGGATTGCTTTCACTAAGTGACTCAGCAATTCCATGTGCATGGGGAACCAGTACTGCCGGATTTCTCTCACGAAGTGACTCAGCGATTCTCCTTGTATGGGGAACTAGTCCTGCCATGGTCCTCTGTGATTGGCTGATTCAATATCTAACAGTTCAGCTGAGTTTCCATGGAGATGATTTGGTTAGAATAGGGCATGTTCGAAATGTACACTCACCCACTGTGTAGGGGATTATGTTGTGAACATTTTACATTGAAAACAATATAAAGACAGTGAGTGTGCGAGTGGACAAGTGTGCATTCCATGTGTCATCATCAGAACTAAGTTAAACTAGCCAGCGATTTTGCGCTAATTGAAATTCGCCCCATGCTACAAATTCCCAACCTTAAAAAGGTAACCTACCTCATTTTCCAGGCTGTTTATTTTCACTGCCAGGTCTAACCTAATACGGCCCCATTTTAAAACGTTGCTCTCTTTGTCAAACAATCAAACATGAAAAAGTATTCGATAAAAATGTAACGTTAAAAGAGAAACATATGTTCATGAATGCGATATGCCACCGTTTACAGTCTACCTTAAATAGAATTACTGCTTGGCAAAGCTAGTGTTTGCCTAATGCAAGGTTCATGAGCAAACATTATGTCTTCGCCAATTACAATACAGACTCGCTAGGTCATCGGCATCTGTTTGCCAGCATTACCATTAAGATAAGCTAAACCTCCGAGGGATATTCGTGTACATGACGTCATGGCTCAGCCTGTCCTGCTGTACAGAATTTACAAAGAATAATGAGTGCATGATTAAATGAAGTAATTTCATTTGCATCAAAAAAAATTACAAAGAACTAAAGTGGAATCACGATGAAATACAATTGAAATAACATTTGTACTGTTTCACCATTTTTGTGGTCACTGGTTTTAGCGGTGGTTTTTATGTCTTCAGTTCGTATGTGCGTGTGTGTGTGTGTGTGTGTGTGTGTGTGTGTGATATAAATAAACGTTCCGGTCCAACCCATAACTGTCAGTGCAGATGTTGATGCTAGTGGATATGGAGTTGCTCGATTTATGCACGCAGTTACACTATTCTTTCACTAGATGGCACATCCGGACCAGTTATTGAATATTCACAAGCAAGCCGACCTCCAACACAGTTTACAATATTGGCGAGTTCAGTCCCAACCCTGTTTTTTAAGACTTGCATTAATGAAACTCCTCAGCTAACCCTCCTGTGCGAACTGCTCAATATACTTGTACATATTATCTATCTCGCAATTCCAAAAATGCTCTCTTGTGACTGAAAAATTTGTTGTCCTCTATAGCAACCACTTCATCTATACTTAGCCAGTGGTACTCAAATTAGTAGTTAAGAAAAATCGGTTTTCTGAAGCAAAAAATTGACATGATATTCAAACTGTTATTCCTCTATCACTATCATCTATTTTCTTTCGTTTCCCTCATGCAGAGGTACTTCTGGGCCAGGATGCAAAGGCACAATCACCGCAAATCCATAGTACCCCGGACACTCCAACCGGGGCTACAATAATGTCTTTTTGTGATTAAAAAAAAAAGTCACTATCTAGTTTGTCTGTGATGGGTATGGTATCCAAACTTCAAATCCAGAACCGTTCCTCTGTTGACCCCTTCTGGCCCGAGCTACAGCGGCCCCTTTTTTGGGCCCTTTTTACATAATATAACATGAGTGGGGAGAACAGGCCGTTCAGCCCAACTACGCTCACCAGTTTCTTTATACTATTGTGAATACATCCCTTCAGATACTCAATGACTCAATGGTATCTAGCTTAAAGTCAAGCCTGCTCTTGAAAACCCCCAAGGTCTCTGCCTAGCTTTCATCTATTATACCTGGAATTAGCTTAATGGCTCTTCTCTGAACTTTCTTTAGAGCCTCTATCTTAAAGTATGGTCCCCAGAACTGGACACAATACTCCAAATGTGATCTGACAAATGTGTTGTACAAGAGAAGTATGACCTTGTTGGATTTGTACTAAATACTTTTGACAATGTATCCCAGCAACCAATTGGCTTTTTTAACTGCTACGGCACAATGGCTAGAACCTGTGAGGGTTTGGTCAACAATCACTTCCAAATCTTTTTCATGTGAGATCTGGGCAAACTGAGATCATGGCCAACTTAACAAAATTGCAAGTTTCCACCTGTCTAGTTCTAAACTTCAATGGTGTCCCAGGTCAAAGTATACTGAGAGTGAGTCTATAGAGAGAGTAGAGTTCCATAATGTAGTTATTCATCTGGGCTATCCTTGACATATGCCAATAGGGGGCGCTCAAAATGCTCAGAGCCATTTTTTTTCCCCAAAATTTATTATGGATAGTCTTGAAACTTAAATGATGTCCCAGGATATTTTTTGCAGGGATCTTTAAGTTGAAAGGCACTTTATTTAAATCCATTATTATTTTGTTGGGACAACCTTGAAGTCTGAAGACTAAAGGGCCTAAAAAGGGTCACGGACCAAAAAAGTGCTCATTTTGGGACTCTCACAAAACTTCAATAGGGTAGTCAAAAACTCTTAAGCACTAATGAGAGCCATTGACCTAGATATTTATGAAACAACAAAACAGCTTGGATCTTGTCTGAGGATGATCATGTTGCGTTGTGTAAGTGCATTTGGTTTCTGTTATTAGTATGGTTGTTCTCCTAAGCTGTAATGAATTCCCCTTTACACCACCTCATAACGTTTTCCATCAAAATTGTAGAAAAGTGGATAGGAGTTGGACGATGGGGTGTAATTTTTTTACTATTGTCACAAGCTCAAGGGCAGTGCTTCCCAAAGCTCTCATGAAGGCCCACCTGTCCTGCATGTTTTAGATCTCTCCCTGCTCCAGCACAGGTGTTTCAAATGATCAGGTTGTCAATCAGCTTTAGGGGGTGATTAATGAACCTGATCATTTGAATCACCTGTGCTGGAGCTGGGGGAGATTAAAACATGCAGGACAGGTGGGCCTCCAGGACAGGTTTAGGAAACCTTGCTCTAGGGCAAAGATAGCTTTGGCAGTTATATCCCCAAAATACGAGTTTCGGGATATCATGGTTTTGCCCCACCCGCCGCGTCCCCAGACATTAGCTGTTAGTGCTCACAAAATACTTTACATTTGCTTCTCATTTTTAGAATATGGGAAGATATGGTAGAGAGGATGAACTGATTAGATTTTGGGCAATTATGCACTCCTAGATTTGCCACCAGGTGGCGCTATATATTGTAAAAAAATCAGTGTTTTTAACCATATCTCTGGAACAATTACTTGCACATACCTCATTTGCCTCATATTGTAGGTCTAGTAAAGGGGAATCTAAAAGGGGGGCTTCAAGGATTGGGGAATTTTGGGGATATACCCCTTGCTCTCAGCCACCGACAGCATAAGCCTAGTTTATTTGAAAGTTTTTTGGACCGAACAGTGATTCCAGTCACGATGGGCGCTAAGGATTGTGGTCCATATTCAATCCCTCCTTCCTTTCAGAGTTGGCTCTGTGTTTCCTTGCTGGAAGAGAGCAACAAAAGCGTTAACTGCCCCCTTTCCCTCATGAAATGAACAATTCTAGCACTCCTTTCCATGACTGCAGCTTACGTATTTCTGGTTCATGTCCGTTTGCAAGGAAGGTTCCTTGCTCTACAGAGAATTTAGATGCAGCCCAAGTATTGGATATTTAACTCCTCACTTTTTACTGACTAGGAAGCCTACAACAACATCAAGAAATGGCTGGACCAGTGTAGATGGGACAATGCAGTGTCCCCCTGTTGCTCCAGCAGTAATAGGAGATGCAGCAAAAGCCATCGCTTGCAGACTGCTGATCTCCTACACATCTGAAAGGAAAGAGAATGTTGCCAAACCCACTGAACAACTTAAAAAGGATCCTATTCATTAAGGACCATCTCAAAAACTATCACGACGGGAGACTATGAGGAAACTAAATACAGTTTGAAACCATCTTAATCTCATTCAAGCTGACCGGTTAAAAAAAAAACTAAGTTAAGTTCCAATCAACTTATGAAAGAATATGCTGACTGAGCTCTCCATTCATCTCGGAGTTACCAGTGCAGGTATTTTATTCATTGCCCATTGGAAAAAAAACTCCAGGCTTAGAGGGATAATCCACAGAATTTTATTTTTGGCCTCAAATAAGCCTTTTTTATGCTGATACTTTACAGACCATTCTGTATCACCTGTGACCATGGATGATTATTTGAAATCCTTATTTGTGTTTTCACTGGAGTTGTTTTTGCTATTATTTTATCCTATCCAGAGGTGTATAATCCAGGTTCAGAAAGTAAAAGTCCATCCAAGGATATTGTTCCAGCCACAAAAGACCTGTCAGTTGGCCCTATTCTTCAGCTGGGAGGTAAAACTAACAAGTGAGATCTGCTGACAGGAGTTTACGGGTGGAATGAAAACATGGTAGGATTTTTACTTTCTGACCCCTGGATTATACACCTCTGATCCTATCCTTATTTTTGTACTCTGTTCTTTTTTTATTAGTTATCATTTAACAAGTAAACAATGAACAAATAATGATTATTAAAAGTTGCATCTTACTGAGTCGAGTTGAAATGCAGGTACCTATGAATAACGTAAGTAGGTTTTTCCTGCGATTGGTTTTATTTTTGCATAACATTACTGAATGAAATTATGGGTATTTTTTCTGTGATTGTGATGGTTCCGTGATTGCGGCAGATTCGTTTATTTGAAAGGTATGAAAAAATGCTTTTTTTCTGGCTTCGAACCTACTTATGGGAAAACTTTAACAGAAAAGTTTGAGTTAAGGGGTTAATTGGTTGTTAGCGGAGCAGAGAATACAAAATATTGACAATTTTTTGCCAGTTTTTCCTGTTATGCACGAGCCTATCTCTGTTTCATTACTCAGTATTTGTGTCACAGAGATAAGACATTAGGAAATTCAATTTCAGAATTGCTTAGGAATTAAATTTCGGAATTTACGGACGGCGGTGTCCATATCTGCACAAAGGGGCTAAGATGGCTGCAAAGAAAACAGGATTCATTTTGGAGTGGAGAAACTTAATCTTGGCATGTTTCGGTACAGTGGTGGACGCATGTGACAATGGCCCACTCGTTCATAAAATCCACACCTGATCTCGTTAGTTTCCGCAAATTAATTAATTGCACACAATAACCACAATATACTGGCAGAATATTAAGGCGTTGCATCAGTTTTTGTACAAAACCCAAAACCAGTGAAGTTGGCACGTTATGTAAATCGTAGATAAAAACAGAATACAATGATTTGCAAATCCTTTTCAACTTGTCTTTGGATTGTATTCAGTTGAATATAAGATGTTTCATGTTAAAACTGAGAAACTTTTTTTTTTTTTTGCAAATAATCATTAACTTAGAATGTAAAGGCAGCAACACATTGCAAAAAAGTTGGCACAGGGGCCTTTTTACCACTGTGTTACATCGCCTTTCCTTTCAACGACACTCAGTAAACGTTTGGGAACTGAGGAGACCAATTTTTGAAGCTTTTCAGGTGGAACTCTTTCCCATTCTTGCTTGATGTACAGCTTAAGTTGTTCAACAGTCTGGGGTCTCCGTTGTCGTATTTTACGCTTCATAATGCGCCACACATTTTCAATGGGAGACAGGTCTGGACTACTGGCAGGCCAGTCTAGTACCCGCACTCTTTTACTACAGAGCCATGCTGTTGTAACACGTGCAGAATGTGGCTTGGCATTGTCTTCCTGAAATAAGCAGGGGCGTCCATGAAAAAGACGTTGCTTGGATGGCAACATATGTTGCTCCAAAACCTGTATGTACCTTTCAGCATTAATGATGCCTTCATATATGTGTAAGTTGCCCATGCCTTGGGCACTAATACACCCCCATACCATCACAGATGCTGGCTTTTGAACTTTGCGCCTATTACAGTCCAGATGGTTCTTTTCCTCTTTGGTCCGGAGGACACAACGTCCACAGTTTCCAAAAACAATTTGAAATGTGGACTCGTCAGACCACAGAACACTTTCCACTTTGCATCAGTCCATCTTAGATGAGCTTGGGCCCAGCGAAGCCGGCGGTGTTTCTGGGTGCTGCTGATAAATGGCTTTCACTTTACATTGTAGAGTTTTAACTTGCACTTGCAGATGTAACGTTGAACTGTAGTTACTGACAGTTTTTTTCTGAAGTGTTCCTGAGCCCATGTGATGATGTCCTTTACACACTGATGTCGGTTTTTGATGCAGTACCGCCTGAGGGATCGAAGGTCATGGGCATTCAATGTTGGTTTTCGGCCTTTTCGCTTATGTGCAGTGATTTCTCCAGATTCTCTGAACCTTTTGACGATATTATGGACCGTAGATGATGAAATCCCTAAATGTCTTGCAATAGCTTGTTGAGGAATGTTGTTTTTTAAACTGTTCGACAATCAGCTCACGCATTTGTTCACTAAGTGGTGACCCTCGCCCCATCCTTGTTTGTGAATGACTGAGCATTTCAGAGAAGCTGCTTTTTTACCCAATCATGGCACCCACCTGTTCCCAATTAGCCCGTTCACCTGTGGGATGTTCCAAGTAAGTGTTTGATGAGCATTCCTCAACTCTCTCAGTCTTTTTTGCCACTTGTGCCAGCTTTTTTGAAACATGTTGCAGGCATCAAATTACAAATGAGCTAATATTTGCAAAAAATTACAAAGTTTACCTGTTCGAACATTAAGTAACTTGTCTTTGCAGTGTATTCAATTGAATGTAGGTTGAAAAGGATTTGCAAATCATTGTATTCTGTTTTTATTCACGATTTACACAACGTGCCAACTTCACTGGTTTTGGGTTTGTATTAAAAGAGGCACAATTTGCTAAAATTCTTTGACTCCCTGTCACTGCCTAATCCTTAGTGCTTTTTTTCAGTAGGCCTACTGTAGTAGAAAAGGGAAAGTCAAGGAAGAGGATAAGTGTTTTTATTAAGAATAAAAATGGATCACTGCACTGCTGTATGAGAATAAGGATAATGCAGATGGGTTCAAGTCACACCAGTGGCTAAGAGACGCAAAATTACGTTGGTCGTAATGTTCTGGCCGATCTGCGGAGAACGGGCCGCTTTTGACGGGTGAAAGGCTAGAAACAACATTTATAAACAACGCTTGAAGATTGCACTTTTAAATCATTGGTACCGTTATCCTCCAGAGCAACAAAAAGTTGTATTTTTATGCATGCTATGTGAACCCTAATGGGACATTGCTTAAGGAGCGGTCTCGGCATGGTGCTCAGTGGCTATAAAACATCGTATTCGTGGTGCTAATGTGTGACCTAGAGTGAAGCTCTGCTTATTGCTCGCCTGCTTAGTTCTGTAAAATGAGCGATTATGACAATGGGAATGTTTTAATGTCTTTTGTGTGATGAATAGCTTTATGTGGCCAATCGTAGTTTTAGCACAGAGTTCACAGTGAGCAAAGACTGCTTTTAATTAGCTATTCAGTTAACAGCATACTGAAATTGAATGTGACATCCTACGGCAATGTGCGCCGTTAATTTATGTCTGAATAGTAGTTAATTATCTACCTAATCAGAATTGTTTTTGTTTTTTTTTTTCCTTCTTTTTTCCTTTTACGTTAACTTATTTTGAATATTTGAACACCAAATAGCGAAGCAGTGCGTCGCTTAGGTGTAAATTCTCACCTAACTTCGAACAAACGCTGAAGAACCATCCGTCCGCGTCGGACCACGGTCGGACATCCTTGGCTACTTTTGTTTTATTGAAACACCTGACAGACATGGTCTGTGGAAGGTCCGACTTTTCACTCGACAGGTGGTCTGACTCAGTCGGACATGTAAAGTTTGTCCACCCTCAGAAAATCAGATACGTCCCACGGCGGGTGACTAGTTGTATCACCATTCATCAGTTTCTATATCTGTGCAATCTCCGGAGTCGCTAACTTCGTTGAAATCTGAATCGGAGCTGCTGCCATGCCTGTCTGTTTTGTCCACAATGTTTGTTTGTCTTGCTATCTCACTTTGTGAGGTCACTGAGTGATCGCCGGGCTTATTTACACAGGGTGAAAATCAGGCACTTTGAAACCGTATTTCGGGTTATTGCGTTAATGCATAATTTTGAAAAAAATTCTCAAAAACAAAGTCGGCCACATGTGACTGTTTTATATAGTTTATAGTCCTATAAAAATGTGATAACATTCCCCTTTAACCAATGAGTGTAAGAAGCAGTGGCTGACAGGCGCGTGCTTCGGCGGAGAGCCGCAAACTGTCTTTACTCTCCTGAATTGGCTATAGGGGGTTGCATACGAGCAAGCCTTGTACCCAGTTCCCCTTCCAGATTCCAGATTCGGGTGGGATTGGAGATGTCAAATTTTAAATAAAATGACTTTGGGTTTTAAATTTTGAAAAAAAAAATGTAAGCCTTTTAAATTATTATTTGTATTGCTTCTCTCAAGGTGCAGTTAGTAACTGGGCCAAAATGTGATTCAACCAAATATCTAACATTACCTTGCATAACAGTTGAATTACATTCCTGGATGTAATTTATTAAATTCTGTGAGCTTACTTAGTGACTGTATTCAACTGATTTATGATGTCATGAGTGTCCTCTGACTGGATCGTATCATTGGGAGAAGAGCTTTCTTATTGGTTAATAGGAGCTGTGTCTCCGAGCTATTATCCTTCAAAACCTGAGATCCAATGGTGTTCCCCTCCAGGAGCTGCACTTCTGCACACCTTTGAGCAGCAGTATGATGCAGGCAGGAGTCTGTCTGAGACAGGACACTGAGACAACACTACCAGAGCTCACTGAGCAGCACAGGATCAGACAGAAAGAAGAGGAACTCAGTGGACTGGAGTCTGTCCACATGGCAGAGTCAGAGACAGTGTGCGCTGCACCAGGACTCAACACACTGGAGCCAGAGTGTGTTACAGCACACAGTGGGGTCAGTGATGTACACCACACACACACATCACTGATTAAAACAGAAACTGATCTGGGCTCCACACACTCTGGGGATCTTATTAAAATGGAGAGCCTTGACAGTACAGAGCTGGGATATGTGACCCATCTGCATCCTGACCAAATCAAAACAGAGACTGATGATGGAGGATACTTAAAGGTAGAATGCATGGATGACTTTCAGGATTTTCAATACATTCAAACTGAATCGGAGAGAATTAAGCAGGAGTCCAATGAAATTTTAGTTGGTGATGTCATGAGTACTGTGATGTCTGGAGCTGGCGTTGATCGTAAAGACCAGTTTCATCCATGGCAGTATGCTGGAGGTCCAAATCCAAACTGTAAAAATGAAGAAATTTGTGATTTTCTGAGCACTTGTGAGGATGTTGCTCATTTCTGTGGTAAAAACCATGAAAATAATCAAAGCAGGATAGTCGGGACCCGTATTCATTGTGGGATATTGACTATGGTGATTGAGCCATTGATAAATAATTCAGGTGAGAACTCAAGCCTATTGAATCAGAATGAAAATGAGATTGTTCTTGGGAATAATGATGTAATTCAATCAGGTGACAAGAGTACATTGCACAAGTGTGCGCAGTGTGGGAAAGGTTTTTGTACTAAAGGTCGCTTAAACGCACATGTTAGAATTCATACTGGTGAAAAGCCCTACAGTTGCATTCAGTGTGGGAAATGCTTTACTGAAAAATCTTGTTTAGTTAAACACTTCAGAACTCATACTGGTGAAAAGCCGTACCAATGTTCTCAATGCGGCAAGTGTTTTTCTCAAAAAGGGGATTTGAATACTCACATGAGGTTGCATACAGGTGAAAAGCCTTACAAATGCAGTCATTGTGCAAAGTGTTTTTATACAAAATCGCATTTAAATAGCCACGAAAGGATTCACTCTGGCGAAAAGCCGTTCAAATGTCCACAGTGTGACAGCTGTTTTACTGATAATTCTTATTTGGCTAAACATTTGAGAATTCATTCGGGTGAAAAGCCCTACAAATGTTCTCATTGTGGGAAGTGTTTTACTGACACATCTTGTTTGGCCAAACACCTGAGAATTCATACAGGTGAAAAGCCCTACAAATGTCCACAATGTGGCAAGTGTTTTTCACAAAAATGTGATTTAAATAGTCACAAGAGGTTGCATACGGGTGAAAAGCCCTACAAATGTGTGTTGTGTGGGAAATGCTTTAATACAAAATCTCATTTAAGTGGCCACCAAAGAATTCATACTGGTGAAAGGCCCCACAAATGTTCTCTATGTGGGAAGTGTTTTATTGACAAATCCTGTTTAACTAAACACATCAGAACTCATACAGGGGAAAAACCCTACACATGTTCTCATTGCGGCAAGTGCTTCTCCCAGAAAGGTTCTTTAAATACACATAAGCTAGTGCACACAGGTGAAAAGCCATATAAATGCACTCAGTGCGAGAAGGGTTTCTACACAAACTCTCATTTAACTAGTCACCTAGTAATTCATACAGGGGAAAAGCCTTACAAGTGTCCTCAGTGTGGGAAGTGCTTTTCAAAAACTAATCACTTTAAACGCCACCAGAAAATTCATGTAGGGGAATTAGTGACCTACAAAAGGGAAGATGAATGAACCCTTGGAGAATTCCCTCATAACAGAAGTGATTTTCTGTTGAATCTACTTGAATTTACGCTTGAGCACTTGAACAGTTGGTAGTCTTCTAATGCAACCCATGCTTTCACAAAACTCCTAATGACCAAGACAAAAAATCTCAGGTAAGAAATATAACATGTTTTTGCAATGTTTCTGACAACATCCTTTCCATCAATTACTTTGTGTGAGTCGTGTTTCCCCTTTTGAAACTGCATGATAATGCATACAAATATGCCTTCCATGATAACTAGCTTGTTTATGCCTGTAGTTTTTGGTTTTGTTAGTATGAATTGACGGATATTATGAAATATCGTGGACTAAAAACTTTGCACTGTTGGTTGTAGCACTTCGTATAGTTCTCTTTTGATATATTTTTTAAGTATTTCCTTGTATTGACATCGGAAAAACAAAACAATAACTGGGATATGCAAAGATACCCCCCCCCCCTTTCTTGGTGTTCTTAAGTGCTTTTTCTATCTGAGTACCATTATAATTTGTTGCCAGTTTAAAATCCTATTCCTCATGGAGGGGTGATGATATGCATTTATTAAATTAATACCAGTGTAATTTGATTGTAAGGGACAATATTAATACAGCCTGGATATCATGTTAAAGGAAATATTGTCATGTTTTGAAATTCTACAAATTAATTTAACAGTGCGGGTCTTATCAGCTGTGCTACAGCCAGTGTAGAGGCTGCAATATATTGGTTAAATTGTATGTATTGTACATAAATCTTATGTAATATTAATAACCTTCAGATAATGTTTGTTCAATATTTAAGTTGATAGTCTTTATACTCTCTTTATTTTTCAGTGTATGTGAATTGTATATTAAATAATTTTCCATTGTGAATGATCACAAACCAAGGGTTTATGCTTGGAAAATTTCATACAGCTGCCTTTCACAGTTTGAGTGTGTGGTGAGTAACTTTCCCAGTAACAACAACAACATTACAACATTTTTTACTGGTGAATCAATCAGCTGTTTATTAGGTTTTTAAACACTAGTGTTTTAAGTGTCATTGCATGGATGGACCATGCAAAATCTGCAAAAAGTGATAACCTGCAAGTCAATGGATTTTCTTCAAATTCCCACCATAGACTGGTCCTGGGCTACAATGAGGGCAGGTAAAACCTTTCCGTGAATAATCACTCTGTTCAGGGGTCAGGGGCAATTAACCCTTCCAATGCATTTCCAATGCAAAATTTTTATGAAATTGACAAACTTTGCCAATTATTGGCACAATACTTGACAATCAAGTAAAATGCAGCAGACATCCTAGGCTTTCTATAAAAAATATAAAATGTTGCATACTGCAAGCAATTATGGGTATATTAATATATTAATCCCTTAAAGGTTAACTCCTCAAAATCATAAAATAATGCCATATTTACATGCCAAAACCCAACTGCCATGGGGAGTTGGGTGACGGTTTTCCCAAAGGAGCAAGTCCAAGTGTCATTGCATCATTCAAAAAAAAAATTTCGGGCCACTCATTTAGGTTTTGATATGGAGCACTTTGACTCCATGTCCTTATACTTGTCTACAAGCCATAATACCATGTTTTGTGGCTGGATATGACAATAGATTACTTAAAAATGCCTGCTCGCCTAGAAGGAGGCAAGTCGAGGTCATCCCCCATCTAAACAGCCCCACCACCACCTCACACTTGCTTCTCAACTGGCTCCACGGCAGCAGCAGTGTTGAGCCGCGTTTCCATTGGGGTACTTTCGGTAAAGTACCATTGGAACCGTACTTTTGGTACCAAACCCCTAGATCTGGTTTGCGTTTTCACTGCGGACAGTACTCTTAAATGAAAGCGGGTTCTTTTTAGCTGCGACCAAGCAGCTCTATGAACGCTTCTGTCTGTCTGTGTCTGTCTGTCCGTCTGTGACACCTTTTTGACCATGTTCCTGTCGTCGTATCATCATGAAATTTTCAGGAGTTATTGACCTTCACCAAAGTGATGTCCATGCATAAGGTCGAGGTCAAAGGTCAAGTTCACAGAGGTCACGACCTTGTTTGCGGGTTTTCGCGCTGTAACTCCAGTTAGAATTCATGGATCGCTATGAAATTTTGGAAATGGCTTCAAGGTCATCCGTCAAATCTCAAGGTCACACAGGCAAAAAAGTGTCCATTTTGCCCGATTTGACGGTTTTTGCACCGTAACTCAAGTTTAATTCAATGAATGGCTATGAAATCTTACAAAAAGCTTCTTGGTATAGAGGAGGGGTTCCCTATTGATTTTCAAGGTCATCCGTCGAATTCCAAGGTCACACCGGTCAAAAAAGTGTTGATTTTGCCCCGATTTCACAGTTCTCGCACCGTAACTCCACTTTAACTTGATGGATGGCTATTACATCTTAGAACAAGCTTCTTGGTACAGAGGAAGGGTCCCCTATTGATTTTCAAGGTCATCCGTCGAATCCCAAGGTCACACCGGTCAAAAAAGTGTTGATTTTGCCCCGATTTCACAGTTCTCGCACCGTAACTCCACTTTAACTTGATGGATGGCTATTACATCTTAGAACAAGCTTCTTGGTACAGAGGAAGGGTCCCCGATTGATTTTCAAGGTCATTTGCCAATTTCGAGACCACACTTCTACAAGAAACCACCAGTCATGGACACTAGGCCACGTGACGGATGCTAGGCGAGGTCGCAGCTATTAGATCCTTCTGATCTACTTGTTTACCATACGGCAATGCAATGCAAACACGTGAATACACGCAAAAGGCATTGACTTTGAATGTAATCTGTTGTGTGAAAAATTAGTTTTGCGTCTGTTGTGAAAGCTGCTTTAGCTGGCAACCTTTTTATTTGGCGCATTTTAAAGGGACGGCGTGTAACATTTACATTTTTTTATTTGCCAAAATCTAAGTCTGCATTCATATATATGTCTTCATTGGTGTATTATGACCTCCGCTAATAATCTGATATATTCTTGTAAACAAAGAATTTTAGACTTGTTTCTACATTGGGCGGGGAAGCTGGTAGGGGAGCGCCATGACAGTCAGCCATCTTGAAACTGTTGCCGCCGGCGAGGGACAAATGCCATGAAATGCGGAATAAATCCGTGTTTACCCTGCCAGCCAGTGCAGAGCGATTGAGACACCGGAGGAAATTAGGAAGAGAAGCTATCGCGGCGACATTGAAAATCAGGCTACTACTATATTCCTATCAAGGTCATTAATGTAAATGAGGAACAACAGGGGTCCCAACCCCGATCCCTGGGGTACGCCACTCCCCACCTTACCCCGCTCAGATGAGATATCACTGACCACCACTCTTTGTGTTCTGTCCTGTAACCAGTTTTGAATCCACTTCAGAATACCTCCTGTAACTCCAGTGGAGCTCATTTTAAAAATTTGTCTCTTATGCGGTACTGTATCGAATGCTTTCTGAAAATCTGAGAATATGATGTCATAAGCCCTGCTCTGGTAGCAAGTCCTGGTGGCTTCTTCAAAAAATTCCAGAAGGTTTGTTTGGCATGACCTTCCCTTCCGAAAACCATGTTGGCTATCCCTCAAGATACGGTTACGTTCAAGAAATAAGTCCAGCTCATCTTTTTTGATAGATTTTAATATTTTGCACGCAATGCAAGTTAAACTGACTGGCCTGTAGTTTCCAGGCTCAGTACGGTCCCCTTTCTTATATATTGGTATTATATTGCCCTGTTTCCAATCGTTTGGTATTTCCCCAGTTTCTAAAGACCGTCTGAAGATGGCGGATAGCGGCTTAAAGATGATCTCACCAGTTTCCCTGAGCACTCTAGGATATAAGCCATCAGAACCCGCCGCCTTATCTGCCTTTAGTTTATGCAACTTGTCTAATACTTCGTTATCCAGAACCTCAATTTCCGCTAAATAATCTTGAGCATTTGAGATGCCCTCTGGCCAGATAAAGACCCCCTCTGAGGTAAAATTCTCAACAAAGTAACTGTTTAAGGCATCCGCAATATGCTTGTTATCATATAGCAGCGATCCGTTTTCATTCTTTATGCCTTAACCTGCTCTTTAACTTTCCTTTTTCTGCTACAGTACTGAAAGAAGCGCTTAGGATTAGTTTTTGCCCCCTCTGCAATTTGTCTTTCATACAGTCTTCTAGCATTCTTCAGCTCTTTTTTGACCACAGCCCGCATTTTACAGTATTCAGCCTTTGTGTTCTCATTGTTATAAAGATTCCTCTTCTCCCTCAAAATCCTACGAATACTTTTGGTCATCCACTGAGGATTCTGCTTTTTCAGCTTACTTTTGGACACTTTCATAATGAATCTGCATTGTGATTCAAGTAAAGCCCCCTTAAATCTTTCCCACATCTCATTTACGGACTTATAGTCCAGGAGTGTCTCCCATTTTATTTCTGCTAGATATGAGCGCATCCTGTCAAAGTTTGCTCGCCTAAAATTGAAAATTTTTGTTTTAGAATACACCTTTTTAACTTCCCATCAAATAATAATGTGTCATTATTAAACCTGCGATACTTGAATGACGAGTTCGCACCAGTGAACGTGTCTGAAATACTAGCGGTAGTGATGGCAGAAAAACCAACAGTGAAGCAGACCCTGCCTAAGGTCTGGAGACGCCTAGAGTGTCGATCATCAGTAAAAGAAGGAAATGACAAAAAGAAATAGCCCTAAAAATGATAAAGTTGCAAAAGAAGGGACGGTTTCCAGGGTCTGGGGAGCCATTCCTGACTGAGTCACCAAGACCAGAACTGATGACAAACACTGAATGCAGGGCGAAAGAATTTGAACTGATCCAAAAGAAATTTTCAAAGGTGACTCAAAAGGACAAAGATAAGCTTCTCAATAAGGTGGTGCTCACGACTGAGCTCCTCAACACACTCAGCAATTACACTGACAAAAAAGGGAAGCAATTTGCACCCCGTCTTTGGATAATTGAGGAGGCAGATAGGGAAGGAAAAATTAAACACACCCCTGTGGAAACACTGTACCCGTGCCTGCCAGAAACGGACAAACCCCCGCCATGCAATGAGAATCCGGCTGTGCCGACCACCACGCCCAAGGCAGAAGGGACAAAAGACACGCAACTACACATGAAAGCCACACCACAGGCTGACAAATTGCAAATACAAGCCCCAATGATGAAAGTAACTAGCGGTATGTTGGAGGTATCAATGCTTCAATTATTAACGGTAGAAGAGCAAGTAGAAGATTTTGTCGAAGGGTCAGGGGATATTATGGCAGCTCTTAGAACGGTACAGGACATGACAAGTGATAAAATTAAGACAGAAGTGGCCCTCCTAGAATTAGAAAGAAGTAGGAGACAGGATGCTAGGAGATATAGGCAAGGGAAGAGCAAGTCGCAGGAGAAATGTACGGACAGGGAAGAGGAAGGAGAAACGTCAGGTGAAGAGGGGGATGGTAATTGGTCTGAGGCAGAGGACTCGGGAAGAGATAGTGAGGGCAGACGACATGCACACAAGCACATTCATAAGAATACACCAGAACACATTGATTGCAACCCAAAAAAGAAAGATGCGGTTTACAAAGACTTGCCAATCCCACGCCACACTTCCACCGTTAGGAAGCAGGACCCCCGCAAAAGGGGAATCCATGAGTGGGGAGCAGTAACGGTAACCAGACAGGACCTGAAATTGACTACCACGTTAGGTGACGAAGAAGGAGTAGACTCTAAAGCCCTGACTGAGATTTATGACTCCACAGAGATTCAGGAGCGGAAGCGCAGACAGACACAATATGATGAAGAGGACGAATGTGATGACTCAATTAACTTATGGCTAGGACAGGACCCCAATCATATGCTTCCCTTGTTTGAGACCGCCTCAGGAGACCGATATCGTCCTGAGTGCTGCCCAGACTTAGATACGCTTATAAATACACTGCCCCTTCTGGAGAGAGGAGGAGCTCTATGGATAACAGCGTTAGAACAGGAGATTGCACAGGATAAATTGGCATTAGTGGATAAATGCACTCTCCTGATCAAAATAAAGCCTCGCCAGCACGAGCAGCAGCTCAACGCTCCAGACAATACCCCCTTTTGTAGAACCGCCTTCTGGACATCTCAGAAACAATTCTACCCCACTAAGAAAAATTACGGTGCATTGTCTAGTCTGACAATGGGAGGAGAGGAGGTATACGCATACCTCAAGAGAGCTTTCGAGCTGTGGGAACACTCCACGGGCGAATGACCAGACAATTCGTTCTCCACACACGGCCACTGATGTCATGCTTCTGGCGAAAGTGCAAGCTAAATTAGTTGATATAGTAGGACTAGATACGATGTCAGAGGAGCTCTGAAAAGAACACGTAGTTCATGCAGCCCCAAAATACCACAAAAGTAAGAAAGCAAAAGACGATGAAACAACCATCTTAAAGAAAAAATTATTGCGGCTGCAAGTGGCAAAGTTACAAAGTGATGAGGACTCCAAGGCTGCAAAGGCAGTCATGGAAGCCCCGGTAATGACCTCTGTACAACAGGCGCCCCCACCGACGGCACAGCCAAATCCATATCGGGCTCCACCCCAAAACTGGAGCCCCCAGACCAGGGGCCCATCAGATTGTAATCAGTGGCAAGCAAGTGGCTACTCACCACCTATATGCTGGACTTGCGGCCAACCAGGTCTCACGAGCAGATATTGCAGAATGACAGGCCAGGTGTTTAGAGGGCAAGGACAATACATGGCCCCTCCACGAGAAGCCCCCCACACGGGGCAGAGGGGGACGGGGTAGAGGAGCATATGCTCCACCATGGCAAGCAGGGTGGACTCAAATGACTCCGGCAGACCAAAATCAACCACAGCTCCAGGTGCCCGTGACCTACCCTGAGCCGGACACAGAAATATGGGAAGGAGATTATTGATGGGGCCATAGAGAACACAGAGAGAGAGTGATAAGCCCCCTCACACCCCCTATGGTTAAGGTAAGTTTGGGAAATCACACAGCTCAATTCATGGTGGACACTGAAGCAACTGTCTCCACACTAAATTCTCTGAAAGGAAATATTCCCCTATCTGACCACACTCTCTCTACAGTTCAGTTTTCAGGGAAAACAGAGACTCAAAAGTTTACTGCACCAATAACGTTAAACTTTGGTAATCAGACCCTAGTCCACCAATTGCTCTATGCTCCAAATTTCCCAGTAAATTTACTTGGATGAGATCTCTTGACTATATTGGGAGTAAAAATTCTTTGAAGCCTGGATGGGCTGACAATCTCCTGGCTGGGAGATTTAAAGGGCACAAAACGTACTGTGGGACAATACATAGTCCATATGGAACCGAATAGAACGGTGAGAGAAAAAAACACAGAGGTACATGTGTACTGGAGCAGGCTGTAATATGTTTCAGCATGCCCTGGACTGATGAGCTAGTATTATGAGTGGAAACCCCTAATAGATCAAAAAGGCGCCTATGGGCCCCCAACTGACCCAATACACATGACCTACTACTATTACACGACAGAGGGCACAGAATATGATGAGGAAGAGTACAAATCTGGCAGGCCTCAGGACTTGTGTACCTCCGAAATTATAGCCGGACCCGAGGGGGTGGCTGCAGCAGTGATCTTAAAGCCAGGGTTTGGCACTGAGGGTCAGGAAGATTAGTTCAAAGGGGGTCCGGTTGGAGCCCCCCACATTACATTAGCAGTAGGACAAGGGCATGAGGCTAAAGCCTTAGGCCCAATGATTAAACATGCGTTGCAGCAAGAATACAGGAAAACCTCCCCGCCCTATGTCACAGTCAGCAAATGCAGCAAACATACTCGAATTGCAGTGAGGGCTCTGTATAGACCGGTCCCCGAGAAGGTGACTCAAACTAGGCAGGAATTGAGACAGGAGACTGACCATCAAGACGCAGCAAAAATTTTGAACCAAGTACTAGGGTGCTTATGGACTACTGGTCCACATGACGTTGGAAAAGTGCAGGGAGTGGCCACACCACAATTAGCAGACCCTATGGTGGCCCCAATTTGGCGGCCCCAGTATAAGCTGAAACCAGAACAAGAGAACGGAATTGCACAGTGGAGGGGTTGCTGCAAGTAGGGGTACTAAGAGTAGCCCCAGAAGCAGAATAGAACACACCAATCCCCCCTGTTGCCAAAGCACAGGGAAAGGGTTAGCGAATGGTGCACGACCTTCGTGCAATTAATCAGGTCACAGAAACATTGGGCCTTCCGGTCCCTGACCCGTATGTTGCATTATGAACACTCTCACCCGACCAAAAATATTTCACAGTTATCGATTTGGCCAATGCATTCTTCTGTCCCCCGCTGGCCCAGGAATGCCAAGTATGGTTTGCTTTTACCTACAGAGGACAGAGATACACACACACACTAGATTACCACAGGGGTTTAAAGACAGCCCTGGACTATTTGATCAGGCCTTACACCGGAAGGGATCACACTAATTAAGTACGTAGATGACCTTCTGATCGCGGCGCCTTCGGCTGAGACATGTCTTACCGCCACACAGACTGTCCTAACCACATTGGCAAGTAAGGGTTTTAAGGTCAAAAAGGAAAAATGTCAGGTGTGTAGAGAGACTGTCACATTGCTGTAATGTTAGGTTGGACAACAGGGAACGACTCTGACTGATGCACATAGGACCTCTATACAGACATTTCGAAAACCAGAAACAGTACAGGATATGTTGGCCTTCCTAGGCCTCTGTGGGTACAGCAGAAACTACGTGCCAGACTTTGTAAATTTGACCCAGCCTCTTCGAGACATGATTTCGGAGGTGGGACATAGAGCCCTTGCGGGCCCTCTAACCTGGACCGTAGATAGGGAAATGGCTTTTGCCCAAGTGAAGCAGGCATTAGGACAAGCAGTGCACCTAGCTAACCCTGACTACGACAAAGAGTTTCGTTTGGACGTTTCAGAAACAGGAGGGGTAGCGAATGCGGTACTGTTTCAGAAGTAGAGAGGACAGAGAAAGGTCCTCTCATATTACAGCACTCGGCTGGATGCCATGGAGAAGGGACAGCCCCAGTTTTCTAGGTACCTGGTGGCTCTGGCTAGAGCCGTCGAGAAAACCGCACACATTGTGCTCTGCCACCCACTAGTGGTCAACACTGACCATGGGGTTGCACCCCTATTAGCAACGGGAGCTTTTAGCTTTTCAAATTTGCGCAAAGTGAAAATTTCCAGCACGCTGGCCGGCTCACATATTTCATACAGAACAGTAAAAGGGACACAAGCCAATATGGCACAAGGGGTCAATGACGGCAGACTCCCACCCCATGACTGCGTGACACGTGTAAGAACGGCTATGAAATTGAGAGGGGATTTGTCAGCTACACCCCTGCTAGATCCGGATTGGGAGATTTTTACAAATGAATCCTGTTACAAGGGTCCCAAAGGAAACATAGCTTCTTATGGTGTGGTAAGTGGGAGGAGGATAAGCCTCTCCCAGTGGAATCAGGACTGATTCCACAGCCAGCGTCGGCACAGGAGGCAGAGATGGTGGCTCTGACCAGAGGCCTACGATTATCTGAAGGGTTACGGGTGAACATACACAGATTCAGCTTATGGACAAGCGGTGATCCACCTGGATGGGCCGTCCTGGGTCCGCAAAAATTTTCAAACGGCACCAGGGACACCAGTCAAACATGAGTCATACTTACAAGAATTAGTCCAGGCGGTCCAGCTACCTAGAGAGGTGGCTGTGATAAAAGTAGCAGGACACGTGAAAGGCAACACCAAGGAGGCCCTGGTTATAAAAGCAGCAGACACTCTAGCCAAGCAGGCTGGAGGACAGCCCTCTGAAAAGGAGGGCCCACAGGGCCTATTAGTCTCCCTGCACAGTGGAAAACAGGTGGGGGAGCAAAAGCTAGAACAGGAACATCACATAACTAGCGACCACAAGCCTCTAACATCTGCGGAGGGCATCGTGGACCCCCAAAACTTACAGACACCTTCCACATGTTCTCAAGCAAACAGGAGTTAGCTAATCCACAGAAAAAAACACAATGGCTCCAATTTGAAGCGTTTAGGCAACGCATCCCCAATGCAAGTGACAAGTTTTGCATTTGGAGTTCAGCTGATGGGTGTATGGTGGCGCCCTCCTCACTGGTCCAGTAGCTCATAGCTCAAGCCCATAGCCCCACACATGTAAGCAAGCAGGCTACATACAAAAGCATTAGGGGAACTTGGTGGTCCCCCTACTTAAAAGAAATGATTGATAACTTTTGCCCCGAGTGTGAGACCTGTAATAAGTTCAACGACAAACGCACGATTCCGCACCCGCTGCTCGCTTTCCCAGTCCCACAAGCTCTTGGAAGGAAATCTGTATAGACTTTACTGACATGGGAATGAACCATCGGACTCAGGGTTACCGCTACCTGCTAGTCGCGGTCAATCGTTACACTAAATGGGTCAAAGCGATACTGGCAAAGAATGAGGATGCACAAACGGTCATTAATTGGTTAGTGAAGGACCTCACTCCCCGTTATGGGGTCCCCTCGAAAATTTGTTCAGAAAAACGGTTCACACTTCTGGAATACAATGCACCAGGAGGTAGAGTCATTTTTCTGCATCAAGCATCGTTTCGGTTCCGTTTACTGACCACAATCCCAGGGGATCATTGAAAGGGTGAACCAGACAATCAAGCGCAAATTAGCAAAGGCAATGTATTCCACTAATTTGACCTGGGTTGAGGCCTTCCCATTAGTGATGTATTCCATGCGTCAACAGCCTGCTAAGGACACATTCCTGTGCCCACATGAACTGCTCACAGGTAGGCCTCCAAGAGACCCTAATGTGGTCCCCACTGCAGCTTAGCTGCAAAGTAACTTGACAGAGTACATGGGGGTTCTAAGCAGCATGATTAAGCTTTTCTGCTGCTACGACGATACCAACCCGATAATGAACCCACTCCGCAAGGTCTCCACAGGCGACTGGGTGTGGATAAAGGCGCCAGGATGCCCCCGCTGGGAAGAACCAATTTGGACAGGACCATTCAAAGTCCTTGACGTTTCCGACCGCGCGGTGTGGGTCGAAAACTTCAAGGACTTTGAATGGTCCTCTCCGAGGGAGAGAAGGACAAGAGAACTTGGCACCACTTTGCACATTACGCAAAGGCAAGACAACCTGAAAGGTCCCTGAAACGGGTAACAGAGAATGGAGACTCAATGGAGGACACGGGAGAAGAAGAGTAAGCGGTGGTAAGGATTAGGAAAGGAGGGATTAGCTCTCCAAGTAGGATTTTATTTACTTCTTGTAGGCGCTTTGCTATACGCTGCACACACTCGGAAAGACGCCCAGATGACACCTACACCACACCAAGAATTCGCAGAAGACCTGTTACTGGTAGCGGCTGTAGTAGGAGGACTAATAGCAGAAGGAGCATTCTCCAACCTGGTCTTGCAGTCTATACATTGTTGGGTCCTAACACACATATCACCGGAATACGTGGACAAGACAAATTTAATTGCACGTCCCAAAATTAATGTGAAAATAGCAAGTACTATCGTAATTTTGACTTTGGTACTGGAAACAGATGCATCTACAGTGAACTCAGACCCCTGTGGAGCCAAGGTAATTTTAAAGATGGACCCTGACAGTGAGAACGCATTTCAGTTTGATTTATGTAGCGTAATCGACTGTGGTACTGTCTCCTCCAAATGGAGGGGGTATGATGTGTATGGTTTCCAGTTCATTTGGTGTCTTCCCACAAACAACCCGTGGTGCTGATCCTGGTCTGACGTATATTGGAGTACCAACCCCAGGCAGGTGTCAATCACGGCCAAGAGTAATAATTGGGGGGAAAGTAAATATGATGAGGGGACAACTAGTGCCAAACGGGGATAACAGCAAGCAAAATCCTATAATTATTAATACCAAGAGGGGGTTAAAAAAATCTGTGGCTCATGCAGGGATATGATCCCAAAAAGGGTCACAAGGGAGGAAAGGGAATCCCAACAAGCAAACCAACCTTCTTCATTATAATGGGGGTGGATGTAACCGGAGCAAACCAACCTTCTACATCATAATTGGGGTGGATGTGACCGGAGCAAACCAACCTTCTACATTATAATGGGGTGGACGTAACCGGTACAGATTCAATGGGAATAATTAGAGTAGATTTTCTGCCACCGAAACCGAAAAATAATACGACCCCCACAAGCGTGCCCTCTCCCAAGAAAGAACCTGAACCTATGTCTGCCCCGGAGGTAGTATGGAAATTCGATTCGGCAAAAATAACTTTCCAAACAAAATTGGCAATCGAAACTGGATATCAAGAAAAGAATGCATGGATTAACAGAATGGTAGAATATACGAAACAGGTGAATGGTTCTGACTGTATAATATGCTCAGGGGCCCGACCCACCTTATTAATATTCCCATCCGCATTTGACCTACAATATCTCACAAAAGTGAGTACACCCCTCACATTTTGACAATTAATTTATTATATCTTTTCAAGGGACAATGCTACAGAAGTGAAACTTCTATATATTCTAGAGTAGTCATGGTACAATATGTGTAGCAGTGTAGATTTACTGCACTGGGCAAATACCTGAACAAACAGTCACTATTTCCAAAATGGATGGCAACAAAAGTGAGTACACACCCCAATTGATAATGGTCAACCATGCAATGAAACGCGACTTGTTCATCATGGTCATGCTTTTGTCTGTTCGACTGGGCCATATGAGGTTGTGTAACATGTTGAAGGGTTAAATTGTAGTGCTTTAGGTGCAATGCGCTCATTCTGGTCACTGTAGGGTCAACATGGCACCTCATGGGAAAGAACTCTCTGTGGATCTGAAAAAGAGAATTGTTGCTCTCCACAAAGATGGTCTAAGCTACAAGAAGATCTGTGAAACCATGAAACTGAGCTACAGCACGGTGGCCAAGGTTATCCAGCGGTTTTCCAAGACGAGTTCTGCTCGGAAAAGGCCTCGTCAGGGTCGACCGAAAAGGTTGAGTCCTCGTGCTCTGTGCCAGATGCACAAGTTTGCTTCAGAAAACAGACGCAGGGGTGCTGGCAGCATTGCTAACAAGGTTGTAGCAGTGGGATAACAGCCTGTCAGTGCTCAGTCCATACGCCATGCTCTGCACAAAGTTAGTCTGCATGGCCGTCAGCCAAGATGGAGGCCTCTTCTGACGCTAGCCCGCAAGAAAGCCCGAAAACAGTTTGTTGAAGACAACCAGTCCAAGAACATGAACTACTAGAACCATGTTCTGTGGTCTGACGAGACCAAGATAAACTTGTTCGGCTCAGATGGTGTCCAGCATGTGTGGCGGCGCCCTGGTGAGAAGTATGAAAACAAGTGTGTACTGCCTACAGTCAAACATGGTGCTGACAGCATCATGGTCTGGGGCAGCATGAGTGCTTCTGGTCCTGGGGAGCTGCACTTCATTAATGGAATAATGGATCCAACATGTACTGTGAGATTCTGAAGCAGAACATGACACCTTTCCTTCAGAAACTGGGCCGCACGGCTGTTTTCCAACATGATAACGACCCGAACCGCACCTCCAAGATGACAACTGCCTTCCTGAAGAAGCTGAAGGTGATAGTATGGCCAAGTATGTCTCCAGACCTGAATCCCATTGAGCACCGGTGGGGCATCCTCAAGAGGAAGGTGGAGGAGCAGCAGGTGTCCAACATCCACCAGCTCCGTGATGTTGTCATGGAGGAGTGGAGGATCCAGCAACAACCTGTGCAGCTCTGGTGAATTCCATGCCTCGGAGAATCAAGGCAGTGCTGGAAAACAATGGCGGTCACACTAAATATTGACACTATGGACACAATTTGGCATGTTGACAGTGAGGTGTACTCACTTTTGTTGCCATCCATTTTGGAAATAGTGACTGTTTGTTCAGTTATTTGGACAGTGCAGTAAATCTACACTGCTACACCTATTGTGCAATGACTACTCTAGAATATATTCAGTTTTCATTTCTGTAACGTTGTTCCTTAAAAAGATATGCTAAATTAATAGTCGAAATGTGAAGATTGTACTCACTTTTGTGAGATACTGTATATGACCGCACCATGAAAAAGCCAGGAAAAGACATAAAGATATAAATATTAGATTGGCTAATGTCCTCCAAAAACCCACCAAAGGAGTGCAAAATATGGGAAACAGTACACCCTATGGCCCCAGCGAATGTGACGCCCCCAGTGTTTCAAAAAGGGAACATAAGAAATGTGACCGGAATTAAGAATAATAATAAAAGTCCCCAGTCGCATAATCTAGGCACACCGACGAGCTGCAAGGAAACCTTGGACCTGACAGGAAATGAAACTGCAAGCAGCCTCATCGTAGCCAGAGCAGACGTCTGGTGGTACTGCAGAGGTAGGAGACGCTGAATTGGCTCCCTTATAAAAGGAGAGGTGAGTGCGCCCTTGCGGCCCTGAGTATGCCAGTGATGATTGTAACCAATGCAGAAGAACTACTGAATAATATATCCCCAGAACAATTAATACACACACTAGAACGCCACAAAAGATCATTTGGGTGTTTTGATTGGACAACCAATGAGCATGGTATGCTGGTGGATCCCGTAGGGCAGGCCAGAAAAATACTCGATGAATTAAGCTCGCAGATGAGATAACGGCTCTGGGTTTGAAAGATTCCAAATATTTTCGGCCATTTTTCCTGTAACTGTAAATAAAAATGTAAATTGAATAAATCTGATACATTATAATGTGCAGCGGCTGGGAAATGAGACTAGAGATGCAATGGAAGCGATACACGAACAGCTGTCTCAAACCTTATTAATTACGTACCAGACCCGGATAGCATTAGATATGCTCTTGGCAGTGAAAGGAGGGATATGCTCAATGTTCAAAGACACATGCTGCACAAAGAAAGCGAACAACACACCCCCAATGGGAAACTCACTAGGAGTCTGAAAAAACTGAAAGCACTGGCAAATGAAATGAAGGCAAAGTCAGGAGTAAGTAACCCTGTTAGCTCCTGGCTAAACGAGACATTCGGTAGATGGGGAGCGCTCATTGGGCAGCTGCTCATAGGAATCACAGTAGCGGGGTCCCTATTTATAATTTGCGGAAGTTGTTGTATATGTTGTATACTCTTTATACGTACCTTGGTGACCCAAACTATTGAAAAGGCCTTTACTTGAGAGGATCTGCCTAAATACTAAGCAGTTCAATAAGAATAGGGCTGTTTAGACCCAGCTGATGACACTGAGGTAGATAGTGAGTTAGAGGAGTACCAAGATGACTCCATAGGCCTGGAGGCCGGGGGACTTGCCCTAATCTCGCCCGACGAGGCGACTATCTTACTGTACCAACAGGAGACCGGGGATGTGACAGGAAGTGACGAGTGGGTGTGTCCTCCAGAACCCTACACGCCCAACTGCCCCGTTAGAAATCCCAACAGCAAACATGGACAAGGCGGAGGAGCAGGTTGGGCTTGCTGGAAGTGGGCGGAGAAGAATCTCCCAGACCTGCCTAACATCAGAAAATAATTTGTGACTGATCCTGAGTTTCAGCGAGCCTACTGCCAAGAGATTCTGGGGTTTTCTGAGGAGCAGTGTAAATTAGATTTGAGTGGATGAAGGGTATTTGCTTAGTAAATTCCTATCATTAGAGTGTGCTCATGTGCTTGATCCATATTCCGTGATAGTGGCTGGCGTGTGCACTTGCACATATGAAGTAGAATTAAAATGCCGGAATATGCAGATTTGCTGTAAGACCAAAGGGTTTCACTTGGAAAGGACGCTGAGACGGCAACTAGCCAAGCCGACCTCCACTGGCGTCATGGCCAAGCAATGGTCATGTGGATCCCTGAAGTTGTCAAGGGGTGAAGGGGGGCACCCAAGGAGGGGTCCCAGTGGTCAAGTAGAGCCTGGAGGTCAGGTTTAGCTTCGCTGCGCTAGGATGCTAATGCAATCACCCCGTTGATAGCAATGTGTAACGTAGGTGCTCACAGCACAAAGGGGTGAGAATGCAGTTGCAACAGCACTTAGTGTTGCTCCCATAAAATGGGGTCAAAGGAGGGAGTTGTGCAATAATACAAAACATCTTTTACATTCTTATCATCTTATTATCATCAGTATTATTATCAAAACATCTTATGTATTATAATTATCTTTTACGGCTTCAAACATCTTTTATGTCAATACCCTAAAGCTTATAAACCTATTAACCCAGAGCGCGTGTCTGTGTGTGTGTGAAGAACTATGCGGGAGAGATAGTGGCTCAAGAATGCAGAAGTCCAGGCAAAAGAAAATGCCCTAAGCGCCGTCCAAAGTGGCATCGGGTATCCCGTAACCGCCTTTCTGTGACCTGTCTAAAGCAGACTGGACAATACAATGTAGGAAGGCAGGAGCTGATTAGACTAGATGTACAGCCAATCGATGTACAGTGAAAGGACTGTGGATTATAAGAACTGTTGCTCGGGCAACGCCCGGGCAGAGCGCTGTCCGAACTGTGATAGAACATCCCACTGTTGCAGTTTGTATTCTTAATCTTTGTCTGTTATAAATTTACTATATCTTAATCACAATCTGGTCAAGTCTTTATTACAGGACCTGTTGGGCCCAACACTGCTTTATATATTTCATCCTAAATATTTTGAAATGCAGATAAATTCCAACAGGTTGTTTTGTCTTTTGGTTCTTCACTTCCTAATGCAGGCGTCTCTGCCGCTCTGGTCGCTGCTGTCATTCACGGCCCATCATTCTTCAACTGCTAGGTAATAGTGGCACCACTCCTGCTAACATGGTTAAGTCCAACACTGCCTCATTACTGGATTTGCTAGACTCTATTTTGACAAGACCTTAAGTTTGAAACAAGCAGAAACAAAGTGTTCAGGTCTATATTAGCTTGTTGCCAATCTGTTCATAGAGAAAGTAATTAGTCAAAGACAGTCTGTGCCAGAAAGACTTACGGAAAATTGGATTGTGCATGGAAAAATGCCTGACACGCCCCTTTCCCAGGGAAACGGCCATATTTAAGGTAGAACACCCTTAGTTTTCATACGTTTGCATTATAATTGAATGAAGCCAGGGCAGACAAAATAACATTAGTAGTGTTACTTGTTTATTGTACAGGTTTGTAGTTCCAGATACAGCATATAGGTGGCAGCACTGCAAAACGATGAAATATTCTCCTCATTTCTGGTGCTACTGCGAAGTACGGAGTTTAGCCTGCGTTGGCGGCGGTCAGCGGCTGGCGAGAGAAAGGAGAAAGGAGAGGAAAGACCGCCTGCACGATAACGTAAGGATTTTGAGTAGCCGCCCACTTCCTTGCGCAACGAGCCGCGACAGACCACCCCTTTTTTAAACCAATGAAACGCGATTGTAATTTGAGAGCACATGCTTTTACCGAAGCCAATCGGCAAAACTCCAAGTACATCTTTACCATCTAAATGATTGATCGCCAGTAGTTGTTCGTTCTTTAGAGCAATCTTTCGGTTGTGAGTTTCAAGATATTCTGCAATTTCTTTATCAAAGCATTGTTCTCTACATTCGCCATCTTTGTTCTGGCAGTTTATGGCGTAACCATGCGTTGCGTTACATTTGATGACAGTTCAATTTTGATTGACACCTCTTAAGCCAATCAGTAAGTCCCGTTCACTGGTGAACGGACAACTCAAAATCCCTACGTTATCGTGCAGGCGGTCTTTCCTCTCCTTTCTCCCGCCAGCCGCTGACCGCCGCCAACGCAGGCTATACGTTGAGTTGAGCACCCAGATTTTTTATTTCTGATTATGAAAGAGCAAGTAATTAGCCACTATTTCCACCATGATTTGTAGTTTCTACCCCTGTGGCAGATGTCTTATAAGCTGTCGAATAGGCCTAAAATTCCAAATTTTGGGGTGGGGGAAATATGTTGACATATAACTGGCACATTTGGAAATATTTTTGATCATTTTCATCAGTTTGGTAGGCCATCCTATAGGCAACATTCACACAAAGGGGCAATGTTGATAGTTTAGCCGTTTTATGTGGAGGATGACCTGAATTAATCCCTTGAAAATCCTTCAAAAATGGTCCAAAATTCATTTTTTTGGTGATTACTCCAGCAAAACCAAATGGATGAAGCTCATATTGTAGGTTCCTTTATAACTTTGCAAGGTGCATGAGTATACCAAATATTGGCAAAATCGGCTGACCCCGGGTTATCACCCTTTGCATGGTCTATCCATGCAATGACACTTAAGTCTTTTAAGACGTCCCTTTTATAGCCAATCATGTTACTCACCTGATGCCAGTTAACTTAATTACTTGCTAAATATTCTTTCAGCTGATTCTCTTATATTTCAGATATATACATCTGAAAGTCATTGCATTTTTATTTTATTCACAATTTACACTTTGTCCCAACTATTTTGGAATTAGGGTTGTAAACTCCCATAATTTGACAGCTTTCCCTTTTACTATTTGGGGAAACGCTTATTTTGAATAGAAATGCAAAGGAACAAGCTCATTTACTGCCGACTGTCCAGTCCCCTAAAGAATCACTTTCGCTTCCCTTCCAATTAGCCTACACCGAAGCACTTTAGTTCGCATTGATTGATTCTGCCAGTTTCACGCTGTAGGCTTAAGCTATGTTTCCATTAATAGGGCTGAAGTCCGGCTGCAGCGCAGACACGGGACTTCGCATACGTCCCATGGTGCGTCCTCAGTGCTTCGATATAAACGGCCTATTCATCAGTTATTATGAAATTATGTTGAAACTCTGTACAAATTTCGCATGAAAACCACTACTCTGTTATCATGTTGTGACAAATTTAAGCGTGTGATACACAGGACTGCTTCTGATATACAGAAATCATGAAGGTATCCTGGCATTACAAAGCCCAGATCATAATTTAAAGCAGCAGTATGCTTTTGATTTTCTGAGAATGGTAAATACATGTATGTTGCTGCAGAAACCTCGGCTCTGCTCTGAACAGGGCAGTAAATACACATTGCTTCAAAGGAACTCATTTGTTAACAAAATAAAGTGGGGAAACCCCTTTGAACTATAGGGAATTCCCCGTGCGATTTGTGTGCATTGGAGGTGGAATCGCTCGCTGGTCCGATCGGAAAAACACGCATGCGGCTCCCCTTTAGGAGGCGGGTGAAAATCGGTTGGATGGAAACACTTCATGCAAAGACAGTGATATGCGATTTTTGATGTACCCGTGTCTGCACCGGCGCCTGACTTCAGACGTATAAATGGAAACAGCTTTATGCTTGCCTATCATTTCCGACGAGGCACGATTCAATATCAGTGTTTTTATTCACTGGAAGGGGTCGGTAGAGTGCATTCGAAACCTCTAGAAATGAACTACACCTCGACGCATTTGGCTGCAAAGCTTCAACGCTTAATGAAGCTTTATCTCACCATAACTACCGCGAACGAGTTCTCGCGTGCTCGACTCACCCAAGAACACCGTGCTCTGTTCGCGAACAGGGAATCGAATACGCCCTTTTACGCTTTGCGGGCGTCCGGGAAGTACATTGGGCAGGCTGTGGTGGTTGTATTTTTTTTTTTTTTTGAGGGGGGGGCAGTTAATTTTGTGATGTGAATATAGGCCACTAGATGGCAGTATTTACCTTTTTTTTGTTAAGCCCAGACTGGAGCTATGTTTGGACATGTTCTGGGCATGTCTAGGGCAAGTCCCAGAAAATTAAAAAAAGAGGTCTAAACGTGGGTGGGGTCTCCGTAAGAGTATATAAGGAGGAGAATTGAGACAGTGAAGTAGTAGGAGAAATTGCAAGGAGAAGGATACATATGACCAGACCTGTCATTCTGTTTAAGACCTGTGAAGCTTATAGTGGATTTTTCCATGTGTTAGAGCATTTTCCTCACCCAGGACATCACCAAGGAACCCAACCAAAAGGGACTGTAAATATTTGTTTTTCTTGTTAATCAATCTTGGTCATTAGATTAGTCAGTAGATTAGTTAGTTGTTAGTTGTTTTTGTTAATTAAATGTGTTAAGTTTTAAAATTGTGTCTGTCATCCCTTGCTGTTGTGGATGTTGTAAATGTAATAACAAATTGGGGCCAAAACAAATTTTTTTTATCTGCGGGGGGCAGTAATATGTCTAGTAGAGTCTTCATAGCTAAATTCCAAAGAAAAGGGAAGCAACCCAGCAGTTCTGTCGGTCAACAAAATTCCAAAGAAGAGGAGGATACTGTTCCCCCCATAAGGATTCTGCAAGACGGTGCATCCCTCTTTTTTTCAAGAACGCAGTGACGTGGGCACCCTGCCTCATTCGAAAGCCCATCGAAAGAAAACAGGCCGACCGAAATATCAGGTGTGTAAATCTCTTCGCTAGCCCTGTGTGACTTCTGTTTGCTCGTTTGATTACCATCTCGCTGTGATGATTAGTTCGCTAGTTAGCCAATTGCTGTATCTGGCTTGAAAACCCGGTGGGTTTTCTTCACTTTTGGTTTGTAAAATTATTGTGTTTGTGCATGTTACATATACGCTTCTCTGTATGGACATTGCGTCCACCACTTTCCTGACAGGAAAAAACAGTAAAGCTTCCGAGCCTGGTTGCGTTTTGTTCATAGACTGTATAAAAAGACGGATGCAGCACCCGGGTGTATACTGTATATTTGCAGTATATTTAACAGCCGGCAGATGGCAACGTCGGTGGTTGCAGGAAGAAGTTCTATGCTACTGAAGTCTCTGAGAAAATGACCCTACTTTGCCACCTGATTTATTATTTCAAGAATCATCTTCCACATAATTTTATGGTATCTATGGCAAGTTTCAAGTCTCCTTCAATATGTGATGTTCATTTTTGTAAATTATGACTACATTTCAGGTGACTTGATTGAGTTTGAGATGGGATTCCAAAGCCAAAAGAACGTGAGGCTAACAGCAGGTGCTGTTACGCCAGTACATGCAGCCCCTGTGTCGGCTGAAGCAGCAGCTGATTGCATTGAAAAGACTTCTATCTATCCCATAAATGATTCAAAATCAGTGTGACACAACCCCTGAGAGATTCAGGTTGGGTACCACACGCCTGTGATACAGCTTTTTAGCGTCGCGATTGGTCAGATTACGGTCCATGGCAAAAATCAACTACCGTATTGTTCTGAATATAGGACAATGTTTATTTCCTGGAAGTCCCCTTTGAAAAAGTGGGGTCGTCTTATTTTCGGGGACCAGGCTTCTAACCATCAAAATCAGTGTATTTTATAGTCTATAGTCAATATACGTTCATCACAGTAGATGGTGCCAAACAACAGCCTGCATTGATTTATATTGGTTTTTATCAGTATGTTTTATCTGCATTTTCAAATTAAATTTTTTTGTGATTATTATTATTATTTTGTGATTAAAACAAGCCATCAAAGCCCTCATTTTTCCAAAAAATCTCTTGAGAATGGGGGGTCGTCTTGTATCCAGGATCATCTATTCTGAACAATATGGAAGTATGTTCGCAAAGGTACTTGCTATGGTTGGCTGCTCATTGTGGGCAACAGCAACCCAGGATTCATGTGAGATTATCAAGATTTGATGTCCTAAAAAGTCTCCTAAAATATATAAACGGTCCCTTCCTTCAAATAAACTATTGCTCGCTCGGAACTCCAGATTGTGATCCTTTGATTAGCAATTTTAAATAAACGTCTATCGATCGGTAGACAAAACATACATTTGTGTTCAGTCTTTGAATTTAGCTCCCCTCCTTTTGACCAAAATGGCAGCAACTGCACATGTGCAAATCAACAAAAATGGCAAAAAAAGATGTCTGTTGATGAGCAGATATTTCTACCACGAGTGTGCAGTTTGCAAAGAGAAGAATTTCTCAAAATGCCTGTTATCTGAAAACTGAATACAGTCCGTTTGAGCTAGTGTTTGGCCATGAAGTGAGAGGACCTTTGCTATTGTTGAGTGAACAATGGCAAGAGAAAGAGCCACATATCAGTCTGTTAGACTATATTAGCAAGTTCAAGGAAAGATTACGTGCAGCATGTGACCTGGCCAAAGAGAACTTGAAATCAAGTCAGGGAAAAATGAAAACTTGGTATGATCATAAGGCTAGAAGCCGTGAGTTTAAACCAGGAGACAAGGTCCTTGTGTTGTTTCCCTTGCAGTCCAATCCATTGCAGGCTAGATTTCATGGTCCTTGTGAAATTCTAACAAAACTCAATGATCTTAATTACATTGTGAAGACTCCAGATAGGAGAAAGCCAAAACAGTTGTGTCACATTAACATGCTGAACCCTTATCATGATAGAAATGCTAGGGTTGCAGCTGTCACTTCAGATTCTCCTATGGTCAAAACGTTTGAAGATGAGGGGGAGTTTCAAGATGATGAACCTAGAATTAAAGCTGAAGTTCTTTCGTGTAAATTGTCAAATTCTGAAGTGTTGTAAAATCTTGATGGAACCCTCACAGAAAGATCAGTTTGAGAGGTTGATCAAGAAATATAAAGATCTATTTCCTGATGTTCCAAAGAGAGTTTCTATAGCTTCTCATGATGTAGGTGTTGGTGATGCCAAAACAATAAAACAGCATCCGTACCGGATGAATCCTGAAAAGAGAAAGATTGCTGAGAAAGAGGTTGAGTACATGTTAGAACATGATATTATTAGACCCTCCAACTCATATTGGTGTTCACCCTATGTGCTCGTTCCAAAACCTGATGGAAGTACTAGATTCTGTACAGATTATCGCAAAGTCAATGCTGTAACTAGAACTGATGTGTTTCCAATACCTAGGATTGGTGATTGTATTGATAGAGTAGGGCAAGCAAAGTTTCTGACCAAGATTGATTTATTGAAGGGTTATTGGTGTGTGCCTTTAACTGATAGGGCATCTCTGCTTTTGCCACACCATCTGGGTTGTACCAGTATGAAGTCCTACCCTTTGGCATGAAAAATGCCCCAGCCACTTTCCAAAGGATGATACAGTCAACAATCGCCGGATTGCCACACACGGGTGCATACATCGATGACCTGATCACATGGAGTGACTCCTGGGAAGAACATCTAAAAGATGTAGAGACGTTGTTCCAGCGCCTGACCCAGGCTAACCTGACTGTTAGCCTGAACAAGAGTGACTTTGGTTGTGCTACTGTCACCTATCTTGGCTACGTTATAGGCCAGGTTAAGGTGGCACCCATAAATGCTAAAGTCCGAGCCATCATGGACTTTCCAGTTCCTGACAACGAAAAAGCTTTGTGCGGCTTCCTTGGAATGATTGGGTACTACCGCAAGTTCTGCAAGAACTTTGCTGAGATCGCTCTCAGTCTCACCAACCAACTGAAGAAAGGCGTAAAGTTCACTTGGGATGAAGCATGCCAAGGAGCCTTTGATCGCCTGAAGTCTCTGCTGTGTCACTTCCCCGTACTCAAATCTCCTGACTTCAACAAACCTTTCTCCATCGCGGTCGATGCTAGCCACCAAGCTTGTGGATCTGTGCTCCTACAGCGAAGTGACTCTGATGACATTGAGCATCCCGTGGTATACTTCTCCAGGAAGTTCAATCACCACCAAAGGAACTATTCCACCATAGAGAGGGAGCTGTAGGCTCTGGTTCTATCTTTACAACACTTTGAGGTTTATGTTTGTACAGGGCAAAAGCCAATGATTGTGTACACTGACCACAATCTGTTAATATTTTTGAGCAAGATGAATAACAAGAATCAGATATTGTTGAATAGGAGTTTGATTATACAGTAGTTTGACTTGGAAATTAAGCATGTAAAGGGTACTGACAATGTAATTGCTTATTCCGTGTTTGAGTATGTGTATATATATATATATATATATATATACACACACACAAGTGTCTACTTAACCATTTTTGTATTGAAAAGAAGAATTTTGCCTTCATGAGTCAAAATTTTTCCCTTTTGGAATGGAGGTGTAATGTGGAAAGAAGCCACTAGATGGCAATATTGACCTTTTTTTGTTAAGCCCAGTCTGGAGCTAGGTTTGGGCATGTCCTGGGCATGTCTGAGACAGGAAGTCCCAGAAAATAAAAAAAGTCTAAAAGGTGGGAGGGGGCTACAAAAGAGTATAAGAGAGAAATTGAGAGAGTAAAGTAGTAGGAGAAATTGCAAGAGGAAGGATACATTTGACCAGACCGGTCACTCTTTTCAAGACCTGTGAAGCTTTTTGTAGATTTTTGCCTGTGTTGGAGCATTTTCCTCACCCGGCACATCACCAAGCAACCCCATCTCAAGGGACTGTAAATACTTTTTTTCTTGTATATTATCAATCTCGGTCAGTAGTATAAATTGTAGGTTTGTGTTGGTCTTTGTTTAATTAAATCTGTTTGAGTTTTACAATTTTTTCTGTCATCCCTTGCTGTCATAAGTGTCATAACAAATTGGGGACATAACACGGTAAATATCTAGCTTCAGAAGGTAATGCTGAATGTTGAAAACTAGTCGAAAAAGGATTGACCGGAAATGGTACGTTATTGAAAAGCCATTAATTTGTAGTTGACTGGTGTTATGTATGATAATTTTGTACAGCATTATATTCCATTTGTAAATGAAGATTTGTTACATGCTGTTTTGCTGCCCTGCTGGTCAGCTATATTTATTTTGTTCATTGGCACCATCTGGTGGCGTGTTTGTAAAATCATTAAGAAAAGTCTAGTAATTTCTAGAAGCTTCTGGCACTTTCCTGCTTGGAGGGGGCGGGATTTCCCTAGAATCCTGTGGATCTTTCTGGAAGGTTGCTAGACTATAAAAAGGCTGTGATTTTAAGCACAGCAGAGACTGACAACAAAGAGAGCAGACAGCAGAAGAGAGCAGACCAGAGTTTTGTTTTGGCAACAGTTAAATAGTGGCAGTGTTATTAGAGAATTTAAATAGTGGATAATTTTTGTACAACTTTTTTGTAAAGAATAAATTTGTTTTAGTTGTACTGGCCAGTTTTCTTTGTTGTGATTTTTCCAAGTCATAACAAATTGGAGGTTCTACCGAGATTGGATTCACCGAAGATTATTATTTTAAATCTTTTGACTAGTTTAAAAACCAGCAATCATGACTTTTGATGTGGAAAGTTTTTTGAAAACTCCAACCCAGGAATTAATTTTGTTGGCAAAGAAGAAGGACTTGCTACAAATAGCCTCAACCCTTGGATTATCTGATGTGAAGTCATCAATGAAGAAACAAGAAATATTCAACATTTTGGTGCAACATTTCATCGATGAAGATATCTTTGGGGAAGAAGCAGCAGAATTAATTAAAGCTGTGGAAGTGCCTGCAACGGAGCTGCAAAGACTTGAATTTCAGCTACGCCTGAAAGAGCTGGAAGAGAGAAGGTTGGAGAAGGAAAGAGAACTGGAGGAGAGAAGGCTGGAGAGGGAGAAGGAAAGAGAAATGGAGGAAAGAAGGATGGAGAAAGAAATGGAAGAAAGAAGGTTGGAGAAACAACTCGAAATAGAAGAAAAAAGGATGCAGTTCGAATTGGAAATGAAGAAAATAGAGGCAGGTACTGTTCCAAAATCTTCTGGACTTTCTGATCATTTTGATGTGGTTAAGCATATCAGACTTGTTCCTCCTTTCTTAGAAAATGATGTTGACCAATACTTTACCCATTTTGAAAAAATTGCTGAAAATTTGAAATGGCCAAAAGAGCATTGGACAATGATGTTACAAAGTGTTCTTACTGGTAAAGCTAGAAAAATCTATAACCAGTTATCTGTCCAACAGTGTGCTGATTATGATTTTGTCAAATCTGCCATTCTGAAGGGTTATGAATTAGTCCCTGAGGCTTACAGGCAAAAATTTAGGAATTCTTGCAAGGAAGCCAGTCAAACTCATGTTGAATTTGGCAGGTTAAAGGAACAGTTGTTTGATCAGTGGTGTAATTCCATGAATGTTGAAAAAGATTTTGATAGAATGAGGCAACTTATTCTGGTTGAGGAATTCAAAAGGTGTGTCCAGCCTGATATTAAGACTTTCCTTGAAGAAAAACAAGCCATTACTTTGCAAGATGTTTCTACGCTAGCTGATAGTTATGCATTGACTCACAAGTCTTCTTTTGTCCAAAAATCCACTTTTTCAAAATTTCAAAGCAAGTTTCAGTTCAAGACTTCTTCTAATAACACTTCTAATGATTCTAAGGCCACTTCTGAAAGGAAACCTTCCAGTGAGAAGCAATCCTCTGATTCTTTACCCTCTGTGTCTTGCCATTACTGCAAAAAGCAAGGTCACCTTATTTCTGAGTGTTATGCTCTCAGGAAAAAACAACAACGAGAAGAAACCAAGCCAACTGCTTTGACAAAGAGAGAATCTCTTGTATCAATGGTCAGTTCACCTGATCTTCTACCTTCTGCGTCTGATCCGGTTATGGAGGGTTTTGAGCCATTCATCACTGATGGTTCTGTCTCACTTTCACATGATTTTTCCTCATCTGCTCCTGTTCGAATTCTAAGGGATACTGGGTCTTCCCAATCTCTTATTCTTGCAGATATTCTGCCTTTCTCGGACAAATCGTCTACTCAGGCTAATGTCCTTATTCAAGGAGTAGAATGTGGTTTTACAAGTGTACCTCTCCATAATGTTCATCTCAAATCAGACTTGGTCTCTGGGCCTGTTACTGTTGGTGTTAGGTCTTCTCTTCCTTTCAAAGGCATTCATTTGCTTCTTGGTAATGATCTTGCTGGGGATAAGGTTGTGCCTTACCCTATTGTAACTGACACTCCTTTGATTCATCAAGAATCTGACTCTATAGAGGAGGAAATTCCAGACCTCTATCCTTCATGTGCAGTTACTCGTTCGATGGCCAAAAAGCCTATTCAGGATGTTGCTGACCTGGACTTTAACCTGGCTGACACCTTCATTGGGCAGTCTTTTCATCAGGAACCTTCCAGTCCTGAGATGTCTGGGAAATCTTCAGACTTGTCCTTGTCAGGTCATTCTAATGACATTTTGTCTCGTAAACAACTTATTCATGAGCAACAACAAGCTCGTGATCTAGCGCATCTTCTACCACAGGCTGCAAGTGAACAAGAGGCTACTCAAGTTCCTGTCTGTTTTTACTACAAAAATGGTGTGCTTATGAGAAAGTGGCGTCCACCTGATGTTCCTGCAGATGAAGAGTGGATGATCACCCATCAAATTGTTCTTCCAAAGTCTTATCGTCAAGAAACTCTTAGTCTGGCCCATGACAATCCTATGTCAGGTCATTTGGGTATCAAGAAGACCCTTCAACGTGTCAGAAACCATTTCTTCTGGCCTGCTATGAGGTCTGATGTACAGGAGTACTGCAAATCCTGTCATACTTGTCAAATGGTAGGGAAGCCGAACCAAAATATTCCAAAGGCTCGACTTAAGCCCATTCCCGCTTTTGAAGAACCTTTCAGTCGTATCATCATTGACTGTGTTGGACCATTGCCGAAGACTAGGTCTGGTTGTGAGTACTTACTGACTATCATGTGTGCTTCCACCCGGTTTCCTGAGGCAATTCCACTTCGTAATATCAAGGCGAAGACTATCATCAAGGCTCTTACCAAGTTTTTCTGCTTTGTTGGTCTTCCTAAGTCTATTCAGTCTGATAAAGGATCAAATTTCATGTCTGGCATATTTCAACAAGTTATGCATGACCTTGGTATTAAACAATACAGGTCATCAGCTTACCATCCTGAGAGTCAAGGTGCTTTGGAGAGGTTTCATCAAACCCTGAAGAACATGATAAGGACCTACTGCCTTGACACAGAGAAAGATTGGGATGAAGGTGTCCATCTTCTTCTGTTTGCTGCCCGTGAAGCTGTTCAGGAGTCTCTTGGGTTCAGTCCTTTTGAGCTCGTTTTTGGGCATACAGTCCGTGGACCTCTGAAGCTACTGAAGGAAAAGTTGCTCGCTGAAGATGATGTCCCAATGAACTTGCTTCAGTATGTCTCTGACTTCCGTAATCGTCTCTCTAAAGCCTGTGACTTTGCTAAGTCTAATCTCAAAGAAGCTCAGGGCAAAATGAAAGCCAGATATGACCTTCATTCAAAAGATAGAAGTTTTAAAACTGGTGACAAAGTTCTTGCACTTTTGCCAGTTCCTGGAAACCCTCTAAGGGCCCGATATTTCGGCCCTTACACTGTCCTCAAAAAGGTCAGTGATCTAAATTACATAATTTCAACTCCTGGAAGGAGGAAACAAAAACAAATGTGTCACATCAACATGCTAAAAGAATACATTGATAGAGACACACAGCAAAAGCCAGTCAATGTGGTAAATACAGTTGAACTGGAAAATTCCAAAGAACATTGTGACTGCCCCTTAGAAAATGAACCTGGTCCAGTCAAACTTGAAAATTCAGACATTCTTGAAAATATTGACAGCAAGTTGTCCCACCTGGACCCTTTTCAACAACAGCAGCTAAAGTAGCTCATATTTGAATATAGTCACATATTCCCTGACGTTCCATCAAGGACTGATTTGGTTTACCATGATGTCATCCTACAAGATGATGCAAAAGTCAAAGTTATCACTGAATTTACTGAGCCAACAACTAAAAGACAGCTCATGAGATTTCTAGGGATGGCTGACTACTACAGAAAATTCTGTAAAAATTTCTCGATCATCTCTGAACCTTTGACAAATTTACTGAAGAAAAATGCAAAATTTGTTTGGGATGAAAAATGTCAAAATTCATTTGACCAGCTGAAAGCGATTCTCAAAAATGCACCAGTTCTCTTATCTCCCAATTTCAAAAAGGAGTTCAAGTTGGCAGTTGATGCCAGTGACATTGGTGCAGGTGCAGTTTTACTGCAAGAAGACACTGATGGAGTAGATCATCCCGTTTGTTACTTTTCCAAAAAGTTTGATAAACATCAGAAAAACTACTCAACAATTGAAAAAGAATGTTTGGCACTTGTTTTGGCTTTACAACATTTTGAAGTCTATTTGACTTGTTCAGCTACTTCCATCAAGGTCTTCAGTGATCACAATCCCCTCACATTCTTGCACAAGATCAAAAACAAGAATCAAAGATAACTGAGATGGAGTTTACTTTTGCAAGAGTATGAATTGGACATTTCTCACATCAGGGGAAAAGATAATGTAATCCCAGATACACTTTCACGCATGTAATTTTATTTCTTTTCGTGATTGTGAAAAAAGTAATTTTACTTTTCTATTTGATTGTGAGACTTACACTGTTTGTTATGTATATGATTGTTATCATGATCAATAATATGTTTGTGTAAAGTTCAATATTGTTCTGATTATAAAACTGTGTTATTTTTAACAAAAGAAAGCTTTTAGCAAACCTTTCTTTTCTTAAAGAGGGGAGGTGTTATGTATGATAATTTTGTACAGCATTATATTCCATTTGTAAATGAAGATTTGTTACATGCTGTTTTGCTGCCCTGCTGGTCAGCTATATTTATTTTGTTCATTGGCACCATCTGGTGGCGTGTTTGTAAAATCATTAAGAAAAGTCTAGTAATTTCTAGAAGCTTCTGGCACTTTCCTGCTTGGAGGGGGCGGGATTTCCCTAGAATCCTGTGGATCTTTCTGGAAGGTTGCTAGACTATAAAAAGGCTGTGATTTTAAGCACAGCAGAGACTGACAACAAAGAGAGCAGACAGCAGAAGAGAGCAGACCAGAGTTTTGTTTTGGCAACAGTTAAATAGTGGCAGTGTTATTAGAGAATTTAAATAGTGGATAATTTTTGTACAACTTTTTTGTAAAGAATAAATTTGTTTTAGTTGTACTGGCCAGTTTTCTTTGTTGTGATTTTTCCAAGTCATAACAACTGGGAAATATGATCGAAAAGTAGCTGATGTGTGGTTGACAAACTATTGCATCCAACTTCTCATTTTGGAGCCCAAGCACCCAGGTAAGCACACAATCTACTATGCATTGGTCTAAAACAGGTATTCCTGCTTGATAATGTTCACAGACCTGACGTTAGGTTATTAACAGTAGCTAACTGCGTCCGGGGTATTGGAGACTCGATCACAAATAACCTCTAGCTTCCTGTCCTACATGGTAGACAAGCTTGAATACCCCCGGCCAGAATAGCTGGCTATCCTCGCGTTTATTTTCTAGTGTCGTTGACAAAATGGCAGAGTAAGCAGATGTAGGGGAAGATGCATGAATGTCATCAATAGAGAGATGGAATGATTGCCACTGTATTTTTAAGAAGCACCTTCAACATGCCAAGACTTTTCACCACAAGCTTGGCATTTGCGAGCACTATGACGTACAGTAGGCTAAAGCTGGGATATTCCGCTTAGCAGCTAATGGGAAAACGGCATTATGGCGGTAAATTTAGCGTAGGCAGGTTACAACTCTCCATCAAACCACTGTAGCCAGCGACGATGCTAATGTCTTCGTGATTACCCATTCCACAGCCTGGCTCCAGTCAAACTGTACTTGTAAGTCACCAAGTTTACATGGCGCAAAGCAGTTTACGCTGCTGAAGTGGTTATTGCAACAAAAAGGCAACGTTGTCGGGCATGAATGAAAAATTACCGGGGAATGACTGCTCAAGATCGCGTATTTAACCCAGCTACCGATGAGCACGAGCCACTTAAGGCAATGCAAGCCATCATCATCCTGTCTGAAATAAATAAAAAATGTCCCACCTGATGGAGAGTAAATGACAGAAATGCCACCGTATCCATCATACTAGTGTTGTTACCTCCGACCCTCCTGCTTCGAAGCTTGTCTCAAAGTATGAACCAGTGCAAGGCGAAGCAAATGTATCGATGCTTGGTTCGTTTGCGGCTGATCACGTGATCAGGGACTTTCGAAGCTTCGTTCCAGCTCACGTTCACGTGACCGCTTCGATTTGATTCAAAGTTGCGCGAAACAGGGCGCGCGCTTGTGGGTTTGAAGTAGTGGAAAGCGGTGTTGCGAGTCAGGAGAGTTTATAGCGAGGAGTTGATAAGAGCAAATTACAATGGAACCTGTTGCAAAGAGAGGTCGCTCTGAGATGTGGGAGCACTTTAATTTAATTTCCCCTCAGAAGGTTGGTAATAGACAGGCTATAATTTTTATTGCGTAAATATGGATGTTTTGGGAGGTAAGGTAGGCTTTGGCAAAGCGGGTCCCCACATCAAAAAAACTGAGTCTTAATTGTGTTATGATCAAACATGTTGTCAATGCTATCATGGACCTAATCTTGATAAACCTTGATAGTCAAAATTTCTGTCCATGTCATAGATGAAGTTGCTTTCTCGGCTAGCCACCCACTGAATATGGAGTTCTTTGGATATGTCTAATAACCAAATGTTGGCCCAGCGTATGGTTCTCTGCATTGTACTACAGCCTACACATTAAAGCTGTGTGCCATGCGTAATTGTCGCGAATGTGCGCGTTGGATAGATCATAATGGCGACTTACTATCATAGCCTATTGGTTACTAAAGTTGCTGTATAGTTGCCAAACTATAGGCCTACATGTGTATTTATTTATTTGTGAGAAATGTCCTTTTGTAAATTCTGTTTTCAGGTCCAATGTTTGGTTTGCCATCAGCAATTGGCCTATAATAATAACACCTCATCCATGCTGAGGCACTTCCGTGCTAAGCATGAGGCTGGTCAAGCTGCAGCAAGCATCCATGGTGGGTACCATTCCTCTAATTCAGTAGCTCCCTTCTTCCTGTATTCTTGATGTTAATATATGTTCATACATTAATTTCATACCAGCATTTACTCATTAAAAAGTACTTGCAGAGGTACTATATTTTGTATCCATGGCCTGTTGTTGTATTGTAGGTGATAGAAAGGCCAAGATTGATGAGGCACTGGTGAACATGATTGTCCAGGATTCACAGCCTTTCAAGGTATAAGGATATTTATTTTCCAAATGCATAGAGATATTTGTGAAAAACGCATAGTAAAATATCTTTTACTGTTTAGGTTGTGGATGATCAAGGATTTAGGGCCTTGGTGTCTCTTTTGGACCCCACATATGTCCTTCCATCAAGGCGGACCTTGAAATCCATGGTGGAAGCAAGATATCAGGAGGAGAAGCAGAAGGCCAAAGAGAAAGTCCAGAGGGCTACTGCTGTAGCCTTAACCTCAGACATGTGGACATCTATCCACATGGATTCCTACCTTGCCTTCACTTGCCATTTTGTGGATGAGGAGGACAAGTTGGCTACTGTTTTGCTGGCAGTTGCCAAGTTTGGGGAGCGCCACACTGCTTCCAATATTGCCAGTGTGAAAGGTGCTATAATGGAAGAATGGGGAATTTCCAAATCAAAGGTAATGTGCCTTACTACTGATGGTGCCTCTAATATGGGCCTCTGTAGTAGTTTGATGGAGTTGCGGCACAGCCACTGCATTGCACATGCCTTGAATTTAGTAGTGAAGAAGGCATTAAAACTAACACCAGGTCTGGAGGAGGTGCGCACTAAGGCGAGGGATATTGCCACCCACTTCCGGACCAGCACTGTAGCTAGAGAGCGGCTTCTCTGCCTTCAAAAGCAAATGGGTGCTCCATCAAGTAAACTTATTCAAGAGGTGGACACAAGATGGAACAGCACCTTAGACATGCTGCAAAGGCTGTATGAGCAGAAAGAACCAGTGGGTGCAGCCTTGGCCTCTCTCCAAACAGATGTGGCACCATTGACGTCCAACCAATACACCAGCATAGGTCAGTGCATTTCACTTTTGGCCCCGCTCAAAGAAGCAACAATGGAGCTTTCTGCAGAAAAAATTGTTTCTGGGTCCAAAATAATACCAATGGTGAAGATGCTGCGGCACACAATTGCAACTAAACAAAGGCAGCTGACTGATGAAATGGCCAGGGATTTGGCTCAACATTTGTTTACCTTGATTTGTGAGAAGCTGGGAGACTCTGAAGCTGCAGGACAGCAGCCTCTGGCCACTCTCCTGGATCCTCGTTTCAAAACAATGGGGTTTTGCAACACCACACAGCAACACCACACACCAACAGAATGCAATCAAAAAACTTACTGCAGAATGTGCTACTGTTATAAGGCAAAGAACACCTGATCCTGCACCCTCACCTGATCCTACACCATCAACTCCTGATAATGCACCTTCAACTTCTGATTCCTCAGGTATGGACCTTGGGCCAATATTGGTATTGTTTATATGTATAATGTACATCTTAATGCATTCCTATATCATTTCAGGCCTGTGGGAGCTTTTGGATGCACAAGTCTTTGAGAAGAGGAAGGTGAAAAGTGCTTCAGCCAATGCCTCAATAGAGACCAGCAGATATCTCATCTTTTTGTGTTGGCACGGAATCTTTTGTGTATTCCAGCCTCATCTGTGCCATGTGAACGTGTTTTTTCCAAGGCTGGGGAAATAGTGTCCAAAAAAACAAACAGACTAAACCCCAATACTGTGGAGAAAATCATTTTCTTAATAAAAATCAGTTGTAATTTCATGCCCAATCCCACCCAACACATGTTCACAAGCACCTCCATTTTATTGCCATTCTATGACAAACCTGTCCACAAGCACCATCACTGCCCCACTGACCTCTCCTCTGTAGAACACTTCCCACATTCAAGATTCAAGAAATAGTTAACTTAAGTCACTATGACTGCCATAAACTGGACAGGCATTAGGAAGCACTCGCTGGTATTTTCAATTATATTGCTTACATATCACTCCCTATCTCTGCTATTTATTCTTCTGCTTGTGTGATCATAAACATACTTGCACAAAGGTGCAGAAAGACAGAGACAGAAGTATTTGTTCCACTTCTACCCAATGTGTAGAGAATTGAAATGCGCAAATATAAACACATTTCAAACAGGAAAAACAACAATTTTATTCATATAGGAACCCGCGTATTTATTAGGTAATTTATTGGTTCAAGCTTTCATAACCATGTTCAACCCACAGAGACTGGGCCAAAATATACCGGTAGGCTATTTCAAACATACTGCACTACAAGTTTTCAACAGCAGAGGTCATCATAGAGTTTAGAGGCATTGAATGAATGAATGAACCTTTTCCCGATACAATTGGCTGGAAAGCTTCACTGGTTCAGAAAATTTCACTTTGCCATCACTACATCATACAACGTTCTTATTGCCTGAACAAGCGCAATATGGGGCTTGAAAATTCAGAGACCACAGCGGGCCAAAATTAAACTAAAAACCCGTCTTACCATTTAGTGAGTTTTACTGTTTTTTGGGCAGGGCCGAGCAGCGGCCAGGTCCCTACAAATGCGAATATCGCTGAGGAGTGAGTGAGTGATCAAGTTCAACGATTGGCTGGCCGGTGGGGAAGAAGTTCAGCGATTAGTCGGCTGGCGGGGAAACACTTCAACGATTGGTTGTCAGACTACTGGTCTGTGCATAATAAATAGGCTACAGGGGTCCCGGATATCGGCGTCGACGCTTTGCAGCAGGAACGGAATACTCTGCCGTCGGTGGATTTCGGATTTGAAACGGAGCAGCTACTTTGCTCTTGCTGGATTTTGGTCTTGAACGGAGTTCTTTGCCGTTGGTGGTACTTGGATTTGTCTCTAGAAGGTCAGTTTCACTTTGCTGATTTACAAACGTGTGCCTACGTGAAGTCAGACAATTCAAAATTCATGGGTTGAAAAAAGCTCACTAATTTAAAAACGGGGGCGTTTCTCGAGTTAAGTCACAGGACGTGTCTGTTTGTCTATGGCTTTTCCGCGATGTTGCTCGAAAATTTTGTTAAGCACCCAGTGTTATTCGCTTACATGGGCATTTCGTCATGTGTTCAGTTACAGTAGGCTATGTTGTTTGTTGGTTCGCAGCGTCTACGTGTCGTAAGCAGTCGGACAGGGTTTTAATGTAACTTAACTTCGTGCTCGGCAGTCTGATTGTTTCAATATAAATCATAATACAGCGGATGCATATGCTGCGCTCGCCCTAGCGAGCATCCCGGTCTTTTCAAAAGTTCCATTCGATTTATGATCATTAGCACAATCCGACCATTATTAGGCTAATCTTCTTTGACTGGTTCGGTTTGTTTCAGTCCTCCATGCTTATTTTCCTTGGCAGCGGTTGTGAGATTCCTAGAGATAGAGGAATGTAACACATCGTTCCAATCTAGCGTGAAGGAATCTAAACAATGGTGGGAATGTGTCTTTAATTTCCCTATTCAATCTCGCAACCTATTCGACAGTTAACAAGCATGGAGGACAGTATCGGTTGCGAGGTTGAATAGGGAAATTAGAAACAGATTGTTAAGATTCTATTACATTAGATCGGTACGATACGTTACATTCCTCCGTCTCCCTTTTGAATTTTGCAGCTGGTACCAGAATCATCATGCTATAATTTGAGGAACGTTTGTCTGTCTGTCTGTCAGTTTGTTCCCCTACTACTCCGAGGTCCTCTGACGGATCTTTGGTGACGGATCACCAAACTTGGTGGGTCTATGTAGGTTGTCCCTGGAATTGTCCTTGAGGGGTTAGTTTTTTTGAAAGGTCAAGGTCACTGGGGTCAAAGGTCAATTTTTCGCACGCCACGGGTAATTCGCTAGTTTCCATAATCCTCCTATTGAATCTTGCAACCAAGACAAGAGAAAATGGGTACAATGAAGGGATTTGGGATACATTATCATACTGAGGTGTACATGTACTTCGTTCGTTACAATACTGAAGTAGTGTGTGTGGTTTTTTTTTTTTTTTTCTTGTAAACTGGGACTTTTACTCCACCACATTTAAAAGATTAAAAAGTATAGTCCGTCACTTTCACACTGGCCACTTTGTTGCTCGTTACACATTAAAATATGAATGTAATTCCTCATTGAAGGATTATCTGGATTTGGCGTGTTCGAGAAGAACAACGGTGCTTGGCAGGGTATTTTTGCGCTTTGTGCAGATGTGTTTGCCAACGGACATGGAGCTCCAAATTTATGCACGCAGTTACAATATTATATCACCAGATGGCACTCCCGGAGCAGTTATCGAATATTCACAAGCAAGACGAGCTTTAGAATATGGACGAGTTCACTCCAGTCCCTGATTTTCAGGACTTACCTTAATTTAACTTCTCAGCTCTGCCTGAGGTGCAAACTGCGCAATATACTTGCCAGTAGCAGTTAAAATCATAATAATTAAAATGATATATCATGCTACGGGGGGGAAAAAATTGCTTGCTGTAGCAACCACTACAGTGAGCCAGTGGTACCCCAATTAGAAGTTAAGGAAAATCAGTTTTCTGAAGCCAAAATTCAACATGGTATTGATACCATGTAATCCTATTAATTACAGTCAATTATTTTGTTTTAAACTGCCAGTGAACTCAAAAGACGAAATGCATAAAGGAGAGACTGCCAGTTTGTTTTTGTTTTTTTTTTGTTTTTTTTAAATACTGTATCTTTCATTCACTGGAAAATTGATTAAAGAGCACAAGGACAGAACAATGCAGGGTTGCTTTGCTTCTTTCTACGCGTGCTATGAAAAATACTTTGTACTTATACTTGCACTTTTGATATTTAAATATCTTGTGAAAAATATATAATTATGACCTACTTTAAGATTTTTACTCAAATCATTTTCTTATGGGTGTCTTCAACTTTTACCAAAGTATCTTTCAGTAATGGTACTTTTTCGTAACTTTTTCCCAGTACTTTATACACCTTTGTTATATTAGTTATGCAACTTGCTGATCGCCTCGGCATGCTGTGCCACATTGATGCAGTCATTCATGCAAAATGAGTCCCAAACACTTTGAGTGCATACATGAACGTAATTTTCAGAGGGCCAACATTGCTGTATTACACACACGTTTTTGGAAATACATGAGAACAAGAACCACCCAAGTCCAAATCTGAACACCCCCCCCCATTTAATTTTTTTTTTTTTTTTTTTTTTAACCCTCAAAAATATTTCTGATAACAGTTTTGAACAATTCTGAATAAGTGAGCAACATCTCTCTTGAATAATTTTGGGGATAAAAAAGGGAGGGCCAGTCAGATTTGGACTTTGGTGGTTCTTGTTCTCATGTATTCAATTGAAGAAAATCTCTGTTTAGTTTCTTCTTTTACCGCTGATTCGGTGATTCCAAAGCAGGCTGTTTAATTCACTGTTAATCCGGGTTGGAAATAACTTGCGCATGGAGCGAATGGTAATGATGAGACACGTAAAGCACTTTATTAAAAGTTCAGTTGCGATGGAAAACGTTGTGCCCACGGGAGAGGTCAACATCACACACCGTATGAAGGAAAATAGGCAGTTTAAGTAGTGTGAAGGAGTGACAAATAACACCCGGCCAGGAAGCCGCCATCCAGAGGAGCCGGTTCTGGCTACAGGATGTCAAAACGCCTCATCCTAATTTAATTAGATCAATGGTGGCCGTCTGCCGGTACCCAGTTGATTTGCATAGATACTATAGTGTATAGTGACAATCACTGCTTCACAGCTCACCATATGTTTGGAAAGAAGAAAGACAAATTGGGGAACACGCTGAGAAAACCCTGAAATTTAACAACTCCCCCGTCTGATCATATGATCACCACAGACATCTATGATCACCATCACATTCAGGGGGGGCAATCAGAAAATACATGAAGAAAAAATATATTAAAAACAAGACGCATTAAAATGAGTTTGACGGAGAGACTGATAATGGGTCCAAAATTGATTTGTGTCCATTAAATACGCTGCCATCAGAGGTTGCAAATAGTCCCAAAAAGGTCCACTCCGATATCACAGGGTGAAGCGAAAAACCCCACTGATGAGCCAATTTTGGGGGAATATTCTCCACCTATCCTCCGATTTCATGGGAGCGATAATGCCTTCCGCGATCTGTGATTCGGCAGTGGCAAAATATGTTCGTCTTTGTCCATCAGTGTGAAGTGAATCCAGTCTTTTTACAATGACAATCCCACAGTCAAGGTATCCCAGCAGACATATTTGCTCCCCTGGTTTTGTCTGATGTCCCACTGCTCCTGTGACTTCATGTCAGGACTGCCGAGGCAGAGGTCGCTCAGCCTCCTGAAATACACAGAAAAGGATCACGGCAGTATCAAGAGTTCATTTCAAACAAAACAAGGCTCAGCAGACTAAACTATAATATGGGATCAGAACATAACCACAATATTGACGGAATATTAAGACTGTTACCACCCGGTCTAGATCGGACCATTACAGGTGAAAAAGGACGACTGTGAAGGCGGGGAAAAGAAAACAAAAACTGCAGGCCACTGTACAACCACGGTCCCTAACTGCCAAACCAAAGAGCTTTGGTTTGGCAGTTAGGGACCGTGGTTGTACAGTGGCCTGCAGTTTTTGTTTTCTTTTCCCCGCCTTCACAGTCGTCCTTTTTCACCTGTAATGGTCCGATCTAGACCGGGTGGTAACAGTCTTAATATTCCGTCAATATTGTGGTTATGTCATTATGAGTCATTCCATGTCAATTCAACAAATGCTTGTTGCACCACTTTCTCAGATCCTCCCAAAATTTTTTTTGGGCTTTATTTGGGTAATTTTATGAGCAAATGCAACTTAGTATTATGGTTATAAACATACAGTAAGCAGTAATGATCTAATCTAATACCCATAGTCAGTCCAAACTTAATCCTCGCCTATGATTTTAGGGTTTTAAACTACTAAAAAAAGTAATTTATACTCCTTTTACATGGTCAGAATTTTTTCCCCTTCCAAAACTTTTACCCTTCTGGTGAGAAAAGTATAGAAATGAATGAAAATAAAAAAATACTGGACTGTGGAATTTCCCAAAATATCCTTATTATTTCATGGGCGACTTTATTTTGGGTTTTTCATGCCTCTATTTTAGGACTTATTCTTGTGAAAAGACATTGAAAGAATGAATTTTCTTCTTTACTGATGAAAGTTGCATAAGGTAAAAGTTTTAAAACATTAAAATAAAGCTTATTTATTGATTTATAGGCTGTTGAACTCAGGTGTAGACCCAAAATAGCCTAACTTTAGGCATTAAAAAGTGCATGTGGGATACATGGTACGCGGTTCAAATTTTTTTTGGAGGAACTAGTATGTGTGAAGTATGTGTGAACTTACTTTCATATTTGTTTCTTGTGCCAAAGATGAGCAACTGCTGAATCAATTTACTATATATTTTGATCCTCGTTTTTGTTTTTAGGAACCATTTACATGACCAACTAAAGATGAAAGATGAATCTGAAGCATCAGCATCGTAGTATAAGTTACAAAGGGCATATCTGAAGTTAATTATTATATAGACATTGTTTTTTCTTTCATACAGTAACTGAATAAGAAGAAATGGCATCACTCCCAGACTGCATTCTCAGGACAGCCTCCTCAGAGGAATGCCATAAGACAACTTACTGCAGGAAGACGGGCCTGCGGAAATTTTGTACCTACACAGACAATGAACAAGAACTTCTTTTAATGCGAAGTGGGTCTGAAATACCTGCAGATGCTTCAGTATGCATGCATCATGAAAAACTGTATTTGAACAAATATGAATTTTTACAGAAAGCATGTTGCGACCCTTTCAGATGTCACAAGGCTAGTGTCAGGAAAAGTCTCCGCTCTCTTGACATACAGGCAGCCAAAACTTTACAGTCAAAAGGGTATATGAATGTGAAGCCTGGCATGAAGGTCTGTCCTCAATGCTACAAGAAAATTGAAACCTGTGAAGAGAGCAGCATGTCAGAAGACAGTCAGACTGACCCTTGGTATGTACCTGAAGAAAGATCAGTGGCATTCTCACCTTTGAACGAGACCCTGACTGCTATTGGCTGCTCACCTCTGAAAGTAAATAAGCTGAACAAGTCACAAGTTGACATCTACACCCAGAAGAAGGTAGCAAAAGCACAGAAGAGGCTCTCAGAACAGCTGGATGCAGTAGGTGGCACAGCAACCACATCCAAGGCAACAAAAGATGGAGATGAGCATCATGATTGCATCTGCCTAGACTATCAGGTGCTGCTAGAGGCCCTTAAGGAAAAGTGCAGAATATCTCCCAAGCAGGAGCAGGTACAAATTCTAACGCTAGCACCAGCATCTTGGACAATAGAAAAGACTGCTTCAGAATTTGGAGTTACTAACTACTTGGTGAGGAAATCCAGGGATTTAAGGAAATCTGATGGTGTTCTTGCAAATCCAAAGGCAAAATCTGGCCATGGGATAACAGCAGAGGTCAAGCAGCAGGTGGTAGACTTCTACGAATCAGACGATATAAGTCGGATGTGTCCTGGAATGAAAGATTATGTCTCTGTGAAGAAAGATGGTAAGAGAGTACAAATGCAGAAGCGGCTCATTCTCTGCAACCTGAATGAAGTGCACAGGGCCTTCAAGGAGAAGTTTGAGGTGAAAATAGGCATCTCAAAGTTTTGTGAGTTGCGACCAAAATGGTGCATCACAGTAGGGGCCAAGGGGACCCACTCTGTTTGTGTGTGCACCATACATCAGAACGTTAAGCTGATGACTCCATGTATAGGCCCAGAGGTGACCTACCACACCCTCATCCAGAAAATGGTGTGTGATGAGAAGAGCAAGGAGTGCATGCTCCACAGATGTGAGCACTGTCCTGGAGAGGCTGGGCTGAGAGAGTACCTGCAGACTCAGTTGCAGGAAGACACAGATGATGAGGACATAATCAGGTACAAGCAGTGGGTGCACACTGACCGTACTACACTTGTGACACAGGAGGAGTCTTGTGCTGCATTCATTAATAACCTGGTCACAAAAGTGGACCAACTGACCAAGCATCACTTTATAGCAAAAGCCCAGAGTGCCCATTTGTCCAGTATCAAAGAAAACTTACCTGATGACACCGTCGTTTTGTGTGGTGATTTTTCAGAAAACTACTCATTTATCATTCAAGATGCAGCCCAAGGTTTCCATTGGGATAATTCCCAAGCAACCCTTCATCCCTTTGTAGCCTATGTGAAACTTAATGGAGAATTGAAGGCACTAAGTTATTGCATTGTCAGTGATTATCTCAAGCATGATACTGTGGCCGTTCACACATTTCAAACAGTCCTTGTGCCCTACCTGATGGAACAGTACCCAGCTGTTAAGAAGTTCATCTACGTTTCTGATGGAGCGGCATCGCAATACAAGAACTTCAAAAACATGTCAAACCTGTGTAATCACAGTGCAGATTTTGGAGCGACAGCTGAGTGGCACTTTTTTGCAACATCTCATGGAAAGGGACCATGTGACGGGGTAGGGGGCACAGTTAAACGACTAGCAGCTCGGGCAAGTCTCCAGAGTCCCCGTGAAGGCCACATCCTCACACCAGAAGCTCTCTTCACATGGGCGAGACAGCACATACCTGGCATAAAGTTCTTCTATGTGAACAAAGAAGAAGTCCTTTCCAATGGAGAGAAATTGGAAGCAAGGTTTACAAATGCGAGGTCAGTCACAGGAATAAGGGACAATCATTGCTTTGTGCCAGAATCAGAGACACAACTCAAAGTGAGCAGAGTTTCAGGAACTGATGATGGCTTCATCTGTTCTGTGTCCAAGCAAGAACCTGACAAAAACGGAGTTCTCCAGGAGCCAGGCCCTGATTCTCAGCCCCTCACTATTCTTCCTGGCCAATATGTCGCTTGTGTCTATGACAACAGCTGGTGGATCGGTATCGTATTTGACTTATCAGCTGAATTTGAAGATTTGCAAGTGAAATTCATGCACCCAAAAGGTCCCAGCAAGAAGTTCACATGGCCTAGAAAGGATGACGTAGTGTGGGTGCCTACAGCCCACATCCTCTGTCCAATCACTGCTCCTTCAGCACGCCGTAGTGGACAGTACCACATATCTGGTGCAGATGATGGCCTGATTTCAGAGAAATTCAAGCAGTTCAAAGGACAGAAATAGTGGTGTGATAAGTTGGGGACAAATTACATGTTTTACATGGGACCTAAGGCAATATAACTCATTTTAACTGCAATATATTAGTTAGAATTCCTAAAAAAAACGCCTATAAAACATAGTGCATTTCTTGGTTAAATTGGCCATGAAGGATTCAAGAAACAATGTTGATACTTCAGATATCAATTATTCAGATGTTTATTGTTATACAGACAAAGTTTCATGTTTCTACTCCATGTCCCACATTGGTTTCTGTGCCAATATATGTATGGTGTTTTTCAGTCTGTTTCATAAATAGGCATCGTTTTGAGGTCTAAGGAGACTAGCTAGCTCTTGGATATTTTTAGGTTAGAGAGAACTTTTAAGGTACTTTGAGATTTTTATAACATATGAACCTTGTTACTTATTAAAATTTGTGAAAAAAATGCCTAAATTCTTGAAAAATGCCATTTTCGCCAAATTTTTAAATTGCCCTGTACCACAGAGAAATGGGTATATTCATTCCAAATTTTTTTTCCTGCTCTATTGTTAAGGTGTTTGAACCCTTCAGATCACTTGTAAGTCTATATCATCAGTCAGTTCCCAGTATTATCTTCCTAAATCAAGCCTTTCTACCTAAAATATCAATTTCCGAGTGGAAAAATAGGGATTTAAATATTTTATAACTTAGCAAATAGCTATCATATGATGTTAAAACTTTGCAAGTAATCTATTCTTATGTTGGGATAGTTAAAAAAAAGTTTGGAGATGATCAGAGGAGGTCATGCAACAAAATTTCCTCAGATTTGTTGAAATGAGATGGAATGACTCAGCTGCCTTTTCCGGTCTCGTCTTCCAGGGTTACGGAGTACGAGGTGATTTTTCACACGGAGCTTCAGAGCACAGTGTCTGCAGGCTGAGACGCAGCGTCTGATTAGTGTAACCCCCTACCGGAAAGCGAATTTCCACTCAGGATAGTCCTCAAAAATAACAAAAGAAAAATAACAAAGCAAAATAATAAAACAGTGTCCTAATGGAAGGATTTAACAAAACCCAGCTAGGAACACTCTAACTAACCGAGGTTGCAAGCGACAAGCAGGGGTGCAAAGCTAAATCGAAGTCAGATAACGAGGCCAGAGTCAATACCAAGAAATTTCACTGGGGAGAAAGACGGGTTAAATATCTCTCTGTTACTGCACTGGGAGGCCCAGCTAGTTCGCAGTGACTTGCATGTATGCATGCAGGTCTTCCCTGCGCCTCACTTGCTGAATCAGTGACAGATTAACCTTTTGAAAGGACCTTCCCATTTTGCATCTAACATGACCTGCCGTGGTTTATGTTCTATTGAGAAATGACCTGGAACAAGGACAAGTCTCCCGTCAGGTACCTCCTTCCGAGCCTCCACCACCTGTTGGGGTGCTCCTCGGACTGCCTCAGTCAATGCTTTGCAATGTGAGCTGGTATGCATTATACCCTTTTGGCAGAATGAGGGCCCATCTGCAAACAAGGTCAATTTGGGATTGGAGAGAAGTACCTCACTGTGTTCATCTTGTTCCCTAATTCGCACAAAATCCTCATTGACGGTCATTATGAACTGCTGCATCATCAGCAGGGGTCATTACTGTGGATGCATTGGACAAAGAGGCTTTTTTTAGTCTAAGTTGGGAGTTTCTAGCACAGTTTGCATCAATTTATCAGTGGCGTTGTTGGTTTCCCTAAAGTCCACTGTCAATTCAGCATCAGTATTCAAAAGAAAATCATTATCAATTTTCTGTTCAATGTTCGCACACACATAAATGCCATCATGGTCCTGCCTCACTGCAGTGCCTAAGGAACGCAGTGAGGCCCTCTCTAGTTTAAAGGAACCGCAGAGTGAAGAGCTTGTTTCTGACGGTCACTCAGTTTTGCGAATCGTTTGTCCAAATCATCACTATTTCCCCCCGCCTGGCTATATACTCCTTTGTCCTCGTTACGAAACTGTTTGTAAATTTTACAATCTTGAGCAAAATGACCAGGATTCCCACAATTGTGGCAATTGTTGTTTCTCGACTTATTTCTCCTTGAGTATGGTCTGTGTACACTCAAACTACGAAGTTTGCATTCAGTATCCACTTCTACCCTTCTGGCTGCTGAAACCACTTGTTCGAACGTGACCGTGTCATCCGCCCAATCTGTGTTGCTAAGTTTGGTATCTTTTCTTATGTGAGGGAGTAGTGCTTGCACGAATGCTGTTTTAAGAGGCCCGCTCCTGCTATTAGGAATTCTTTCTTGTGTCAAATCCCCTAAGCCGGAATGCCTAGTAAACATGTCTGTAAAACGGTCTGCGAAATCATCGACGGCTTCACCGGTTCTTTGGATGCACGCAGCTACCTTGCCCTAGTTTGTAGTGGCCCTTGTAGCATCGCGAATGAAATGTATAATTTTATTCCATGCTCCATCAAGGTCCTGCCTGTCGTCACCTAAAGCGGTCTCAACAGACGTACTTGGCCTATGAATTTCGGTGGGATTCAACACGGTGGCTAACAACTGGACACCTTCAAGCGGATGCAAGCAATAAATGTTTTGCAATCTGTTAATTTTAGACCACGTATCCCAGGGGCGCTCCTGTCATTAGGCGGATGCTAGGGGCGCTCGCGAGCAGAAAGGGCGCCAGGGAGGGGAGAAGGTTTTTTTTTGCTAAATACTTTTTATTTCACAATGTAAAACAACAACAACAAAGACACAGCAATCTAACAACAGTACATACAGTCGTAAAGTCTTTAAGCAATGGCTAAATAAAGCATTTATATTCGGGCTTAAGTGTCTGTCTGCCTGCAATTTCGCCACGGTCCCCAATGGATTGCACACAGGACACCAGACTCGACTCCTCCCCGCCCCCCTGCTCTCTCCTGTAGTCCTACTGCGCTTGCGTGTGAGGTAAGTTGGGTTGGTAATTCTCGCTCTGTTGAATCGGAGTTTGATTTTACAGGAGTTTGACTTGGAAATTAAGCATGTAATGGGTACTGACAATGTAATTGCTGATTGCTTATCCCATGTTTGAGTATGTGTATACAGGGCGGCCGAATTGTGGCAGGTACTCGCAACTTTGACGAGTGGAATACAGCTGCATGCCGATTAACCGCGCCTACTTCAGTATGTCTGTAAAGTGAAAACGGCTATCCATATAGACGCGAGAGGGCGGAGGCTCTGCTCGAGAATCCTCAGTATCAACGCTATTTTTCATTGGTAACTAATAGGGGTGCAACGATTCATCGACATTGTCGACAAAATTCGATAATAAAGTTCGTTGTTGACTAATTTATTCATCGATAATTTGTCGTTAAGTCATTGCAAAAGTATTTCACGCTTTGGAACTGGCCTAAGCGTAGTTTCACAGGAGCTGGAGATGAAGGCAGCTTCAGAGTGAGCCATTTGACTTCCTCGCAACTCTGTCACGCCTGCGCAAATGCGACCGGTGGGAGGAGAGGGGAAAGCGACAGGATAACGCGGACATGGAGCTGCAAATTTACACACGCAGTTACAATAGTCATAACTAGATGGCACACCAGAATCATTTATTGAATTTTCACAAGCAAGCCGAATACTGAATACCGTATTTTTCTTTCACCTAAAAATTGATTAAAAGGCACCAGGAGAGAACAAAGAGTGGTTGTTCCTCTTCTTTCTATGCATACTGTGAAAAATACTTTGTAATTGTACTTGCTTTTGATACTTGAGTATATTTTTCACAAAATACTTTTGGTACTTAAGTACATTTAATTTGAGCTACTTTAAGACTTTTCTGCACGTAATTTTCTCATGGGTGACTTCAACTTCTACCAAAGTAAGTTACTTTGGTAAAAGTTGAAGTCACCCATAAGAAAATTACTTGCAGAAAAGTCTTAAATTTGTTGTGTTTATATTTTTCTATGATGAGGAAGATTGTTACATTGGGTGGTGACCAGCAGTAGATATATGGAGTTACCTAGTGTGCAGATTCTACTCTCTTCCTGTATTTTTCTGTAACATGTATGGCTGCTGTATAGTTTATTGTAGTACAATTACTACATTATGCATATTGCACTGCAACTGCGGTTTTGAAATTCCAGAGAAGTGAAGATACCCTGTGCCCTGTGTGAGTTTATGATGAATATTTTGTGGTCGGTCTAATATGTTGCGCGAAGGGGAGTGCACTACCAGAAATCCTGCCTTGGGTGCCAAGTTGCTTAGGAACGCCACTGGTCACAAGTGATAATTTTTTGAAACTACTGAATCGATACTATGGGCAAGGATATTGACCAGTTTGCACATCAGGCTTAGCTTAATTCTGCAACTCCTGAAAAACAGGGATTGGAGGGAAGTTCTCCATACTCAAAATCGCGTTTCAGCCCTGCCTGCTTGGGAAAATTCAATAGCTGATCCAGGGGTGCCATCTCGTGGTCAAGTACTGTAACTAAATGCTTAAATTTGCAGGTCTTTAGGCGCAAGCGTCTACATCTGCAGAAAGAAGTTAAGAATAAAAAAATATTTTCGTAAAATTTTTACACTCCATTTATAATTTAATAAATTAGGATTTTACGGATATTGACAGGAGGTAATACGGGTGGGATATGAATATATTAATGACGGACTTGTTTGTTGTTTTGTTCAGAGGAAATTTTATGAGTTTTGGTGTTGGATGGACATTTTTCAAAAAATTGCCCCCAAAAATCACTTGAACGAAATGACTAAAGTTGTTCTCAAATGTAGTGGAAATTGATGAGGAAATTGTCAACTTTCAATTGGCCATTAGTGTCTTTTCATTTTTGGAATAATTAGCATGATTTTTGCAAAGCACATGGGAAGGATAAGTCTCAGCTGCTAAAAGTTTTATTTAACTGCGGATGTTACGTTTTTGAGATGGATAATCCACATCAGCTATTAGTTATGTTAGTGCCCCAATGCTGAAAAAGTGTGATTTTTATAAAAAAGTCGAGGGATATTACTAGATAAAACATCCATCCAACACCAAAACTCCATGTCCATTTAAAACATTACTTTTTCCTGAAATGAACAGCACGGAAAGATCAAGTCCACTGGATTCTCTTGATTTTTTTTTTCTTTAAAGGTTCGTTAACTTTCTTTTTGATAGATGGCTCTGCTTTTCATGCAGATATTTTCTCATGGAGGGCAGCAGTGCTGTCTTCTCAAAGCTTCCTTTGCATGTCAAAAGAAAGTGATTGGTTTGGGTGGACGTGAGTAACGGTGTTTCTTCATGTGGAAGCTAACAGAGTGATGATTGGGTCATTAAAAACATATGGTGAGTATGTCAACCAACCTGTGAAGGTCCAAATGGTGGGTGAAGATTGCTTTCAGTCAGTCATTGACAAGGTGTTGTCCAAGGCAGCGCCGGGCACCTTACAGGTTCTTCGTGTAGAATGAGTAATGAAAGAATCAGGGTTTCCTTTAAAATTCTGCTGGAGGTCACATGTGACTCCCTGCCACCATTTCATGAGACGACGTATGTAAATGTGTGCGAACCTGAAAATAATAGTGAATCAGAGGTCTGAGATTAGGCCGACTGTTGCATTTTCTTTCAAGGTGGAGCAGTGGTATGGTGCCCTGAGAATACAATTATTCGTTTGTGGGCATTGTGTCCATACTTACAAGTGATTGTGATGATGTTCAGATGACATTTCTGGAACAAGATGCACCGGGTGTCAATCATTTCCACAACAAGGGTGATTTTGATCTTGTAAAGAAATGGGATTTGTTTCATGAGATGGTTGAGAAACCACATTACATTGGGCCCTCTGATAAAACACCTGGCCTGAAAATAAGTGATGCAGATTTTGTCCTGATGGATGAGAAATTTAAGAAGGGTTTCAAAGTACAAAGTCAAGTGATGAACAAAAAAATGAGCTTGTAGTGTTAGGTTCATTGTGTGAGGGCCTGTTGAATGTGGCCTAATCATGGTCTGAGTACCATGTCCATGTGTTTGGGTTGTTTGTTCATTTAATGTAAATGTTTATCTTTCTGTCAAAAAAGAATGATGAAAAGTTAAGGCCATGATGTCTTTGAAAGGTATTGGAAGTTTAGAGGAGAATGGGTTTGGTGTTGGATGGACATTTAGACAAAGATGGAATCGACTCTTTTCACCGACATGGTGAAAGATGAAGAAAAATGGATATCTAGTGTTTTGTTCAAGGAAAAAAAACTGAATGAGGAACAAAATGCAGTTCAGTCAAATTCCATCTGACACCAAAATGTAATCGACCCTGGGCATGCAAGAGTTAATCTGAAAACCGTTTTATTTGAGTGTAATGTGGAAAAAAGCCAGTATTGACTTTTTTTTTGTTAAGCCCAGTCTGGAGCTTGGTTTGGGCATGTCTGCGAGGGGAAAGTCCTATAGGGAAAAAGGTGGGAGGGGGCTGCAAAAGAGTATATTAGGAGAAGAATTGAGACAGTAAAGTAGTAGGAGAAACTGCACGGAGAAGGAGACGTGACCAGATCTGTCACTCTTTTCAAGACCTGTGAAGTGTGTTTTTTTTTTTTTTTTTTTTTTTTTGTGGATTTTTGCCTGTGTTGGAGCATTTTCCTGTCCCAGGACATCACCAAGCAACCCCATCTCAAGGGACTGTAAATATGTTTTTTCTAGTATATGTCAGTCTTGGTCAGTAGTTTAATTTGTTCGTTAGTTGTCAGTTTGTTTAATTAAATCTGTTAAGTTTTAAGATTTTGTCTGTCATCCCTTGCGGTCCTGTATGTCATAACAAATTGGGGCCATAACATGAGTTTGGTACTTATGCTGTTTGTACCGATTCAGTTTAAGAAAATTCGTGTAACTTTGAAATAAATGTTGAAATGCAAGAGAATGGAATTCTTAGTTTTTGTCACAATCCGACACCAGAACTCTTCGAGTGACCCTCAAGAAAAGAGGTTAATTCTGGTAACTGATTTCTGGTGTCATAAGGAGAGGTACCCGTGCCCTTCCCAAGTTACCCTATGACAAAATTACAATAAGAGAGAGAAGAGAAATGTGGCTTTGAATTTTTCATTTCCATCCGACACGAATAGAGTTTCGAAAAACACCCCAAAGTCAGTGTAAAGTGGCAAGTCTGCTGCATGTAGTTTCAGAGTAACGAGTCCACATGCGCGGAGGGATGGATGGATGGACGGACGGACGGACGGACACTGCCTAAATTAGCAGTACCCCGACCAACCTTTCGGGTTGTGGGGAAGTGATATGTAGTAAATGAAACAGGAGTGAGAGACCATCAGTTCTGTACACTTCAGAAACCAAAATGCATTTCAATCTCTGCAATCATTTTATTCTGGGAATGTGCTTTTTTTTACATCTTGCATTCAAAACATTTTTAAACTATTAAAAAAAAAAATAATAATTCACGTCCAATACAGAAAAGAAATCCTCTGCACAACTAATGTTATCTGAAAAATGAATTAAAATATTTTTAAACGGGTTGTAGAGGATGGGATCATTCATTCAATAGAGGAAATATTGGTTTACTAAAACCTTGATTACATCAGGGTGCAAAATAATCTCAGTTCCTACACAATGAAAATCAGAGGTCAGCTGTAGTGGACTCTAATATTACAGCCTCTGTATTAGCTGTAGAATATAGAATTGGAAAATCCATGCCATTACACGGATTTTCACGAATGTCCCTTCCAGCATGATTTCCAAATGGATTCCACAACCGTTCTTCCACACACGTTGCACCAATGGCCAAAAAAAAATCCAAGCTGTGAGGTACAGAAGCTTATTGCTGCCAACGGGGGGGGGGGGGGGGGGGGAGATTCAGTTGCCATCTCCTGCCACAACTGAAAGCTCCATCTCACTGCAACTGCATGTGCAGGCAGGGGCGGATCTACGGGGGGGCAGAGGGGGGCAACTGCCCCTGTCGAGCCTTGGCCCCCTGGCCGCCCCCCTTACTTTAATGCTCTTAAAACTATACTTGTAAAACAAATCACCATTATGTCTAAAAGCCCCTCAAAGCATCGAAATAAAAAATGAATTCACCAAAAAAAAAAACATTTAAATTTAATAATCGGCTCCTCAAATAGCTGCGGTCCCGCAGCACGGAGTCTGCGCGTTAGCGTGTGTCAGCTGTCATGGACACAATGTTGGAGTCTGTGTGCTGCGCAGCAGAGTGGGGCCACTTAGCCACCCAACTTTCTCCAGGTAAATTCAGTTTCCCCCGGTGACGTTTTAATTTGAACTTCGTGTGTTAAGTTAAATTTGTAATTGATGGAATGTAAGCCAAGGCGATGGTTCAATGCGCTCATTAATCGCTGGTCAAAAGTGACACTCTCCCGTGTGATTTGTTGGGGCATTTTTCCCTTCGATTAGTTTTGCATATAGTAAAAACGAGAACAGTTTATGATGCATTTGGCTAGATATCAAAAACAGGAATGTTTGAATCCAGAGGGTCACTTTTAAGTTTCAGTGTTATGTGAACAATATCGCAATAATAAAACCAGGTCCTTATTGTCAAGGGAGTGGCTACGGGCACGGACCCGTATCTCTAGCCTGTATGCTTAAGGTAAGGCAGCGGCAGGGTTCTCAAGTTTTGAATGCAGGCTAGAGTGAGATATTCTTCGGGGGGGGAGGAGAATGTACATGTACTTCATTACAGTATTGAAGTAGTATACTTTCACCTCGTTACTTTGACACTGCCATAATTTGTCATTTACGATATCTGGATTTGGCGTGCGTTTTCGAGAACAACAACGGTGTATCTTTGTACAGATGTGGCCGCCTGTGAACGTGGAGCTGCAAATTTATGCAGGCAATTAGAATATTCTATCACTAGATGGCACACCAGGATCAGTTATTGAATAATCACGACTGCCAGTGAACTCAAATAAGAAGTGACTCTTCATTCCCCCAATATCTGTGCTTTTTTAATTTCATTGGGACGCCCCAGTATAACAACGGCTAAATTAAATAATTCTATTGTGTATTTGTATCGTATTGTCAGTCACAAACAAGATATGTTGCAGTACCACCTCTGACACCGCATCGGAGCAGGGTTGGTTTTCAGCCAAAATACACTACATGGAGAGCAGAGAGCCCTCACTCTCCCCGTAACAAGTTGCAAGTCAATTCATCTCACCGTAACCGTCCTAAGCTGTTAAATTGAGGTAAAAATGGACCCATAAAGCAAATGTCCTACATAGTTCCTCGACTTCAATAAGCAGTTATTGGAATAAAAAAAAGTGAAGTGATTACTTGATTTCGGATTTCTACTTCCAGCTCTTTGTCGTGTGGACTCAATAGCATTCGCACGCGCGTGGAAGACGTGTTTATGGCGCTGCTATTTCACCTAGCAACAAGATGTACTATTTTCTGATTGGCTTATACGTTGCTGGTTTAAGCAGAGCCGTCTGCCTTCGCCTCATCCATTCATAGATTACTAATCTTTTTTCCAGTTTATGTTACTAATATGCGGCGAGTTTAATCACATCTCAGCGTGAGAAATGTCAAGTGTGGCGTGGGAGCGCGTGAACTTATTGAAATGTGTGAATGAGACTTGAGAGCCCTGCAGCGGTATTATTAGCCTCTCGTCTCATTCCATCACATGTAAAGGTACGGGGCGGGTCCGTACTGACTACCATTAGCCCTTTTTGCAAACATACGGATGGTCGCTATGTCCTAATGAATTTGGCATGTGTCAGCCGAACCAGGCAAAATTTCTTAATTATATTTCAAGTTTCAATGGAATTTGTTATTATTTTACCGTATTTATGTTTGTATAGATCTGGCAATTCCGTTTCTTGACGTAGCTCATAAGTACTCCTGGCAGGAGCAATATTCGACTTGGCGGAAATTCCTCCACACGACTAGAGGTCTATGTAGCCTGACAATCATCAGACGATCCTCTTAGAAATCTAGCTGTTCTCAGTATGGAAACGGCGTGCAAAAGAGCTAGATATGGATATATTTGTGAGATGCGCGTGATGCAGGAAGGGGAGTCAGATCTGAATGCCACGCCCAACGCCTCGCAAGCCTGCACGTGATGCAGGAAGGGGAGTCAGATCTGAATATCGCGCCCAACGCCTTGCAAGCCTGCGCATGATGCAGGAAGGGGAGTCAGATCTGAATGTCGCGCCCAACGCCTTGCAAGCCTGCGCGTGATGCAGGAAGGGGAGTCCGATCTGAATGCCACGCCCAACGCCTCGAAAGCCTGCGCGTGATGCAGGAAGGGGAGTCCGATCTGAATGCCACGCCCAACGCCTCGAAAGCCTGCGCGTGATGCAGGAAGGGGAGTCAGATCTGAATGCCACGCCCAACGCCTCGAAAGCCTGCGCATGATGCAGGAAGGGGAGTCAGATCAGAATGCCACGCCCAACGCCTCGAAAGCCTGCGCATGATGCAGGAAGGGGAGTCAGATCTGAATGCCATGCCCAACGCCTTGCAAGCCTGCGCGTGATGCAGGAAGGGGAGTCAGATCTGAATGTCGCGCCCAACGCCTCGAAAGCCTGCGCATGATGCAAGAAGGGGAGTCAGATCTGAATGCCGCGCCTAACGCCTCGCAAGCCTGCGCATGATGCAGGAAGGGGAGTCAGATCTGAATGTCGCGCCCAACGCCTTGCAACCCTGCGCATGATGCAGGAAGGGGAGTCAGATCTGAATGTCGCGCCCAACGCCTTGCAAGCCTGCGCGTGATGCAGGAAGGGGAGTCCGATCTGAATGCCACGCCCAACGCCTCGAAAGCCTGCGCGTGATGCAGGAAGGGGAGTCCGATCTGAATGCCACGCCCAACGCCTCGAAAGCCTGCGCGTGATGCAGGAAGGGGAGTCAGATCTGAATGCCACGCCCAACGCCTCGAAAGCCTGCGCGTGATGCAGGAAGGGGAGTCAGATCAGAATGCCACGCCCAACGCCTCGAAAGCCTGCGCATGATGCAGGAAGGGGAGTCAGATCTGAATGCCATGCCCAACGCCTTGCAAGCCTGCGCGTGATGCAGGAATGGGAGTCAGATCTGAATGTCGCGCCCAACGCCTCGAAAGCCTGCGCATGATGCAAGAAGGGGAGTCAGATCTGAATGCCGCGCCTAACGCCTCGCAAGCCTGCGCATGATGCAGGAAGGGGAGTCAGATCTGAATGTCGCGCCCAACGCCTTGCAACCCTGCGCATGATGCAGGAAGGGGAGTCAGATCTGAATGTCGCGCCCAACGCCTTGCAACCCTGCGCATGATGCAGGAAGAGGAGCCCATGCCTTGTTTTCGGAAAAACGGAGCCCAATAAACATGACTGGGTTGTCTAATTTTGCTGGTAGTGGGTTGGTCAAGACTCCACAATCTCAAACATATGTGCACAAGAACTGAAAAAGTGAGTTTTTCCATAATTTGTCCCCTTTAAATTCAACTCCAAACATTTTATCTGCTTACTGATTAATGGAATAATGGAATAATGAAATAACACCCCGAACAATGTCCTTTGTCCAACAATTTTGGTCCTTTAAAAAGTCGCGACCACAAGTGTAACAATTCAAAAAGTATTCACCCAACTTTAATGTAAATATCTTAAAATTTATGTCAAATCTCTGAGCTTTGACCTCATTCATTATGTAATTTAAACTCAATGTCCTGTGTGGGTGGATAAAAATAATCATTCTGACAAGCCCATAAGTATTTGGAGAATATTTAACTCTAATTTTACTTGGGCAGTGTGATTCCTGCATTCAGAAAACTTGAAAATTTACTTGAAAAATTCAGATCGAGTGAGTAAAAGACATTTCTTGTTCAATAAAGATCTTCTAAAACTAATTTAAACACGTCTATACACAACGGCAAGAAAGAAAAGATAATTCACAGAGTGAGGGACAATGGTTTATACAATAATGTACAAGGCATCACACCTTGGTCTACACACTGTACGAAAGAAATGTTATTTTATACACAATTCATAAACAATGAAAGAACAATAATGCTGAGTGCCAAGAGAACCACACAGCCCTGAACTAATTATTGATCAACAGTGGCATACACCAATGGCAAGGCACAGGTCACTGTGCCAAGGCCATAAGTCAAATCCACTAATGCACACCTGACGTTGTACACCTCCCCCTCACAAGGAATCTGCAGACCAAATCTGAAGCTCCTGTGGCTGACACTTTCGGAGCTACGGCCCTGACCAATTATGAGACTTTTGTCATCATATTAGGTGTCTAACTTAATTTTCAGGGCACCTTCGCCATGGTGTGAGTGAAAAGATCAATGTGACACACACTTGTTTACCTCCACCAAGGAGGTGCATGTTTTTGTCGGCTTTGGTGGGTTGGTTGGTTTGTTTGTTTGTCTGTCTGTTAGCAGGACTTCTCAAAAACGGCCAGATAGATTTTAACCAAACTTTGCCGGATGTTAGAATAGCACAGCAAGTGCTTAAATTTGTGCATATCTGGGCCAAAGTTCAGATGAGATATTGGCCAAAGTTCAAATCCAGCTATGCTGGCAGAGATTTCAAGTCTTTCCAATGGGCTGTGCTTTTGGGTTTTGCTGCCACCTGGCTGTGGAATGCAACAATACCCAACATCAGCCAATGATAATCACCCAATATGATTGGCATGCTGTACAGTCTAAAGGAAGAGTTTAATATCTCAATTTTTTAATATGTTAGACCCAAGACCCATGCCTTCAAGCACTAAAAATATGACATTGATCACTTGTGTCCCTTCTGATATATATTCCCAGTATAATGACCCAAAATACACACTTTTCATTCTGAAGCAAAGTTCCAAGGTTATTAAAACATTTCATACAACCATTGTGACTGATATTTTTTATAGTCTTCAGAAAGTTGACCGACAGTTTGCATACCAAGTCTCAGGGCTCTATCTTAATTAGTTACAGAATAATAAATGCATTAAATTTGGAAAAATAAATATGAGTGGAGTTTTTTGCTTTTACAAGGCCACAGTACAGGTAAACTAAACACACTGAGTAAAGAAAAGTAGCTTAAGCTAAGGGTTCAGCAACTATTTTGATGACAAAATGAAACTTGTGGGTCTATTTGCTCTGTAAATGCATATCTCAGGCCTCCAAACTTACTCCAAAATTGCGGCGATTTTCTTAAAACTGATGCCCCCTCCCTAAAAGAAGCTAAATCTCAGGATCTGGCAATAATTGAGCTTAATTATTTCACCATTTCACACAAATCTTCCACTGCGGGAAATATAATAAAAAAACCTTTTTTTTTGGTGGGGAAGTTCCTAAAATTTGGTTGATTTGACATGGAATGACCCTCATGTCTATAGTGGAAATAGTTCCCGCACACACATGATGAGAAGAATGCTTTGATAAAACATTGTAATTACATCTGACATTCTTTGCCTCCCCTGAACCATCTATTTTAGTGTCATTAGAAATGATTCTTGAATTAAAAATGAGCCTCATCAGAAGACTGCCAGTCAAATGAAGTCTGGGGTAAATTTACAGTAGTTTCTTCACACAATCACTTCCCATGCAAGGTATGACCCTCTGACCTACCATCCGCATGAACTCTCTGGTGCCGATCTAAATGATATTTTAAAGTAAAACACTTCCCACACTGAGTACATTTGTAGGGCTTCTCACCAGTATGAATTCTTTGATGCCGATCCAGATGATATTTTAAAGAGAAACACTTCACACACTGAGTACATTTGTAGGGTTTTTCACCTGTATGAACCAACCTATGGGTGTTCAAAGTACCTTTTTCTGAAAAGCTCTTCCCACAGTCAGAACATGTATAAGGCTTTTCACCTGTATGAATTCTGTGGTGTCTATTCAAATAAGACTGTGAAGAAAAAAACTTTTCACACAGAGTACATTTATAGGGTTTTTCACCTGTATGGATTCTCTGGTGGCGACTGACACGAGATTGTGAACAAAAGCTCTTCTCACACTGGGTACATTTGTAGGGCTTCTCGCCTGTATGAATTCTCTGGTGGATGAACAAATAAGATTTAGATGAAAAGCCCTTTTCACATCGAGTACATTTGAAGGGCTTCTCACCTGTATGCACTGACCTGTGGGTATTTAAGTAGCATCTTTCTGAAAAACATTTCCCACAATCAGAACATCTGTGGGGCTTTTCACCTGTATGAATAACTTTGTGTCGACTTAAACAGGACTGCGAAGAAAAGCCCTTCTGGCACAGAGAACATTTGTATGGCTTCTCTCCTGCATGATTTCTCAGGTGGATAAACAAATATGATTTTGAGCAAAGGCCCTTTCCACACTTGGTACATATGTAGGACTTCTCATCAACTTTCAGTTCTCCTTTACCAATAGGAATGTTTTTTCTCTTCCTTGAGTTCAATGCGCTTGGGTTTTTACCAGAATTACTTATCAATGGCTTGACTACCACAGGCAGTCCCTGACCATCGACAACATTCTTAACACTTCTGCTGAGACGATTACCACAGTTTTTATTACCATTAAGAGTCACATCCTCAAACTTGGGCAGAAGAGTGTAATTTTCTTCATTCTCAGTGCTAAGATTTGTTTCTACAGGGCAACGCCATGGTTCAGCCTGCCCTTCAAAATCCTCACCATCTCCATCCAGCACAGGATTCATGAGATCACTTACTGAACTTTCACTGGATTCACATTTCATTTCATCAGATTTAATTTCAACACATATAATGTCCCTTAAGTCACTGATGTGTTCTGCTTTAAGGTATCCTCCATCATCAGTCTCTGTTTTGATTTGGTCAGGATGCAGATGGGTCACATATCCCAGCTCTGTACGGTCAAGGCTCTCCATCTTAATAAGATCCCCAGAGTGTGTGGAGCCCAGATCAGTTTCTGTTTTAATCAGTGATGTGTGTGTGTGGTGTCCATCACTGACCCCACTGTGTGCTGTAACACACACTGGCTCCAGTGTGTTGAGTCCTGGTGCAGCACACTCTGTCTCTGACTCTGCCATGTGGACAGACTCCAGTCCACTGAGTTCCTCTTCTTTCTGTCTGATCCTGTGCTGCTCAGTGAGCTATGGTAGTGTTGTCTCAGTGTCCTGTCTCAGACAGACTCCTGCCTGCATCATACTGCTGCTCAAAGGTGTGCACAAGTGCAGCTCCTGGAGGGGAACAGGGGAAGGGATTTAGTCTAAATCACACAGGTCCTAAAGCAGCAGCTGTCATGTTTCAGGCTGGATCCCAATCGCCACCCAAAAGACTTCAATCCTGAAACCTTGCAGGCTTTACTGATATCACCAGTGAACGCACTGTAGTGCTAGAGAGTCTGAGCTCAAAATGGTATAGCGAGGCAAAAAGGGACCCACCATTGTGACTTTACGTGTTACTGGGAAACATTCCAGGATAATTAAATAGAAGAAGAAAGTCACACCTCGAAAATGTCTCTGACAATCAGCACTCCGGGACTTTTTATTTTGCCTTTTTTAATTAGATGACCTAGGCATCTTCAAGACTGACGAAGTGTTAGTGTTTATAAATATTAGTAAACCACTCAGGAACTCAGGAAATATACTAAAACATGCAGGCTAAATCCTATGCATGCATTTGACTTAAAATGCAACTTGTACAAAACCCAAAACCAGTGAAGTTGGCATTTTGTGTAAATCGTAAATAAAAACAGAATACAATGATTTGCAAATCCTTTTCAACCTATATTCAATTGAATACACTGCAAAAACAAGTTACTTAATGTTTGAACTGGTAAACTTTGTAATTTTTTGCAAATATTAGCTCATTTGGAATTTGATGCCTGCAACATATTTCAAAAAAGCTGGCACAAGTGGCAAAAAAGACTGAGGGAGTTGAGGAATGCTCATCAAACACTTATTTGGAACATCCCACAGGTGAACGGGCTAATTGGGAACAGATGGGTGCCATGATTGGGTATAAAAGCAGCTTCCCTGAAATGCTCACAAACAAGGATGGGGCGAGGGTCACCACTTAGTGGACAAATGCGTGAGCTGATTGTCGAACAGTTTAAAAACATTCCTCAACGAGCTATTGCAAGAGATTTAGGGATTTCATCATCTACGGTCCGTAATATCGTCAAAAGGTTCAGAGAATCTGGAGAAATCCCTGCACATAAGCGACAAGGCTGAAAACCAACATTGAATGCCTGTGACCTTCAATCCCTCAGGCGGTACTGCATCAAAAACCGACATCAGTGTGTAAAGGATATCACCACATTGGCTCAGGAACACTTCAGAAAATCACTGTCAGTAACTACAGTTCGTTGCTACATCTGCAAGTGCAGGTTAAAACTCTACAATGCAAAGCGAAAGCCATTTATCAACAGCACCCAGAAACGCCGCCGGCTTCGCTGGGCCCAAGCTCATCTAAGATGGACTGATGCAAAGTGGAAAAGTGTTCTGTGGTCTGACGAGTCCACATTTCAAATTGTTTTTGGAAACTGTGGACGTTGCGTCCTCCGGACCAAAGAGGAAAAGAACCATCCGGACTTTTATAGGTGCAAAGTTCAAAAGCTAGCATCTGTGATGGTATGGGGGTGTATTGGTGCTCAAGGCATGGGCAACTTACACATATGTGAAGGCACCATTAATGCTGAAAGGTACATACAGGTTTTGGAGCAACATATGTTGCCATCCAAGCAATGTCTTTTTCATGGACGCCCCTGCTTATTTCAGCAAGACAATGCCAAGCCACATTCTGCACGTGTTACAACAGCATGGCTCCGTAGTAAAAGAGTGCAGGTACTAGACTGGCCTGCCTGTAGTCCAGACCTGTCTCCCATTGAAAATGTGTGGCGCATTATGAAGCGTAAAATACGACAACGGAGACCCCGGACTGTTGAACAACTTAAGCTGTACATCAAGCAAGAATGGGAAAGAGTTCCACATGAAAAGCTTCAAAAATTGGTCTCCTCAGTTCCCAAACGTTTACTGAGTGTCGTTGAAAGGAAAGGCGATGTAACACAGTGGTAAAAAGGCCCCTGTGCCAACTTTTTTGCAATGTGTTGCTGCCTTTAAATTCTAAGTTAATGATTATTTGCAAAAAAAATAAAGTTTCTCAGTTTTTTGCCACTTGTGCCAGCTTTTTTGGAACATGTTGCTGGCATCAAATTCCAAATGAGCTAATATTTGCAAAAAATTACAAAGTTTACCTGTTCGAACATTAAGTAACTTGTCTTTGCAGTGAATTCAATTGAATATCGGTTGAAAAGGATTTGGAAATCATTTTATTCTGTTTTTATTTACGATTTACAAAACGTACCAACTTCACTGGTTTTGGGTTTTGTACAATTTTTGCTGCTGCTTTCCCTTCTGAAATTTGGCAACCTGGGTTCCTTCATTGCACTCAAATTTTCATAAATTCAATGAAAAGACAAGTATAACTCTACCCAATACAGTCTGACATGGTATCCACATATACAGGGGTAACTATATATAAGGATGTTGGCTCTGTCCTTGTTCATTCAGAAACACAGCAATCAGGCAGAGATGCATAGCTGGATATGGATGAAACAGTTGGATCTTCAAGGCTTTTGATGTGGTCTTACAATGGCTACTCATTCGTATTCTGTAACTGACTGGTAGATCACGTTGGCCATTAGTTGGCCAATACCATAACAGAAGACAAGAATAACCGCAGTTGTTTCACAAATAACTTCTCAATGTTTTTTTCATTTTTTCCCACTTGATTAAGCATCTTCGTATGCTTTTTTGAACATTCAAATGTAAAAATATGCTTCAGTGAAATTCATTCCAATGTGTTACATGTTCCTGGACTACATAACCTTTTGAAACCATCTATATTTCAGAGGGGACTGAACTCGTCCTCACTCGTGGAGAGCTGGGACTTAAATTCGTCCTCACTCGTGGAGAGCTGGGACTTAAACCCGTCCTCACTCGTGGAGAGCTGGGACTTAAACTCGTCCTCACTCGTGGAGAGCTGAGACTATACACAGGCTGTTGTGGTTTTCATTCAACATATTTTCAGATTGTGAGGTTCCCCCATCCTCAAGCAGTTGGAGAGAGACAGAGTCTGAAAAGAAAATGAGCCTTTATTGTGTCATGTTGATAAATGTAAAGCCGAGTTCCTCCTGCGCAAGAAGAACTGATTTCCCAACTTTCACACCCAGGTCTCATATCCTTATTTCACAGGATCGATATCTTTCAAATATGGTCTTTCCACTTCTCATTCTCACACTGCAATTGGACAGGCAACCCAAAACTCTGTTAGCCATTCCTTCGGGAATTCAAAGCAAAGACGCATGCGCATCACTTTAAAAGCTTTGTGGAAACTTCCAGTAAGACATGTCCCGACATGTACACAGGCCAAAGATGAACGTACAGGCAGAGGATACAGCCAGATGAATATGATATACAGACAAAGGAATAATTACAAGTGGATGATCCATATCAAATGATTACAAATGATTCAACTGATAATGTTTTCAGTAGCAACTAATGATTTTACTGAACAAATGTTGATCAAAGCTACAGAAATCAAATGCATCCTCTGATTAAGTTTTTTGAATCAACTAAACAGAAGCCTGTTTACTAATCAGAGCTACAGAAGCTGCTGCTTATGTGTGTGTGAGCTGCTCATACATGTGTGAACTGAACTGCTTGTATATGTGTGTCTGTGTGTGTGTGGACTGCTTGTATGTATATTTGTCTGTGTGTTTTATGTGTGTGTCTGTGTGTTTGCACCGCTCATCCCCTCCCTATCCGTATGTGACCTGCTCATCCCCTCCCTATGCGAATGTGAACTACTTGAATGTGTGTGTGCGTTATGTTATGTGTCTGTGTCTTTCTGCTGCCAACATAATATTGTTAGTAATTATGATTATTGATGGCTAAATATAATCTAAATCTAATTGTTAGTTTATTGATTATTAGTATGAATAATGATAAATATATATGTAATCAGTATTTGTGAATATAATTAGTATTAGTAAATATAATGAATAATGCTGAAATATAATCTTCAACAAGGCCTACACCACAGCATGAATGCACGAAACACGCGCGGAGCGGAGTTTCAGAAGCTGCCAGTCCCTAAAACAGTATTCTGGTAAACATCTGTCGGGAGTTGGAATGGGACTCCGGTACCGAGTCGTATAGGCCCCGAAATGTATAATACTGGCAAACAACCGCAAAGGCTGAAGCAACGCCACTGCAGCCAAACTGATTGTCGACATTTTTGTCTCCTTGAAATGCGTATAAACCTTTGCATAGAGAAACGAAGGTCTACGAGAATACGGGTTTCGAGCAGAAGCGAATTCCATAATCACGTTCCAATTAGCACGCTATGGGAGCGTACGCAGCGGCATATACGTGAATGAGGACATAAACGCTAGTGAATGTAACAACCACTAATCAGATTTTAAGCTTGATGGTACGCAAATCCAAAAAAAATGTAGAAGCATCAATATTAGCGAAGGAAAAAACACGAATTGCTTTACCTCATTGGCGCAAACAGACGTTAATGACGAGCGAGAAAACTAACAGACGGGCTTTAATTGGCGATTTAAAACGCTTGGTCTTAGCCAGAGGCACCCGACTCCTGTCAAGTGTGATTCACAACCAGCTCACATCCTACGAATACCAAGCGAGTCTGAGTGACAGCGTCAAGAAAGTCTATTCGGGAGGAAGACAGCTTGGCCAAAGATACTGGAGCCTTCACGCAAGACAGCAAAAGAACCGACTTCCTGGTCTGAGAGTTCACGACCTCTAGTGGCGACAAAAAAAACTGCACGCAGCTGTTTCAATATACTGTGGTCAATGGTAGACTGAGGAGACAGCACTCGGCAAACTTCGGCCAATTCGTTCCTCACCAATCCTCGGATGTGAGACTGCCGAAGCCATTTTTCTAGATATACATGGTGGCGTCTAGTGGCAGCAGCTTGGTTCGATGTCAAATTGGTGAAAACAGTTTTGCCTCGTGTCACGACACAAAGAAGCGTCGCCACACATAGGGTGCTTCTCAAAGCATAGGCTTCATCCTTTGAAGGCTGCATTTTTAGGGGTCGTCACTTAATTCCATGTGCCGAACTGACGTGACGTCATTTCGTCTCCGTTAAACAGCTTTGGTTTAAGTGAGTTATCACTGGTTTACCAAACCTTAACCTTAACTCTAACCATTAACCCAAACCTACCACTAAATTTCACCCTTTCCCTTACCCTAAATGTCAGTTTAGCAGATGGAAGTAAGTGACGACCCCTAAAAATGCAGCCTTCAAAGGATGCAGCCTAGGCTTTGAGAAACGGCCATAGATTTTACTAGGGCCAGTTTTGCCTCCATTTTCAGGCAGCGACACAGAGCGCGGATTTCGACAACTGCGTAAATTGGTCTTCCGGCAAAGGAATGTCTGGCGGACATTTCATATAAACTTTCCGTCACACATCCGAGGCTTGATGAAGAGTAGCGAAGTTCCGAGTGAGGAGACGAAGCAAAATGTTTTATTTATAATTTCCCTCCCCATCATATGGCACCCAATTGATAGGATTTTAAGTTAGCCAACGGTCTTCCGATTATTTTTATGCTACACTTGAAGTGACCCTGATTAGGTTTTTTTAAAAAAAAAAATTAAAAAAAAAACCTTTATTGAGGTCTCTGCAGGTTGTCCTTCTGGCGTTAACAACGGGTAAACAATCACGACAGCTCCCTTGCTGTCCCAAGTGAGCCAGCATTAGCGTGCTGGCATGCTGAACGAGAAAACTGAGGATATTATCAATTCAAAATAAAATTAATGTTTACTAATTTGACTATTCTGTGTTAGTGTTCTGATTTTGTTTGCAGAGTGGTGTGTATTTCTTTCTGTGTCCCGATAACCACTTTGCCACTGTTATGGTCCCAATTTGTTATGGCCCTTAAGACAGCAAGGGATGACAGACAAAATTTTAAAACTTAAACAGATTTAATTAAACAAAGACTGACAACTAACCTACAATTTATACTACTGACCAAGATTGATAATATACAAGAAAAAAAATATTTACAGTCCCTTGAGATGGGGTTGCTTGGTGATGTCGTGGGACAGGGAAATGCTCCAACACAGGCAAAAATCCACAAAAAACTTCACAGGTCTTGAAAAGAGTGACAGGTCTGGTCAAATGTATCCTTCTCCTTGCAATTTCTCCTGCTACTTTACTCTCTCAATTTCTCTCCTTATATACTCTTTTGCAGTCCCCTCCCACCTTTTAGACTTTTTTTTTTATTCTCTGGGACTTTCCCCTCTCAGACATGCCCAGGACATGCCCAAACCTAGCTCCAGACTGGGTTTAACAAAAAAAGGTCAATACTGCCATCTAGTGGCATTTTTTCACATTACACCACAATATAGCTAGCACGCTATGCTAGGCACATTACCACTCTTATTAAAAAGGCGGCAGTTGAGTGTTTTTAGCAAGCTAGTGACTCGATTGACTGTGAATTAAGAAACTCACAGCACAAGATAATTTAATTTATATAATTATTAAATTTATTTTAGCACTCTTAAGGGTTAAAACAGTTGGACATGCTTTTCAGTTGTAAGCAGAAAAGGCAGTACTTTGGCAACACTAACAAGGGCCATCAGTAGCTGGCATATCCCCCAGTCACCTCAAAATCTGAAAAGTGAAAAATTCAAAAATAGCAAAAGGGAGTACCCCAACATATGGTTGACTGGTCTTTTACACATCCCAAATAATCATGTAACGTTTCATGACGATGCACAATAGGCCAGGAGTAGAAGGGGTGCTAAAATGTGATTAGCTGATGATGGCCATGTAGTTTGAGCAATCACTTTGTACTAATAGATTTCCACAGGACCCCTCGCCAACATGAAGCATGTAAAATTTAAATCGATTGGCTAATTAGTTTTATAAAAACAACTATTTGTTTGCTGTAGCTCCACCGATGGACAGATTTACACTGGATTTTGAAGGCCTGAGTATAATAGCCTATATACAAGGGATTTGAAGTTTGGTGATGACTGGACATTGCATTCAGAAGTTAGAGCTCAATATAGCAATAATGACCACACCCATAATATTCACTGGCAGAATAGGGCCACATATTTTTAATGTGGTAAAGTAGTGTATATAACATTAAATGACCTTGGTCAGATGACACTGTTACCACATTTCTTGCAAGGTGGCTGGACTGTGTCGGACAACGTTTTTAAATGTTTTTCAAAAAAATCTAAATGGCAGAACATTTACTGTACAAAATGGGCTTAGCTTACATGGATAGATTTATGTGGACCAGCTGAGTCCAGCCAAAAAAGTGTTAATTCTGAGACCTTCAGTTCAAAAGTTTTGGTCAAAACAAAGTTTGTGGTTATAGCGCCACCTTGTGATCAAGTGATATAAAAATGTCAAAATAACCAAAGGCACAGCTCCAACAGATGTTTGATATGTGTGCCAGGATTTATGGGAAAATATCAAATTGTTTTCAATTTACGCTCCAGAAAAAACATTTTAACAGACTGAATAACGGACGAATAAATGGACAGACAGACCAACGGTCCCAGAGCGACAGCTATATCCCCCTGCATTATATCTAACGGGGATAAATAGGCCCATCACATCAAATTCATATTTTAGAATGCAAGTATTCTAAAAATATGAAACAAGGATACAAGACAGAGATCCATGCCATACATTACCAGGGAATTACAATTTCATCTTTTGCAAAAACAATATCAGCATTTAAAAAAAAAAGATGCTGCCTAGTTTGCCAAAGTCATTTCCCAGCGCTTTCCAGTATCTGTACATAAAACCAGAAATCGTAGAAAGAGCTGTAAATGCATGTGAATAAATATTCGCGACAGCTTTGCTACCATCTTTCAATAAGTCCCAGACCTCAAAATAACTGCTGACTTTGGAGTAAATTGAGATTGTTTGCCTTAAAATATGAGCAAATGTTTAAGATAAATTATTCATTCCCACATGATGCATGTCATGTTTTCTATGTTTCCCAAAAACGGTGAGTTATCTTTTCAGGCAATACAACTGAGGAACATCATTTTTGGCCATTTAAAAGGTATGTTTCAATTTTTGGGCACATGCAAGACGTCCCACCTGTATGAACTGAGATCCCCAAATGGCTCTGAAGAGCAAAAGAAGAACAAACCTCTAAATAACTGTACGGCTTGTTGTGAACACAAATTCTCACTGAATCACAAATTTTAACAGAAAACATTTCACAATGCATACATTCATGAGCATCATTTCTCACCTGCATGAATTCTCAGGTGCGACTTCAGATTGGATGTCGCGCTGAAACACTTCTCACAATGCTAACACTTGTAGGGCTTCTCACCACTATGAATTCTCTGGTGGATTTTTAATTTACATCTAGAATGGAACCATTTCCCGCACTCTACACAATTATAAGGCTTTTCACTTTTCATTTTCCTTATTTCTCTTCTTATAGTGTGTAATGGGCCCCTTTCCTGGGGTCTATAGTTACACCCTAAGCATTTTTTGCGTTGTATCCAAGGGCTCTTTTCAAGATGGTAATCGTTCCTTTGATTGCGGATAGCTGTACTTCCTGGGTACTAGGACAACTGGGGATGGCCTCCGTGTAGTTCTTCAGGTTTTTCTTCATAAGCCCCGTTGCACCGACCACCACTGGTATTATATCAATTTCTTTCAATGACCAGGTCGTTTTTAGGTCATTTTTTAGATCTTGGTATTTTGTTATCTTTTCCCTTTCTGCTCTATTAAGTCCATAGTCATTGGGGACAGTGACATCTATAATTTTGGCATTTTTCTCCTGCCTATTCCAGACGACAATGTCTGGTTTTATTGCACCTCCCTCTATGAACCTTCCAGTTGGAATGATTTTGTCGTAGAAGATAGTTACTTTCCCGTTAGAGACCACTGGTGCTGGTTCATGGTCCCATATTTTCTCCTTGACTTCCACTTCCAGCTCTTTGCATATTTTCCAGTGCAGGTATTTGCAGATCTTATTGTGGCGGGAGGTATAATATCCATCTGCCAGGAGGGTTTGGCAGCCTGATACTAAATGGTTCACACTTTCAACTGATGTATGACAGAATCTACATAGATCATTTTGTGATATTCCTGCCATCTTCTTGAAGCCATTCGTTAAAAGCCCCTGGTCTTGGGCTCCAACGATGATTCTCTCTCCGTCGAATCCCAGCTCTCCATTCTTCAGCCACTGTATTGATCCTTCTTTGTCGATGTAATCCTTTTCCAGTTCTTCTTGGAAGCGTCCAGCTCTACGGTGTTGCTTCCATCGGTCCATTCTGCGACTCTGTTCCATTTTGCTGAATTTTGCCCGTGCATTTCTTGCTAGCTTGGTTGCCTTTGTCAGTTTGTTTCCTTGTCTCTCTTCAAAAATATCTCTAGCAAAGTTTTCAGCCAATTTGATTAGAGACGTCTGCTGGGGTAGGGTCTCAGCATGTTGTTGTGCAACCATTTTCATCACATCCTCCTCAGTGCTCTTTAGGTACTGTCCCATACTAACAACTGTTGCTCTATAGGCGTGGTTGATTTCTGTGAGGCCTAGTCCGCCTTCTCTGCGAGGGAGATATATCCTATCCATACACTGATTTCTGTAGGTCACTTTGTGTAAGGTGAGAGTCTTCCTGGTCTTAATATCTAACTTGTCCAACTCACCTTGCGGCCAGTCTATTATGCCAAAACCGTAGGTCACCACAGGGATTGCAAATTGGTTTATGGCAGTGATCTTGTTTTTTGGTGTTAGTTCTGATTTGCAGATACTTTTTAGGCGCTTAAAGTATTCTTTCTTGACTCCTTCCCTCATTTTCTTATGCTCTAGTATTGCATTTTCTTCTATTCCCAGATATTTGTATGTGGAATCCTTGGCCAGATCTGCAATACAACTTTCCTCCCCTAGTAGAATATTTTCTGCTACTACCTTCTTACCTTTCTTGATTGTACATTTAGAGCATTTTTCCAGGCCAAGTTCCATATTAATGTCCTTGGAGAACTTATGGACAACTTCAACAAGTTGGCCAAGTTTTTGTTCTGACTCGGCATAGAGCTTCAGGTCATCCATGAACAGAAGATGGTTCACTCTTTTGTGACCTTTTCTGCTTCTACTTCTGCTGAGGTCGTACCCGATGTCGTAACTTTTCAGTAGCTTACTGAGCGGGTCCATAATGAGGCAGAATAGGAGCGCTGACAGGCTGTCTCCTTGGAAAATTCCTCTCTGCACTTGAACATCTGGGATTATTATGTGTCCCTCTGAGTATTTTAGGGTAATAGTGGTTTTCCACTTAGTCATTTGGTTCCCAAGAAAGGATCTTATCTCTTTATTGATGTTATATAATTCCAGGCATCTCAGTATCCAGGAATGTGGCACACTGTCAAATGCCTTTTGATAGTCAATCCATGCCATGCTGAGGTTTCGCTGTCTTCTTTTGCAGTCATCAAGAATAGTTTTATTGATCAAGAGTTGGTCCTTAGTTCCGAGCCTTTTTCTTATGCATCCCTTTTGTTCATTTTCCAGGTATTTTCCCTCATGAAGATGTTCATAGATGGCATCAGCTATGATCCCTGTCAGCCACTTGTATGTAGTTGTCAGACAGCAAATAGGCCTGTATTTATTAGGCAGCTGCGTATCATTACTCTTCGGTATCAGGTTGGTATTACCAATGGTCAGCCATTCAGGAGATTCCTCTTCTCCTTTCAGTAGTTTGGTAAAGGCCATGACATAGTGGCAATGTAGAGCCGTCATCTTCTTCAGCCAAAAATTTGGGATTTTGTCTATTCCCGGCGTCTTAAAGTTGCAATATTTATTGATTTTCTTCCTTATTTCTTCTTCTGCTAGTACAATTGCAGGCATTTGTTGTTTGTCTCTGTTTTTTCCTTCAGTAATTTCGGCCCACTGGTTCTCCTGATGCTGTTTTGGGTCTTCAAATAGTGGCCTCCAGTATCCTTCAATTTGTTCCCTTGCTGGTGGGGAATTCACCAGTATGAATTCTCTGGTGGGTGTTTAAATTAGACACAGAATGAAAGCCCTTTCCGCAAGAAGTACAACTGAAGGGCTTTTCACTCGTATGAATTCTCTGATGGCTATTTAAGTTTCCTAACTGAGTAAAACTCTTCCCACACAAAGAACAATTGTAGGGCTTTTCACTCGTATGAATTCTCAGGTGGCAATTCAAATTGCCCATTTGGGTGAAACTCTTCCCACACCAGGAACACTGGTAGGGCTTTTCCCCTGTATGAATTCTGTGGTGGATGTACAAATTAGATGTTGTGGAGAAGCACCTCCCACACTGCGTGCACTTGTGAGGCTTTTCGCCCCTATGAATCCGCAGGTGGCTGCCTAAAGTCGATAAACTGATGAAGCACATTCCACAGTATGTACACTTGTAGGGCTTTTCACCCGTATGAATTTTCTGGTGGAGACTTAAATGAGATGCAGTGGTAAAGCACTTCCCACACTGGGCACAGCTGTAAGGCTTTTCACCGGCATGAATTCTCCGGTGGACTCCCAGATTAAACATTCTGGAAAAGCGCTTCCCGCACTGACAACATTTTAAGGGCCGTTCACCCGTATGAATCATCAAGTGACATTCAGGTTAGATAATCTAGAAAAGCACTTCCCACACTCCGCACACCTGTATGGCTTTTCACCTGTATGAATTCTCAAGTGGCTATTCAAGTTAGACATTCTGGAAAAGCCTTTCCCACACTGAGAACATGCATAGGGCTTTTCAGTTGCGCAAACGTCCAAATCATTTCTGAAAACTGTCCTACTTTGTAATACATTCAAAATGCCTGGGTTTTGACTTGAAATAGTCATAATGGGTTCCATCGCCACATTCAATTTCTGATACCTCATCTGATCATATTCAATGTGCACACATTTAAAGTCTTGCAAGTCACTGATATCCTCTGCTTCAATACCTCCTTCATCATCAGTCTCTGTTTTGATTTGGTCAGGATGCAGATGGGTCACATATCCCAGCTCTGTACGGTCAAGGCTCTCCATCTTAATAAGATCCCCAGAGTGTGTGGAGCCCAGATCAGTTTCTGTTTTAATCAGTGATGTGTGAGCGTGGTGTACATCACTGACCCCACTGTGTGCTGTAACACACTCTGGCTCCAGTGTGTTGAGTCCTGGTGCAGCACACTCTGTCTCTGACTCTGCCATGTGGACAGACTCCAGTCCACTGAGTTCCTCTTCTTTCTGTCTGATCCTGTGCTGCTCAGTGAGCTCTGGTAGTGTTGTCTCAGTGTCCTGTCTCAGACAGACTCCTGCCTGCATCATACTGCTGCTCAAAGGTGTGCACAAGTGCAGCTCCTGGAGGGGAACAGGGGAAGGGATTTAGTCTTATTATAACAGGTCCTACTGCAGAAAAACTACTTTGGAAATTTGTACACATAAGAAAAGAGGACGGTAAATGAATATTTTCCAGGTCAGAAAAAGACTATCAATGTATGGTTGCATTCCATTCAGTCATATTTTTGGTGCGGTAAACTCAGTACCCACCTATCTGCACTTTTTAGGCCACTGTGGCTGTGATGTCATGCCCTGTCTGAGGGAAGTAGCGGCGCAGCATGAGCTCTGTTTTAGGTTTTAATGTGCTACACACGCAACATTTTGCAAACGCAAACTCCCCGAATGGTAATGAAACAAAACTGTGATAGTGAAGTGCCGGGCATGTTCTACTTGAATACAAAAAATCTGGATTAATACGTGACCGTAGAGGCGCTCTTTCGGTACAGTACGTTGACCGGTTCCGCAAACGGAATTTGTTTGAAGCGTCTAGCATCGACGCAGAATTCGCTGGCGGAAAGTTAGCCTATCTGTTCACGAATTTGCGGAAATTGCTCACGCACTTTGTGGATCAATTAGTTTTCTTCAGTCATTAGGAATAAAGCCTTGCACAGTCATTTTTCAGTGGCACGTCTTTTGACTGGTTCCTTAAATTATTTCCAGTTTCGAAAACAGCGCCCTTTGTCAGGCCGAACCTAAGATAGTCTTTGTTTATTGCCATTATTGCGTGCCCCTGGTCACAAAGAAACAGACACACGTATTTTCCGCCAGTTTTAGCCAGCATTACTCTATAGGGGATATCACAATAATTGGTCAAATTTATGGCTAATTGTTCCGTGTCGACATATCAGCTGGAATCCACGCGCGCTGGTCTCAGTTCAAGATGATTTGTACATCCATCCACATTCAACTGCTATCCGCGACTGCGGATGATTCTTTCTACTCTTTCCAATTAAAGTAGTAAATGCCAAGTTGGCCCCTATACATAAGAATGATCAGGATGAGACTACAAATTCAGATTAACACAGGACATGAGTCATGATCAGCCCGTTGAGCAACAGTTATGGCGGGGGAAAAGAATGTTTTATTTCACATTGACTGCATTTCACTTTAATAAAATTATTTCAGAAAAATAAACAAGAATAAACATGTCTCATAAATTACGAATTTGAAAACCTACAAAATGGCGTTTGTGGAACTAGTCAAATTACAAGCAGTCACTCTAATGGGTGTTGATGAAAAAGTATCAAGAGTAAGAAATTGGGATTTATATGGAAAAAATATACGATCATTTCCGATCATAATGACACTAATAACGTGATGAATCCTGGGAATACACGTGTTTAACGTCCACACACTGCACAGTGCACCTCATCACAAGCGTTGATTTGGTACTGCTGTAACGGCAAGCAACAGTTATCGGGCATTTATTTCTCTATGAAGCCGAATATCTCGAAACGATAGTTAAGAGTTAAATCCACAATAATTTACCGTTCCAGCGGTGTCAAACTCAAGGCTGACAGCGAAGTCGTTTTCCCGCAAATAAAGTTTGATTTCTGCAAATTGCGGAACCGGTCAACCCACTGAAGCAAGAATCGAGCTTAAATAATGAAGTAGACTGGCAAACAAATTCACGAAAATCTGTTCTGTCAGTAGCATTTAAACAGCAGGTCCTTAGACTAACACGGTAAGCCAGGGAACCGTCACAAGCGGTTACGTTTAATGTAATTCCACGGCAAGAATAATCCTGATCCTAACGAAACTAACCCCAATGAACGCGAGGAGCTAAGCAACACTGAACTTCTTAAAGCTCAAACTAGGAAAGAAATAATTTCGTTGAGGACTCAAATATTATTTCAACTGTTAGATTTTAATCATTGTAGACACAACTAGGCGTATTACTGCGCTCTGCAGTGGAGAAATTAATTACAGCAACCACAGTTCGGATCTTCACGTGTAATCCTGCATGATGTAAAGCAGTAAAACTGTTCTTGCAGTCAGATGATGGTTCTCATATTGGCCAGGGGGAAAAAAAAAGATTTCAGAGAAAAAAGATAAAATTCTCTTAAACTATTAGTTTGAAGTATTTGAATTTATCTGGATGATGCAAGGAATGTCTACTTCTAATCATAAAGTAATTGCACATGTACAGGTCGTGTTTACTCCAACGAAATACCTGTGCAAATAACTGGACACAAGTTCCGTATACAGGTTCCATAAATTCTATAGGGAGTAGCAAAACGGGAGGAGACTCCGATTCATGGAAGAATACGCTGCGCTCCGCATAATTCAGAGCTTCCAAACAAAGCACACGTTTCGACTTTTGGGATGAAAACAAATGAACAGTCGTCGGACTCTAGATCTCCGAGCCAGTTCCAGAGAGAAAAATACTGCTTCTTGCTCAGTCGCCCTCGAATGAAGATGAAGAATGAAGACGTCCTAAAGCGACACGGATGCTTGATGGCCGATCAGCAGCAAGTGAACTGGAAAAAGGTGAGATGCACAAGCTCCAAAACCACGTCACAAACCCTCCAGAGAAACTCACTTTTGACGAACGTTAGTGTATAAAAAGTAGACCGCGAGGCAAATATAGAAACTAATGGAATGCTCATCAATACAAGGAAGAAGGACAACATTTCGCCCAACAGATCCGCAAGGTTTACAGTGAGGAAAACGCACTGCAGTGACTGTAAGAGGTGATGAACATTGGGAGTTGTAGTCCTAAAAGGGGTCATCCACCTTAAGACCAAAAATCAACAAAAGGTTATTTTTCTTGCTATTATATGTTGGATAATACTCATGAATGACCGAAATAATGATTCATCATACATTGAATGAAAATCAACATCCGGTTACCATGGCAACCGTGGCCATCTTGTATTTTTGGCAGTATTTCTTTGGTAAGCTTTTCTCAGTTGCTATTGTGGATATTTGTTTGCACCCTTTAGAAAAAGACTTTTCATGACCTTAAAATGTCACTACAGAGTTATTTTTCATATTTTTTTTTTCCAAATGAGAATAATTTGATGCTTTTGTTACCATGGATATGTACAGTGGGCACCTAACTTTTTGCCCCTTTTCCATCTCAAAAAAATTTAGTACTGAAAAAAACCTCTCTGTAGTGACATTCAGCCAAGATCAATCTATCACTATGCCAAATTTGAAAGAAATCCGGCTAGAAATAACCAAAAAATATGTTCCAGACGTATGGGACCTACATGCAGTTCTGTTCATACAGAAAATCCATTAGAAAGTCCATTAAATATTTCAGAATATATTTACTCTCACACTTCAGGGCACATATTAAAAAGCTCCAGCACCATAAGGATGTCAAATCATCAACAAGTAGATCAGAGGGATCTAATAGCTGCGACCTGGCCTAGCATCCGTCACGTGACCTAGTGTCCATGACTGGTGGTTTCTTGTACAAGTGTGACCTCGAAATTGGCAAATGACCTTGAAAATCAATAGGGAACCCTTCCTCTGTACCAAGAAGCTTGTAGTAAGATTTAATAGCCATCCATCAAGTAAAACTCGAGTTGCGGTGCGAAAACTGTGAAATGGAGCAAAAGCGACATTTTTTTTTCCGGTGTGACCTTGGGATTCGACAGATGACCTTGAAAATCAATAGGGAACCCCTCCTCTATACCAAGAAGCTTGTTGTAAGATTTCATAGCCATTCATTGAATTAAAGTTGAGTTACGGTGCGAAAACCGTCAAATCAGGCAAAATTGACACTTTTTTTACCTGTGTGACCTTGGGATTTGACGGATGACCTTGAAAAACAATAGGGAACACCCCCTCTATGCCTAGAAGCTATTTCCAAAATTTCATAGCGATCCATGAATTCTAACTGGAGTTACAGCGCGAAAACCTGCAAACAAGGTCGTGACCTCTGTGAACTTGACCTTCGACCATTGACCTCGACCTTGTGCATGGACATCACTTTGGTGAAGGTGAATTACTCCTGAAAATTTCATGATGATACAACGACAGGAACATGGTCAAAAAGGTGTCACAGACAGACGGAAGGACAGACAGACGGACAGACAGAAGCGTTCATAGAGCTGCTTGGTCGTAGCTAAAAATAAAAAAACAGATTTTTTTTAATTTTAGGGTAGATGACCCCTTTAACACCAAATGCATTTCTCATACTGCCGAGATTGCCAACACTGTAGTATCATTTTGTTTGGTGAAAAAGACACACTGCCTGTCCTACTTGCAAATTTCAGAGCTGCATTATGAGGTTGAGAATCACTCTTGGAAAAATGACACACTACTTTGCCAAAACACAATAAGCCATATATTAACTTTTCTGACTTATGAAGCTAGCATTAGCAAACTCCCAACTTCCCCGTCCCCCACCACTGCAGTCCTTGTTTTGACATTTCAAAATTTCTCTTGAGTGCACTTCTCTACCAGCGTGCTTATTGATTTACTTACATCAGTTTCTCTTGAGTGCACTTCTTTACCAGCGTGCTTATTGATTTACTTACATCCGTTCATGGTTTGTAACGTGATGGCATTAGCTGCAGTGCTTTGAGATTGCATTAGCAGCGGTGCTTTGAGATGGCATTAGCTGCGGTGCTTTGAGATGCAATTAGCTGCAGTGCTTTAAGATGGCATTAGCAGCTGTGCCTTGAGATGGCATTAGCTGCAGTGCTTTGAGATGGCATAGCTGCAGTGCTTTGACATGGCATAGCTGCAGTGCTTTGAGATGGCATTAGCTGCAGTGCTTTGAGATGGCATTAGCTGCGGTGCTTTGAGATGCAATTAGCCGCGGTGCTTTGAGATGGCATTAGCTGCGGTGCTTTGAGATGGCATTAGCAGCGGTGCTTTAAGATGGCATTAGCAGCGGTGCCTTGAGATGGCATTAGTTGTGGTGCTCTGAGATGGCATTAGCAGAAGTGCTTTGAGATGGCATTAGTAGCGGTGCTTTGAGATGGCATTAGCTGCGGTGCTTTGAGATGGCATTAGCTGCGGTGCTCTGAGATGGCATTAGCAGAAGTGCTTTGATATGGCATTAGCAGCGGTGCTTTGAGATGGCATTAGCTGCAGCTGCGGTGCTTTGATTTTGTATTAGCTGCGGTCCTTTGAGATGGCATCAGCTGTGGTGCTCTGAGATGGCATTAGCAGTGATACTTTGAGATGGCATTAGCTTCAGTGCTCTGAGATGGCATTAGCTGTGGTGCCTTGAGATGGCTAGTGCTAGTTTAGTGGCTAGCTCTGGCCCATTAGCTAGCTTAGCTGCTAGTACTGGCCTAGTAGCTGTTGAGCCCTTGAAAGTAGCTCAGCGTCTCTGGAGTAACAACCAGTGGGCTCCCAGCAGAGACGCGCTGACGGCTAGCCTAGCAGCTGTGGAGTCTCTGAGAGCAACTTGGCGGCCTCGGCGCAACAACCAGCGGGCTCCCAGGGGAGAAAAACCAACGGCTAGAGCTAACATAGCAACTACCACGAGCCTAGCTGATGTAGGAGAATTCGGTACCAGCCTAAACAACTGACAGCGGGCTCCATGCGGGATCGAACCGAAGGCATCTGGCCCAGAACAGAGGAGGAGCCAAGTCACCACACGTATATGAACATTATAGACGTTTGTAAATCGAAGGGCTTACATATAATACATCTTAACATGAGAGGATTTTTAAATAAAATGCATCAAATTAGGCAGCTTCTGCATAGCTGCATGGCAGGTATTGTCACTGGCTGGATTCTTCAATTTCAGATGTTGAGATTGAAATTGAGAATTATACAGTTATAAGGAAAGATTGAAATCAGGAGGGGAGGAGGGGTCTGTGTGTTTAAAAGGTCAGATGTTGGTTTTTAACATAAGAATGGATTTAAATGAGGATAACATTGAAGCCGTTTGGGCCAACATTTTATTTCCTAAATGTAAGCCAATACTAGTCGGAGTGTGGTACCGTCCTCTAGAGCAAAGTGATTTTTATACAAAGCTAGATGATCTATGTGCCAAACATATGGAGTTTGTAATAGGAGAGGTGATAATTCAGGGAGACTTCAATACTGATGTTGTAAATAACAACCATTTTATCATAAATTTGGCCATTGATCAAGGGCTTTTCCCCACTGATCTTATTTTAGCAAGAGCTGTTCCTCTCCATAAAAAAAGGTAGTAAATTAGACCCTGGAAAATTATCGCCCTGTCTCGATTTTAAGCACAGTGTCAAAGGTGATGGAAAGAAAAAAAAAAAAAAAATATATATATATATATATAATTTTTTTTTTTTTTTTAGGGTTTTAAGCTTTTTTATACTCGGCAGCTGTGCTTTGGAACAGGTAACCCCATTATCTTAAATCCACCGGCTCTAATTACGCGTTTAAATCCTCTGTGAAGAATTGGATCAGGAGATGCAGAGTCTGGGTGTAAAAGTTTTAGTTTTAACTTCTAGTAGTATTTTCTATAGGGATAAAATGTTGTTGATTATTGTTACTGTATTTTAAAATATGGGTTTTTTGAGTTGTGATGAACACGTATTGTTTGTTTCTTTTATGTTCTGTCGCCCCTGCGTGGTCGGCTCACCCACGCTTCCCCACGGTGTCGTACAGGCGCAATGTCGCCATGCACCCACACCTTCACTGCTTACACATGCACTCAAACACTTCTCGCATCAGTTCATATTCCAGTCCAGCATTTTTCTTTAGGACCACAATGGAAATAAGCTATCAGCTTTATTGTGTCTTATCCTTTTGATAATGTGTGGACCAAACATGTTTTACTACGTGTTTCATTATCAATAAAGATTTCAATTCAATTCAATACACGTGACAAGCCCTGCATGTGCCCTCAATCATTTAAAAATCATTTAAATACACATCAGAAAATGCTTGCTGGAGTAAATGCCTTCATAAGTACTGAGTGTGGGAAATTCTTCAGTAAGAAGACATCTTTCAATGCACACTTGCAGATTCATGTGGATGAAAAGCCCCACAAATGTTTTCAGTGTAAGAAATGCTTTTCTGGAGCGTCAAATTTGAAAAACCATGTGATGATTCGTACGAAACTGTTTTCACTGTAATGGAGCACTGTAACTGGCAGCCAGAGAAAAATGGTGGCAGGTAAGGTAGAACCAGCTGGAGCATGGAGCAAGATGTCTGAAGGAGCGTGAAAGAGCGTATGCCAAGGAAAGGCCCATATGAAGCTGAAAAACGTGCGAAAGGGTGAGTGCTTTATGATGAGTAATGCATCTGACTATTTGAACAGGTGTACATAAAGTGGGGAGTATTTTAGAAAATAAAGTGTGATTTGTTTTTACACTTGTCCGATTTCATCTAATTCACGAGGGTATGGTATGAAAGTTCATTTTCGAACCTTTCCCTCCCAGCTGCCATCCCATCGGAGAGAGACGATCTGGTGTTAATTAGCTTCCGGAAACTGCCGGGAGTTCTCAAAGCGTTGAATGAATTTACTTTTATTTTGAAACTCACTTGGTGGACTGTACCGGAAATGCAATATTTCAAGACGGTGGCGAGGCCAATTTCCGAAAGCATCTTATGCTGTGCGCTTTTATTTTTTAAAACCGTACGTGAGTTCACTCGCCTGAGAAATGAATTTCTTGTCAAATAGTTGTTTCAGGGGGTTTGTTGGTTTTATCAGGGAGGTTGTTTCACTATTGTGTTGCAGTCCGTGCTAATTTGGCTATGGCTGCTGAAAATATTATTTTGTAGAATTTTGCAAAATTTTTCATTTGGTGTTTGCTTACTTGTCTGACGTTGAAAATCTCACCGTTACACAATGTCAGGCATTGGTCTGTGGCTGCAGAGTGATGATATGATATTGCTGTCAAGAATTAAACTGCGGTGCTCAAGGATTCACTCAAGGTTTTCACTATAAATTTAATGGAGAACGAGGTCCTGAGTTCATTTCTATGATGTGTTGTTTTATCCGTCATTCACGATACACTCATGCAACGTATTTCACGGTAATGTGAGTACATTAGAGATATGGCTACCGAAAACTGAGCTTTGCATGAATCTTTTTATCAATTATAACCCGTTCTTTCGTAATTTCTATGAAACAAGTATACTGGTTTGTATAGCGATGAAACAATGACATCAGAGTTGTACATGCGCAGTTTGGCGGTTGGCAGAAAGCGTGATCAGAACATGAATAACATGCCAACTAGCCTCTTTGGTTCTTCGCTTAAAATCCTCAAAAAAGTGATTCCTGGACCCTTCGCGAACCTGTTGGTGCATCCTGTAACACAACAACTTACTGGCATCGCTATTTTCGATGTTTTATTAAGTTAATATAGAGACGGAGACCTACTTGTGTAAGATGAGCCTTTTTGCCAATCACGTATCAAAACATTGACGTCATCGTGAATGTCGCTATTCCATGCTAGGGTAAAATGTTGGCTGTTGCACTAGGACCTGTTATAATGCAAAATCCCTTCCACTGTTCCCCTCCAGGAGCTGCACTTCTGCACACCTTTGAGCAGCAGTATGATGCAGGCAGGAGTCTGTCTGAGACAGGACACAGAGACAACACTACCAGAGCTCACTGAGCAGCACAGGATCAGACAGAAAGAAGAGGAACTCAGTGGACTGGAGTCTGTCCACATGGCAGAGTCAGAGACAGAGTGTGCTGCACCAGGACTCAACACACTGGAGCCAGAGTGTGTTACAGCACACAGTGGGGTCAGTGATCTACACCACAGAGAGTTGCAGGAACCCAGTACAAATTCAGAGGACGATCTCGGAAATGCTGTTATAACCAGAAAGGTTGATGATGACAGAGATCAAACTGAAGCACAGCAGAGCGCCGAGGAGCCAAAGAATGAAGTTAATGACCAAACACACAATAAGACAGCAGACGGAGCTAAAGATGGCATGTCTTCATGTGAAAAGCAAAAGAAGTGTGTGCACTGTGATAAGACCTTCTCAAAAACAAAACTTTTGAATATCCATCTGAGAATTCATTCCGGTGAAAAGCCCTACAAATGTAGTTTTTGTGGGAAATCTTTTTCCCAGAAAAGTACCTTGAGTAACCACTTATCTGTCCATACAGGTGACAAGCCATATTTCTGCAAAAATTGTGACCTGTGTTTCTCAAGAAAATCTCATTTAAATCGACACGAGAGGACTCATACAGGTGAAAAGCCTTACAGGTGTGCACAGTGTGAGAAGTGTTTTGCTCAACAATCTGGTTTAATTATCCACCGAAGAATCCATACGGGAGAAAAGCCCTACAAGTGCAATCAGTGTGAGAAATGTTTCAGTACAAAACCTAATTTAAATGCCCATTTGACTATTCATTCTAGCGAAAAAGCTCAAAGAAGTGCACAGAGCAAGCAGTCTTCTCCCCAGAGGTCAATGCTCAGTCACTGCTTGAGTGATCCTGCTGTTCAAAAGCCCTACAAGTGCTGTGATTGTGGGCAGCACTTCTCCACTGAGAGCAATTTAAATATCCACTTGAGAATTCATACAGGTGAAGAGCCCTACAAATGTTCTCGGTGTGGGGACTCTTTTCCGCAAAGGTCTCTGTTAAGCTGCCACATGAGTGTTCATAAAGGTGAAAAGCCCTACAAATGTTCCCATTGTGGGAAGTGCTTTTCCACCAAAAGCAATTTAAATATCCACCTGAGAACTCATACAGGTGAAAAGCCCTACAGGTGTACTCACTGTGGGAACTGCTTTTCCCAAAACTCTAGTTTAAATAGCCACATGAGTATTCATACAGGTGAAAAGCTCTACAGCTGTACATACTGTGAGATGTCTTTTTCTACAAAGTCTCATTTAAATAGACACACGAGGATTCATACAGGTGAGAAACCATACCTGTGTGCTCAGTGCGGGAAATCCTTTCATTTAAAATCAGCCTTAAATTGTCACCTGAGGATTCATACAGGGGAAAAGCCCTACAGGTGTACACAGTGTGATAAGCGTTTTTACAAGAAGTCTCATTTAAATAGACATCTGGGAAGTCATACAGTCAAAAAGCCCTATAAATGCATGAAGTCTCATTTAAATGGACACCAGGACAGTCACACAGGAGAAAATTCCATCCATTGTGTTCAGTGTGGCATGTGTTTTACCGCTGAATCACGTTTAAACCTCCACCTGAGGATCCATACAGGAGAAAGGCCCCACCAGTGTGCTGCGTGTGGAAAATGCTTCACTTTAAGGAGTGCTTTAAATGAGCACGAGAGGATTCATACAGGAGAAAAGCCAGAAAAATGCTCTCAGTGTGGGAAATGTTTCATTTCGAAATCTGCTTTAAATCGGCACTGGACAATTCATACAGATGAAAGGCCGTACAAATGTGTTCTGTGTGGGAAGTGTTTTGCAAGAAAAAGCTGTTTAAATATCCATCAGATCAGTCATACTGTTGATAAGCCGTACAAATGCTTTCAGTGTGGGAAGTGTTTTAAAAGAAATAGTGGTTTAAAAATCCACAAGATTAACCATACAGGTGAAAGGCCCTACAAGTGTGGAATATGTGGCAGGAGTTATTTAACAAAATATAATTTAAATTTCCATTTGAAAATTCATTCTTGTGAAAGTTCCAATGAGTAGAAAGGAAGGACTATTTTTCAAACTCAGATTTGAACACAAAAATCTCATTGACGTGAAAAACACTTCATTGTCCTCCTTGTGGGAGTTTTTGCCAGTTATGCAGGTCATGCCATCATTGGAGAATGCACCTAAATATGAAACTCTCTCTGTACTCCTGGCATATTAATCTACTTTAAATGGCCACCTGAAAGTTAATGATGATTGACTGCTTGATGGATTTTATTGGGCGGTGCATTTTTATGTGGGTATTTCTGATGTTCACCAAATTAAATGACCTGTTGAATTTTAACAGAAATTATTTTATTTTGTCCTTGAAAGATTTTTGGAAATTCTCAGTTTCTCATGGTGCTTCATTTAAAGGTATACTGAGCAGGAATTGTCGGTCGCCGTTAGTAAACAGAACATTCAAAGTTGGCCCCCTTCTCCTCGGCTGAAGGGCACTAGAGGAGCTACTGCGCCGCGCAGTGCTGTCTCCCGCCCTCCCACCTCGCCCGCTGTTATTGGCTGGGTCGACACGCCTGCTGCTCAAAGGCTGACGCCCAGAAACATCTCGTACAAAGAAAAATGGGAAACTAGAGATTGTTTGTTCATAAGGCAAAGAAAAAAAAATGTCTCCCCACCCCCCACGCCCCCTCATTGATGTTCACAGGCAGTAAAAGGCACATCTACATACGATGTTGAAAGGGTTTGATGTAAGTATCTGGAACGGGCTCCGAGTTCCAGCCTGTAAACGGTGGGAATGCCGACGCAGACGGGAAACCAAACAAAAGCAACGCGTCTCCCCTCCCTCCTGGGGGTAGACATAAATACAGGCCGACGGCAGAGTCTCTGCAGATGCAGATACCCCCACACACCGCTATAGGGTCATAAGTTATGATTGAGAGTGTTTATTTTTGCAAGAGTTATTATTGAATGGCAGAAAATCAAGTATCTGTAATATAAATCTAGCAGAATTGTCATCACTCGGAAGTTTCCTTACCATGTTATAAGCCTCTCAGTACGTTCGGTTGGCTTAAAATATCAAAAGTGTAAAAAAACAAAAAAAATCTTGTAATCCCGCCTGCATTGTATGCTTTGAAAATATAAACTTATCTGAAAAAACCATATCCCCTTGTATTTGGCCTGCTAATTCTGAGTCTGATGATGAGATTGCAGTCAGTGTTATATAAGTAGCATTGGACAGGTATGCATATCTCTTTAGGAGCATTTTTTAATAGTTTTGTCCTGAACTTTAAAGTGGATTTGTTCAGGCGCATATCTTTGCAATTATTAATTCATCAGTGATCTCACCCAGTAATTAAGCACCCAGAATAGCACTGGATTGATGAGGGAAGAATTAAATAAAACAATTCTCATTAAATATGAATCTAAAATATATTATTTTGCAGGTTTTGTGTTTACCAGATTAGGGAATATGCAAATGCCATCTTTAAGCTGCTTCATGAAGTCTTGCTGTGCTGGTCTCCTGGATTATGGAACAGGATGTTATATTTTCGCAGCTACATAATAAACACATTCAGTCCTGAATGCTCTGCTACTCTGCAGATATGCCTGTATTCAACTCAGCAGTACGAAATACAATGACACACTAACACACTAACGGGCGGTTTATGCAACAAATGTTTTTAGACTTGCCCTGACATATAGACTGAGTATGAAACAGTTGATTTACTAGTATGATGTGCAGTAACTGAATTATATTCATGTGGTTTTGCCTAATGTAATAATGCTTGAAACAATGTTCACAATAAGGGCAGTGAACTGAGTTTTCTTCAAACAATTTCCCACCAGTAGGAAAGATGTGTCCTGATGCAACGACAAAAATGCGCCCCGTCTCATGATCTGTGCGACTGTGATTGGATGAAAGATCGCTCCGCCTACATTGGAGTATGATTTACTTCAAGAAAAGCACTTTTCTGAATGCTCTAGCCAAACCAAAGAAAGACGAACACAATTTGTAAATTTTAAGTGAACTAGAAAAGTTCACATATTTTCACTTTTCATCAATTGTACTTGGCATGCTGCTAAGAGAAACTGATGGGCAGTGGGCAATGTTTAGTAGTTCATACATACTTCAAAGGGCACTTCAGTTTGGAAGCCTTGAAGGATGTGGCTCTTGCACCCCCAACAGAAGTAGGAAGGATTTCCTTCTGAAAAAAACAAGATCCTCTTGGGAATCCTTTGGTAAATCAACTTCTGCAGGACTCGAATTTTCTTCATCAAATGCCTGATTGGTTTAAGACTGGTGAAGCACTTGGCCAGTCTGGAGAATTGGCCAAATAAATGCGATTGCCAAAAAGATGCAACTTTTTTTTTTTTTTTTTTTGGTAGTGTATGCATTTCTCTTTCCGGAAAAAACTGCACATGAAGGCGCTCCTGAGCCATACGATTCCCCCACCACAGGGATGCACCTCATATCTCGCTTAGAAAATCTGACAGAAATCAACAATATATCTGACTAGTGCTGATAAAACTTGCTGCAGTCTGAGCATAAGGTTGTGCAATGTCAACAACGATGCCACTGTTTGGCAATGATATCAATTAAGCAAGATTTTGTAAGATAACTTTAGTTAACAAGGTGGTTATATTATGTGTTGAAATTGTTGAAAACCACAAGGTATATCTGTCAAGTACTTCGGAATGAATTAATATTGTAGACTTTCTCCATCAGTCCTAACAGAGTTCAGGCTTGAGGGAGTTATTCTCTCCGGTGGCTCCTGACTCACTTGAAACACCTCAGGGTCACCAACACCAACCGGTTGCCTTTGTCCTCTATCTGAATAGCTAAATTATGATATTGTTTAGACGCTATTATTATGAAATTTGTTCAAAAGTGTGAATAACATATTCAGTTTTTTTTTTCTTGTTGGTTTTATTAACAAAAAGTTGTGAAATCTTTTCAACACAAACAAAATAAAAGAACCAAGCGTTCAAAATCATCACAGGAAAAGAAAACATTATTGTTCTCTCCCCAGCTGTTATGAAACTTGTAAAACGATGACAGGAACACGGAAACTCATTAGTTCATGCTCTTGTCTGAAAAAAACTGAGTATCAAGCGATTATCGGTTGACACCATACAGCACACTGTAGGCATCTGACTGTTTAGGACTGTAAGTACCCCTCTTCTGCTGAAGATTATATATTACAATTTCACTGTCAACCATGTCATTTTCAGGCTTCAAAAGTGTGGAAGTGGCTAATTTCTGATCACGTGACAATATTAATAAATTTGTAAATTCCTGAAGGTGCGAGCTGCCCTGGTCTTCGGTCTTAATTTTTTGATTAAGCATTGACATGTACTTCATCATAGTTATCCTAGTATTTGTAAGTTTTGCTCCGATTGCGAGAAATAGGCCTTTTAAATTGGAGCAGAAAATGCAAATTACCATTTAACTGGAATTTCAAGTGAAATCTACTTTTGTATTTGAAAATGAAAATCCCCAGAGTTGACAAAATAGCATGTTGTGTTACCCTGGATGGGTGTTATGACGAGACACTAACATCGTTTGCAGTTTCATTTATGGTTTTGGATATACAGAGCCCTAAAACTCAGGCTTCCCATCAGGTGAGGGTAAAGTGAAATATACATGGTAATTTGAGAGTTTGATATCTCACGATCGCTTAGGAGCTGGGTAATGAAATTTGCACGTTGTTATTGACCTCAGACAGATTTTACAGAATTATTTTCATGAAAATCAGGGGGGGAACCGGGGGGAAGTTTTGTCGATTTGACACGGAATGACCCCTCATTTGTAGCCCAGCCTTTCCCTCTGAAACTTGTCTATGTCTCACTGCAACACACACGCATGATTCCCTGACAAGCAGCTAGGCTGGCATGTTTTCTGACAAAGCTTCGTAGAGCAGAATTGGGGAAGCGTTTGGTTCATGCATATCGCCATGCTGAGAAGATGCTGTTTTTCTCAGTGAAAAGGCAGTGCCTCTTGGAGTTGATTTCTAAAGGAAGAATCAATTGAAAAATCAGTGATGTGCTTTTATTTTCCACTATTCCATAGTTGTACTACCCCAACCATTGAATATGTTCCCTTCATTTTATGGAGCACTTCTTCTTAAGCTTCGTTTGGCAAATCACAACCATAGACTGTATAAAAAGATGGACGCAGCGCCCGGGTCTGGAAACTGATACCAATGAGGAAATCTCAAAAATTTGCATTCTATTTAATGGCCAGCAGATGGCGACGTTGGTGGTTGCGGAAAGACGTTCAATCCTAGGAAGTCAGAGAAAATGACACAAAACTTTCCAATCTGATTTTGGTATCTATCGAAAGTTTCAAGTCTCCTTCGATACATCAGGATGCTCATTATTATAAATTAAGGTCCCAAATAGACTAGAATAAAGGATAAAGCCAGAATATGCTTTAGGGGCGTGGCTATCCTCTGGTCCTTGTCTGATACGGTCAGATCCACTGGTAGATCCACCCTTCGCTCCTCCCTGGATATTCTATTCGCTCTCTAGTCCTATAATAATCACATCCGGTTTCAAAATAACAAAATGGTGCTGTTGAAATTGCCAAAATTGAGTCTTCCTAAATGGTATGCTGAAACCAATGGGTGACGTCACATTTGCTTTGTCCATCTTTTCATACAGTCTATGATCACAACAGAGTGAGCTTTAAGGAAGGGGCCTTAAGGTTAAGTGCAACCCTTAAATTCACTAAAAATTTAAAAATTAAAATTTTCATTTTTTTCTCAATATCAGTTCTCAGAATGATTTCCTGGTAGTTTTTAAAGGCATAATAACAAAACATTGACAATATCTGGTGGGTACATTGATGATACTAGGTCAAAAAAACATTCATCTAACTTTGAGACAGATTTTCTCTGCAAGGGAAAACAGCCTGATTCAGGTTGAGTGAACCTGCGGTGCGGCACTTGCAGCCAGAACAGCTGTAATTACCTGCTTTCTGATGGTATAAACATTCAAATGCTTGTAAATAGATCTCTAAAATGAAAACATTAATTTGGAAAATTGGCATAATATCGCTCCCTTAAATCACATTTTAATAATGACACAGTGAAGGTCACAGGACATTGCAAGTAACTTCACATGACATAAGGCACTAAAGCCTGGCACATTTATGAAGTCACATAAAATTATTTCAAGCTCAATATATTCCATAGAAAAATCATAGACTACAACTACAACTGCAGTTGAGCTGTGTTCGGATAGGATGACTATTTTTCCCTCCAAGAACGTATTTTGTATTTTGCAAAGTTTATGTTATTATCGCGGACATATGAGTTTTTGTTTCTTATCAAATTTTGAAATACAAGGTTTTATCAGCAGGCCGACGATATAATGTATCAAGAGCAACAGATTCCAGCAGTAAATGTCACACTTGAAATCAACTCCACATCATTAAATGAAATAGAGGGAATTACACACAATGGGCCACAGGACAGCCGAGAAGCCATTTGTCCAATTACTTTTATCAAATTAAAAAGGTGGCTGTTCATAAAAAGTGCTTCAATTTCTACAACCAATTTGGTTGTAAATACGCACCAATGCTTATAATCGTTATTTATTTTTCCTGTTTGTTTAGGTCCCTCTCATGCCACCAAAACAACTTTGTCAATCTGACTTCTACTTGAATTCCCAGACAAAGGGTTCCTCAGCAGAACATTACCCAGAGTGCCAGACTCCCTCCACCAGCTTGTCTTCTTCCCATAGAGCGTCCTGGTGCCATCTCTCCCCAGGTAAATGGTGCCCACGTGCCCAGTCGATGACCACGATGTAAATGAAAACGGGACTCCCTGGGACAGGAGACCATCAACTGCTCCAAGGTCCAGTTCCAATGCTCACGGTGCCCATTGTGGGAGCTTTTGGCAGTGGATCGAGAACAAAATATACACTCTGACTGGTCCGCAGCTGCAAGCTCTATATGCAGCATTATGTAAATCACTGAGTGTGGGGAGATATACCTCACAGAGTTACCCATAACCTGTCCAGGGACTTGTGCCACAGTCGCCCCTCTGTCAGTTCAGACCCGACGGGGCAGGGCTTTGTTTCTCTTGTGCATCGATGAGCCTTGGGTGTCGGTTCAAGGTCGTCTCTCCTTGAACTACTGTCGGAAGGTACTCATCACTGCTGACTGGGAGCACCCTAGAAGCCTTCCAAATTTGAGAGACTCTGATGCACTTTTCTGGCCGTAACAATTTGGTAAATGTCAAGGTCCCATTCCTCTCACATCCAACACGCTCATTACGAGACTTGACCGTTCACTCACTAAGGTCTGTCTGACGATCTTGACCTGCACCGTTGTTACGAGAAAGTTTTTTTTTGCCTCCTCATGTGTGATTTTAAGGTTTTGGCTCATCAGTGTATATGTCTTAGTCTTATAACGTACAGTGCTTAACAAATTTATTAGACCACCTATCATAAAAAATGAGAGAACATGAATATTTAGGAAATTCGCAAAAAACTTGTTTAAAACAAAAAATTATTTTGGTATTTCTTTGGCAAATAACGAACTGAAAACACTAAATAGTCCTTATTCACACATAAAAACACATGGCCTCCTTTGACCTTAATAATATTCTTGCATTTGACTGCTAAGAGTAATTTTATTGCTCAGGATTGCAAAAAATTACTTTGCATATATGGCATCTTAATCAAAAAATAAAGTGCTTCACAATTTTTCTCAGCTTTTTTGTATAACGGTGAATTCGAACAACAATAATTATATTTTAGCATTAAAAATATAATTTCAGTTCAAGAGCTTGCACATATCGGAGGATTAACCATAATAGAAACATAAAAAATATTTTGGTAATTACCAAAACTGTTAATTTAGGGCAGTTGTGGCAAAAAGCTTATATTGGGTGGGGGTTTTAATACATTTAACATAACATAACATAACATTAATGGCGAGAGCAGGCTGTTCAGCCCAACTACGCTCGCCAGTTTCTTTATACTATTGTGAATATATCCCTTCAGATACTAAATGACTCAATGGTATCTAGCTTTAAGTCAAGCCTGCTCTTGAAAACCCCCAAGGTCTATGCCTCGACAATATGGTCAGGCAAGCTATTCCACATCGAAATTACTCTTTGGGTGAAGAAATATTTCCAAATCAGTCCTATATGTACCTTTGGTCAACCTCTATTTGTGACCCTAAGCTCTACGAACAACACTTGGTCGAAGGAATCCTACATAATTCACTTTGTTAATCCCTTGAACATATTTAAAAACCTCAATCAGATCATCCCTTAGCCTCCTTTTCCTAAGACTAAAGAGATTAACCCCTTTGTGCAGAAGCCAAATTTGGCTATTTATGGGTTACCCACTTTAATGCTGTATAATTCAAGATTTAAGCTTCACAAAGAGGAAAAATGTGGCTCAATTCAGGAAAGACACTTACAGCATTTAGAATTACATTGTATTTCAGTTTATTTTCATGATTTTGGTAGAGAAAATGAGCAGCAAACATAAAAATTCTTCATGAGAATTCACCATTGAAATTGAAAAAAAAATTATTCTGACGATTGAAAAACTGCTGGGGCTTAAAACTATACATTTATGGTATCATAAACTCCTTGAGCACAAGTAGAATTCATCTTCAAAATTACATTCTAGATTACCTACATGCTATTAGCCAAATTATACAGCTACCCAAGTGTCTCCCCAAAGTCTCAAAATGATTTGCTGTCAAATCATTAAAAAAATCATGTATTTAACACAATTAAAGCTTTAAGGCATGAAATTTAATATGAACGAATGATTTTCTGGTTGAGTTTAGTATGAATTTATCAATATCAGTGCAGTTGAATACCAATGGTCACCAGTAACCTCTCCAAATATGAACGTGCCTTTTCTCCATAATAAAGTTTAGAGTTTTGGCCATTTTTCTTCAAAGCCAGCACAAACACGCATTAAATAAACTGCTAATTAAACGGTCAGAACATTCACCCTGTAATGAAAGCTACCAGTCCCCTCTTCGAAGCTCACGAACCCATTTCAACACTTATAAGGAGCAAGTACACCTCACTAACACAGTAATATCTGAATTCTGAAATATACCTTATTTTAACTGAACAGACACTCCACTTTCAGGGAATATCAAATCCATTGCGTCTCCCGATTCAAAAGAAACGTGCAATGAACGTACCGGGGGTCCACACCAAAATGCACGGGCAGTTCGCGTTTTAAACAGGAAAAAAACCTCGACATTCGACTTAGTTGAGTACATATACATTCCGAAACAGAAAAAAAAAAACAAACAAAAATAGCAGCCTGACCTTTTTCGTGAATCCCTCCTCCAGAGACATTGACTGTATAAAATAGAGAGCGATGTATCCAGTAACAAGAACCCTCCGGTCCTGTTTCATTCGAAATAATTCCAATAGAGCATATCGTTCTCATTTAAATCCTGTAATGTAACTGAACACTTCAAGGCCAGTTTTGCGAACCGATTTTCTATAAATCCCGTCTATTTTAGCCGCGTAATGTGCATAACGTAGACAGGATACAACAGCGCATGCTGATACGCATTGGTTTGTATGCTCTCTGTTTGTCCAATCAATGTGTTTCACTTACTCTAAAATGTTTTAACACTCGGGAATTGGATAAGAAACGAGCCATTCAATACATTGTTATCAGGGAAACTGCACGAGGCCATGAAGTGTAACTCTACAATTACGCAGAAGAGCTTGAGTGTATGGTTGAGTGATTGGCTATCAACGCCAGTACTCGGGTGGATATAAGGAAGCGCTGGATTTGGCAATGAAGGAATCTACGCGTAAATCCACGGTAGGGAACTACAATTTTTTTTGTATGGGACAGCTGTAATAGGCAATAGAATGTGAGAGAATTAATACCATGTCGATTTTTTTGCCTCAGAAAACTGATTTTTATGAACTACTAAATGGAATACTGTTAGCTCACTGTGGCTAAACTGGTTGCTACAAAGGATAACGATTTTTTCTGTGTCAAGATATAGTTTTTTCAAACTGCTGAATCGACACTATGGGCAAGGATACTGACCAGTTTGCACATCAGGCTTAGCTGAGGAGTTTAATTCATGCAGCTCTCGAAAAACAGGGAGTGGAGTGAACTTCACCGTATTCAGAACCGCGTTCGAGGTCTGCTTGCTTGTGAACATTCAATAACTGATCCGGGGGTGCTATCTAGTGATCGAGTACAGTAACAGCGTACTTCCAATTTGCAGGTCTATAGACGCGGGCATCTACATCTGCAGAAAGGGGTTAAGGATCTTCAGCCTCTTCTAATAGCTTTCTTCTTTTATACCTGGAATTAGCTTAGTGGCTCTTCTCTGAACTTTCTCCAGAACCTCTATATCTTTCTTAAAGTATGGTCCCCAGAACTGTACACAATACTCCAGATGTGGCCTGACGAATGTGTAGTACAAAAGAAGCATCACCTCCTTAGCTTTGTACTCAATACTTTTGGCAATGTATGCCAGCATCCGATTGGCCTTTTTTAACTGCACTGGCACAATGGCTAGAGCCTGTGAGGGTTTGGTCAACAATCACTCCCAGTTCTTTCTCGTGTGGAGCACATTCCAGTTTTAAACCTCCCATGAAGTAATTCCGTCTAATGTTTTTATTACCTACATGTACAACTTTACATTTCACTACATTAAATTTAATTTGCCACATTTCTGCCCAATTCTGGATTCTATCCAAATCATTCTGAATAACTTTAGTGGACTCTAAACTATTTGCCAAACCCCCCAATTTAGTATCATCTGCAAATTTAACTAATCTGCTCACAATATTCCTATTAAGGTCATTATTGTAGATGAGGTACAGCAGGGGTCCCAACACCGATCCCTGGGGGACGCCACTCCCCACCATACCTAGCTCAGACGAGATACCACTGATCACCACTCTTTGTGTTCTGTCCTGTAACCAGTTTTGAATCCACTCCAAAATACCTCCTGTAACTCCAATGGAACTCAATTGTTAAGCACTGTATGCAAGATATACACATAAGAAACACAACCTCATTTCCAAAAAAGTTTGAAAATGCCCAGTAAAACTGTACATAAAACTGAATGTAATGATGTGAAGGTCATTTAAACTCTCTAATTGAAAAAAGTATCAGATGTAAAAACAGAAATTTTATTGTATTTTGAAAAATATCTGCCAAGTTTGAATTGGGTGGAGTGGGGTGTGATTCACGACAAATAAAAATTCCATCCACAAAATCTGACTTCACCTAGAACTTGTCACTGGGCGGGAACTTTTTGAGACACAGCGCACCCTCCCTCTCTGACAGTTAGCACGTCAGCCAATACCAACCAGTAAAATTAGGTAAAGCCACTCCCACCTCCATGGACACACCTCTCTAATTTACAAATCCCCACCGTGGAAAAGCGCTGTCAGGTACAGGAAGTAAAATGCTTCACCAACTTCCATTGCATGATGACTTTAAATTACTCTGACAACAACAGATGGATTTTCGTCTATATGTGTCATCATATGACGATTTAAAGTACTTTTTTGGGAAAAACCCTTTGCACACTGAATGCATTTATAGGGCCTTTCACCAGTATGAATTCTGTGATGGATATTTAAATGTGATATTGAACAAAAACACTTGTCACAATCAGGACATTTGTATGGCTTTTCACCAGTATGACTCATCTGGTGACAATTGAAACCACTTCGATGAGAAAAACACTTACCACACTGAGTACATTCAAATGGCTTTTCTCCTGTGTGGACTCTCTGGTGAGATTTTAAATGAGATATTTTTGAAAAGCACTTCCCACACTGCAAACAAGTATAGGGCTTCTCACCTGTATGAACCATCTTGTGGCATTTTAAACCACTTGTGTGGGAAAAATTCTTTCCACACTGGGTGCATTTGTAGGGCTTTTCACCTGTATGAATTCTCAGGTGTGTACTGAGGTCAGATTTTCTACAAAAACACTTTCCACACTGTGCGCACTTGTATGGCTTTTCACCTGAATGAATCCTCATGTGTGTCTTCAAATCAAATTTTTTACAAAAACTTTTCTCGCACTGTGTACACTTGTGGGGCTTTTCGAGCAGATGAGTTTCACCATGTTCATGAATTGTCATGTTTTGATTGACACTTAATAGGCTTGATATTTTACTTGACGGCCCTATCTTGGGAACAATCATCATATTCATTGTCTGACTGTGAACATATTTTTTGCTACAAAGAGTGGTTTCATTGATTCTGTCAAAGTGATGATTTAAGTCACCACAGTTAGAGGGTCGATTATGAATTTCTGCAATTTTACAGCATGGATTTGATTCTCCTGCCCATCGCCATGGTTCACACTGGTCTTCTTGACCAACACCAGCACCATTCATCACCGCATCCATGAGATCATCCACCAAAACTTCACAGTATTCAGACTTGAGCAGATCAGATCTGGCATTTACACATTTAACATCCTGCAAGTCGCTGATATCCTCTGCTTCGTGATATCCTCCATCATCAGACTCTGTTTTGATTTGGTCAGGATGCAGATGGGTCACATATCCCAGCTCTGTACTGTCAAGGCTCTCCATCTTAATAAGATCCCCAGAGTGTGTGGAGCCCAGATCAGTTTCTGTTTTAATCAGTGATGTGTGTGTGTGGTGTACATCACTGACCCCACTGTGTGCTGTAACACACTCTGGCTCCAGTGTGTTGAGTCCTGGTGCAGCACACTCTGTCTCTGACTCTGCCATGTGGACAGACTCCAGTCCACTGAGTTCCTCTTCTTTCTGTCTGATCCTGTGCTGCTCAGTGAGCTCTGGTAGTGTTGTCTCAGTGTCCTCCTGTCTCAGACAGACTCCTGCCTGCATCATACTGCTGCTCAAAGGTGTGCACAAGTGCAGCTCCTGGAGGGGAACAGGGGAAGGGATTAAGTCTTGGTATTAGACAGGTTCTAATGCTGCTCTTTGTTGGGCAGAAAACGTAACTTACAGAATGTGCAAGGCAAAACCTTCTGTGATGATTGATTGGTGGTTTGCTACGAAAATTATACATTTACTTCACCAATTACTTATATTTTTGAATTAGGCCAAACTTGTGCGAGCAGCAAGGAACTGGTCCATTGAAAGCAGGTTTCATTTCATCCCGCATATGAAGAGCATGAACTGTACTTGAATGCTGCACCAAAACAGCAGTAGCGCTAATTTGAATGAAGTGGTGATCGCGCACACAGAGCCTCATCATTCAGGAATTGGGAAATACTGGCAACCAAACTCTGGGACACATCCAAAGTGGGATGACTGGTGCTTCAATCAGCAATATAAATAATGACGTTTTCAATTAAAAAAATAATAATAATAATCTTCAGCAACCAGCAAAATGGCTGCTAATAGTTGAGCCCGAAATCGTGAAAGAGTTATGAGTTCAGGAATGATGATGTATGAGGAGGAAGAGCCTAACTTAGGGATCACGGGTTTAACAAACGGATCACCACAGGAACAGTTAGTCATAAAGGCATTTTAGTTTCGCAAAGTGATTATTGAAAAATTATGATGAGTTATGGTGAGTTGACTTGGCGTTTTTTTTTAAATATAAATACGATGTGAACCTAACTACCCGGTGGCTAACGGTTAGCATTTGGAGCATCCACCAAAACTCCGATACCCGGTGACAGGAAGATGGCACTACAACCGTGACAGCATGGGTAAGAAAAATACACTAACCAAAAAAAAAGAAATGCAATTACGTAAGCAGGTGCCAAATTTCGAAAATCCAATTAGATGCTTTTGCTCGGAGTTGTTTTTGGAGGCGAGTACTTCTAACATACAAATTTTCACCGTCACTGCGTGTATGCTGGAGCCACCATTCGTCCGGAACCAAACAATTGGCAGTGCTTGTGTTCAAGACTACCATTGTCCTAACACTCCATTTTTGTTTTGAGTTCCTGGCAGACATCAGGGCCTATAAAAGTCTGACCGAAAATGAGTAAAAATTATTATGGATTTTTATGGACGGATTATGATGCCACGACTAACGGAAGCTTGAGAACGCTCGATTGGGATGCTTCTGCGACTAATTGTCGCCAGAACCAGGTCACAACACTGGACACATGGCCGATCGCTCCAGATCTGGTTGGCCACGTATTACGACTCCAGTGTCTGACCGTCATATGACCGACCGTCTGCTACACACCGAACCAACCATCATTTTATTGAAGTAAACCTCAACACAGTCCGTTAAAGCGATGAAATTCTTCGTCCAGCCGTCCTTCTGTTTGTCTGACGTCGCTTTCCAACAGGACATCGCACGTCCACATGTGGCGTATCTGTATGGAGCTCCTTCGGGCTGAAAACATGCAAATCCTTCCCTGGCCAGCGTTTTCTCCAGATCTTTCACCTATAGAACACTAGTGGGACATTCTGGATAGGGCGATCCGGAGACGCCAACCACCGCCAGATGCAGTACATCAGCTAGGACAAGCACTGACCGAAGAGTGTAACAGCGTTCCACAGGCAACAATCAGACGTCTGGTGATGTCTGTGAGACGCAGATGTACCGCTGTGCATGACGCTAACTATAGCTAGAGACTAAAGAAATACTGAAAGTGTCATTTGCGTTTTGTAATTTCAATCTGCACCTTTTAAATACAGCCTACATGGCGATATTTCAACCCGATTTTCTGTAACATCTATTGTCTGAGATTCCCTCTTTCATTTGATACCAAATCTTGATTAATAACAGTTACACTCAATAAAATCAAGAAATAGAAAATTGCTGGGCAGTTGCTAAAGGTACGGCAGTTTTCCAATGCATTTCAATGTAGAGAGGTACGGCAGTCCCCATTTCAAACCCTGACCCCTAACCTAACCCCCTAACCATAATCCCTGATCCCTTCAAATGGACTGCCGTACCAATAAAAACGGCCGTATCTGTAGACACTGCATTCTTTTTTTGCTCAGTAAAAGTTTTCCAAACTGAGAGGATAACGAGCCCTCGATCACGACGTATTTAGACGTGTTTAACAATTACTACACGACTCAGTTAACATCTCCAGATGACGGTAATGTCTTATAGACTTCAAATGATGAAGAGCCCAAAACGTGTATTTATCCTGCTTGGTTTATTTACAAGTTCTCTGGGTTATTGTTTCCATCGAATCACACTGGACTTCCACGGAACTGCTACGATTTAACTAACAAATAATTACTGGGATTTGCTTTAGGGCTATTTGTCTACTTAACTGAAAAGTAATTCATAGGTTAGGCCAACCACATGACCGACAGAGCAATAGGCTAAATTACAACCTAGTTCTGCATAATTTTACGAATTCAATCATTCATTTCATTAACGTTTTCCATGTTTCACTGATACGACAGGGCGCGGAAACTGAGTATCATAGAGCCGTATTGTGCCGACACTGGAGGATGGGAACTAGGCTGTCGCTTATTAGAAAATACTGGGCACTGTCGGCTCATCAAGATTATGGCGAGAAACTCACCCTAATTCGTGGATGACTCCGTTGGTTAAATACATCAGCTGTAACGATTATTCAGCATCAATTCTTGTCAACGTGCTGCACTGCGTCTGTCGAAGCCGTTTTAATCTTCAGCCTGGGGCAGTGTGTAGTGCAGCCGCTGAACTGAGGGCGTGAACCCAGTAAACGAAATCGAGAAACGGTTCACGCGAAACCGCAACGTATCACAATAAAAGTTATGAATATGTGCCATCATACTTGGTTGCAGTGTTGAGCGCAATAAACACCATACTGTGGTTTAAAAGGGAAAAATGGCGAACCCTTGGATTTACCTGCATTGATGCATCCAGTTGATTTTGTTAGGAGAAGTGCGTCAACTGAAAATCTGATCTGAATCCACACCCTAGAATCCATGTAAATGTGGGGGGGGTTTCCTTGCCCAAGATATGCCCACCGAAAAGCTAGAAATCCCTCCAAATGCAGAGTGCGAAATCCTTCAGTAAAAAGTTTCAATGAAATGCCCTCCTGAAAGTTCATTCATAGGAAAACACCATCACATGTAATTTCTGTGGGAGGTGTTTTCCTCAAATATGTGCTTTAAATTATCTTAAGAAAATTCATACAGACCAAGGTCTTCAAATGTTTACATGCAGGAAATGCTTCTGGTCAATGACTGTGTTAAATGTCCACCTAAAAACTCATACAGGGGAAAAAGCCTAATAAATGAGCCCAGCGTTTCAGTGCTTTTGCACCATATCTCTGTTTAGAATCCATCAGAGAATTCATACAGGAGATGGGCAGTGTCAAAGAAAAAAAAAAACAAGTCAATTGCTCGAATGGGGAGTATAGAGGTTACCCCATTTATGTTTTACTGGCGCTGATGTTACCATACTGATTGGTTGGAATTTGATTTGTTTTCTTGCTCAAATTGGATGAAGTTGTTCACTCAGTAGAGCAAGGGCACAAACTCGGGGGTTAGGGGAATGCATCCCCCCAATATTGAAATCATGCAATTTTGATCCCCCCAGTAATGTGCTTTGATAAAGGAAACATCAATGAAAAGATAAAACGTATTCTCACGGACATAAACGATTCAGTTGTTTTGCCCTCCGATCATAAAATGTTACTCCAGTGCAATAAAGGCATTCATTTTGTGTGATTTGTCTGTCACTTATCTTTGTGCCACATGTTATGGCCCCAATTTGATATGACATATAAGACAGCAAGGGATTACAGACAAAACTCCCAAACTTAAACAGATTTAATAACATAAAGCACTGACACTAACCTACAATTTACACTACTGACCAGATTGATTATATACAGGAAAAAAAATATTTACAGTCCCTTGGTGGGGTTGTTTGGTGATGTTCCTGGTGAAGAAAATGCTCCAATACAGGCAAAAATCCACAAAAAGCTTCACAGGTCTTGAAAAGAGTGACAGGTCTGGTCAAATGTATCCTTCTCTTAGCAATTTCTCCTACTACTTTACTCTCTCAGTTTTTCTCCTTATATACTCTTTTGCAGCCCCCTCCCATCTTTTAGACTTTTTTTTTATTATCTGGGACTTTCTGTCTCAGACATGCCCAGGACATGCCCAAACCAAGCTCCAGTCTGGGCTTAACAAAAAAAGGTCAATACTGCCATCTAATGGCTTCTTTTTACAATACACCTCCATTCCAAAAGAGAAAAATTTTGACTCATAAAGGCAAAATTTTTCTTTTCAAAACAAAAATGGATACGTAGACACTTGTGTATACATACATATAATACAATATGCTAATAAACATGTGAAATATACACATACTCAAACTTGGGATAAGCAATCAGCAAGAACATTGTCAGTATCCTTTACGTGCTTAATTTCCAAGTCAAACTCCTGTAAAATCAAACTCCAATTCAACAATCTCCAATTCTTGTTTTTCATCTTACTCAAAAACATTAACGGATTGTGGTCAGTGTACTCAATCATTGGCTTTTGCCCTGTACAAACATAAACCTCAAAGTGTTGTAAGGATAGAACCAGAGCCAACAGCTCCATCTCTATTGTGAAATAGTTCTTTTGGTGGCGATTGAACTTCCCGGAGAAGTAAGCCATGGGATGCTCAATGTCATCAGAGTCACTTCTCTGTAGGAGCACAGATCCACAAGCTTGGTCGCTAGCATCAACTGCAATGGAGTACAGTTTGGTGAAGTCAGGAGATTTGAGCACGGGGAAGTGACACAGCAGAGATTTCAAGCGATCGAAGGCTCTCTGGCATGCTTCATCCCAAGTGAACCTTAAGCCTTTCTTCACTTGGTTGGTGAGACTGAGAGCAATCTCAGCAAAGTTCTTGCAGAACTTGCGATAGAACCCGATCATTCCAAGGAAGCGGCGCAAAGCTTTCTTGTTGTTAGGAACTGGAAAGTCTATGATGGCTTGGACTTTAGCATTTATGGGTGCCACCTTAACCTGGCCTATGACGTAGCCAAGATACTTGACAGTAGCACAACCAAAGTCACTCTTTTTCAGGTTAACAGTCAGGTTGGCCTGGGTCAGACGCTGGAACAACGTCTCTACATCTTTCAGATGTTCTTCCCAGGAGTCACTCCATGTGATTAGGTCGTCGATGTACACACTTGTGTGTGGCAATCCGGCGATTGTAGACTGTATTACTCTTTGGAATGTGGCTGGGGCATTTTTCATGCCAAAGGGTAAGACTTCATACTGGTACAACCCAGATGGTGTGGCAAAAGCAGAGATGCTCTTGGCCCACTCAGTTAAAGGCACACACCAATAACCCTTCAATAAATCAATCTTGGTCAGAAACTTTGCTTGCCTCACTCTATCGATACAATCATCAATCCTAGGTATTGGAAACACATCAGTTCTAGTTACAGCATTGACTTTGCGATTATCTGTACAGAATCTAGTACTTCCATCAGGTTTTGGAACTAGCACACAGGGTGAACTCCAATCTGAGTTGGAGGGTCTGATAATATCATGTTCAAACATGTACTCAACCTCTTTCTCAGCAATCTTTCTCTTTTCAGGATTTATCCGGTACGGATGCTGTTTTATTGGTTTTGCATCACCAACATCCACATCATGAGAGGCTATAGAAACTCTCTTTGGAACATCAGGAAATAGACCTTTATATTTCTTGATCAACCTCTCAAACTGGTCTTTCTGCGAGGGTTCTAAGTGCTGGAGTTTTACATCAAGATTTTTTCAACACTTCAGAATTTGACAATTTACATGAAAGAACTTCAGCTTTAATTCGAGGTTCATCATCTTGAAACTCCCCTTCATCTTCACAAGTCTCAGCCATATGAGGATCTGAAGTGACAGCTGCAACCCTAGCATTTCTGTCATGATAAGGCTTCAGCATGTTAATGTGACACAACTGTTTTAGCTTTGTCTAATCTGGAGTCTTCACAATGTAATTGAGATCATTGAGTTTTGTCAGAATTTCATAAGGACCATGAAATCTAGCCTGCAATGGATTGGACTGCAAGGAAAACAACACATGAACCTTGTCTCCTGGTTTAAACTCACGGCTTCTAGCCTTATGATCATACCAAGTTTTCATTTTTCCCTGACCTGATTTCAAGTTCTCTTCGGCTAGGTCACAAGCTGCACACAATCTTTCCTTGAACTTGCTAACATAGTCTAACAGACTGATATGCGGTTCTTCCTCTTGCCATTGTTCACTCAACAATAGCAAAGGTCCTCTCACTTCATGGCCAAACACTAGCTCAAACGGACTGAATCCAGTAGACTCCTGCACTGCTTCTCTAGCTGCAAACAACAGCAAATGAACACCTTCATCCCAGTCTTTCTCATGGTCATAACAATAAGTCCTCATCATTGTCTTGAGAGTGGAATGAAACCGCTCTAAGGCACCCTGACTCTCTGGATGATAGGCACTGGAAAGAATCTGCTTCACACCTAGTTCATACACAACCTGCTGAAACAATCCGGAAGTGAAATTGCTACCTAAGTCTGACTGAATTTCCCTGGGAAGGCCAAACAGTGTGGTGAACTTTATCAAAACCTTCGAGATTGCAGTTGCCTTGATGTTACGTAGAGGTATGGCTTCAGGGAATCTGGTAGATGCGCACATGATTGTCAACAAGTACTGATTTCCAGATCTAGTCTGGGGTAATGGACTAACACAATCAACAATGACCTTAGAGAATGGCTCCCCAAATGCTGGGATAGGCTGCAATGGAGCTACAGGTGGGTCTAACTGGTGTTTTCCAACTACCTGACAAGTGTGACAGGTTTTGCAAAAGTTGGAAACATCTTTCCGAAGCCCAGGCCAGAAGAAGTGTTTCATGATCTTATCAATTGTCTTGTTAACACCAAGATTACCTCCTAAAGGTAACCTATGAGCCATTGTTAAGATTTCATTCCTGTAGACCTTCGGAACAACAATTTGCTTGACCACTGCCCAATCTGCATTGGCAGGGATATGAGGAGGGCGCCACTTCCGCATCAACACACCATCCTTGAGATAATACCCAACTGGAACTGTGCCTATTTCTTTATCAGGATGGGCTGCCCTCTTTTGTACATAAATTTCAGGATAATTAGTTTGCTCCGGAATCAACCGCTTTCTGGACTGAGACACGTCTCCAGTCACATCAGAATCACCAGACCCATCTGGCTGGCTGAACAAAGAACTGATAAATGTGTCCGATAAGTCCTCAAACGGAGAAACCATAGTAGGCCGAACAGAGTCATGAGGCAAACCACCTGAGTCATGACTATTCAGTGTGCTGGACGGGACCACATCATCTTCTTCTTGAACCTTCTTAGCCAAAGTATGGGTCACTGCACAGGAAGGATACAGAGATGGGTCTTCATCGCCATCTTCAGTGCTTGGCTGTGAAGTAAGATGAACAGGGGGTACTACATTGCCCCCAGCCAGGTAATTGCCTAGCAACAGAGAAACACCCTTGATAGGTAGACTTGACATAAGTCCCACCTTTACCTGTCCTGTAACTAAATCTGACTTCAAGAATACGGAGCACCGGGGTACAGATACAGTCCTCGCTTCAATACCCTGTACAAGTATGAAATCCCTAGAAGCATTCTCATCACGAAACTCCAAAGAGTCCATCAACAAAAGTGACTGAGAAGCTCCGGTATACCTTAGGATATATATGGGGACAGGAGTAGTATGCTCATTCAGAGCCACAAATCCCTCTGACACAAAATGAAGAAATTCCTCCCTCACAAAGTCAACAGTATCAGGCTTCTTAGCCCCACAAAAAGCAGGCAATTTAGCAGATCGGTCATCTACTACAGGGGTTTCTAACCTTGTTTTCACAAAGGCATTTGGTTTGGTATCCTTTTCTTTTTCTTTCTTAGCTTTAAGGAACCAACAGTTTGTTGTAACATGACCAGATTTCTAGCAATAATTACAAATTAGACCACTTTTGTCACTGTCAGCTTTCACACTTTGATAAGACCTGTTACTGGATTTCTGAGCACCATCACCAGATTTGTCTTTGTCTTTGGGTGAGGAATCTTGGGTATCACCATAACCCTTTTTCTGAAATTGGGACCATCTATTTTTACTGCTAGACTGAAATTTGGACTTATGTGTGAGAAAATATTCATCTGCAAATCTGGCAGCTGATTGCAAATTCCGTGCTTGCTTCTCATTAAGGTAAGTCTTAATATCATCCTTAACACAATTCTCGAATTCTTCAACTAACACCATTTCTTTTTAGTGAGTTGAAATCATCCTTGACCTCCATAGAAGTACACCAGCGCTCAAAGCCAACCTTCTTCTCGTTAGCAAATTCCACATAAGTCTGATTGTCAGATTTCTTCAGACCTCTGAATTTCTGTCGGTTAGCCTCTAGGACCAACTCATGAGCTGTCAAAACAACCTTTTTGACAACCTCATAATCAGAGGAATCATCTGCAGACAAAGCTGAATAGGCTTGTTGAGCTAAACCCTTGAGGACAGTTTGGAACATCAGAGGCCAGTGTTCCTTTGGCCACTGGCAAATCTTAGCTACCTTCTCAAAGCACTGGAAATACTTATCAACTTCCTTCTCCAAAAATGGAGACACCAGTTTTACCTCCTGGCTAGCCTGAAATTCGTTTTCAGCTGCTATTTTGATTTTTAGTAGCTCTGTTTGGAGCCTTTCGTCCCTATCTAACTTCTGTAAATCAAAATCTCTCTGTCTCTGTCTCTCTCTTTCCTCTTTCTCTCTCTCAAATTCTCATTGTTTTTCTTCTCTTGCTAATTTTTCTAACTCAAACTGCCTTTCTTTCTCTCTTTCTCCCCTCTCAACTTCTCTTTGTTTTTCATTTTCCTCCCTTTCTCTTTCTGCCCCCTCAAATCCTCTTTGTTTTTCTTTTTCCTCCCTTTCTATTTCAAGCATTTTTAATTTAAGTTCCATTTTTACATTTGGATTTTCCACTGGAAACTGTTCCAGATCTCCTGGTGCAAACACATTTTCATCAATGTAATATTCAACAATCTCTCTAGCCAGTCTTGCTTTTTGCATGGCTGGTTTTACCTCTGTCAGCTCTAACTGTCTGCATATTTCCAACAGTTCTGACTTTTTAAAACACTCAAAACCTCTACGGTTGGTGATGCCAAGAAATCATCCACTGCTGTTGATCTGTCAATATATATCTAGAAAAAAAAAAAAAAAATTTTACAATTTGCAATGTTAGATTTTCAATAAATGACTCACGCAGTGGTCTATCCCAGACTTGAGCCCCCAATTTGTTATGGCCCAAATTTGGTATGACATATAAGACAGCAAGGGATGATAGACAAAACTCCAAAACTTAAAGGGATAGTTCGGGATTTTCCACATGAATCTGTATGGCATCACCGTCTTTAGTCTCGTGCACAGCACACACACTGACTTTCCCCTGACAGTGTCCTGTGAGTCTAGTTCTGTCCAGTTTTGGTCAAAGCGAAAGTAGTTCCGGCAGGTTTCCTGGGGTCTGCAAAGTAAAACGTTTTTCTTCTCAAATCAGTACGTGTTCGAACAAGTGATTTATTTGCATAACAAAACCCTGGTATTCCAAAAAGTCACATCTTGTAATAGCTTAGGGCTACTTTCTCTCAATAGCGATCACTGCGCGCTGTCACTGCTAACAGCTGTGCGCACTAGCCAACTACTTTCATCAGTTGTTCGACAGTGTTTACATATTCCAGCCAGACGAGGATGCCTCCCTACGATCGAGGACGGCAGAGCGAACTGACCCAGGGATAACCGGAGCACTCGGAGTAACTTTCCAAAGGATTTTATTATTATTTCGGGAAGACGCTGGTGCGTCGACACCAAAATAAATATGTATGCTGGGTGCTGCGGTCATCCCTCGCTCTAGTAGCTGAGAAAGGTAGCCAAGTTTGTCTTGATTATGCTAGCCAACGCTGTGACTGGTGTCATGGACCTCTCATCCAAACCTAGAAACCATCCACACCCGTCCACGTAGTTTCTGACGATTGTAATAACAGTACAATAATAACAAATCATATTATGTTTCATAAGCTTCACAGGTAATATGACACCGATAGATGAATCTATGTTGCGCTTACATAGCCCTCGGTGCAGCACCAGAAGGCTATGCACGGATGCTATAGAAAATCTTTTGTACAATTTTGTTTACCTGGGGTGTAGGAACAGCAGAGCTCAGTTGTTCGACAGTGTTTACCGGCTATAGACCTACGACGCTAACGAGCTAGTTCGAGAGCTAAAGAGTGAAGTTCATCAGCTTCTCCAAAAAATAGTTTATTTGATAAAAATGGTGCGCACTTGCGATTATCCAGGCTGTACCAAGAACGACGTGAGTGAGTCTCCTCACACAGTCCATCGCTTCCCTGTGGCGGGCGTAGCTCTGAGGCAACTTTGGCCACTTGCTCTGGGCTTCCAAGTGTACACCAATCTACTAAAAATGAAAAAGCTTCGCGTTTGCAGTGTGAACTTCAGCGAGGACGACTACTTTCCTTCATAACGGAGGAAGAGACGGGTTTTGAAGAGCTCTGCTGTCCCTACACCCCAGGTAAACAAAATTGTACTAAAGCTTTTCTACAGCATCCGTGCATAGCCTTCTGGTGCTGCACCGAGGGCTATGTAAGCGCAACATAGATTCATCTATCGGTGTCATATTACCTGTGAAGCTTATGAAACATAATATGATTTGTTATTGTTGTACTGTTATTACAATCGTCAGAAAATACGTGGACAGGTGTGGGTGGTTTCTAGGTTTGGATGAGAAGTCCATGACACCAGTCACAGCGTTGGCTAGCATAATCAAGACAAACTTGGCTACCTTTCTCAGCTACTAGAGCGAGGGATGACCGCAGCACCCAGCATACATATTTATTTTGGTGTCGACGCACCAGCGTCTTCCCGAAATAATAATAAAATCCTTTGGAAAGTTACTCCGAGTGCTCCGGTTATCCCTGGGTCAGTTCGCTAAGAAGTAGTAGTTTCTCTCGAGTCTGCCGTCCTCGACCGTAGGGAGGCATCCTCGTCTGGCTGGAATATGTAAACACTGTCGAACAACTGATGAAAGTAGTTGGCTAGTGCGCACAGCTGTTAGCAGTGACAGCGCGCAGTGATCGCTATTGAGAGAAAGTAGCCCTAAGCAATTACAAGATGTGACTTTTTGGAATACCAGGGTTTTGTTATGCAAATAAATCACTCGTTCGAACACATACTGTTTTGAGAAGAAAAACGTTTTACTTTGCAGACCCCAGGAAACCTGCCGGAACTACTTTTGCATTGACCAAAACTGGACAGAACTCGACTCACAGGACACTGTCAGGGGAAAGTCAGTGTGTGTGCTGTGCACGAGACTAAAGACGGTGATGGCATACAGATTCATGTGGAAAATCCCGAACTATCCCTTTCAACAGATTTAATAAAATAAAGCACTGACACTAACCTACAATTTACACTACTGACCAAGATTGATTATATACAGGAAAAAAAATATTTACAGTCCCTTGAGATGGGGTTGCTTGGTTATGTTCCAGGTGAGGAAAATGCTCCAACGCAGGCAAAAATCCACAAAAAGCTTCACAGGTCTTGAAAAGAGTGACAGGCCTGGTCAGATGTATCCTTCTCCTTGCAATTTCTCCTACTACTTTACTCTCTCAATTTTTCTCCTTATATACTCTTTTGCAGCCCCCTCCCACCTTTTAGACTTTTGTTTATTCTCTGTGATTTTCCGTCCAAGACATGCCCAGGACATTTCCAAACCTAGCTCCCGTCTGGGCTTATCAAAAAAAAGTCAATACTGCCATCTAGTGGCTTCTTTTCACATTACACACACTAGACAGAAGCTTGCATTTGACCACATCTCTTCTGTGCTCCAAAGCTAAGGATATAACCTGTGGCCAGGGAGAACGCCTCCTGAGTGATTCATGATCTGGAATACAACGGCTTGATCTAACCAGCCTGCACTGTGACTTCTCCATCAGCCTCCCCACGCGGTATATGCAGCATATTTGGGACATTATCTTCAGGTTTGTCAGCTACTGATATTATCATCATTTTGGGGATAAAAGTATTTTGGACTGGTATTTGGGCAATGGGCTCGGTGAAGAAATGCCAAGTTGAATTTACAGTACTTGAGTCGTGAGCAGGGGCCAAGCGAAACTGTCTCGCAACAAGTTCTGCACATTCTTTAGGGGATTGAAACAGACATAGCAAGAGAGACCACACCACCACACCATGAAATCTCAGGATATATGGCATAGGTGTTTGATTGCCCTTCTCTTTTCTGCATTATGGTTTTTTTGTCTCTGAATGTGCTTTTCTTTCTGTCTCCAGCTTTCAGGACTCTCAGTGCAGACATCTTGCAGGAGATCGTGAAGGTCTGAGAAGAGATAATGGGAACCATCCTTCAGCTCTTTGGTACTTTAATGGTTAATGTTGATGGCTTAACAATTATTCTTGACTCACTAACTACACAAGCTAGCAATCATTGTGAACTAATTCCACTTAGTGTCCCCAGTCACAGATGGCCAAACCAATTAAGCCTGATTAAAGTTCAGAAACTTTCTTATGGTGTTGACTGTAACCCCTTCTTTAGTCCAGGATAATCTGTTGTGGAATATTTACTTGCTGAATCTTTTCTGTAGAAATAAACCCTGATTCTCATAGATATACCTTGTTGCGCCTGATTCTTTGAAGCCAGGAATTTCTCTGCTACTTAACCCCTTTCTGCAGATGTAGACGCTCGCGTCTATAGATATGCAAATTTAAGCACTTAATTACAGTACTCGACCACGAGATGGCACCCCCGGATCAGCTATTGAATATTCACAAGCAGGCAGAGCTGAAACGCGATTTAGAGTATGGAGAAGTTCCCTCCAATCCCTGTTTTTCTGGAGTAGCAGGAATTAAACTTCTCAGCTAAGCCTGATGTGAAAACTGGTCAATATCCTTGCCCATAGTATCAATCCAGTAGTTTTAAAAAATTATCACTTGCGACAGAAATAAACTTAGCACTCTGTAGCAAACATTTTAGCTACAGTGAGCCAACAGTATTCCAATTAGTGGTTAAAAAAATACGTTTTGTGAAGCAAAAAATCCGACATAGTATTGATTCTCTCACATTCTACTGTCAATTACAGTCATCACACACAAAATATGCGTAGTTCCCTCCCATGGATTAACGCGTAGATTCCTCCATTGACAAATTCAGCGTTCCCTTCTATCCACCCAAGTACTGGTGTCGATAGCCAGTCACTCAATAATATACTCAGATTCATCAGCGTAACTCTACAGTTAGTTCACGCCCTCGTGAAGCTTCCCCGGTAACGATGTATTGATAGACTCGTTTCTTATCCAATTCCCGAGTGTTTTAACTTTCCTCAATAACTGAAATACATTGATCGGATAATAAGAATAGGATACAAAGCTAAGCGTTAAAGTAAGGTCGGTTGTGTTCTTCGAATGTTGGCCACGGTTGCGCAGCTGAAAATGATGGGATATCAAAGAAACAAAGACACCCGAAACCGGCCTGAAGTGTTCAGTTTCATTTACGAGATAAGTGTTGTATGGACGCGGTCAATGGGAATTATTCCGAATGAAACAGTACTGGAGGGTTCCTTCTACCCGATACATCTGTCTCTGGAGGAGGGCATCAATGAAGAAAACAGGTTATACTTCTACTCTTTTTGCATTTTGCTCAAAATGGCTTTTTGATGTAGAATTTATACCGCGTTTAAAGACATCGAATGCCGAGGATTTCGTTTCTCCAAATGCATGCAGCCCACCACGTCGGGAGAACCCTCGGCACGTTCATCACACCATTCTGTTGAATATATAAGGCTTATGTTGTTTGATTTTTCCTGAAAGTAACATTTCTGTTCTGTTAAAATAAGGTCTATTTCAGAATTCAGATATTACTGAGTTAGTGAGTTTTTATCTTTATAAGGTGTAAGGTTATGAGCTCGGATGTGAGAGCGGTTAGCTTTTCATGGCAGCGCGAATGTTATAGCTGTTTAATCAGCACTTTATGTAATGCTTGGGGGACTTCGAAGAAAAATGGACAATATTGTTAACTTTATTATGGAGAAAAGGCATGTTTTGTGTTTGGAGAGGTTACTGGTGACCAATCATGTTCAACTGCAATGATATTGATTAATTCATGCTAAACTCAACCAGAAAAACTCAACCAGAAAATCATTAGTTCATGCTGAATTTCATGCCCCAAAAGTTAATTTGTGTTAAATATATGATGTATGATTTGACAGTGAACCATTTTGATGGATCTCAGACTTTGGGGAGACACCTGGATAGCTGTCTAATTTAGCTCACAGCAAGCGGATAATCTAGAATAAAATGTTCAAGATGAATTGTACTTGTGGTCAAGAAGTTTATGATCCCAGAAATGTATAGATTTAAGCCCCAGCAGTTTTTCATTTGTCAGTATTTTTTTTTTTGCTATTTCAATGGTGAATTCTCATGAAGATTTTTTAATGTTTGCAGCCCCTTTTCTCCACCAAAATCATAAAAATAAACTGAAATACTGTACGATGGGAGTCTAAATGCTTCAAGTGTCTAGAGTCAATTGAGCCAAAGTTTTTCTGTCTGTGAAGCTGCAATCTTGAATTATAAAGCCTTAAATCAGGTAACATCTAAAAAGCCAGATTTGTCTTCTGCGCCAAAGGGGTTAATTGAATTTAATAATAGCTGCTACTTTATTTGGAATAATGCTTTAATTTCAACACAAGAAAAGCAATGAATGAGCCTTATCAAATAGGCTGGACATTCATAAGTAATTCCTATTATTAAAACAATATTCCACAATTAATAGACCGTTCCCCCAAATAATATACCTTTAACCTTTTAATATAACCTTTAATTCAAGTGAATTTATTCAGTGGGGAAAAAAATTCCACATAAAGAAATTATTCTTTTCCATCAAATCATGCGTGCCACAATTATTAGCACCCCTGATGTTAATACTTTAATACTTTGTACAACCCCCTTTTGCCAACAAAACAGCCCCTAATCTTCTCCTATAATGTTTCACCAGATGGGAGAATAGACAAAGAGGGATCTTTGACCATTCCTCTTTGCACAATCTCTCTAAATCATCCAGCGACCTGGGTCCTCTCCTCTGCACTCTCCTCTTCAGCTCACTCCACAGGTTTTCAATGGGGTTGAGGTCTGGGGACTGAGCTGGCCATGGGACGAGCTTGATTTTGTGTCTGGTGAACCATTTCTGTGTAGATTTGGCCAAATGATTAGGGTCATTATCTTGCTGAAAGACCCAGTGACGACCCATGTTCAGCTTATGGGCAGAGGCCACCAGATTTTGATTTCAAATGTCCTGGCATTTCAAAGCGTTCATGATGCCATGCACCCTAACAAGGTTCCCAGAGCCTCTGGGAGAGAAATAGGTCCACAGCATCACCGATCCTCCCCCATACTTCACACAGTGGGCATGAGGTGCTTTTCTGCATACTCATCTTTAGTGTTCCCCCTGTAATGTGAATATAGGCCACTAGATGGCAGTATTTACCTTTTTTTTGTTAAGCTCATACTGGAATCATGTTTAGACATGTCCTGGACATGTCTGGGGCAAGTCCCCAAAAATAAAAAAAAAAGAAGTCTAAATGTGGGTGGGGTCTGCAAAAGAGTATATAACGAGAAGAATTGAGACAGTGGAGTAGTAGGAGAAATTGCAATGAGAAGGATACATGTGACCAGACCTGTCATTTCTGTTCAAGACCTGTGAAGTTTCTTTTGTGGATTTTTGCCTTTGTTTGAGCCTTTCTCCTCACCCAGCACATCACCAGGAAACCCACCAAAGGGACTGTAAATATTTCTGTTTTTCTATGTAAATCAATCTTGGGTCTTAGTTGTAGATAGTAGTTTAGTCTTTGTTTGTTCATTAAATGTGTTTAAGTTTTTAAAACTGTGTCTGTCATCCCTTGCTGTTGCTGTTGCTGTTATGTTGTAAATTATAATAACAAATTGGGGCCATAACACCCCAGACCAACTTAGAATGTTTGCCAAAAAGCTCTATCTTGGTCTCATCTGACCAAAGCACACAGACCCAGTTGAAGTCCCAGTACCGCTTAGCGAACTCCAGATGTTTGCATTTACAATTGTGAGTGAGAAAAGGTTATTTCCATGCATGCCTCCCAAACAGCTTGCTGGCATGTAGATAGCGCCTGATGGTGGTTTTGGAGACTTTGTGACTCCAAGATGCTACCATTTGTTGCAATTCTTTTTTTAACAGTGAGCTTTGGAGAACTTTTTATTTATCTTACCATCCTCCTTACTGTGCGTGGTGGCAAAATAACCTTGTGTCCTCGTCCAGGTTTGTTTACCACTGTTCCAGTTGTTTTAAACTACTTAATGATTCCTCTGACAGTAGATATGGGCAGGTGCAGGCGAGTGGCTATTTTCTTGTAGCCATTGCCTGACTTGTGAAGGTCGACACACATCTGCCTTACTTGAATGGTGTGTTCCTTTGTCTTTCCCATGTTGAAGAGTGGATAAGAGAAATGGCCTCTGTGTCACGTCATATTTATACCCCAGAGAAACAGGAAGTGATGAATTACTAATTAATTGTTCCTAGATACTCTGATCAACATTGTAAACTACTATAGAAATGACAAATACTTCAATTACCTTCATGAACCCTCATGTTGCAACTCCATCTAGGCAGTCACATTTGGAACAGGCTGTCGTCTAAGAGTAGAAGAAGGCCAACAGACATAAAAGGTCACATGCAAAGGTTCTCATAATATTTGTCCATTTATAGTTAGGAATGTTGGTGGTGATACCAATCAACATAAAATAAAGTTTTTTGGACTTGCAAGAGACCCAAAGAACTTCTAGTTTTATACACTTTGCTTGCATATCGCCAAAATAAATGGTTCACTGTAATGTGAATATAGGCCACTGGATGGCAGTATTTACCTTTTTTTTTGTTAAGCTCAGACTGGGGTTATGTTTGGACATGTTTCAGACATGTCTGGGGCAAGTCCCCGAAAATTAAAAAAAAAAAGAGGTCTAAATGTGGGTGGGGTCTGAAAAAGAGTATATAAGGAAAAGAATTGAGACAGTAAAGTAGTAGGAGAAATTGCAAGAAGATGACCAGACCTGCCATTCTGTTCAAGACCTGTGACGTTTCTCTTGTGGATTTCTTTGCCTGTGTTTGAGCATTTTCATCATCCAGGACATCACCAAGCCACCCCCACGAAAAGGGATTGTAAATATTTATGTTTTGTACATAATTCAATCTTGGTCTTTAGGTTAGTTAGTTGTTATTGTCTTTAAAAATTAAATGTGTTTAAGTTTTTAAAACTGTGTCTGTCATCCCTTGCTGTTGCTGTTGTGTTGTAAATTGTATTAACAAATTGGGGCCATAACATCACAGACCAGTTTTTCATTCAGTAATGTGCAGAGAACATTCAGAAGGGTTCAGCTAAGTATTCAGAAGATGATGTCAATTATGTCATTGGGATTATTGTTTGTGTAACTGACTCATGAGATTGATTAGAGATGGATGGACTTTAAAATATGGGGTATGAGATTGCGGAAGGAGGATTAAAATAGGAAAAAGACAACTGTACTTGAGGATTATCCCCAGTACCAGGAGTGTTCCAGCTTAAGAAGTTAAATCAAAAGATTTAATGGGACAGAAGTAATTGGATTTCTGATGACAGACAAAGCCCCTGTTTACACATACACGGAAATTTTGACAAACCGAAACATTTTCCTGCTTTTGTGCTCTTTGTTTGCATGTAAACTGAGAATTTTCCTCTGAAAATGATCCTTTCAAAAAACTCTGGTCAGAGTGGAGATTTTGGAAAACTTCGGTTGCAAGTTTGCATGTAAACTGACAAAAACTGAGTTTTAGGCAGCCGACGTCACAGTATGTGCCAGAACTTGCACCTGCGCCAAAAGTGCGACCTATGTTTACACACCCACAGAGATATAAGAAAACTAGAGCGGACGACGTGTGGGCTGGACCAAAGTGGAAACAGCAGAATAGCTTTGCCATCTTGTGTATGTATAAATGTCCAATGAGGCACATGTAAACAGTTGGCTAAACATGGGTGTTGACAAATTAGAGACTTGTTTTTGTGTTCTTTTTTTATCCTTTCATACTTTATATGGACTCGAATAAGGAATTGTAATTAAACAACAATATTTATTGAAAAAAATAGTTTTTAAAAAATCCGGTATATTTGATGTTTATTTAATCGGAAGTGTAATGTGAGAAAAAAAAGCCACTAGATGGCAGTACTGACATTTTTTTTGTGAAGCCCAGTTTGGAGCTAGGTTTTTGGGCATGTCCTGGGCATGTTAGAGAGGGGAAAGTCCCAGAGAATTGAAAAAAAGTCTGGAAGGTGGGAGGGGGCTGGAAAAAAGTATATAAAGAGAGAAATTGAGAGAGTAAAGTAGTAGGAGAAATTGCAATGAGAAATAGTGGAAGGATACATTTGACCAGACCTGTCACTCTTTTCAAGACCTGTGAAGATCGTTTTGTGAATTTTTGCCTGTGTTGGAGCATTTTCCTGTCCCAAGACATCGCAACATAGCAGCCCATCTCAATTACCAAGGGACTGTAAATATCTCATGTTTGTCATTATCAATCTTGGTCAGTTTTCTTTGTTTGATTAAATTTGTTAGAGTTTTAAAATTTTGTCAGTCATCCCTTGCTGTCCGAGGGGTCATAACTAATTGGGGCCATAACAAATTGGGTCCATAACAAATTGGGGCCATAACAGAAGACATTACAGAAAAATCGGAACTTCAGCTGCTGTCCCATATGAACAAGTTTTCGTTGTATACGAGCACGGTTTAGGCCATTTATACTGCATTTTCCATTGAACGTCTGGCCGGATATACATACATAAGATGGCGTTGGTGTGCTGCCGCGGAAATGACGGGATTGTCCACTCTAGTTTTCTTATATCTCTGTGTGTTTACATTTTCATTTGGCTGCGGTGATCATGGATGATCGTGACTTGTTTCTGTTGTTCCCGTTGAAAATTCCAGCTTTGACCACCCTCGGCTGGTCAGGCTGGTTTAAGCTGTGTTTTGGACAATTTTAGTTGGTCGACCAGCTGACTCCAGCTGAAAATACCAGCTCAACCAGCTTTGACCACCTTCATCAAGTTATAGAGACCAGCTACACCAGCCATGACCAGCGAAGAACACAGCTCAGACCATCTTAAACCAGCTTAGAATTCTAGCAGCTAGAAATCTAAGCTGGTTTAAGATGGTCTGAGTTATGTTATAAGGCTACCTGCCCTCATCTATTTATTCAATTACCTCCTCTGTTCCCCCTCCTAATTATCACACCTGATTTTGCTGAGTTGATTATCATTTTCTTGTCTACTTAAATCTTAGTCCCCCCCCCCCACCGGCAGGTAGCCTCGATGTGTAACAATTCTTTTTTTAAAGTAAACCCTTTTGTTATTTCCCTTGAAACTTTCACTTTGTTTATTTAATAAATCCATGTTCCTCCTCTTGGGTCCCTTGCGTTCCATTGCTGTTAGCCTTTCAACACCCTTGGGCACCAGGTCATCATACACAGGGTAAAATTTCATACGCAGTAGCAAAAAAAAAATTATGGCAGAAAAGGAAAGGGCAAAGGCAGAGTTTAATGAAGCTGGAGGAATGGAATGAGAGCAAAGGAGAAAGTATACAGACATGATCAATGTGGAGAGAAGTTTCTTGGCATTTATTGCGATGGAGATTAATTGTGCAAACAACAAATGCATCAAAACTGTTGTTTAGAGATGTATTCCGGTTAAATTATCTGGCTTGAAATTTACAGATTAACCAGTGTCTCGGGCATGACGTGTACAGCAACGAGGACACTTATTTTTCACGGTCCTCTATCCGGGGAGCTCGAGAACTAAAAAAACGTTTCCTGTAGGTACATAATTGCAACACTAGATGACAATATAGACTATAGAACCACTAGTAAAGTAAAGGACAGAATATCTGTAATAAAACAGAAAATTAAATATACTATACCCAGTAGGTGGCAGTAATGCAGCGCTGGGTTGTTATAGTTTTAAACTAAAAAAGAGGAAGAAAAGTAATTGGGGCTCAAACTAACGTAGGGGTGCATCTCAAAGCCTAGGCTGCAGCCTTCGATGGGCGCATCTCAAAGCATAGGCCGCATCCTTTGAAGGCTGCATTTTTAGGGGTCGTCACTTAATTCCATCTGCCGAAGTGACGTGACGTCATTTCATCTCTGTTAAACAGCTTTGATTTAAGTGAGTTGTCACTGGTTTACCCAACCTTAACCTTAACTCAAACTATTAACCCAAAACCTACCGTTAAATTTCACCTTTTCCTTACCATAAATGTCAGTTTAGCGGATGGTAAGTGGCGACCCCTAAAAATGCAGCCTTCAAAGGATGCAGCCTAGGCTTTGAGAAACAGCCAGACTGCATTTTCAGGGGTCATCGCTTACTTCCATCCGCCAAACTAACATTTAGGGTAAGGGACAAGGTTACATTTAGGGTTAGGTGGCTAGGTTTAGGGTTTTGGGTTAGAGTTAAGGTTAAGGTTAGGCAAACCAGTTACAACTCAATGAAACCAACACTGTTTAACAAAGATGAAATGATGTTGCGTGAGTTTGGCGGATGGAATTAAGTGACGACCCCTAAAAATAGAAGGATGCAGCCTAGGCTTTGATATGCACCCTAGGTATGGTGAGGAGTAAAGGAACAAACAGAGAACACGTAGTCGTAAGCAGGTTGAGAATTGGGCAAATATGGGGTTGTAGAGAAGGATTGACAGGTGAACGTAGATGAAGTCCGCTACACTGAAGAGATGGCGGGGAGTTTGGATGAAGAGCGTACATGTATAGAAATAAGAAAGTTTCTTGCATTTGTAGCAATGGTAATTAACTGTGCAAGTGAAATTGAGTCAAAAACTGACCGCATAATGATGGTCATTTATGCAGCCAGTGAGTTCCTAGGAGTTAGTGAAGTTGGGAGAAGAAAGCCAGGGAATCTTAGAAAAAGGTCCGGAGGGAGTCGAGCGGCATTTAATGCATGTATAATATTCCGAGATGGGCAGTTGAGATGCTAGGAAAAGGGTTTAGGGGGAATGGGAGTCAGATATCTCCTGGATAGTTTTCTTTTGTTGTCATTAATCAAGAAGTAAAGACTGGAAATTATGTTTAGTTCTTTTTATTATTACCTGCCGTTGTATAGAATTTCAACTAAACTTCTGACCGGCGGAGGGCAGTAACACGCCGTAGTAGCGTTTAATATCGGAAATGCAAAAGGAGAAGAAGAGAATTGGGCAATGTAACTTGACCAGTTCACTTTATATCATTGGAAAGGACCCATCGGTACTTCGCAATTTATGTTATGAGGCCGAGAGAGTGGAACATATTCTCATAACATGCAGGAAGTATTCAAGAGAAAGACAGGGCATAATGCGGCAGTGACAGACAGTTAAGCGAGTAGAGAACAGTATCAAAAGTGTACTGGAAATAGGCGATAGTGCTCAAGGGGGAAAATGATAATATATTTTTTTCAAGACCGGTTGGAAAGACGGGTTTGAGAGAAAGTTAAGGGCGAATAAGTTTTGAAGGTGGCAGTAATGCAACATCTTTGATGCCATCTACCGTAAAACCTCAACGAAGAAGAAGATGAAGGAGAAGTAATTGGGGTCATGGTAGAGTCCTTCTGCACATTATTTGAAAATATTCAGGCCATATTGGCGATGGGGAAACTGAGTTATTTTTCCTGATAATCAACTCGCTGTCTGCGTGGGCATGGTGTATTGTGTGGCCCCGAATTGCTCTAGCAATTCTGCAAGACTCAAGCCGGCATTGGATGGCGTACATTTTTTCCATTTTCCATCCGAGAAGAATGACGCTGCTCGACGGAATGTTTGGATTGCGAATTGCCGCCGTTTTGATTCATCTTCTAAATCATCGCGTCTGTGCTCATTGCATTTCGAACGGGATGCCTATTTTCGGGAACCACAACTACGCAAGGTGAATAGAATGAGCGTTATTTTGAAGCCTGATGCCCTGCTGACACTGTTTGATTACAGAAGTGAACCTACCGGCGGCATCGCTTCTCTAAATACCGGAGGCACAGCAATGACTTCGTGCTGTAAACAAAATTGAGAAAACGCCGAGGTCTGTATTAAAGAGGAGACATCGAGAGGTAATTGAGCGTAGCTGTCTAATCCTAATGAAAACGGTGCCTTTCCTATATTTTATCATAGAGAACAATTGGTCAGATAACTAAGTTAGTCATAGGGCCCACTGTGTGTGCTGGTTTTTGTTCCTGTCAAATTGTAATCGTAGCTAGAATTTTAGTTGGCTCTCAGTTTGCCTTAACTTGGTACATTTCATGTTTTGAGCCGTTATTGACTCTTCAAAAGAGCATTTTGGCAAGAGTACCATACACAACCTCCACTTTTTTGGTTTTCTTTTTTTTTTTTTGGCCAGAATGATTTTAAAAGGGGGGCACAAATATTTGTTGGTTTTTTTTTTTTTGAGCGAGCAGGGGGTTTAGAATGATTAGGGGGGGAGAAATTTTGAAAGGAGGGTTAGATGCTGCGCGAGAAAAAAAACATTTTGCGCTAAATCCGCTTTCCACATCTGTACTGTTTCCTCGTGTCATTTACTCTGTCCTACCTCTGTAACTACTTTTGGTCTTTTTTATGTTTTTTCTTCCTCCGTCGATGCTGTGAACAAAAGTTTACATATTTAGTTAGACATTACATTAGTGTGTCTGCTGGATTCAAACCTGGAAGCCTGTGGAGAAAGCAATGTTACTCACCCCACTCACTGTGGCCTTTAACTAGGTATGTTACTAAAATTTTCAAAATGGTTCTATGCTGAAATGAAGTATTCATCATGAAAGAGCTTGAAATAAATTTTCAAATGACACCAAGATCAATGTGAAGGGTTAAGAACTGACAAAGTTATTAAACTTGGAAATTGGCTAAATGAGGGCGATAAAATGTCCTTAGTTTCTATAGAAAAAGAGAGAAATCTGTGACCGAAAACATGGTCTGCATAAAATGCTATAGCTTTCTTAATTTTTAAGATATTCCTATGAAACTTTCAGATAATGTTCACTGGAATATTATCTGCCTATTCCAAATGATGAATGAAAACAGAATTGAATTTTGCTGTGCAACCCTCAATGGGGGCGCCATTTCTGGAATTTTTACTACAGACAGTTTTTTTTGCTGACGGTAGAAACAGACTGCTGGCGCTCTAAATCTCATAATTTTTTGTCTGTTGGATCTTGTACTTAATCTAATAGTCTGTGCAGTTTTTATTAGAATTCCTACTTAGCTTCTATAAAATTGAAGGGTGTTTTTGTCACCTCAAACTTTGAAGCGCTCAGGCGGCCATCTGGGAAATCGGAAATTGAAAACAAGGTAACAAGGGGAATTCGGGGTCATTTTTATCCACGTCTTCTACAGGATTTCCGGGAATTCCCCTCCTTTTTCCGATAAAAGGCGGTTTTGATGGGCATACCTCTGCCACTTAGGGAAATTACGCAACGTGCTATGGGAACCAATATCGCGGCGGCAGATGAACTGATAGCAACATACCTACTTTACCACTACACCAACTGAGTTTGTTGCCAACCCATTGCCATTTGTTTCCATTCATCGCTGAAGGGTAAAATACAACCGAAAGTGTGTATGTGTGTGTGTATATATATATATATATATATATATATATATATATAAGAAATGATATGCTAAACGCGCGGCGGGGGATATAGTATTCAGCTCCGTCTGTACATACGTACGTCCGTCCATCCCGAACATTGTCAGCGCGATATCTCAAGAAGGAGTCAACCTATTTCAATTCTTTTTGGTCCCAACCTTCCTACTGGGAATGTGCAGACACCAGTCAGTTTTCTTTTATTCATTGTTGTCAATGAGGAGACGTTGAGTGAATATCCATTTTGATGTCTTTCATGCTGGTGAGTTGCCTGATCTGTTGACACTGGGTAGAATAATTTGAACAGAACAAACCATTGTTTGTGGCTGAGTTTGTCTAAGGTTAGGTTTAGGGACAGGGATAGTATTCTTTGAGTTGAGTTAAGGTTAGGCACAGGGATAAGGGATAGCATTCCCTATGAGTTGGGCTAGGGATAGAGAGAGTTTAGTTTGTTTGGTAGTAAGTGTGAGCGCAAGTGTGCCGTGCTCTGGCACGGCGCGCAGAGAGTACGGTTGGAAGAGGAGGGGGATTCGGGCATATAAAATTACAGCTTCATTTTTCTATTATGTGAGAAGTTATTGTCCTTCCAAAATGCTACAAAACGAAATGACGGATTTACATGAGTCAAAAAGGTGCGTGGCACCCAAATTTCAAGGGGGCGCCACAAGAGACCTGTTAGAGATATTGACAAAAAAGTTGGGTTTCTTTTGTTTGGTACCATAAAGTACTTTTGGACAAAGTTTGAGCAAAATCAGAGGGTTGTCATGTACATAGATTGTGCAAAAAGAAGGATGCAGCACCCGGGTCTTAAAAGTGAAGCCAATTCGGAAATCTCTTAAAATTGCATTCTATTTAATGGCCAGCAGATGGGGACGTCGGTAGTTGATGAAAGAAGTTAGTGCATATGAAGGCCATGAGAAAATGACCCTACTTTCCCACTGGATTTATTATTTCAACAATGATTTTCCACATTATTTTATGGTATTTATCGCAAGTTTCAAGTCTTCTTCGACATATCATGATGTTCATTATTGTAAATTATGGTCCCAAATAGATTAAAATAAAGTATAAAGCCAGATATACTTTAGGGGCGTGCCTATTCTCTGGTCCTTGTCTGATACAGTCAGATCCACACGTGCATCCACCTCTGGATCTTCAATTCAAGCTCTTGTCCAATTGGAATCACATCTGGTTTGAAAATGACCAAATGGCGCGGTTCAAAAAATTGAGGCTTCCTAATTTTGGTATGCTTAAATGGGTGATGTCATGGTTGCTTCGTCCATCCTTTTATACAGTCTGTGATCATGTACAAGGTACCTCAATATTGGCTGTTTTGACATCAAATGATCCACTTGTTTAATGGGAGAAGACTGCTAATCTGCTGCTATTTGATTTTGGCGTAGGTCACCCCTCTGAGCAAATGGCAAGTGCCAGGATCTGTGCTTAATGCAAGATCACATCACTGGAGCATCTGCAGGAATGCAGTGTGAGAGAAATGTGTCCGTACTTTAGTAGGAGCTGTTTGATTAAGACAAAATCCCTTCCCCTGTTCCCCTCCAGGAGCTGCACTTCAGCACACCTTTGAGCAGCAGTATGATGCAGGCAGGAGTCTGTCTGAGACAGGACACTGAGACAACACTACCAGAGCTCACTGAGCAGCACAGGATCAGACAGAAAGAAGAAGAACTCAGTGGACTGGAGTCTGTCCACATGGCAGAGTCAGAGACAGAGTGTGCTGCACCAGGACTCAACACACTGGAGCCAGAGTGTGTTACAGCACACAGTGGGGTCAGTGATGTACACCACACACACACATCACTGATTAAAACAGAAACTGATCTGGGCTCCACACACTCTGGGGATCTTATTAAGATGGAGAGCCTTGACAGTACAGAGCTGGGATATGTGACCCATCTCCATCCTGACCAAATCAAAACAGAGACTGATGATGGAGGATACCTTAAATCAGAGCAAATCACTGACCTGCAGGATATTAAATGTGTTGTTATTAAATCTGATCCAATGGATTTTGAATCTCATGAAAATCTTGTGGATAAGGTGATGATTGGAGCTCCTGTGGGTCAGAAAAATGAAGGCGAAGTGTGGGGACGCGCTAGAGAGCAAAACCCAAATGAGAAGCTGTATGCATGTGCGCAATGCGATCAGTGTTTCCTCTCTCAGTATGAATTCACATCACACCTGAGAGCTCACAGGAAGCTCTACAAATGCATTCACTGTGGAAAGTGTTTGTCAAGTTTGAATAATTTAAATAACCACCAGAGAATTCATACAGGTGAAAAACCCTGCAAATGTAGTGAATGTGGGAAGTGCTTTAACACAAAATATTACTTAAAAATACACTTGAGAACTCATACAGGTGAAAGGCCGTTCACTTGCGCTCAGTGTGGGAAGTGCTTTTGCAGTTTGGCAGTGTTAAATGTCCACCAGGCAATTCATACTGGAGAAAAGCCCTACAAATGTACACAATGTGAGAAGTGTTTTCCAAAAATATCTACGTTAAAAGCCCACCTGAGAATCCATTCAGGTGTAAAGCCCTACAAATGTGTGCAATGTGGTAAGGGCTTTACTGAAAAATCCAATCTAAAGGTCCATCTGAGAATTCATACAGGTGAAAAGCCCTACAAATGCCCAGAGTGTGGAAAATGCTTTTCTTCATCATCTTACTTAAATGTCCACATGAGAAGCCATTCTGGGGAAAAGCCCTGTGTATGCATTCAGTGTGGGAAGAGTTTTTCCCAGTTGGGCCAATTAATTAATCACCAGAGAATTCATACAGGTGAAAAGCCCTGCAAATGTAGTCAGTGTGGGAAGTGCTTTTCCCAGTTGGGCCATTTGATTAACCACCAGAGAATTCATACAGGTGAAAAGCCCTACAAATGTTCTCAGTGTGGGAAGTGCTTTACTAGAACATCCTATTTGAATGCGCACCAAAGAACTCATTCTGGTAAGAAACCAAACAGCACCTGAGAATTTGAACTGATATTCTTGCCTGTAATTTGAGTTGAAGGTGGGTATTGCTGTTACTTCACTGCCAGAAGGCTGTGGGTTTGATTTGGACTTTGGACCTTTTGGTGTGGAGTTTTCATCATCTGTCAGTCCAAAGACATGCAAGTCAGGAATTGGAGACTAATTGGTTGATAGGGGACTGAGTGACTGAATCGGTGACTGGCTGAGTGTGAGAGTGACTGAGTCAGTAACTGATGACTGAGTAACTGACTGACCGATCAATCAATTCCAACATTGCTTTGGTAAGATAATGAAGACTTGAGGTCATAGCCATGACCGCAAAGTGTTAAAAGTAGGCCTGGGCCTTAAAATGACAGTAATTTTTACAACTGCATTGCGATAATAATAAAAGATGCGTCCAATTTAGGATTTGATAAGTTTATTAAGCTGGCTTTAATGCTAAGCGGTGTCAGGGGACGACACTAGAGAATCATAGAGCTTCAGTTGTACAAACTGCCTCCCAATTCATAAAGAGCCAATCATATCACAGGAAAAAAAAATGGCGTTAAGAAGTGACATGCAAACAGCCAATCGGTAAGCAGTTCTAAGAGTTTGTTGCATTGTACACGGACCTGGGCATGTCGTCTCGGATGACCCAAAACCAGACAGGATGTTCATTGGACCGGTTTTCACAGCACAGGAAAACTGTTCAAAGACTGCTATTGTGACAGACCGCTGTAGGATTTCAAACACTTCTAAAGGACCTCTAGAGAGAAATTGAAATGGACCGTCATGATTGGTACCTCCTTTCATTTTCTAATTTAGCGTGAACCTTCATTCTGATGAGGAAAAAGTGCATTATCATGAAGTTGTACAGTGATAGTCCATATGAGATTACCTTGTGCCTTGGTTACTGTCAATGATTGTTAGTAACTGATGTACAGAGGATGCTCAGTTTGTTGCGGGCGACTGACTTTTGTAGATGTTAGAAAATAATTGATGTGAAACTAATTCCTTTATTTTCTGTAAATTTCTATAAAAACGTTTGAGTACCACACTTGCTTTCTTTTCCAGCCCTGTTTGTAAATGCTGTTAGTTCCTGTTTAATTGATGGAGATCCTGCAAAAAGGCTGAAAACAGGAAAAAACAAACTTGATGGCCTTGAATGTGTCAGAGCCGGTCACTGCATTCAAGGTTGTGAAATTAAAGTTTTCATTACTTAATGCCTCAGAAAGCGGTTTGGGAAAATTCTAGATTGCCTGAGTGGGGGGGCTTTTGGGAAGAATGGTAGGTGAAAAAGAGTATGTGGTGAACAATTCTAAGTTGGTTTGAAGCGATTTATTTGCAGTGCCAGATTGTTATTGCATCCAAAACAGTAGCTGTGTTTCCATCCACACGTTCTTAAGCGAATTAAGCATATTGAATTAAAAATGCCTTATGGAAACGGTGAAATTCGACTAGATTTCAAGAATATCGACACAAAGTTTTCACGGTTGATCTAATAGGATTTTCTCTCTATCGACAAAAGGCTTATGCGATAAATGCTGATGGAAACGTTATTTGCCGAATAAATCTGCTACTGCATCATGACGGTGTTTTGATGCTGTCGTTGCCGTCTGATAATTGCTGTGTTGCTAATAACTGGCACATAAGCACGTGCAACTTGTGCTGTTATCATTTGTCGGTAGACGCGATCCATATTGGCTAACTTGCCAAATTAGTTGGCTAACACACTACTTTTCGTTCACTTGAAGGTTCTGCGATTCAATGCGAAAATGAATGGAAAAAACTTAAAATATCAGAAATCTATTCGATACACCAATTCGATCGCTTAACGGCATGTGACGTTATTACGCACAACTTTTTATTTGCTTTAATGCCGTTAAATCAAGTTTATTATAATTGAGACCCTTCATTTAGTACTTTTTGCAACCACCTCTGACGAGGATAAAATTTTTATTTATTTTTTTTTTGAAGCTACTTCAGAGCGAATACAACTTTTTACAAGTGTTGTATATTGCCAATGATTCCCTTTTCAGTTCTGGTTTGGTCTTCAACGCCATTTCTCATTTTGATGTCTAAATTAAATGTTAGTATTCTGGCAGGATAGATGAACGAAGAAGTCGGCCCCATAACGAGTGCCTCTCCTGCTAACCTTTTTAGAAAGTATGAAATGATGAACTTGGAGACCTCAAACCAACTTCGAGCGATTTAATATACTATTTTATCCATTTGGTTCGCGCCACTGTGTGAGAGGGGCATGATGGCGGCAGAAATGGTCATTATGATTGCTGAACGAAAACCCCAACCGCCCGGTGTTCTGTCGAATTTTGCTCCCATGTCAAAAAATGCTACCGTAATGCAAAGCGATCTTGAAGTCTTTGTTTTCGCCTTGATATTGCAATTTGAATCAGGTTACAATATTAACTTTGTTATTTGTGAGCTTATTATAACAAAAGCAGATGTTGTAATGAGTTGGATAAGTTTGTTTGACCATATTTGCCCATATACGGCATTATCGTATAATTTCTGCATTTTCAGGAAAACCCAGCGTGTACGTGCAAATATATACTCAGCAACAAAAGTTTCTGTGACACCAATATTGTTAATTATTTTTCATAACGCAATTATGAAATTGTCATACATGGTGATATCAGACTGAAACAGTACACGTAAACACAACATTGAAATGGAAATCATGAAAATGCGAGAAAATGACTTTGCACATGAAAATGTGCGTAAATCATGCTTGTGGATGGCAATAAAAGAGGAGAATTTTTGGAATGTTCACATTGTGCCTGATGAACGACGGAAGCATCACTTATCGAAAACACAGCCATTTCGGATCAGGAACTCTACCCTCTAAATGCCAAGACTGTCTGAAAATGATCGGTGGAGGGCCATTGGGATGATTGAATCCGGAACCTCGCAGAGGGAAGTTGCTCATCGCCTGAATGTCCACCGAAACACCATTTGGAACTTATGGCAGCGTCATCAGCAGACAAGACATGTCAGAGACCGTCCTCGCAGCGGCCGTCCACGAGTAACCACACCCAGACAGGACAACTGGATTCGAACAACCCATCTCCGAAATCGATTCCAACCTGCAACCATAACTGCAAGAACGATACCTGGTTTGAGGCGACTGTCTGCACAGACAATCCGTCGCCGTCTCCGTCATTTTGGCATTGTCCCACGTCGGCCAGCAAGACGTCCAATACTCACAGTACAACACCGACGACTGCGTCTACAGTGGGCACAACAACATCGACGGTGGATCCAACGTCAGTGGGATCTTGTACTCTTCACTGATGAATCAAGATTCATGCTTAACCGATGTGATGGTCGTTTTCGTGTATACCGTCGACGTGGAGAACGTTATGCCAACAACTGTGTTCAGGAATTTGATCATTTTGGAGGTGGTAGTGTCATGATTTGGGGAGGGATCACGGCTAGAAACAGAACAGATTTGCTTGTTATTGATGGAAATCTGACAGGTCAAAGATATTGCGATGAAGTGCTACGGCCATTGGTGGTACCGTTTTTGATGCAACATGGTCCCGGAATAACGCTGCAACATGATAACGCCAGACCACACGTTGCAAGGATTGTACAGCAGTATCTGATGCAACAACATGTCAATGTCCTGCCATGGCCAGCCAGATCCCCAGACATGTCCCCAATCGAGCATCTTTGGGACGAGATGGATCGACGTTTGCGGCGGTTGGATAACCCGCCAGCTACACTCCAGGAATTGCGACAACGTCTACGTCAGATTTGGAATGACATCCCACAGCAATTTCTGGCACATCTGATTCGGTCCATGCGCCGGAGATGCGTTGCTTGCATCATGGCACGAGGAAGTCACACCCGGTATTGAAGTGTGAAGGTCACAATTGGTTAGACTTCAGACAAGTGCTTCATGACACATGAAAATGACATTTTTCGTTTTGAGTGACGTTGGCACTGAAAAGTCAGTGTTTCTCCTGTTAAATAAACATATTGATTGCATTGAGATCTTTGCGTGTCATTTATAACATACACATAAATGGTGTCACAGAAACTTTTGTTGCTGAGTATATGTACGCTTACAGGTCGAAATGCGCATTGAAAATGAATCTCTTTTTATGATTTTTGAGGATACTTCAGATATGAGCGAGGAAACAGCCCGAGATTTCAGGTTTGCACAATTGCAGAACCGCAAGGTAGCATATTTTGATGGGTTGCAAAATTTGTCAGAACACCGGCACGGCCAGGAGAAACGCTACGGAGGACACGTTGCCTTAATCCTCATCACTCAACGAAGGGGAAGGATTCCCTGGCCCCACCAAGTTGTAAAACTAACTGAGGACAACCACTCTCCCACAGTTTCTCCTTGACTATCACACACATCCGGCAGAGACAGTGGACTCGAACCAGCGCTGTGCGGTTCCATTAGACTTAGCTAACTAGGCTACTTCACACACCTCTGAACTCCCAATTCCAGAGTCTCAAACTACACTGCTAACAAAAATTAAAGGAACACTTTTTTTTTTTTTATTGGGCCTGGCATGAATTGAATTAAACCTGTCTGATAATTTTCTGGTTGGTTAAGCAGCTGAGGGCCTCGTTAATCAATTTCAGCTGTATTGGTGTTAATGGAATTAAAAACAGGTGCACTTCAGTGGCAACAATTAGAAAACCCTCAAAACAGGACTGGTTTTACATGTGGAGGTCATTTCAAGTTTCTCCCTCTTGATCTTTTTTGGCTGGTTTTCCACTCGTACTGATTTTGGCTTGCGTAATTATCTCTACTGGCAGTATGTGGCGATTCCTTAACCCTACAGAAGTTTCACAGGTTGTCCAACCTCTCCAGGATGGCACATCCACAGGTGTTGCAGCAAGAAGGTTTAATGTGTCTCCCAGCACAATCTCCAGAACATGGAGGAGATTTCAGGAGACTGGACAGGGCCGTAGAAGGTCCTCAACCCCTCAGCAGGACAGATACCTGCTCCTTTGTGCAAGGCGGAACAGGCTGAGCACTGCTCGTGCCCTACAGAATGACCTCCAGAGGGCCACTGGTGTGAATGTCTCTACCCAAACAATCAGGAACAGACTTCATGAAGGTGGCCTGAGGGCTCGACGTCCTGTAGTGGGCCCTGTGCTCACTGCCCAGCACTGTGGAGCTCGACTGGCATTTGCTCAAGAACACCAGAATTGGCAAGTCCGCCACTGGCGCCCAGTACTTCCCACAGACGAGAGCAGGTTCACCCTGAGCACCTGTGATAGACGTGAAAGAGTCTGGAGAAGACAAGGAGAACGTTATGCTGCCTGCAACGTCGTTCAACATGACAGGTTTGGTGGTGGGTCAGTGATGGTCTGGGGAGGCATATTCATGGAGGGACGCACAGACCTCTACTGCCGAGGAAATGGTGCTCTGACTGCCATAAGGTAGAGATGAAATCCTTGAACCCATTGTCAGACCCTACGCTGGTGCAGTAGGTCCTGGTTTCCTCCTAATGCACGACAATGCCCGGCCTCACGTGGCAAGAGTATGCAGGCAGTACCTGGAGGATGAAGGAACTGAAACAATTGAATGGCCTTCACGTTTCCCTGACTTAAACCCAATAGAACATCTCTGGGACATTATGTTTTGGTCCATTAGGCGCCGCCAGGTTGCTCCTCAGACTGTACAACAGCTCAGGGATGCCCTCACACAGATCTGGGAGGAAATGCCACAAGACACCATCCGTCGTCTCATTAGGAGTATGCCGCGACGTTGTCAAGCATGCATACAAGCTCGTGGGGGCCACACAAGATACTGAAAAGCATTTTGAGTGGCAGAAATTACGTTTTGGAAAAAATGGACTAGCCTGCCACATCTTCGTTTCACTCTGATTTTATGGTGTCTACACAATTGAGCCCTCTGTAGGCTGAAAACTTTTATTTCCATTAAATGACTTTGCATCCTTTTGTTCCTAAGACACTGCCCTGTCGTTATTTGTATAGATGTCCAACTTCATATTGAGATCTGATGTATCAAATGTGTTTCTTTAAAGTGCTCCTTTAATTTTTGTGAGCAGTGTATATTATCTTGCACTTGCCGCCGCGGCTTTTTGATTGGGGGGGGAAAAAACAGCTAAACTTCTTTTCACAGCGGGAAAGGGCCCTTTGGTGACCGATGCGATGTAACTATCCCACAGAGACAAAGGACCTTGGTTTTATGCATCATTGCTGAAAAGCTCCGCTTTGATCACCTCGCCCGGAGAAAGGTTATGTTGTTCAATTGATCGACGGGAACAATAAATATACAATTAATGGATCTTGGTAAGACATACTTTCCTGGGATTTGTGCGGTTTTGATTTGTTTTTATTGAGACTACTGCAATTCGGTCTGTCCCGATACCATGCGCAATCACAGCTGAGTCCGTTTGCCCTGCTTTACTGTGCTAGTTAGACGTTAACAGATTATAACCGCATTTTTTAATCTCGATCTCTCGCTGTTAAACTTAATAATTCGACATCCAACGCGCTTGTTTTGACGTAGTTAGTCATGGACGGATAACTGTAATAAAGGAATAAGCTCCGAGAAGCAGTGGGTTACAGTGACTGTGATTCTACTACACTGTAACCCACTGTCTAAGGGGCTTATCGCTTTTATAAAACGGTTACCCAACATATAGCCCATGAAATAAACACAGAAGAAAAAAAATCTACAGTTTATCGCAACGTAGCTGGCAAACTAATTGTGAAATCGAACTCAATAATGCTATCGCTAGCTAGGTAGATGGCCAACTGGTTACAGGGCTAAAAGGCTAAACTTTGCTAGCGAGGGGCTTGTCTTGTAACAAACATAACCTAAAGCAGGAATTATGCTTCTGCGTCGACTCCACGCAAAGGGGACGCCGTCGTGGACCTTTCGAAGTTCTGCGTTGAGGTCGTTTGCGTTGTGTTGTGCCGCGAAGCAATTCACCGCCAAACCGCTAGGTGGCGTCAGGTTTCCAAAGAACCTGTTGTGAAATCACATGAGACTCGTTGGTAGAGTGTTTACGTTACGTTATAGAGCACTAAAGTGATGACGTCGCTGCTACTTAGCTTCTGGTGTCGGAAGTAAAATCCCTATGGCAATTTATAAGTTTGGACACTTTCTGGCATTGCTTGAACTTGGATTAATTTTATGAGCTTCCTGGTTCTGAGATTAGCCTATGAGATACACAGATACAAATGATCACATCAAATTCGTTGTTTATTGCAAAAAAGTATATGGTTTTGCACTTGTAGTCCAATTTGTAGTCCACTTCTTCAAACTACATATCCATTGCATTAGCTGGCGAGTACCCCGTGATTTGTTCCCAGCCAATAGGGTACCTCAGTTTCCTCAAATGTGCACAATTTACAACGACGGTATGGTAGCCGATCAGTGCCTTAAATTGCCGTTGTCTATGCATCCGTTACCACATAGGGGGCCACCATTAGCTAGCTACATGCCTAGAAATTAATGGATCTTGATGAGCTATTTTGCCATTTAGCTAGCTAGCATTCAGCTATGCTAGCGAACTACAATCTAGCCAGCTTGTTAGCTCATTACGTCTTGTGCACATTGCTAAGTCAGTAGAAACTACTGCAAATGGTTAGTTTAATGTCACTTACTGTCATTTAGCAAGCTAGCTAGCATTAAAATACACCGACAATAAATGGCTAAGCTAGAGAAATCACTAGTTTGCTATCCTAGCCAGCGAGCTCATTAAGTCAGTAAAAATGGTGAATAGCCATTATTTGGCACCTTAGCTAGGGTCGAGCAGAGAACATTTTGCGAGTTGGCATTTACATATTGCCACCCAGTATGACATTAGTCAGCCACCGAAGTTGTTAAACTAGCTTGCTGGCTAAGTTAGCCAGCTAAAGGTCAGTTTGCTTGCTCGGCTTGCCTCACATGGTGAATATTAATCGTTAAAAACAATAAATTGTGATTATTTTGGCACTTAACTAGTGTTTGATGAGCAAGCAGACCTGAATGAACAACATTGCTCGGTCATTTATGTTTTGACAAAGCTGATTTGCTCGTAGCAAGTTTTTAACCAAACAAACAATGGCCAAAGATGCTTGGCTGTTAAAGTAAATCAGCGCTAGATGTAAAACTTGATATCTAGAAAGTGAGTATAATTAAGTAGAGTGTAGAGTGGCTCACACAGTCTGTCCAAGCTAAGCAAACAAATAACTATGGCAATTGTCAAGGGGCAGGTAATTTGTAACGCATTTTAAACTCCTTCTGCCGGGGAATTAGGGGGATCGTGGGATGTGTAGTTTTTAGATTAGAAATGGGATTAGCATGGTGGAGAAAATTAAAATGATTTAAATTGTAGCTGACTCTGGTCAAGAAAAACGGCATTTTTTGTTACTCAGAAATATGATGTCAAATCTCAAAATCAATGGAGGCTGGAAAACAACCTAAAGTGCTTCAAAAGTGAACTGAAAAAACATCTGTGGGTAAAATTAATGGGAAATTTTACTTCCGACACCAGCATGACAACATCACTTTAGTACTCTATGGGCTGTATTTCATTCCGTAGGGTAATAATCCCTACATTCTACACCCTGCAAAATCATTCACCTTCGTAGTGAAAACTCTGAAGGGCAGTAGGGAGTAGGGTTTTCAATTAACGGTCTTTTGGAATGTCCTTCGACATATTTTGCGGCTGCTGCTTTCTGCTTTAGCAAGTGTAAGCAGACGCAGCCAGTTCACGGGGGAACTGTTTTCACTGGTCATTTATCAGTTTCAATGTGGCTTTATTAGCAACCACATCATTTTCATAAGGCGACAAATAGCCGCGGATAAAAAATAAAAAAACCAAATAACTAGCGATAGCCTGTCGACTGTAGTAAACCATCAAGCTTTCTGTGTGCTAGGTAGCTACTAGCCATCGTTGTCATTATCTTGAATGACGTTGAATCACACACATCACTAGGCTCGGGTCGGACCAATCGGTGTCCTTGCGGTCTGTGTCGCTTTGACGCGCAGTTAAAAAATTCCCTAGGTGGATGGCAGGCGACGCAGAGGCTCTGCGGTGGGGGTACACGTCGCCGCAGAGGCTCTGCGTAGCGACGGCGTCGATTCGATGCAGAAGCATAATTCCGGCTAGCCTGACTCCTCCAGCCTTCTTTCTTCCGCTAAATTTAATTTCGCTTCAGAACTCAGTCTGGTCACTCGGAGCTCTGTCTCGTTTACCCCGGCAGAAAGTCCGCCGGACCAACCAACAAACAGAAGGTGTGGCCGAGAGCCATGATGTAACAGCTGCGCCGAGTTTGAAATTGTAGTCTCCGAAATCAACAATGGCTATGGACATAGATAAACGGGAGGCTATTCGCTCTGTCGTGGAGAAAATTCCTTATAGCCTCAACAAGATGAATGTTTGGTTAGTTTTTTGAATGGAAATGATGTTGTAGCGCTACTCCCTACAGATTATCATATCTACCTTATAGCCATCATGAAATAGGCACCCTATTTATCTCTGTGAAAGACAGCTGAACGACCTCAGCTAGCTTGTGTAGCTTCTAGTGTTTCATTGCCCACAAATTTCACACTATTTAAGTTGGCAGAGAACTTTTTAAAGCCGTGCATTTGTTCGTGTCACAAAACCTATTCGCTGTCTGTGTGATGTTGTCATTATCCAAGAATGAAATGGCTGTCTGAGATAGCCAAATGCTTAGAGCCAAACTGTGTTGCTTTGAAGTTACAAACCCCAAAACCAGTGAAGTTGGCACGTTGTGTAAATCGTAAATAAAAACAGAATACAATGATTTGCAAATCCTTTTCAACCTATATTCAATTGAATGCACTGCAAAGACAAGTTACTAAATGTTCGAACAGGTAAACTTTATAATTTTTTGCAAATATTAGCTCATTTGGAATTTGATGCCTGCAACATGTTTCAAAAAAGCTGGCACAAGTGGCAAAAAAGACTGAGAGAGTTGAGGAATGCTCATCAAACACTTATTTGGAACATCCCACAGGTGAACGGGCTAATTGGGAACAGGTGGGTGCCATGATTGAGTATAAAAGCAGCTTCCCTGAAATGCTCAGTCATTCACAAACAAGGATGGGGCGAGGGTCACCACTTAGTGAACAAATGTGTGAGCTGATTGTCGAACAGTTTAAAAACAACATTCCTCAACGAGCTATTGCAAGAAATTTAGGGATTTCATCATCTACGGTCCGTAATATCGTCAAAAGGTTCCGAGAATCTGGAGAAATCACTGCACGTAAGCGACAAGTCTGAAAACCAACATTGAATGCCCGTGACCTTCGATCCCTCAGGCGGTACTGCATCAAAAACCGACATCAGTGTGTAAAGAACATCACCACATGGGCTCAGGAACACTTCAGAAAACCACTGTCAGTAACTACAGTTTGTCGCTACATCTGCAAGAGCAAGTTAAAATGCAAAGCAAAAGCCATTTATCAACAGCACCCAGAAACGCTGCCGGCTTCGTTGGGCCCAAGCTCATCTAAGATGGACTAATGCAAAGTGGAAAAGTGTTCTGTGGTCTGAGGAGTCCACATTTCAAATTGTTTTTGGAAACTGTGGACGTCGTGTCCTCCGGACCAAAGAGGAAAAGAACCATCCAGACTGTTATAGGCGCAAGTTCAAGTTCAAAAGCCAGCATCTGTGATGGTATGGGGGTGTATTAGTGCCCAAGGCATGGGCAACTTACACATATGTGAAGGCACCATTAATGCTGAAAGGTACATACAGGTTTTGGAGCAACATATGTTGCCATCCAAGCAACGTCTTTTTCATGGACGCCCCTGCTTATTTCAGCAAGACAGTGCCAAGCCACATTCTGCACGTGTTACAACAGCATGGCTCCGTAGTAAAAGAGTGCGGGTACTAGACTGGCCTGCCTGTAGTCCAGACCTGTCTCCCATTGAAAATATGTGGCGCATTATGAAGCGTAAAATACGACAATGGAGACCCTGGACTGTTGAACAACTTAAGCTGTACATCAAGCAAGAATGGGAAAAAGTTCCACCTGAAAAGCTTCAAAAATGGGTCTCCTCAGTTCCCAAACGTTAACTGAGTGTCGTTAAAAGGAAAGGCGATGTAACACAGTGGTAAAAAGGCCCCTGTGCCAACTTTTTTGCAATGTGTTGCTGCCTTTAAATTCTAAGTTAATGATTAGTTGCAAAAAAAAAAAGTTTCTCACTTTGAACATTAAACATCTTGTCTTTGCAGTGTATTCAATTGAACATAAGTTGAAAAGGATTTGGAAATCATTGTATTCCGTTTTTATCTACGATTTACATAACGTGCCAACTTCACTGGTTTTGGGTTTGTAGATCGCAAGCTTGGTATGATGTTAGTGCAAGTATGGTACAGGGTTCAGTTTTCATGTCAACGCAGTTTTCGTCCTGATGTAAATAATGCGTTATTCTAGTCAATTCTGCCATTGGTCTCGGGTCTCTTACGAGACTACAATTTCAAACTCGGCAGAGCTGTTACATCATGGCTCTCGGCCACACCTTCTGTTCGTTGGTTGGTGCGGTGTATTTTCGGCCGAGGTAAACGAGGCTGAGCTCCGAGTGACCAGACTGAGTACTGAAGCGAAATGGAATTAAGTACAAACGCTGGCGGAGTCAGGCTATCAGAATGTAGTGGGTTATACTGAATTTATACCAGCATGGAACACGGCTCAGCCAATCACATTTAAGGATGGGAAGCACCCATTTTATAATTACGAATTGCTTTGTCAACTGAAGCTAGCTCCCCTCTCATCTCCTCGTCAGAGTTTGTGTCATTGCACAGATAGACCATGGTACGGATGACAAATTTGAAGCTTTGAAACGTTTCAAAACATTTAAATAATTGTTTCAAAATGTTTTGAAACATTTCAAAACTTGCTCGCTCAACTTTGGCATTCACTGGCAGAAGCTGTCATTGCAGCTTTTAATTATTGTTGGTGTTGATGTGCTGAAGCCCCCCCCTTCAAAAATCCAAAAATATTAATAGTTTTGACAGGCACAATCAGTAAATTATAAATTTTTTTGTACGATATGACTATTTCTTATTGTATGGCACAGTTTGTTTATGTTGCCGTTAAATGTTCTCTTCCATTCATTCATTGAGAATGATCAGGTCAGCCTTTCATATATAAATGGACTTGACAATTACAATTTTTCATTCTGCATAGTTGGTATTGCACCTCATTGTGATTACGCACATCAATAACGTGGTATAAAGATTTAGTCTCAGAAACATTTTGCTCATAGATTGTAATTCAGGGATAATATTTGCTGCACATTTCTTTTCTGATTCAGCTGGCTTCTCTGCTTCCCTGCCATCTGTTTACAAGTTACAATTTAATTACAAGTTTATTTAAACAAAAAAACAAACAAATAAACACTAGTCGATACCCGTGCTACGCACAGCTTATTGAATTAGCCCAGGGGTGCTCACTCTTTTCCAGAATGAGCCACAGTGGGTGCAGCTTTCACTCCATTCAACCTGTCGCACACATGATTCTACTAATCAACCCTTAAAGCTGTTGCCAAAGACCCTTGATAAGTAGAATCAGGTGTGTAACTGCATGGTAATAATGGAAGCCTGCGCCCACTGCGGCTCATTCTGGAAAAGAGTGAGTATCCCTGAATTAGCCAGTTTTACTTGCAAAAACGGCTTCAAAAGGCAGTTTTCACTTCACAACTAAGTTCGAAATGTGCCGCATTGTCTTTATCGCACAGTAAAACCGGTGTATAATGGACTCATTTTTCACAGTGGTTTCGGAAGAGATGTGTGAAAGTATGCAAATTGCAAACTCAGTAGTAATAGGCGCTTCAACTTTTTGACACATTGAAAGAATACCTGACAAGCGATAGAAAATTAATCTTTCTCTCTCTCTCTCTCAGAAACTCAACGCATAAAAACCACCTCAAACACCTGTATTTTCCCTTGGCATTTAAATACCTTTCGCGGTGGACTGATGTCGAGCACGTGACGTTTTGAAACTTCTCTCGAACACTGCATCAGAACTGGAAGGGTTAAATAGTTTTGAAAATGTTCGAGCAATGGTGTTGAAATTGCCATCCGGGGTCAGCCGATTTTGCTGATATTTGGTATACGCATGCACCCTCTGAACCTACAATATGAGCATCATCGATTTGGTTTTGTAGGAGTAATCACCAAAAAATAGATTCTGATGGATTTTGGGCCATTTTTGAAGGATTTTCAGGGGTTAATTCAGGTCACCCTCCACATAAAGCGGCTAAACTTTCAACATTGCCCCTTTGTGTGAATGTTGCCCAGAGGATGGCCTACCGAACTGACGAGAATGATCAAAAAATATTTCCAAATGTGCCAGTTATCCGCAGAGATATTTCCCCTACGCCAAAATCTGGAATTTTGTATAGGCCTGAATGTGATAAATACCAGTAGTCTACTCAATTTTTTTTATTTATTTATTTAAAAAAAAAAAAATTATTTATTTGTTCTTGGTTGCAAAAAAAATACAGCATTATACATTTTGTTAAAATCCCATCCCACCAATAACCCCAGCGTAGTGCACTCTTACTCATTTTCAACAGCCCGATGGCATATCAAAACAATGGTATGTATGATAAAATACTACTTAATTTTGTTTTTGGTTGCAGTACCAGCACTGTCAAGAGGACATGGCAACAAGTTAAAACAAAACATTTCTCAAAGTGGTTTGCCATATGCTGCTTTGCTTTCATTATTATTTTAATCGTATGTTATTTAAAATGTATAGCACAGCGTACAGTACTCTTGCTCGGATTTTCCGCATCATCAACTGAATGCATGTTGATTCCTGTGATTAAAAAACTGCTAATGTAAGTCCACCGCTTCCCCTTGTTACATTGCCAACATATGGCCCCAGTAGATCGGATAAGTAACAAATTCCCTCAGCTGAGAATCTGTAGCGTTCAAAGAGAATATCGTCAGAAAATGGCCATGGGTCATGCACTGTTATAATTGCCATAATTGCTGTCATGCACTGCAATTTTTTATTTTTTTATTGTAAACCAAGCAGCGCAGGAGACCCGTTTTTTTTACACAGGATATAAACGGACATTTAGGTACTCTTAAAACAAATAATGATGAGTTAGAGGACAAAAAATAGATGATGATGATAGAAAAAAAATTATGGCAAATTTTATTATTTAATTGATAATGGGAAACACAAACACAGTGGGAAATATACCCTATTCGGTTATTACAGAAATACGCCCAAATCCTTCAACTGAAGTTGAATAGGCACGATTTAATTTTGCGACAGCAATGACGCTATGAACAGCTACGACAAAATGAGCCGGGTTGCGTCTGAAAGCTTTTCCTCCCTCTGCCAATGAGCTTACTATATAGTCACTATACTATATACTATATAGTTATAAGGGCATAATTTACCCTCTTATTAGCTGACCGGCCCTATGGGCCGATAAGCTATCGTCGTGGTGTGGCATCCGGCATCCGTCGTCCGGAACATTTTTTCTTTTATTGGCCTGATGAAATTTCGTGTAAACTCGCAATAACATACAAGTAGATCATATCTCCAGATCAGTTTCTTGGATTTTTGATTGAATCGTTTTTGTCCGTTTTATGGGCCCTTGACATTTTGGCTCCAATGTTAAAGATATGACTGAGAAATTTTAAAAAATTATTTCTAATAAACTGTGATAAATTTTTTTCTAAATCAGGCAATCAACTTACCTAGGTACCGTCAATTTAGAGTGCAAGGCCATTTTGATTGAATCGACGGATGTGGGCCTATTGGGGGCACTGTACTTTATGAATATGCAAGATGGCCTGTGGAGGCCAAATGGTTGCAGATAGAGATTAAGTTTGAATTATCAACATCTAGGAAGTCATATATGACCTATATCTTGGTCATATTAAATTTGACCACAGATATCTTTGAAAGGTTAAATTCAAGATCAGGGAATATACAGTATTAACAATGTTAAAAAATATGAAATTTAAAAAAAATTATTTCTCAAAAACGGTCTGATAACTTTTCTCGAAATCTGGCAATCCACTCACCTTGATACACTTTATGTACTGTGCGAGTGCCAATTTAACTGTATCGACGGAAGTGGGTCTAGTGGGGGCGCTGTAATTTAACATTGGGTCTTACGGAAAATGGTTGCAGGTAGAGATTAAATGTGTATTACTGATATATAGGAAGTAATATATGACCTATATTTTGGCTGTGTTAAAAGTTGACCTCAGATGACCTTGAAAGGTCAAACCTGAAGTGAAGCAAAATGTTACAATTTTCAAAGGTTTCTTGGCTTGAAAATATTGAAGATTGGGAACAGATGCGCTTTGAACACTTATCGGAAGTCATACATGAACTTTCATTTGGTGGCCTTGAACTTGACCTTCAGTGACCTTCGAAGGTCAAACTTCACATAGTGAAATTTCAATGACTTCTATCACCAAAATTACTACAGATAGAGCTTAGGTTTGTATTGTGGCCATATGGGAAGTCATGTATGAAGTTTCATTGGGTGACCTTGAACTTGACCTTCTGTGACCTTTAACGGACAAACTATACAATGACATTTCAATGACTTATATCGGCAAAATTGTTACAGATTGGGTGTAGGTATGTATTGGAGACGTATAGGAAGTCATGTATGAACTTTCCTTTGGTGACATTCATATTGACCTTTGAGTGTCATATTGACATTCAGCTTGACTGTTGATGACTTTTGAAGGTCAAACTTGACATAATAATATTAACATAACATAACTTGAATGGCAAGAACAGGCCTTTCAGCCGAACTACGCTTGCCAGTTTGATAATAATAATATTACAATGACTTGTATTGCCAAAATGGTCACAAATGGAGTCTAGGTTTATATTAGAGACATATAGGAAGCCATATATGAACTTTCATTTGATTACCTTTGTATTGACCTTCAAAGGTCAAATGTGACCTAGTGAAATTTCAATGACTTGTATCACTAAAACGGTCACAGATGGAGCCTAGGTTTGTGTTACAGACATCTAAGAAGTCATACATGAACTTTCATTTGGTGACATTCAACTTGACTGTCAGTGACCTTTGAGGGTCAAACTCAGCAGTGAAATTACAATGACTTGTATCACCAAAATGGTCACAGATTGAGCCGAGGTTTGTATAGAAACAATTAGAAAGTCATATATGAAGTCCATTTGCTGACTGCAACTTGACATTCTGTGAACTTTAAAGTTCACAATTGACATATTGAATACATATTGACATATTATAATGACTTGTTTCACCAAAACTGCTTCAGATCTTAGGATTGTATTACCGAAGGTTTTATAAATATATGTAGTAATGTGAAAAGAATGTGGGGAAAAAAAGCCACTAGATGGCAGTACTGACCTTTTTTTGTTAAGCCCAGACTGGAGCTAGGTTTGGGCATGTCCTGGGCATGTCTGAGACGGAAAGTCCCTGAGAATTAAAAAAAAAAAAAGGTCTAAAAGGTGGGAGGGGTCTGCAAAAGAGTATATAAGGAGGAAAATTGAGAGAGTAAAGTAGTAGGAGAAATTGCAAGGAGAAGGATACACTTGACCGGACCTGTCGCTCTTTTCCAAACCTGTGAAGTTTTTTTTTTTTTTTTTTGTGGATTTTTGCCGGTGTTGGAGCATTTCCCTGTCCCAGGACATCACCAAGGAACCACATCTCAAGGGCCTGTAAATATTTTTTTTTTTTTGGTCAGTAGTGTAAATTGTAGGCTAGTTTCCATTTCTGAATTATGGTCTCAACAGTGCTCCACGGTATCTCCAAAGCCTTAGACATCTTCTTATATCCCTCACCCGATGTGTAACTTTCCACAACTTTGTCACAGACTTCTTTTGCGAGATCTTTGGAGCCCATGCTTCTGCCGTTCAGCGAGACTGCTCTTATTGCAATTGTTCATTTTTAATTAATGTTAAAACAATTTCTTAATTGGTTTATATCTTTGAAAAGGTTATGTACTGTATGTAGATTTGTAGGAAAAACACATATAGTCTGTAATTAAAGTGCAATTAATCTATGTCAAGTAAATCTGAAATTAAAAAATGTTCAAGGGGTGTATTCATTTTCTATCCACTGTACATTCAGTTATTTTTACTGGAATATTGTAAAACGAAAAAAAAAACACAAGTGGGCTTTTTATTGCTACATTTTATGAATTACAAAGCCATTTTGCATTTCTGAAGATCAGAGCACCCACTGTGCATAATTAATATTCAAATGGTAAATCTGAGCAAGAAATTATGTGACTCTTGAAGAATACTATGGGATGTATTATTGTCATGAAGAAATTAAACATATCATTCCTTGATATCGAAAACCTACGATTTGACACTAAAATTAGGTCTCTAGCTCATAGGGTTTTGGAGACAGCACATTTTGTGTACTTGTGTAATGACACTGGCGGCCATCTTGGATTTTTGTATTTTATGCAAATTTCTCCAGGGTGAGAAATCCACACCCATATGTATGCGATTCTGGTGATCCTAGAGATAAATAATCTGCAGAGAAATAAAACTATATCAGGCAAAACAGAGTCAGGTGAATTATCCAGGTTTGGCTGCTGGACTAGGAACTCTTTCTGCATTTACAGACCTATTCAAATTTAACTTCGTTATGTAGCACATTTTTTCATCATTTACTACATTTTTTAAGTAAAATCTCAATTTCAGAGTCCACTTGCACTTCGAACAAAAACTGGATTCCTAACGTTACATAAAGCCGCCGATTGTCTTTAGTGGGCGGAATAGTCGAGCGAGGAATAATGATCTGTTTACCTTCGTAAGATGGCGGCCGGAAACGACGCAGAAAGGGGCCGATTTCCGCTCTAGAGTTATTTCTCGCTCTTAGCTTAATGACGAGCTTCCTTGCCGAAAGCCTTTGATGCTATATTTTCCTTGAGTTAACTGTCTGCCGCTACCCCGCTGACGTTAGAAGTCCTAATCTTTGTCGTTCGTTATTTTAAACATGAGCATATTGGATTATTCACCGCCGAGTAGTAGTCTTCCTGAATCAACTTTTTAGGGTTGAACGCAGCATTAATGAGCAGGCGTAAGTTGTTTTTGTCCCTAAAATGTTCAGGGGGTTAATCCGGCTCATGGACTGTATGATCCGGCTACATTCGCCAAGGTTCAGAATGTGCATTCTGCATGCAGGCAGTCGTGTGTAAACGTGCATAATGTGAGGGATTTTAGGTTTTGATCGGTCAAAGTTAAAACCGTATTGGTCTGCAAAGTGTCTAATTAAAAGCCCCAGTTTCCATTTTGCGGCCGTTAAGTAACGTTACGCTTGCACGCCGTATTGGGGCAGTGAAGATCCAAGTCTCAACCCAACCGAAGTATGTGCAGTCTTCGATTAAGCATTAAGTTATGCAACTTGCTGTATGCTCTATGAAATGTGATCAACGTGAGAATTTTTGGACTCTGTAAGCCTCTTGTTGAGTGATGCCGAATAGGTGCGCAGATTTCCGTAATATTCATACTTGATGGAGAACTGAGGTGCCCTTCTCCTGTGAATGATTGAAATTTGCGTATTAGTGCATCGCTGGTATGATGATTCCAGCCAGTTCATCTCGGTCAGTGGTTCCCAAAAGTATTGCCACCTTTGCGTTGCTTACTTACTTTATAATAAAATAAACACAATATCAATATAAGGCTTTTAAATATCATGGAATGGATTTTCATTTCTGTCACAAGGTGGTTTAGAGAGTGACACGTTGAAAAGCTACAAATAAAGAACTTAGCAGGGCTATTCCTTTGTTATGTTACATTAACTGCATTGGGTTATAGTACAAAATAGTTTCACTCCTTATTCAATGGACAGAACTTCAAAACTTCTACATTGTGGCAGCCTCTGACCATAATCAATTTTACAAGAGAATACCCAGAATGAACCCATCTGTGGTTTTGCTGGCAGACTGGATTTTTCAAGCGTTGTCCGCGTTACTCAAAAGGAATATGGTTTTTTTCGCTGAAGTTTGGTCCAATCTTCTTTATCAGTGATGCGTTGTAGAATAAATTGGATGATATATGTTTGAACCTTTTATTACTGAAAATTTTAACACAACCATTTAACTTAAAGAGCATGAAAACCCTTCCATAACGTTCGTTCTGCTTTCGTGTTCTGTCTGAGTACACTCCCAAAACCATTTTTGAGACACCTGTTCCACCCGGCGGTCCTTTGTTGCCGTGTCACCAAGGTTTGAAAGTCACCATTTCGTGCTGCTTGGGGGTGTGGCTAAAAAAAACATGCGCTCTTGTGGGAGGCATGTGACGTCAGCTCTAGAACGCATGATCAGCGTGCAGGCAGCGCCAGGCGCACATCAACAGCCAGAATTTTCATTCAGCCATTGACTCACGTTGTTTTTATTGTTTATCTAGCTTTCTGAACCATGGTTCAGCGCTGCGTTGTAAATTCTGTGGAAATTCGGATAAAACTGGACATAGTATTCACAAATTTCCAAAAACTAAAGCAAACTAAGGCAATGGATACAGTTTGTGAAGGTGAAGTGGGTAGACTTTGCAGTTTCACCAAAGAGAGCGATTTGTGGAGCCCACTTCACTTGCTCAAATATGAGATGGGATATTGTAAATGGCGTGAACTGGACACAACAGGCATCTCAACAATCCAACCTATTGTTTCTGATGAGCAAATGGCCAAAGAAAGAGCCCTAAAAAGGAAGTAAACAACAACAACCGTAGGGGCGTCCAAAATCGTCCAGTTCCGCATACACACTCCGTGCTCAGCAACTTCTTCGGTAACTTGCGCAACTGAGACTGCTTGTGGCTAAGATGGTTTCTTGGCAGATCTAAGAGCAAGTGGAGCATTTCATAAAAGAGAGCTACAACGGGTGACTATTATTTAATTTCTTTAAATCTTTCCCTGTCAAAACTGTCACATTTTGGGCAAATTGTAGAAGTGAAATAGTAGATGTATACTTTAGGAAACCGGAGAACTGGGCCTGAGGTATGAATTTGAATGATACCGTAGACTCTAAAAGATTTGTTCCATATCGATCTATGAGGTAAGCCTTGCTGTGTTTTGACATAAGAATGTTAGGCTCTTATTACTAGAACCACCGAGAGTCCATTTCAATAGCTTCATTATACACTGCCTGGCCAAAAAAAAAAGTCGCACACTCAAATATTTAGTTGGAACCCGTGTTGCTTTGATTACAGTGCATAATAGTCTTGTCATTGTTTTGACAACTAAATGCAATGCCAGAACATTTCTTTTCGATCAGAAATGCCATGATTTTTGTCCAAGATCTTGTCTTCTCGACATAATGGTTGAACCACTCGGTGGTCTTGAGTACATCCCAATAACTTTTATTACGTTAAAGGTCAGGACTTTGTGGTGGAAAATTTGTTTGTGAAAATGATTCCTCCTGCTTGGTTTTGTCATTCATGGTTTTCTTTGCTAAATACAGGCCAATAACTTGCCCGTTCTGAAATACTGTAACATCGTTTCCACCATCAGGAAATGTGTTTTCCAACATGATTTTGTAAGAAATGAATAGCGACGCACTTCATCAGTCAGGGTTAAAATGATTATTGCCAGCTGAAACATATCAATAACCACAATAATGATCCAATTATAGAATTTGTTCATTAACTTCCAAACGATGACTTTTTTTTTGGCCGGGCAGTGTAGATAGCGCTACGAAATTATACGACGTTTTCTTCTGCACATCAATGACAACGAAAAATATGAATAACTCGTTATAATAACTCCTATCAATATCAATGATTTATGCACTCGTGTCGCTGCTGAAAAAGCACAGATTTCCGTAAATTTGTTTGCGAAGCTCAATAATCCATGAGAATCCGTTTATTGAAGAGGAGAGTTCAGCTTGGAGGGACTGGTAGTGGGACAGGTCTGCCAGGGCCCTGGATTTCCTCCATTTCCTCTCTGCTGCTCGAAGGCTTTTCCTGCTGGAGCGGAGAGTTTCTGACATCCAGGGGCTGGGTGGGGATGATCTGGCTGGCCTGGAGGCAAGAGGAGAGAGAGAGAGTGTTAAGTGAGGATGAGAGAGAGGAGAAGAGAGAGGAGGCAGCAGATTCAGTGGGGAGATTAGAGAAGGAATCAAGGGAAGGAAGGGAAGCAGTGACATAGGAAGCGAGAGCAGAGGGGGAGAGAGAACGGAGGTCACGGCAAACGGTAACAGAGGGGGCTGGAGAGGGGGAGAGAGAGGGAGAGGGAGGGAGAAGGAGATGAAGGGGTGGTCAGAGAGGTGCAGAGGGGTTACAGTGGGATCAGAGGGGGAGCAGTTACGCAGGAGGACCAAGTCGAGGAGGTGGCCAGCTGTGTGAGTTGGGGGTGAGGGCAGGAGGGAAAGGCCGAGCGAGTGGAGGATCCCAAGGAAGGCAGCAGACCTTGGAAGCTTCTAGGCAGAGGTTTAAGTCTCCCAGGAGAATCAGTGGGCTGCTGTCGTCAGGGAAGGTGCTGAGCAGGACGTCCAGCTCGTCGAAGAAACATCCTGTGGGGCCTGGGGGACGACACACAACAGTGATAAACAGGTTAGTTGGAGAGGAGATGGAGACAGAAGGAAATTCAAAGGAGGAGATAGAAAGGTGAGAGAGAGGAAGAGGAGATTAACAAACCAGTATACAAAATATGACACGGGCTGGTATTATGATGATGATCTATTAAATGTAACCCTCGCTCAGTAGCCTAATAAAATAATTTGTGCATAGCAGGAGGTACTGCACCAAAGCCACTGTCCCTGAGCAGGTGGCGTCCCGCAGGCACATAATGCCTGTCAAATAATTGGCATAAGCTGCTTTCCATTAACATGCGAGTCGTGCGTGGATCCTGGCCATTTTGCAACAATGTCCAAAATATTCAATTTGGCATCAAATACTATCTGGGTGTTGACGGAATGAACTTTTTTTCTATTTACAAATACCTCTTCATCCTGTGTCAGAGAAATAATTTGATATGAGTCTCGTCAATAGCACCGATACTGGGCATACCTGATGTGAATGAATTCAAGTTTGATTCTGTGTTGCTGGCAAATGTCCATTGGAAACCGGACAAACTGTCGGATGATATGGGGTTCACTGAGCGCATTGAGCGACTGACAGATGACTGAAATCCCTAAATCGTCCGCACTGCAAAGTCATGTTCTTCCTGGTGGCCAAGTAACGAAGTGTTGTCAAACATTTTATTTCGGGGCTTATTGGGTTGTTTCTCATGGTTGGAGACGTAATTCTGTCCCTCGCCAAGTCAACAACAAACTAGAAATGGTTTTTACACGTGAACACAGATGACTCCCCCTTCCCCCATTTCACATTTTAGAGTTATGGTCCGGAAAGGAGTCCCACCCTTCAATATGCCTAAGTCCAAATTGTTGCCATGGAAACAGAAAAAATAAAATTCAAAAGCAGTTCAAACCCTCAAAAGGCACATCTACATGTTATGGAGAGACACTATATCAAATTTGGTGTGAATCAGTCGAACAGTTTGAGTTATGCTCCGGAAACCAATGGGAACGCCGACGCCAACAGGAATTCAGGCAGGAAGGGGGAGATATAATAAAATCCCTTCTCGGTCGATCTTTGCAGCAACTGCGCATCATTCAGAATTTTCAGAAAAGTCATTCTGCCTTTCAACAGCAGCAGCCATTTTCTGATTCTTTGTGAATAGGTTTTAGCGAGTTAGGAGTCCTATTGAGTACTTATAAGCTCTCCCAGACTTGAGCTTCTTTTGGGTCTAAAATGCTTTGTGAATAACGCTTACTAAAAATAATTAGGCGTCCTAAATTTGCGACTGACACGCCCATTTTTTTTTTTTAAGAGTTTCTCCTAAATCCATCAATTAGGATTTACTTTAAGCGCTAAGATGCTTTGTGAATACGGGCCCAGATCTTATAAAATACCGTGTTCTTTTTTTTTTCTTAGCAACTACATACAATCCTGAAAGAAGGCAATTTCTGATGTACGTGGTATTAATGATTTTAAACCGATAATGTAAGTGCATATTGCCTATGGGTCACAAAGTGTTCCCTAAAAGCACTTATGCAACTTGAAAGAGCATATTTTAAATGGTAAATGCCCAAATATGAAGTTATCAGAGGAAAGTCAAAATCTACTCTTAATCAGCAATCTGATTATTTGGTGCATGTACCTGCACAGACTGGCTCACAGGAGCAGATTGGGAACTGAGGCAGGATTCACAGGCCCACCACAGTGCCTGAGCCCCAGAATGCTTTGCAGTTATCCCTTCATAGGAAGTGATTTGTTCTTATTATATTTAGATGCAATGAAAATTTAGTATGACTATATGACTGAAAGTCAATTTTATTTGAAATTCTTTATTATCAAAGGTAGGCATCATAGTGTGTTGTGATTTACAGAGGAAGGAAGACCATGATAATACAGGTTGGATTAATATGTTCCTCTAATTGAGAAGACTTGGCTAGCTGGAGCGTTCAAGAAGTACAGCCCAATTTGGATTGAGATTTACTTGTGTTGGTTTGGACAGGGTCATGCCTGTGTGCACTGCTGTGAATGGTAGAAGTCAGGTGTCAGAAAACAGATATGACTGTTGAACAATGTTCTCCTCCTCAGAGGTATACTTGCTTATGTCAATTTGACCATATTACATTACGCAAGAATGCATCCCCTTGTGGTTTGTTGGGTACAGTGGGATGATAATTCATCTAAGTTAAATGGATGCTGTGGAATGAAAAGGAGTGAACTGCTAATGTAAGTCCTTTTTATTTGGCTAAATTATAAATCCTCTCTGGGTCTGTTTCCCTCCAGGAGCTGCACTTCAGCACACCTATGAGCAGCAGTATGATGCAGGCAGGAGTCTGTCTGAGACAGGACACTGAGACAACACTACCAGAGCTCACTGAGCAGCACAGGATCAGACAGAAAGAAGAGGAACTCAGTGGACTGGAGTCTGTCCACATGGCAGAGTCAGAGACAGAGTGTGCTGCACCAGGACTCAACACACTGGAGCCAGAGTGTGTGACAGCACACAGTGGGGTCAGTGATGGACACCACACACACACATCACTGATTAAAACAGAAACTGATCTGGGCTCCACACACTCTGGGGATCTTATTAAGATGGAGAGCCTTGACAGTACAGAGCTGGGATATGTGACCCATCTGCATCCTGACCAAATCAAAACAGAGACTGATGATGGAGGATACCTTAAATCAGAGCAAATCACTGACCTGCAGGATATTAAATGTGTTGTTACGCCTGATCCAATAAAGTGTGAGTCCCATGAAAGTTTAGTGAGGGATCTCATGAATACTGAGATGAATGGAGCTTGTGTTGATCACACAGATCATTCTGAACCTTTGCAATTTGCAAGAGAGGCAAATGTGACGGGTAAAAATGAAAAAATTCATGCTCAAGTGACCCAGAGTAGTGACTTAAACCCCTGCTGTACTGTAAACAGTGAGAAGGACCCACCTAGTATAACCATCAGAGGGAGGGCTGCAAAGGAACAGGAAGCTCATGCAGGTAAAAAGCCATACAAGTGCGCTCGGTGTAAGAAGAGTTTTCCCTCAAAATTCGAGATGAACTCGCACCTGAAAGCCCATGGGAAGCCGTATAAATGTGCTCAGTGTGGAAAATGCCTGTCCAGTTTATATCATTTAACTTGTCATCAGAGAATCCATACAGGTGACAAGCCTGCTAAATGTAATCAGTGCGGGAAGTCTTTTACTACAAATACATACTTAAAAACACACCTGAGAATTCATACAGGTGAAAAGCCCCATAAATGTACTCGGTGTGGAAAATGTTTTTCCCAGAGAAGTCATTTAATTAACCACCAGAGTACACATACTAGTGAAAAACTATATAAATGTTATTGTGGGAAGGGATTTACAAGAGTGTCCACTTTAAACAGTCACCAAAGAATTCACACTTCTAAAAAGCCCTTCAAGTGTCCTAAATGTAATAAATCCTTCAGCAAAAAGTTGGTATTAAATACCCACCTGAAAACTCATAAAGAAGATAAGCCCCTCAGTTACACTCGGCCTGGAAATGGTTTTTCCCAATTACATGCTTTAAATTACGCAAAGAAAATTCCTCCAGGTGAAAAGCCCTTTGTATGTACTCACTGTTGGAAGCACTTTACCAGAATATCAAATTTGAAGTCACATCTGAGCATTCATACTGGTGAAAAGCCGTACCAGTGTACGCGATGTAAGAAATCCTTCCGAACTAAAATTTTTTTAAATACACATTTGAAAATTCATTCTGATGAAAAGCCATACCAGTGTACTAGGTGTGACAAAACCTTCCGCAGGAAGACTGATTTAAATTCACACTCCCAAGTTCATTTGGGCGAAAAACCCTTCGCATGCGCTCAGTGTGGAAAATGTTTTCGCACTTTGTCTCGGTTAAACTTCCACCAGCGAATTCATACAGAGGATAAGTCGCACGAATGCACCCAGTGTGGGAAACGCTTCACCCAGTTTGGCCAGTTAACTTGCCACCAGAGAATGCATACAGGTGAAAGGCCCTACAAATGTACGAATTGTGGGAAGTGCTTTACCAGAATATATAACTTGAATGACCACCTGAGAATTCACACTGGCGAAAAGCCCCATAAATGCACGCAGTGTAAAAAATCCTTCAGGACTAAATCGGTTCTGTACAGTCACATGAAAATTCACTCGGGCCAGAAGCCCTATGCTTGTCCTCAGTGTGGCAAGTGCTTCTACACAATATCCAAGCTGAGTGTCCACCAGAAAACTCATACAGGTAAAAAACCCTCCACATGCTCAGCGTGACTCGCATTTCAGTGAACATTTGTGCGGTAACAATTACCCATGAGTTGATATGTGTTTAACCCCCCCCCCCCAAAAAAAAAAAAAAAAAATTTGCAGGATACTGGAGCTCAGTTTGTTTATGGGCAGTGGTTAGACAAGAAATAAGCCGGGTTTGTTAACGCTTTGAGCACCAAATGCAACTATTGTCAATCAGTGATGTAAGATATGGAAACCTATCATGCGACAACTTGTTTAAAGGAGCCTCCACGGGAAGCACAGGGAAGGTTTCCAACGGCACAAGATAAATATATAAATTTAATTATTTCTGTGCTCTAAGGGTTAATTTGTACATGATGGCATTTTCAGCTGGCAACTCAAAACCCAGCCCAGCTGCTGGTTAAAAAGAGTTTTGCCTTTATCCTTTTTAAATGTGCTGTGAAAAAAGAAATCAAATTTCATTTAATCTTATTTTTGACCTGGAAAAGGCGAAACGGTGTGGGAAATGCGCATGGAAACAGAATACAGCAGTTTGTAAATTCACTTTGACTCGTGTTTCAGTGCAGACAGTAGGAGTGCAGGATGTTTCATTTTTTTGCCTAGTCAGCTAGTGTGTTCCAAAAAGTTTGGGACGTGGTCAATTTAAGACAATAAATATAGTTAAAAAAATTAATTAATGGATAACTAACGAAATAATTTGTTAAACAATATGCTTTAAAATGACTGATTTCAGCAAGGAATTGTAATTATAATTTGGTACAAAAGCAGAATCCAGGAAAAGCCTAATCCCTCAGCAGCAAAGATGGGCAGAGGATTGCCAATTTACCCACAAATGTGTGAGAAAATCATGTAATGGTGTAAAATAATGTTCCTCACAGAAGGATTGGAAGGGATCTGTATATTTCACCCTCTATAGTGCATAACATTGTTAAAAGATTCTAGTAATCCAGAGAAAGTTCTGTACATCAAGAGCAAGGGTGCTAGCTTAATCCGAAAATCCATGTTGTCCGATCACTCAGATGGTTCTGCATCGAGAACTGTCATTTATCTTGAGGTGACATAACCATATGGGCTCAGAATTACTTTGCCATACCATTGTCAAGTAATACAATATGTTAAAACTTCATTGTGCAAACAGTAAGCATTTTTATTTTATGTTAGAAATGGACTAGACGAAAAAAGAAAAGGACCATCCTGATCACCAATCAGTCCAAAAACCATGCACCGCTGTGGTATAAGGTTGTGTCAGTGCCCTTGGCAAAGATGGCTTGCTCTTCTGTGAAAGCTTTATGAATTCTGAAAAGCATTCTGAGATTTTGGAGCAACATGCTGCCGTCAACATTCCTTTCAGGATGATCATGCACATTTCAACACAACAACGCAAAGCTGCATTCTGTGTGCATTACAAGGGTGTGGCTACATTAGAGGAGGGTGCGGGTGCTGGACTAGCCTGCCTGTAGTCCTGATTTGTCCCCAACAGAGAACGTGTGGAGCATTTTGAAACACAAAATACGACAACAAGGACCCTGTACCGTTGTGCACCTGGAGTTGTCTGTGGGAAGAATGGGACAGAATTGCACCTGAAACATGGTCGCCTGCTGCCCTCCGTCCTGAAATGTTTATTATGTGTTTCGAGAGCGAGGAATGACAACATTGCAAAAGTGGTTAATACATTCCTGTCTCATTTTTCTTTTAAATATTTGTAGGAATCAATATTTGTGTGTGTTTATTTTGAAAAATCAAAAACACTGATTTGGTGAAACATCAAATAATGTTCTGTCATATTGTTTTCCATGTGATTCAGGTCAAAGACAATGTACAAATCATTGCTTTTAGTTTTAATTTTAATTTAACATGGCGTCCCAACTTTATCTGATTTGGGGTTGTAGAATTGACTGGTCCTTTCAGTTATTCTCGTGGCACTGGTTAGCTGAATTTGACCATGAGACTTTGAGAACCGTATTTTATGAGTTAAGGATCATTTGTCTCCTCTGATTTTTCAGTGTTGCACATGAACTGTGGAGGAAATAATTTTTTTACACTGTGAATGTATATATCACTTTTAAAAATCTCTGTAAACTTCTCTATCCTCTGCTGAGTCATTGCTTTCTGTTACTACACCTGTTTATAAATTTATTTTCATTCTTGTTGTTAGGGAAACCAGACAAGGTACTAGCACTTTGAGAAACACACTAACCTCACCCAGGCACAAAAGTTCCAAAGTCATTCATAAAGTTTATTTATTCACAATAAATGCACATCTGTCATTGTCTCTTTCCAGCTGACCAAGTGCAATTATCTCTTTTTGGGGAATTGAAGTTTAAATGCATTGCCTGCAATTGCTGAATCCAGGATTTTGAACAGTTGGGCAAACTTGCGTAATGTCCGATACTCGGGAAAACTGCACCAATGTCCATGAACTGTTGAAAGCCCTCGCTTAGCCAACATTTAAATTTATTTATTATTATCAAAAATACCAATTCAGAAACTGTCAAATTAGTTGGCAGGCGGAAAAACCTGTCAGATCGACCTTTATCAAAAAGCACAACTGGGATGCTGATTCGAAATTAGGAAAATTTTACTTAACTGCAAAAGTTTTAGGCATCCTAATTTTTTTTTTTAACTTAAACTTGACGTTGGATGTTTGTTTTTACTTTCCATATTAGTGTTGCTGTTGATAAGAAGAACACCTGAAGCATTGAATTATTTCGAAAGAACTTCGTATTTCACTAAATACAGTTGATGCAAATAATACACCATGATCACATCATCATCAAGACTGTGCGGAAATACCTGTCGAGAGAGCGGCTGTGAGATCAAGGCTGTGCAGAAATACCTGTGGAGAGAGCAGCTGTGAGATCAAGGCTGTGCGGAAATACCTGTGGAGAGAGCAGCTGTGAGATCAAGGCTGTGCGGAAATACCTGTGGAGAGAGTGGCTGTGCGGAAATACCTGTGGAGAGAGTGGCTGTGCGGAAATACCTGTGGAGAGAGCAGCTGTGAGATCAAGACTGTGCGGAAATACCTGTGGAGAGAGCGGCTGTGCGGAAATACCTGTGGAGAGAGCGGCTGTGAGATCAAGGCTGTGCAGAAATACCTGTGGAGAGAGCAGCTGTGAGATCAAGGCTGTGCGGAAATACCTGTGGAGAGAGCAGCTGTGAGATAAAGACTGTGCGGAAATACCTGTGGAGAGAGCGGCTGTGCGGAAATGCCTGTGGAGAGAGCGGCTGTGCGGAAATACCTGTGGAGAGAGCGGCTGTGCGGAAGTACCTGTGGAGAGAGCGGCTGTGCGGAAATACCTGTGGAGAGAGCGGCTGTGAGATCAAGGCTTTGCGAAAATACCTGTGGAAAGAGCGGCTGTGCGGAAATACCTGTGGAGAGAGCAGCTGTGAGATCAAGGCTGTGCGGAAATACCTGTGGAGAGAGCAGCTGTGAGATCAAGGCTGTGCGGAAATACCTGTGGAGAGAGCAGCTGTGAGATCAAGGCTTTGCGGAAATACCTGTGGAGAGAGCAGCTGTGAGATCAAGGCTTTGCGGAAATACCTGTGGAGAGAGCAGCTGTGAGATCAAGGCTGTGCGGAAATACCTGTGGAGAGAGCAGCTGTGAGATCAAGGCTGTGCGGAAATACCTGTGGAGAGAGCAGCTGTGAGATCAAGGCTTTGCGAAAATACCTGTGGAGAGAGTAGCTGTGCGGAAATAGCTGTGGAGAGAGCATCCCTTTTAAAGCCAATCATGTTACACACCTGATGCCAGTTAACTTAATTACTTGCTAAATGTTCTTTCAGCTGATTCTCTTATATATTTATTGCTTTTTCAGCCCTTTTTTGCCTGTGTCCCAATTTTTATAAGCCAGAAAATTTGAAATAAGCTCATTTTGTGGATAAAAATGTAAAATATCTGTTTCAACATTTGAAATGTTGTGTTCTACTGTAAATAACATATTGGCTTGTGATCTGAAAGTCATTGCATTTTGATTCTATTCACAATTCACACTTCTTCCCAACTATTTCGGAACTGGGGTTGCATAATCTAGGGACAAATATGCTTTAAATAAGTCTTTTTCAGCGGACAGGTTTCCCGTTTACAAATATTGCTGGGTGCCTTCACATTCAAGAGGCAAAAACACTGGTAGCTGGACATTTCAGTCAACCATTGTAATCAAGGTATATTTTGCTTTGTTAGCAAATTCTTGCTGACTCAAAAATAAAATTCCTTCTCAGAATTGGACCTGTATGTCCTTCATTTGCATATTACCAAAATATCGTGTAAAATGTCAGTTATCAGTATCGCGACAGCAGCTATATAATATGTCTATGATCTGCGGTTGGTGGGACGAAAATGATTTGGCCAAAATTTCCTTGAATAAATCTGATTTTTGAAGAAAATTCAAAAGTGGTTTGTCCATCTCCATTGTTCCCTCGCCATGTCCTCATAACCCTCAAATACGCCATCCCGGCCTTGTTTCTCTGACCCTTGTGTACGATTTCCCCCCATCCTAATCTGACAGTTCTTAAAATGTCGGCTCGTTTCGTCAGCTATGCATGTCGGATAAATGGGCCTTGTGCCTCCCAATCAGTTTTATTGTGGCACTCGAGCCCGTGTGTCCAAACCATCGTCCACACAATATCACCTCTTCTCTCCGATAGCTCCAGTGTATTCGGTCGTGCCCTGTCCCTTCATGACAACCACCTTTGCACTGCTAAAGCCAAATACTTATCAAATCTGATCAAAGACCTTGTCTCCCTTAGACCCAGTGCTACCTGTAAATCCTCTCATTCTCTCTCATTAAAGGAGACTTTATCAGATCAATTCTAAGTACATATAAAAGGATTGATCATGTGTACCATGCAGGATTACTTAGGGTTTTCTGTTGGCAGAAGGCAGTTTTTCCCAAACCTCTCCTTCAGTGCCACTTGCTCTGCATGTCTTTGATCTCTTCCTGCTCCAGCACAGATGATTCAAATGATTCGCTCATTATCAAGCAGGTGACGACCCAATCATTCGAATCACCTCAGGATTTTTCATTTGTTCATGTCTTTTTGCTTTCAAATTAACTGAATCCTTTGGGGGAAAAAAAAAATCTAACACTGAAAAATGTCTTACTGGCTTTGCAGCAGAGTGAACGTTGTACATAAGACTAGGTGCACCTAGTATATGGCTGGGCCACCTCTTCGCCGCCAGCCGACCAATCGCTGAACTTGATCAGTCAGTCACTCAGCGACATTCACTTTTGTTGGGGCCATAGAGATGTAGAATAGAACCAGAGAGAACAAGGAAGTACCTTTGCTTCAGCCAGTTAGCATGTTAGCTTTCTGCTTCCGCGTTTCCCACTGGGGGCAATTTTGTGGCCAAAGACGCTGAAGGTCCGTAGACACCAATTGAAAAGTGCACATTTTTTTTCTTGCCAAATAAAGCGAAAACAAAAGAAAATGTATTCGGTAATCCTTCATTATTTTGCTCTTTGTCTGACGCAGCTGTTCAATGTTTTCAAGAGGGCCTGTAAAATAAGAACTGATACTCAGAGCTTGATGACAGCTTTTGCACCAGTTTGGTGTCGGCGGGGCGATCAGCTGGGGCCTCGCGCATCAGTGTCGCCAAACTATTTCACTTTATTTCAGGAAGGAGACAAATTACACTAGCTGCTGGGATTGGTGTAAAAGCTATCGTATTTCGGCCTGTATGTTATTACATTAGGCTATATATGGGAAAATAAATGTGTTTGTGTATGTACGTATGTGTGTATATGTGTGCGTGTATGTGTGTGTGTGTGTGTATGTACATGTATATATATATATATATATATATATATAAAATGAACGAATGAATACATTGATTAATTCTGTATCATGCTGTACAAAAAGGCAAGCAAAGTGACTGATTATTTCTATGAGTGAAGACATTAATCATTAGCAGATCTCAACATGGAGGTAAAACAAAGTCGTTTTAAATGCTGAACAGCCGTTTGTCCTGTAGGTCAGCAATAGGCGTAGCCCTGCATCAATTAGCTCTCAGCAAGACTGCTGTTGAGTCGAAGATTAGAGTTGTACTTTTTATCCTACTGAGTAAAAAGTGCGTGCGCATTGCGGATGCGACAGACGACACATTTTCTTGGCCATTTGTGCTGTGTAATCAGATTGGCAATCTTATGAAATGGTGCCGGAAATAAGCACCCATGGAACGCCATTTTTATAGATGGCGTCGGTCAATTCTGTACTTCCTGGGCTGAAGTAGCTAGCCTAGCATCTCCCATTGGAAGTAATAGGGGTGGTACTTCCTCGCTCTCTCCAGTTCCATTATATTACCTCCATGGTTGGGGCCAGGACGCTGCTTGGCTCGGCCCAAAAAGCAGAATCTTCAATATGACATTTTACTTGCTGTATGCACTTACATCTCCCAGATGATACCTCTAGATAGATGATATCTATCTGATCTGCAGGTTGCACCTGTTTTTACTTGCTCTTGCTCTCTGTTCTGATTGGGTCAGGATGCAGGTGAGTTACAGACCCCAGCCCTGTACTCAGAGCAGTCTCTGCTTTAACTGGTGCTGGGAGTGCAAGCGTACATCAGTGACTCCACACACTGACCAATAACAATCAATACACATCCTTACACCCATCATCCAACTGCCCATTCACCAGAGATGAAGCAAACCAGGGGCAAAACAATAGAGGAATCCTCTTAAAAATAAAGCTAAAAGTCTATCAAAATGTTGCTGCCATCAAATGCAGAAAATACAAAAAAAAACTATTATTCAAGTCTTTCCATGAAAATGGCATCTTCAATTTCGTAAACATATTTGTTAAAACAAAGCCCTTTTGAAGTGACAGGAAATTGCATTTTGCCATCTTGGGCAGAATAAATCTCTTTTTAAGTTACGATGCTCTACTATGTTCTGGATATTGTTTCCCCTTACAGTCAAATGTACAAATAATAATAAATACTAAACTCTTTAATATTCGGAACAAATAACAGATTCACTTCATTTCAGTCGAAGATCCACATTTTATGATTTTAAGGCTTTGCAATTCCAGACTTTTATTTAAGGGAACTTCTGTACATTTTGGTCACATCAAACTTTTCAAAGCCTGTGTTATGTTTGCCATCACAGAAGTGAGATGCTTTTTGGCCTTAAAGACGTTATTTGCAAGAAACAAGTGACCCATAGTGTTTGTGACCTATGAGTGAACTAAAGAGACCCTTTTGATAGTGTAATGAGAATATAGGCCACTGGATGGCAGTATTTACCTTTTTTTTGTTAAGCCCAGACTGGAGCTAGGTTTGGACATGTTCTGGGTCTAAAAAAAGTCCCAGAGAAAAGAAAAAAAAGTCAAAAAGGTGGGAGGGGTTTGCAAAAGAGTATATAAGGAGGGAGAATTGAGACAGTAATGTAGTAGGAGAAATTGCAAGGAGAAGGATACATGTGACCAGACCTGTCATTCTGTTCAAGACCTGTGAAGCTTTTAGTGGATTTTTGCCTGTGTTGGAGCATATTCCTCACCCAGGACATCACCAAGCAACCCCACCAAAGGGACTGTAAATATTTCTGTTTTGTATTTACCAATCTTGGTCATTAGAGTAGATAGTAGATTTGTTAAAAGTGTTTGTTTATTAAATGTGTTTAAGTTTTAAAATTTTGTCTGTCATCCTTTGCTGTCGTTAATGTCATAACAAATTGTGGCCATAACAATAGGGACATAGATTGACATATTTGTTGGAGCCATTCAAAGAGTTCACATGTCAGGAAGGGGAAACTCCTAGATTTAGCTGATGTAAATATTACAGTCTCAGTATTGGCTATATGGGTGACAAGGCCAGTCAAGTCAGATTATTTGCAGAAAAGTTTGTATTACAGCTGACAAATGTCCTTTCAATATTCTATTTCAACAGACTTTATTTTTCTGCTAAAATGAATTACAAGCTGTGCCAATGTCAACACAAAAATCACCTGGGAATAAACAACCAATGATATTGTACGGCAATAAAAAGTTCTAATCACTATTATAGAGGCAAACTTTCCCCAGTCATAGGGCTGAATGTTTAGACGTCTGTCAAAAATACCAAGAAATAGATTTATAAACTTTGCAGCAAAGTGCCACTTTCAGATTACCAACTAGAACTGAAAATGAAGACCATTTTATTAAAAAGAAGTAGATGAAGTCTAAAGTGCATGATCTAGTTGAGATTTGTGCATGAATTAATTACACTTAACACTTAAATAGTTTTTTTTCACTAATGAATACTCCAGAGGCCTATTAAATTATACATTCTGGAGAATCACTTCCGATACTGCGTTCAGTTGTGGGGCTTTTCATTAGCAGGAATCCTCTGGTGGCGATTTAAAACACTTAAACCAAAAAGGTGCATCCCGCACTGAATACATGTTTAGGACGTTTCGGCAGAATGAATTCTCAAATGGACTTTTAAATTAGATCTATCGGAGAAGCATTTTCCGCACTGAGAGCATTTAAATGGCTTTTCACCTGTATGAATTCTCTGGTGGACTTGTAAATTAGATGCATCAGAAAAGCACCTCTCACACTCAGAACATTCATAGGGCTTTTCACCTGTGTGAGTCCTCAGGTGGCAACTTAACTGAGATACTCTGGAGAAACACTTCTCACAGTGGGTACATCTGTAAGGCTTTTCACCTGTATGTATTCTCTGGTGGACTTTTAAATTAGATCTGTCAGAAAAGCCCTTTCCACACTGAGAACATTTGTACGGCTTTTCACCTGTGTGGATTCTCAAGTGGCAATTAAAATGGCCCACTTGGGAAAAGGATTTCCCGCAGTGGGAACATTTGTAGGGTTTCTCACCAGTGTGAATGCTGTGATGGCAGTTTAAAGCAGTTAATAAGGAGAAACACATTCCACATAGAGAACATTGGTAGGGTTTCTCACCAGTGTGAATTCTCCTGTGCCGATGTAAAGCACTTATTGCAGAAAAACATGTCCCACAGTGATTACATTGATAAGGCTTTTCTCCGGTATGAATTCTCAGGTGTACATTTAAATGTGATGTAGTGGCAAAACACTTCTCACACTGAGGGCATTTGTAGGGTTTTTCACCAGTATGGACTCTAAGATGCATTTTCAAATTAGCCTTTTTACTAAAGGATTTCTCACACCGAGTACATTGGTAAGGCCTGTCACCTTCATCAATTCTCAGGAGATCATCAGCACCTCCATTCATCCCAGTACTGATGAGATCGCTCCCAAAACATTCATAAGATTCACAATCAATTTTATCTGACTTAATATCAACACATATAATGTCCTGAAGGTCACTGATATCCTCTGCTTCAAGGTATCCTCCATCATCAGTCTCTGTTTTGATTTGGTCAGGATGCAGATGGGTCACATATCCCAGCTCTGTACTGTCAAGGCTCTCCATCTTAATAAGATCCCCAGAGTGTGTGGAGCCCAGATCAGTTTCTGTTTTAATCAGTGATGTGTGTGTGTGGTGTACATCACTGACCCCACTGTGTGCTGTAACACACTCTGGCTCCAGTGTGTTGAGTCCTGGTGCAGCACACTCTGTCTCTGACTCTGCCATGTGGACAGACTCCAGTCCACTGAGTTCCTCTTCTTTCTGTCTGATCCTGTGCTGCTCAGTGAGCTCTGGTAGTGTTGTCTCAGTGTCCTCTCACAGACAGACTCCTGCCTGCATCATACTGCTGCTCAAAGGTGTGCACAAGTGCAGCTCCTGGAGGGGAACAGGGGAAGGGATTTAGTCTGATTAATAGTGCAGCATCCTTTAACTCCCTACATTCCATAAAATGCTGAACTGACAGAGGTGTTGTCATCACCAAACTGTCATCTTGTGCCTTATAATTAATGAACCAAAAACACCGTTTCAACTGCAACAGCTCAAGTGTGTGTTTGGTATTTCTCTCCTGTAGTAGAGGAAGGAAGTTGTCAGTGAATGGCGCGGCCTTAGAAGGACCAAACACCGAGAGGATCCATCACAGAATCACATTCTTTCCATGGTCTGGTTTTGAACTCAACAATTTCAGATTTGGTTATGAAGCAGAATTCTCAGCCTTTCGTGAAGGCATGCTCTTATAGTCTACGTTCGTGGCTTCACAATGCTGCATTTTTTTAAATATAGCTCCCAATTTCTAAAACGTGTTCAGGATGAACACCTTAACCTTCTTTCAGATTAGTCAGGCGCAATCAGATTTTTCCTAATCCCCCCATTGTCCTGATTTTTCCATGAATGTGAACTATTATACCATTTTGTCAGCAAATAACAAATTGTGAAAAATGAGCCCAACCGACGTTAAATTAAGCTTCTAGTCATTCTTTATGACTGAAGACTCAAAATTTCAGCCAAGCACAGCAAGATTGATCTACTCGGTCTCGATCCCGTGGCAGTAAGTTCGGTTCTTGACGAAGTGCATAACAGCTCAGTTTAGCTCCTATTGTACCTTTATTTTCTTATACTTGGTACTAAGATGTCATATATTGCCATATATTATATATACTATGGCCTCACTGCTCCTTGGCACTGCACAGGGTTTCATATCAACTCCACAGTGACAAATAAGCAGCTGAATGCAGCTTTTTACCAGTTGACTGAGAATTGAGTTGGGCTTGGTGAAGTCAGTTGCAGTTCCCTGCAAAAAATGTTCTGTAGAATTTCTTTGGAGTAAAATCTATAGAAATTCAGTAGAACTTTAGGACTGAAGTTCTATAGGATGCAGTTCTATAGAATAAGGTTTCATAGAATGCAGTTCTATAGAACTTTGGTCCTAAAGTTCTGCAGAATTTCTATAGATTTTCCTCTATAGATATTCTGCGGAACATGTTTTGCAGGGTTACCGAAACCTTATTTCTTAATTAACAGAGGAACATAAAATATCAAACTCCTTCAAGCTGGGTTCACCAACAGAAGAACTACAGCATAAGTCTCATGAAGAGACTGCCCTTTCCATAACGTCCACTACTTTATCAGTGTTATCTAAAAAAATTCCGGCAGCACCGTACATCCGAGAGACAGATTTAACAGTTAATATTCTGTCCATTATTATGACTTTCTTACCGCTAAACCAGCTTCCACGACCGAGCAACTAATTGTCGGCACCAGCTTTACTGTATCTTGGCGAATCAGTCTCTCAAATACAGCTCCACGATCCACCGCAGGCATGTTGTTGTTAGTCAGCTAGTTGCTACACCGTTAGCCAAGCCGATAAAATTCGTCAGCAATCCCACTACCGAACCAAATTACCGACCAACAACACGCCAGAACACACGCTTATACTACAGCAAACGAATTGTTAAAAAAGGAGTACGAATAAAATGGGCTCAGAGTGAATGGTTTCCATCTCGACACCACATTTGCTGGAACAGTGAAGAGACTTTGATTACAGTGACCATTTTGCCACCTTGATCAGCTGAAGTGATCTTTCCTTACTAGGTTATCTGAAGTATTGCCCTACAGGAGTTGCGATGTGTGTTTTGTCAATATCTGAACTAGAAGTTGAGAACTGCTTCAGTGGAACCATTTTGTACGTGGAGATATTGCTACAGAATTCAAACAGAAAATATTCAATTGAGTTCCCAGTTGTATAGACCCGTCTACAGAATTAATGGTGGACTCTAGAATTTCTGTAGAAATCCCTTTAGCCTTCTATAGAATTCTCAAGGGTGTCCAGTTCTGTAGACCAGTCTAAAGAATTTATTGTGGATAAGACAAAGGTCTGTAGAATTTATACAGAATTTTCTTTAGCCTTTCTGTAGAACCTGAAGTTCTGAATAAATTACAAATAAGTTATACAGAGTTCCATTCAGTTCTATAGAAATACTGTAAAACATTTTTTGCAGGTTAATAGGTAATGGAAGAGAAGGGCAGGATGGCAGCTGAGAGGAAAGTAAACCAATCGTTTTATCTCACAGCTACAGTACAGATGACGGCACGCTATTTTGCACACACAATGTTCCACGTTATTATTTCAGCGAACAAATCCGTCCCCATGGAGCTGGTGCCGCGGTGGTCATACATTTGACAGATTGCTGGTTTGGCACTCTTGACGGCGAGATGAAATCTGAGGGCTGCGCCTTCAAAATTGCTCGAGTCGAATAGGCTTCTGTAAATCGATCGTTTTAATCACAATTCAATAAACCTGTCGGATAGATTATTGGTACTGCAAAAGCGGAATATAATCTTCATGGCTGAAAATATTTTAGAAAATATTAAAGAGGAAAAAGCTCCGTAGAGCTACGTCATTCTCATAACTCTCAAATGAATTCCATGTCAGCAATAACGAGCCCCTATTTCCGTTGATCAGAAAACATAACAACCGTTGAGCCACGATTGACTGTTATATAAAGAGAAAACCTTACCTGATTCTTCTTATTCTTTCGTGTTTGCAATTTAATTGTATTTTTCAATTTTAGGTGTATACCGCCACCTACCGTACCAAGTGTTCAGAACAGGATTTAGTTAACCAACGGGAAAAAGTTTTTTTCTTTAATTCACCATTTTCCTTGTTCATTTTCTTTCTCACTTTTCTTTCCTTCCTTCTCTTTAAGGTTTTCTCACATGGATTTCTTACCCAACCTTTTTCTCCCCTCGGAGTTCTCCTCGCATCCCCTCTATATTCCAGCCTCCCTCCCCTTGCTGCAACCTAACCCTTTCCTGTTATATTTGTATCAGTACAATGTGATGTTGTGTTCAGCCATCTCAGTTCTATTACAAATCTTACATGTGAATTTACTTTTACCCAAAGAAATAGAGTCTTATTTAGATTTGTAGGATAAAATCTTTATCTGAATAGAACCACCTCCCCTTTTCTGTAGTAGCAATTTCAGCAAACTCCTTTAGTTTCTGGTTACTTCCACTGGTGGCTGAGGTGGGTACATTCCTGAGGTGTGCAGACAATAAGATGAAGCTGATCCATTTGGTCCCACTGACCATTTATTGCAGATTTTTGATACAGGTGAATTTGTTGAAATAAAAATAAAAAATATTTAAACTAGAGTCTCTCAATAAGGCACAGAATTTCAATCAGTCACACGGTCAAAAAGCTGTGTGCCTTCTTCCACCAGGCCCTGGTGTTGTCACTGCTGCTTCTTAAGGGGTGATCTGGGGTTAAATGAAAAATGACACCAGGAAACAACTCAGAATTAATCTAAAGAGGTATATGTAATAACCACCAAAAAGGATACAAGTTTGCATTTTTATGTTTATGCGGTTGCCATGGTTGCCAAGTAAGCTCATTAAATATGCAGATAACTTCTGACACCAATTCCTCTTTAACTCTATGATGGAATTCAGTTTTTATTTCATCTTTTAAAAGCCATTGCTTATCCAAATGCAATGACGGAGCCATTCTTTGCTCAATTTATCAGTTTTGTGATTTTGGGGCATTTTACTCAGATTTTCAAATTATTTTGTGCAGAATCTGACAAATACTCAAAATATTCAAAGTATGTAACCGATAGGTAAAGTTCGCCTATGCCATTGCATTTCTGAGGATTTAAAGTACCTGCAGCCCAAATTGCATTGATTTTCAATGATAAATAAAAACGTTATGGCTGCCACAAACATGAGAAATGTGGAAAAAGTAATACTGTAGGAAATCAATGTAAAATTCATTAGGCCGCATTGAAAAGTTGAGTTGAATCTTAGTCTGTGGCTTTCACCCATTTTTCAGACTATTATTTGATTATTCAAATGTTTATCACTTTCCTGGAGTGAAAAGCATAAATTTCATCACAGTTGCTTTTAAATCATGATTTTATGGCAAAATTCAGTTTTTTATTCTTTTAGCAATTAGTGATTATTAAAGGTGGGTTATTGTAGAATATTTTCATTCAAAAAATATTTTGGAAAAATAATCAAATTTTTGCCCATTTAATCCCAGATCACCCCTTAAGAGTCACAGGCCAAGTCCACCATTTCAAGTCGAAATCTATTATAAAGATCTTTTGGGGGGAATTTTTTCTTTATTTGACAGTTGAACAGTGTAGAGAGACAGGAAGGTTGGGGAGAAGAATGGGGTAAAACATGCAGTAAATGACCTGAACTGGAATCGAACCCAGGACGTTGCGGGAAGGACACAGCCTTTATGGTACACGAGCTTAGACCAATGACCCACCAGGGGATCCCGTCAAAACCTATGTTAATCCTCCGTATTTAACAATGTGACAACAGAATACAACGTCCCATTCATAATTACCACATTAAAAAAACAAATTAGTCACTAATAAACGTATGTTTCAAGCCCGCTCCAAGCACAGTCTCGCCGCTAGCTGGAGTAGCGTTGACGTCACAGTTGTCAAACCAAACTATTCATGCTACTGTTTTAAGATATCGTAAATAAATGTAATTTTTTCAATGACAAACCAGAATCATGAAGTGGATACATTTTGTAAAGCATATTGAACGTGAATGCGGGAATATGTTTGCATTGTACGCAAGTGTCAAATGCACCAAAGATTTGGCAATGCACGTTCATGCAAATCTTTGCTGCAAATTTGTTACATTTTTTATTGAATAATTGAACAAGATTAATTTATAATAACTCAAATAGCTCAATTAATAACTCAAATATCTAATTTAAAGTGACTCACAGCTCGTGATTTTAGTTACTTTTGAGCGTCTTCTATTGCATGCAATGCGAAAATAATTTCTCACTTTCACGTTCGATATGCTTCACAAAATGTTTTCCACGTCGCGTATGTTCGAAAACGAATAAAAACCAGGATCATCTTGAAATAATTTCATTTTTAAGAATTGTTTTAAGTAATAAGTAAAATTCTACGAGAGATGGAATTCAGAGGTCTGCTATTGACATTCTTTCAATTCAACACGGCAGCCTGGTTAGGTCTGTCTGCTTCTCATTATCTCTTCCTCATCATTATTGGCCACATTTTTGTTTTGATTAGTCAGTTGGATGAATAAATGGCTTGATTGCAAGTTAGGCAAAGTACGCGGGAATTGATTTTAGTTCTGCTAATTACGCCAGTGCGATGGAGGCTGTCCAACAGCGGCGGCGTTAGACCTGGGCTAATATCCCTCCCTTTATTAACAATTAGTCCTGGCTAATTCTAGATCGTTTTCCTTTATTAATGTTTTCCATTTCAAGAATAATCAAGTGGCAGTTGAAGACACTGCTTCTCTCCCCCATGCGATCTGTACTGGGCTTCAGTACAGAGAAATAATTTTAATTAGGTCTTTGGACCCGCACTCGGCGATGTTTCAGAACTCTTCAGTGAATGAAGGTAATTCTGGTCGCTATTCCTGCTGAAAATTCCAGCCTAGACCAGCCCAGGCTGGTTTAAGCTGTGTTTTGGACACATTTAGCTGGTCAACCAGCCCTTCACCAGCTGACTCCGGCTGAAAATACCTTAGCTGGTCATAGCTGGTGTAGCTGGTCTCTGTAGCTTGATGAAGGCGGTGAAAGCTGGTTAAGCTGGTATTTTCAGCTGGAGTCAGCTGGTTGACCAGCTAAAAGTGTCCAAAACACAGCTTAAACCAGCCTGGGCTGGTCAAGGCTGGAATTTTCAGCAGGGTAGTACATGGTTTCGTCCATTTACATTTTTCAATCAGACAGCTGTCTATTTTTTACAGCGAGTTGCGTGACCTTGCTGCAAAAACAGGTGTAGGCCTATGTACTTGTCGACGAAATTACCTTAATTCTCTGACGAGTTCTGAAATGCCGTCGCCGAGTGCCGGTGCATAGATCTAATTATAATTAAATTATGTTTCTGTACTGAATGCAGCCCATTATTCTGTCGCTTTTAGATCGTATGGGGGAGAGAAGCAGTGTCTTCAATTGCCACTTGATTATTCTTGAAATGGAAAACGTGTTCATGAAGAAAAACCATCTAGAATTAGCCAGGACTAAGTTAATTGTTAATAAATGGAGGGATATTAGCCCAGGTCTAACGCCGCCGCTGTTGGACAGCCTCCCTGGTAATTAGCGGACGTAAAATCACAGTTTTCTTCCCGGAAGCATTTCAAATGAACGCTTTCAGTTGTTGTGTGTCATAGTAAAGGTAATAAACACGCCCTAATACAAATGGTTTGCGCAATTATCGCCGTTATTGAGATATGACACATGAAGCAGGGAGGGTTGAAATGATCGGAGCACAATTGCGAATACATCGTGGGCTTCCACAAACTGCCCGGCTTCTTCCCCGCACGATTCACTCTCCGCGGCCATTCCTCCAGTAACTTTGGATCGGACGGGAATTTGTGAGTACTCTTTCCACTGTTCGATCCATTGTTACACCTGTAGGCAACACAAACTATGTTGAACGCACACAATTAGACACAATCACATCAATGGGCCAACGCTAACGCTTCCACAGCTGTGCTGTTATGAAAGTGTGACGTATCGCCGTGGGAACATAAGAATATCGTGCGGTAGTCTCGCGCTTTCTCTGGCCAGACGGACGACGCATTCCTGAGAATTTTTTAGCCTTTTCCCGCGCCGAGCGATTCGCGCGAAGAGGGGGATATAGCATTGGGCTCCATCCGTCCGTCCGGACCAAGGACTGTATAAAAAATGGACGGCCGAACGTCTCCTGAAAAGAGAAGCAAAAGCGTCTCGATCGCCAACTACTGGCCGGTTGCGGTACAAGTTATAAGCCCGCCCCCTCCATGTTAGTGAAGGGGAGAAATTCGAGACAGGAAAAATTGTGTACATGGAAAAATTATTTATTTCTGAAGAGGGTTTCTTCATTTTTAGATAGTTCTTACCGTACTGATATATAATCTAGCGTCAATTTTTCCTGATCAGTTTTCTGTAAACCTTTTATTTGATATTATGCAAAAGGGCCGTGTAGTCATAGTAAACACAGTGATTCACAACCGCAGTGCGCGTGGACTAAGTCCCGATAGCGCCTGCCCCCTGCGCACTTCGTTTCGTGAATAGTAATTTCGCGTAGAGCTGGAGCGGGAACGTCGACAGGAGACTTAACGCTGTCTGACGTCCTTCACAGCTAACAGCGATTGTGCTTCAAGCAGGACAGACTGCAACCAAAAACGACGGAATGAGTCGCTTTGCTGTGCATTTCATTAACCGTCCGGAAGGATCTTTCCAGTTTTTTCGGAAAGTTAATTTTATTTTTTGTTAGTTGAAGTTGTACGGTCAGTAAAGTTATTACCGAGTAGGCTAGCTCCGTGTCATATACTTGAACTTGAAATTTTGAGCCAGTGCCGCAGTAGGATGAGCCTTTAGCTTCCAGTTCTGCCGTCTGTATCTCGGCATTTTAGAACGAACAGAGTTTGCGAGTCACTCGGCCCGGCAGGAATTCTGCTTGATGTCGCTTAGACTAATAAAGGGTAAACGAAGTAGCAGCTACCGTTCAGAAGATGAGCTCCTAGGTTCGAGTGTTTCCGTAAGCATCAGCAAGCGAACTTCTCGTTTTTCAGTGGGTAACGTTAACACAACTAAAGTCCAACCTTATGTTGTAATCTTACGGACAGCAGCTAAAACTGCAAGGAAAACTAATTGGATCGAGGAGGTAACGTTACAGATCCCTGCGACAAGCTTCTCACTCTTGATTTTTCCGAGGTCATTCCCGCCACAGTGGACCAGCAGGACCTCCGGCACAGCTCTTCCTCTCCGGTACTGGTGGATAAAGGGGAGAAGGTTTCCCCAAACCACGCCACCCAAGCCAAACCACTGGACCTGGGCATCCAGACCAAGGTTGGTCTCAATGGTCTCCCTTGCACGGTTTTCCCCACGGCAGATGTAGCTGTCCCCTATGATATAAACTTTTGGCCCTGTTGGTTGTAAAGTGCAAATGTCACCTTTAAATGATACACTTCTGCTGGCTTTTTATTATGCTGTTTAGCACATTTAATATTTATGTTCCATCTGGTGGTATTGTGCTTTTTATGCATGAAATGGATGTGATTTAATGTTATAAATCAGTTTTTATGTCATTCTCCCGTGAAAAGTCTTATGCTTAAATAACCACAAGCGTCGGTTTTTTTTAGATATTCCCATGAGTTTTATATATACTCTTGGCCACTGTGGAGGATGCCGAGTCCATTTCGACGTCTGTAAATGAGGATAACAAAAATTGAACAATTACTTTGCATTCAAATACATCGAGTCCACATAAAAGAACGCGGAGGAGGGTTGCATCGCTAAGTTAGCTATCACAGTGAATGAATTGCCGGTCCCCCAAGCCTGGTGATGATTATCTTCAACTGCAAACATTTTTAAGAAATGTAACATTAGCTAGTGGTAAAATATGCGACTTCCTAAACACAGCAAGCTAACTTTGGTTAGAAGGACAGTGTATTCTAATTCAAATCTCGATCTAGCGTTCTAACGTGTTGAAAAACTACAGGTTATTAAAAATTAGAAGTTTGACCCATTACTCAGCTAGTACATGGGCATTCAAAATGGCAATTTCCCGGTGCAACGTCAATTAGAAAATACGACGAAAGTCGGCGTTAATATGCACGCCATTCACAACACTGGGTAAGTGACAGTGGAGAACATTGACTGGAGCTGGCTGTGTGGCCGAGATGTGGCAAAAATCAGTAGCGTTACTTAATGTAATTAGCTACATACCTAGCTGATTAAACAAGATTCAGTTCCAGGATATCATAGATAGCCAGTTAGGTACTTCAACTAATTTCGAAACAGATGACTGTGTGGTGGGGAATGTTTTGCCATTGAGTCCATTTACCTTCTGATCGAGCCTACGAATATTTATGCTGCCGGCAGTCGTTGGGTCCTTTCACTTCCTTGCACCGTCTCCGTGTGAGAGCTGGCCATTACGAGCACTTACGTTAACAGCGCAGCTGCCAGACCAGGTGAAAAGTTCAGGGGGGCTGGTCGGATGGTGTGGGTGGGATTCGATAGCGCGGCTCTACCCCCCGATCGCTACTGCGCCGACTCAGGCTCCAAATGTGCAACATGGCAGCGGCCATATCGAGGATATTTTGGCTCCATTTTTGTTGAATGGGAGTGAATGGAGACGCGTCGTCCATCTTTTATACAGTCCTTGGTACGGACAGATAAAATTGAGGCGGCGGGGGATATTGCCATGTTAGTGGCAGACACTTGTTTATCATATATTGTCCGCCTGCTGATAAACCGCCTATCTTCAAGTTGATGAACTTTGCAGGAGAGCATAAAAAATGTTGAATTTTGAATAAAAGAATGCAATTGATTTGTGGTCGGGTCGGATGACTATTTTTCCCCCAGGAATGTATTTTGTATTTTGCAGTGTTTATGTTATTGTCGGGGACATACAAGTTCTTGTTTTTAAGCAAATTTCGAGATACGAGGTTTTATCAGCAGGCCGACGATATGTGGCTGTCGATCGACTAATTCGATGGAGTCAGACCAAGGATATGGCAAAACCAATAATGTCAAACAGAATTTTGCTTACATCTCTCAAATTGGCCTCTGACCTTTAAGACCTCCCCCTTGGGCTCCACCTTCAGCTTTCAGGTGGGGTACCCTCTTAGTCTTCCAGGTGGGGGTAGATGCCTATGGCCAATATTCACTCACGTACGCATACTAACAGCAAGAAAAGAAAGGTATCAAAACCAACATAAAACCTCAATTTGGCTCCTACATCCTCAGTTTCTACTTTTTACACAATGCAGTTTAACGGTCTTCTGTGCCTCGGACTAAGTATCCTTATCCCACTTTTCTCACTAAAGTTACAAAATTTTCTTCCTAAATAGGGCTTTACCTAACCCTTCACTGCATGATATTATGGCCGTCCAATCTGCAATAAATTACCCTTCAGCCCTTAAACTTCATGCTCAGCTACTTGATAGACTAGACTAATGCTTTTCCATTAAAAAGGTAATGAAATACTTCAAAATTGGCGCAGCTTTGTTTATTACACATTGCTTTCATGTTTAGAAAACCAATTTATGTTTTTATTTTATGTGGTTTGCCTAGCTGGCATCATACTGTGGATTACTTTGCAAGTGCAATCAGTTGCTTGATGCAACATTCGGGTTTGTTTGGTTATACTGCATAGCATTCATTGTATTGCTGGATATGATTCTTCATTGATCATTAAAATATTAGTGTGTTCAGCTGTTGTCTCATTGAAAGGCTGACACTTCTGGTCGGGGAGATTATTTCCTTCCTGCTGCTAATAGCAGAGGACGTCTAATGATGTTGCTGTTCTTTAGAAAATGGCGGATTCCGCAAGTGTTTTGATTCGGATGTTTAAATATTTATCATGTTGCTCTGTTTTGTCTTAAAATAATCAAAAACATACACTGCACAAAAAATAAAGGGAACACATCCTAGATATGAATGAAATATTCTTATTAAATACATTGTTCTTTACATAGTTGAATGTGCTGATAACAAAATCACGCAAAAATTATCAATGGAAATCAAATTTATTAACCCATGGAGGTCTGGATTTGGAGTCACACTCAAAATTAAAGTGGGAAAAACACACTACAGGAGGATCCAACTTTGATGTAATGTCTTTAAAACAAGTCAAAATGCGGCTTAGTAGTGTGTGTGGCCTCCACGTGCCTGTATGACCTCCCTACAACGCCTGGGCATGCTCCTGATGAGGTGGCGGATCGTCTCCTGAGGGATCTTCTCCCAGACCTGGACTAAAGCATCTGCCAACTCCTGGACAGTCTGTGGTGCAACGTGGCGTTGGTGGATGGAGGGAGACATGATGTCCCAGATGTGCTCAATTGGATTCAGGTCTGGGGAACGGACAGGCCAGTCCATAGCATCAATGCCTTCGTCTTGCATGAACTGGTGACACTCCAGCCAGGAGGTCTTGCATTCGGAGGAACCCAGGGCCAACCGCACCAGCATATGGTCTCACAAGGGGTCTGAGGATCTCATCTCGGTTCCTAATGGCAGTCAGGCTACCTCTGGCGAGCACATGGAGGGCTGTGCGGCCCCTCAAAGAAATGCCACCCCACACCATTACTGACCCACTGCCAAACCGGTCATGCTGGAGGATGTTGCAGGCAGCAGAACATTTTCCACGGCGTCTCCAGACTCTGTCACGTCTGTCACATGCTCAGTGTGAACCTGCTTTCATCTGTTAAGAGCACAGGGCGCCAGTGGCGAATTCGTCAATCTTCGTGTTCCCTGGCAAATGTCAAACGTCCTGCACTGTGTTGGGCTGTAAGCACAACCCCCACCAGTGGACGTTAGGCCCTCATACCATCCTCGTGGAGTCGGTTTCTGACCGTTTAAGCAGACATGCACATTTGTGGCCTGCTGGAGGTCATTTTGCAGGGCTCTGGCAGTGCACCTCCTGTTCCTCCTAGTACAAAGGCGGAGGTAGTGGTCCTGCTGCTGGGTTGTTGCCCTCCTACGGCCTCCTCCACGTCTCCTGATGTACTGGCCTGTCTCCTGGTAGTGCCTCCATGCTCTGGACACTACGCTGACAGACACAGCAAACCGTCTTGCCACAGCTCGCATTGATGTGCCATCCTGGATGAGCTGCACTACCTGAGCCACTTGTGTGGGTTGTAGAGTCCATCTCATTCTACCACTAGAGTGAAAGCACCGCCAGCATTCAAAAGTGACCAAAACATCAGAAAGCATAGGAACTGAGAAGTGGTCTGTGGTCACCACCTGCAGAACCACTCCTTTATTGGGGGTGTCTTGCTAATTGCCTATAATTTCCACCTGTTGTCTATTCCATTTGCACAACAGCATATGAAATTGATTGTCAATCAGTGTTGCTTCCTAAGTGGAAGTTTGATTTCACAGAAGTGTGATTGACTTGGAGTTACATTGTGTAAGGATCCCTGGGGGGTAATACCTCTCTGGTGGCCAAACTATCTAGGCGTCCCAGATTGGTCCTCTCACATCCAGCAGTATGGGACGCGTAAAACATGGCCAACTCGTCACCAGCAAGTGACCACTCCATCTAGCCTCTCCCATGCCGAAGACCGTCCGTAGTGGCTCCACGTGCCGCCCCTGGTTTTTCCCTTTGCAGAACTCGGCGGATCCAGGGGAGAAAACCCAGACAAAAAATCTTACCATGCTGGTGGTAGTGCTGCAGAGACTGCATATCCCGATCGTAGGGGTTCTCCCTGCCATTGGACTTCGGACCTCTCCCTGCACAGGCACTGTGTGTTTGCTGCTGTGCAACAGTACTCCCATGTTAAAAGATTTCACGCACAAGGCGTCTGTTAATGATCTCTTTGCAAGCCCATTCAAGTCCTTCGGCGATCAGCGAGAGGCGACGGGGACAGGATTAGTGAGATCTGGAAGTCCATAGTCTCAAACCGGCACGTTAGGCGGCAGAGTTCTGATTCAGTCGTCTCACTCTTGGATAGGAACAGAACAGTCTCCCGGCAGCGTTCTCTGCGACTGAGCAGCCCTTTTTTAGGATCCACTCTGCTCACCCTACAATTGGGAGGGGGCTAGAAAAGGTGCCCTAAAAATAGCCTGTTCCACCCACTCCTGGATGGAAAACCGCACCCAGCAGGATCACCATCTTAGCGGTCGAAATACCTATAAATTACAATTTGCAAATTGGAACGTATGCACGCTCCTTGATAACCACGAACATACTGACCGTCCTGAAAGAAGAACCGCCTTGGTATCCCTAGAACTGAAGCATTTTCAGGTCGATATTGCTGCCCTTCAAGAAACTCGGAGAGCAGGAACTGGACAGCTAAGTGAGCACTGGGGAGGATATACCTTCTACTGGCAAGGGAGACCAGAGGGTCAGCCACGAATGCACGGTGTTGGATTCGCTATCAGGAGCGAACTGACTAAGTATGTTACCTCCCTCCCTCATGGCATCAACGAGCGCATTATGAAAATGCGCCTCTCTTGATAAGAACCAATATGCTACTGTCATCTCTGCATATGCACCAACCCTAGACGCTGAAGAGGAGACGAAGGAAGCCTTCTACTCAACACTTGATAACATCTTTGCAAGCATCCATAAAGACGACAAGATCATTATTCTCGGCAATTTTAATGCAAGGGTCGGAAGAGATCACGTTCTCTGGAAGGGGATAATCGGCAAAGAAGGGGTAGGGAATTGCAACTCCAATGGTGTTCTTCTGCTTACGTTCTGTGCGGAGCACTAACTAGTTATCACGAACAACTTATTCCGCCAAAAGAACAAATTTAAAACCACTTGGCAACACCAAAGATCTAAGCATTGGCATCTGATTGACTGTCATTATTCGAGCACGCGACCAGGATGATGCCCAAATCACGAAATCAATCACTAGCGCAGACGACTGCTGGACAGATCATCGCCTTGTACGCTCAACCTTTGCTCTAAAACTTCATCACAAGAAACGGCATATAGCAAAACAACCGAAAAAGAGACTAGATGTTGAGAGGCTGAAAGATCCGGTGCTGCTTGAAGAACTGCAGCTTGCTCTCCGTCAGTCTCTTCTGTCCGTTCATGGCAATAACGTTGAGGAATACTGGCAGGCTTTGAAAGCAGCCATTCTTTCAAGTAGCGAAGCTACAATTGGCTACTGCACTAAGAAACACCAGGATTGGTTTGACAAAAATGACCATGCCATTGAAGAACTCATAGTTGGGAAGGGGAAGGCTGTCTGTACCTGGCAAAATGACCCTATGAATGAAGCTAAACGCACTGCCTATCACAATATACGGGCTGAGGTTCAAAGGCGGATTCGCCAAATGAAAAATCAGTGGTGGGGCTCTAAGGCGGAACATCTTCGGGGTCTTGCGGACAAAGGAGATACCCATGGCTTTTTCAGTGCTACCAGAACCATCTTTGGACACATGGGGAGACGCCCATTAAAGACAAAGACAGTATTCTTCTGAAAGATTCCAGTGCTGATTGATGCTCACTGTAAGATCATTTTCAAGAACTTCTAAACCGCGACTCTTCAGTTGATGAATCCATTTTCGATAAGATCCCGCAGTCGCCAGTCAATGTTGAGCTAGGGGCAGAACCCACCCTCAGCGAGACAAAATCTTCCATCATGCAAATGAAAAACGGCAAGGCCCCAGGTGTCAATGGAATACCAGCAGAGATATTCAAACATGGCGGCAACGACCTGGCTTTATGCCTTCACCAATTCATTCTTCTTATCTGGCAGACGGAGGAAATAACATCAGACCTTCAGGACGCGGACATTGTTAAGATCTTCAAAAAAGGAGATAAATCCGATTGTGGTAATTACCGTGGCATTTCTCTTCTTGCTATTGCTGGAAAGATTATCGCTTGTATCCTCGCCAATCATCTAGTTCCGCATGCTGAAGGCTTCTTACCAGAGTCTCAATCTTACAAAGATCAAAATTAATGATATTTGGGAAAAAAGGCCTAACGACAGACTTAAAAGTAAATGTATCAGCATTGAAAGGGTAAACGAATATAAAGTCTTGGGAGTTATGATAGATAATCTCTTAAGCTGGAAACCGCATGTAAATTTAGTTTGAAGAAAGTTAGCTAAAAGTGTGTGTATTCTTTGGAAAATGCAGAAACTATTACTCCTCAAGTCTCTTAAAATAATCTATTCAGCCCTCATAGCACCCCACTTGCATTACTGCGCTGAAGTATGGGGTCATACTTACAAAAATACAATAGTACCTTTATTTAAACTTCAAAAAAAGGCCCTTAGAATTATTCATTGCGTTCCGTATGGAACTCATACAAATGATTTGTTTATTAAGGCAAAGCTTCTTAAATTACAGGATATAGTAAAATTCAACTCCTTGCTACTTGTCTACTTAGGATATAATAATTGCTTGCCCAAAAATATACAAAACCTATTTCTTCAGCGTGATTGCATTCAACACACCAGAAGTAAAATGTTGTTACAAACAAGTAAAGTCAGAACGACTCGCAGGGAGCACTCTTTATCTGTGGCTGGAGTCAGGGCATGGCATGTACTTGATGATAATATAAGAGTGGCAGAAGAGCTGAAGGTCTTCAAATATTTGTTGAAATGTGCATATCTGCGTAACTATAAACACGTTCAATATTGTTAATTCTGTATCTTGTATTTACTGAACGCTTCAGACCATCTGTCCGAAAGACAACTCCCAGCACATTATTACAGACAGCTGAACCAAAATGAATCTTAAGCTGGTCGTTAAATGCAATCGACAAAATTATTTCTGGGAGGCGGATAGGTTCTGGAGAACCGACATGCCTAGATGGGACATTCCCGGCCGGTTATATCATGGATTCATGGGGAAAGTGGCCTTCGCTGTGTTTGACAGTCCTGGACGTCGAGGATGTGGAGGATTTCTATCTAACTGGATTCATGATAGCGGGTCTGCTATCATTGGGGTTTGGACTGCATTTGATTGACCAAAGGATAAAGAAAATCTGGGAAGGCATGGATGATCTATTATTGCTCCCTCTCATCTACTCCAAATTAGCCGGGAACAAACCAAATGATCAAGAATGGGGTTTCCGGTCAATGTCGCTTTGGATCAAGAGTGGCATTTGAATCTAAGTTATATGAACACTCACCTAATTGTAATTTATAATTTTCATATCATCCATAAATTTCACAATCTTACTTTCTGATGTTTAAAAGGTAGTGCACATGGACATTAGCTCTGCTGTGATTTATAATCCTTATGATACCTTAACCATAATCAAACTGTTTTTCTGGAAGCTGGGGGCGGGACTCTGATAAGCGATTTCACTTCCCCCTGTGACCCTTTCGGTCATGATACATGTTGTGTTGTGTTGAAATTGACATGAAATGATTCTACAATCATGCCGAAATAAAAAGGAAAAAAGAAAAAATGTGGCTTCCGCCCAAATAGAGGAACAACTGACATGACCTTCACTGCTCGGCAGTTGCAAGAAAAATGTCGGGAGCAGCGTCAGCCACTATATATGACCTTTATTGATCTGACAAAGGTTAATCGAGAAGCCCTATGGAGAATGCTGGCCAAATACGGTTGCCCGGAGAGGTTCATTTCTATCCTGAGACTCCTTCATGATGGCATGTCTGCCAGGGTTCTCGGCAGCAGAGGTGATAACGAGGCCTTCGAGATGCGAACTGGCGTTAAACAAGGATGCGTAATCGCACCCAGCCCATTCTCCATCTTCATCTCGGCCATCTTCCATCAAATTCAAGACAGACTGCTTGACGGTGTAGAGATCATCTATAGAATGGACAGAGGGCTGTTTAATTTGCGAAGGCTGAAGGCGAGAACAAAGACCGATATTACTTCACTGATCGAGCTTCAGTATGCGGATGATAATTGCGTCTGCACCACGTCAGAGCGGCAACTCCAGGCCATTCTAGATGCGTTGACGTACGCTTACGAGAGCCTTGGTCTCTCGGTAAACGTGGAAAAGACAGAAGTCCTTTTCCAACCCGCTCCAGGCCAGCAGTCCTCACCCCCTGCCATAAACATCAGCGAGTCCACACTAGTGATGCGCGGGTCGGCCCGGAACCCATGGGTCCCGCGGGTTGACCCGCGGGTCGGGTCAATATTTTAATAACATTTAGCGGGTGCGGGCGGGTTGGGCCAAGCAGTGGCGACATCTAATTCCCACGAAATTGCGAATAAAAAGTATAATAGGCTATTGGCCACTTGAGGGCTCTAGACATACAGCCTAGATAATATGCTCTTGTCAAACGATGTAACGCTACCTTAAGCAGGATAGAATGCCAATCTCCCTCTCCCTCTTTCTACTCTCGATGTACACGCACTCAGTGGTGCGCGGCTTATTCTCCACAGTTAGACTAAGGATCTAAAGGTTGAATTGTAGCTCATCTTATAAATCATTCTGCAGTCAGTACCGAAATATTATGTAGCCTAGTAGTAGTAATTTTATTGACCTGTGGGTCCAAACAGCACATAGACAAAACATTTTTTCGCCATTTTACAGTGAAAGGCATATCACGATTCTTATTCAAAAATAAAATCAACTTGTTGAGGTGCTTCCGTTTATCAGCTACGTGTTCTCTGACAGCCGAGCGTGTGCTGCCGTCGGCGATAAAGACACTTCTTAGACATACATTTCTATAACACCATTCTATACACATATCACCCAAACGAAGAGGTAACTTATTACTGGAGCATGTATGGTCATAAACTTAGTCTTGATCCCATTAATTACCATACCATAAGACAAAGAATAATCGTGTAAAACTCCATGGTGGCCAAAGCAGTTCTCTGCGTCCCAGCAACTAGCGCAACAAGCGAGCGAACCTTCAGTTCGGCTGGCCGTGTCCAGGAAGCGCGCCGTAATCGCTTAAACCCTGGCACTGTTGACGCGATTTTGTTTTTGCATAGTTTGGGAAAAAATACGCCTAGGCCTACATTATAAGCTGTGTTGAAAAAATACCCTAAAAGACCCCCAAAACAATCTTGAAATAAATATACAAGGAAAATAAAATTTCCTCGTAGACAGAATATCGCAACACTGTATGGGAGAGTAGGCATAAGCGCCAGTGCGCCACTGTCATGTTAATTTTGTTCCAATAAAACAGCCTGTTTGCAATATTTTGCCTGATGCCATTTCGTTTGGTTGCAAAGATCAGAAATCACGCTAAGGTTCAATTTATAGACAGCGCCTAAACGTTGTAGGCCTATTAAGAATTCCAGCCAAAAGCCAAATGTATGTTGTGCTCCACTCAAATCCATAGCGTAACAGAGGAATTGTTTTTTTTTTCCATTGCAAATTATGTCACACAGACCCACTGCATTCTTTTTCTCTTGCCTCCTTTTTGTGTCGGGTCAGGTTGGGCTCGGGTTGAAAATCAGTGCGAGTTTTAGCGGGGCGGGCGGGTCGGGTTAGCTGTCACGTCGGGTCGGGTTGGTGCGGGTGTTAAAAAACCTTGACCCGCGCATCACTAGTCCACACTAAAGAACGTCCAGACCTTCTCCTATCTTGGCAGTGCCCTCTCAACAAAGGCTAACATCGAGGCTGAGATTCTACATCGCCTTAAGGCTGCAAGCTGCGCCTTTGGAAGGCTTCGTGAGAGAGTGTTCGAAGAGAAGGGACTAAAGAAAGACACCGAACTCTCGGTATACGAGGCTGTTGTGCTACCCTCCCTCCTTTACAGCTCGGAGTCCTGCACGACCAATAGGAGACGTCCTTGGTGTGACTCGGCAGGATCGTCGGACAAATTGTAGCATCCTTGACGAAGCACAGTGCACCAGTATCGAGGCCATGATAATTGAAAATCAACTGCGATGGACTGGCCATGTTGTCAGATTGAAGGACTCTCGCCTTCCTAAGCAGATCCTCTTCGGGGAGCTGGGATCTGGCACCAGAGCACAAGGGGGGCAGCGAAAGCATTTCAAAGACAATCTTAAAACAAATATCAAGGCCTACCACATAGGTCTAACAGCCTGGGAGAATCTGGCGAGCTACAGACCTAGATGGAGAAGTGCAGTCCGGGAGGGTGTGTCGCTATTTGAGGAAGAGCGCCGTCGGAAAGCGGCGGAAAAACGTCAACGCCTTAAAGAACACGATGCGGCCCCTGCCATGCCACAGCCTGCTTCCTACACCTGTCCCACCTGTGGTAAAGTGTGCGTCTCACGAATAGGACTTTTCAGCCACCAACGGGTGCACAAGAGATGATAAGACAGTCTTACTCGTTTACGAGGGATCCCCATGATGATGATGACATTGTGTTGTTTAAGTGTCCCCTTTATTTTTTTGAGCTGTGATTTTGTAACACCTGAGAGGTAGTTCTTTCATTCGCAGTTTACTTCAGGCAAAGGTAGTCTTTCATTTTAAACAATGACGATTACATAAACACAATCACGATAATTGTGATTTCGGCTTTTGTGTACAACCCCAATTGAGAAATTTTTGGGACGAAGTGTAAATTGTGAATAAACTCAAAATGCAATGACTTTCAGATCACATGAGCCAATAACAATAGAACACAGATAACATCCCAAATGTTGAAACTGAGACATTTTACATTTTCATCCACAAAATGAGCTTTTTCCAAATTTTCTCGCAGCAACAGGTCTCAGAAAAGTTGGAAAACAGGCAAAAAAGGGCTGAAAAAACAATTAAAATAAGTGAATCAGCTGAAAGAACATTTAGCAAGTAATTAAGTTAACTGGCATCAGGTGTGTAACATGATTGGCTATAAAAGGGATGTCTTAGAGAGGCTGAGTCTCTCTGAACTAAAGATGGCCAGAGGCTCTCCAACCTGTGAAGGCTTGCGTAAAAAAATTGTGGAATACTGTAAAAACAATGTTCCTGAACATCAAATTGCAAAGGCCTTGAAGGTCACATCAAAAGATTCAGAGAAACTGGAAAAATCTCTGCGTCAGGGAGAAGGCCGAAGACCTTTACTGGATGCCGGTGATCTTCGGGCCCTCAGCACCACTGCATCACTCACCGGCATGATTTTGTCATTAACATTACTAAATGGGCCCAGAAATACTTCAAGAAACCACTGTCTGTAAACACAGTCCGCCGTGCCATCCACAGATTCCACCTAAAGCTCTATCATGCTGAAAGGAAGCCATTGTTGATCATGATCCAGAAGCGCCACCATGTTCTGTGGGCCAAGGCCCCAATGGACTGTAGCAAAGTGGCAAAGTGTTCTGTGGTCAGACGAGTCCAAATTTGACATTCTTGTTGGAAATCATGGGTGTTGTGTCCTCCGGGCTAAAGAGGAGAAGGACCACCTCTCCTGTTATCAGTGTTCAGTTCAGAAGCCAGCATCTCTGATGGTATGGGGATGCATTAGTAGATATGGTGTGGGACACTAGCATGTTTTAAAAAGCACTATGAATGCTGAAAGGTATATAAAAGTTTTAGAGCAACATATGCTCCCCTCCAGATGAAATCTATTCCAGGGAAGGCCTTGTGTATTTCAGCAGGACAATGTAAAACCTCATACTGCAGCTATTACAACAGCGTGGCTTCATGGTAGAAGAGTCTGTGTGCTGAACTGGCCTGCCTGCAATTGAGAACATTTGGCACATAATTAAACAAAGTCAGTCAAAGGAGACGCAAAACTCTCCAGCAGCTGGAAGCCTGTATTAAACAAGAGTGGGATCAAATTCCAATGGCTTAACTCAAGAACCTTGTCTCCTCAATGCCCAGATGCCACACCATAGAAAAAAGGCCCCTGTCCCAACTTTTTGAGACGGATAGCAGCCATTACATTTGAAATGAGCTCATTTTGTGGATAAAATTATTAAACTTCTCAGTTTCAAGATTTGCTATGTTATCTCTGTTCTGTTGTGAATAAAATACTGGCTGGTGTGATTTGAAAGTCATTGCGTTTTGATTTAATTCACAATTTACACTTTGTCCCAACTATTTCAGAATTGGGGTTGTATATTGTTCTCATGAATTTTCCAAATAATGATCACAAGATGTTAGGTGTGTGGTTAAATAACAAAGAAAAAAACATAAAACTTGCATATGCCTCTTGGTCTATTGCTGTCAAGTGGCTAGGCAAATGCCATAGTGATTTGTAGTGTGTGACATCACTAATACGTACAAAACATAATTTACAACAATTGAAAGCCTGGAAAAAAATCTAAAAATGGGATAAAATTTTTTTTCTTGACCGCTTTTATCGAAAGTGTAGTCACAATTGCCTGCATATGATTTTTTCCCCCATTTTTTCCTCCCATTCATTGCGGACCTTCTCGATACTGCCCCCCAAAAAACAGGAAATTCGGAGAGTGGGAGTACGCCTTATTTAGAAATAATCTTCTTTGATGCCATTTGTTGTCCTAATCATGGGATCATTAGCTGCTGAAAATGACATTGGAGAGTGATTTTTACGAAGAACCACACAAGGCTAATTTAAGATCGCGCTATCACCGAACAAAGGTAAACATTGTTTTCCAAGCACTTCTGAAGATTTCACAGGACCTCTATCATAGTGAGATTTTACTGTGGGAAGTACTTTTGTGCAATGCTGCTGGATCAATTTTATACTTCTAATGTGAAATATTCCTGTGGCATCTGATAGCTGTTCATATCCATAGACTGAATAAAAAGATGGACGAAGCAACCATGAAGTTATCCATTTGTTTCAGCATACCGTTTAGGAAGACTCAATTTTGGCTATTTGAATAGTGCCATTTTGTCATTTTGAAACCAGATGTGATTCCTATTGGATGAGAGCATGAATTGAAGGTCCAGGGAGGAGGGAGGGGTGGATCTACGGGTGGATCTGACGAGGACCAGAGGATAGCCACGCCCCTAAAGCATATTCTGGCTTTATCCTTATCTATTTGGGACCATAATTTACAGAAACGAGCATCTTGTTATATTAAAGGGGACTTGAAACTTGCGATAAATACCATAAAGTAATGTGGAAAATCATTATTGAAATTATAAAATCAGGTCTGAAAGTAGGATCATTTTTTAGACTTCAATAGCAGTGGTTCTTAAACTCAGTCCTGGGGGACCGCCATTTGTGCAGGATTTCATTCCAACCACAAATGCAACCCTAGAATTTTTATGAGTTTTTCATTACCCTTAAGCGGTATTGTCAAAAATATCCATGCATGCTATAAGCAATTAAAGTTTCATATTCCCATCATACTATAACAGCAGAATGGGAGAAAAAAAGTAAAAAAAAAAAACGTAACAATAACATTCAGAATATCTGTAGGCTTTTGATTAGTACAATTCTTGATGCGTGGTCACTAAATCGAACCATTTATTTGATAATTGAGTCCGAAGGCGGAGCAATTTACAATGACTCACACCTGTTTTGTGTTTATATTTTTAAAAAAAACAAACTTGTAGCTTGTGCAGCAACCTATTGGAGCTCAATACTTAACTTTTATATGACTTGCATCAGTAAATATAGTTGACCTGGGCTGGTGCAATTACTTGTATTACAGCATTATAAACAATGTTGAAATGGGGCTTTCATTTCCCATGGCAGGCACTGAATTTCCCTCATAATATGAAGTTATAGGGTAAAAGCAGAAAAAAAATCAAACTAATTAAAACAAGACAGTGGCTATTTTTACAAACTTCCATATATGCATGCGCAATGTAAGATTTACAGACCTTGAACCATAGTCTGTTTTACGCGTGTAAGCTTATACCACGGCAGTGGCCGTAATGCATCAGCTGACGTAAGCCAGCGGAACGATAACATTGTGATGTTTACTTGCAAGTTGCTTAACTTCGTTTTCTAGTTAGCCAAGAGTGCAATTTAAAGCCCCACTAGATAGGAATCCTAGTTTCGTGCGCTCTAGTGGCCATTTAAGGCCACTAGAGCAAGTATAAGCGCCACACCACTGTTGTAAAACACAGAGAGCGCTGTTGCCGGCTGACATCCCCCATGAGAACATGCATTTTTTTTTTTTTTTTTTTACACCCTGAGACTTGTGGAGCTAGAATCAATAAAGTTATTAGTTATGATTGTGTTTACATAGAAGTCTTCAACAGCGTTGGATTAAAACTACTGCTCTACAACAAAGTATGCATTAGCACCGCTCCTAAGAGTAATGTTAGCAGACGTAATAGCTATTGTAACCTCAAAACGGGACAATATTAATATATACTGACAGTACAACAGCAGCCTACAAAGCTGATATGGCCTGTCTTAGGTTTCAAACAATAGTTGCTAGTAAGTCAACAACTTTTCTCAGTGTGAAGCATAAAGTTTGCTATAAAAAACACTCTGAAAAGGGCCGAACTCTGCCGGAGAAATGCTAATGCTACCTTGGCTAACCTTGTTTACATTATTTGAATGGGTTTAGTCAGTTACATTTTGATAACCCGTATAGTGACTGACTTCACACGATAACACAGCCAACAAAAACAATGTGTGATAAATACACTGCATGAACACGAGCATATAACTCACCTCTCAATCAGCAACACTGCCAGCTTGGCATCTGACTTGCACCCCTCTATTGCCATGAGCTCTCTCCACGGTGAAAAAGCCGGCCCAATATCAACTCTGGTTTTGTGCCGTGCGCGGTTACTCTCCCTTTTTTTTTATCCTGGTTTCCACCGACACTGTCCTTTTTCACTTCTTTGCCTCAGCCATCTTTCGAGACACGCTAGCCTAGCTGCCTTCTCCTTATGCCCCCTATCCAAAAGCTTGTGTGTGCCTTAAAGCAGAACGTACGTCTCGCGAGAGTGTGGGACCCGCAGTCGGAAGTTACATAGTCCCAGATGCAGGCCACCAGGGCCCTCTGTGGCAATAGTAGAGAAGCTATTCTCACTTTAATAATTCAGCCCACCGATGGATAGACTTTGAAACTGATATTTTAAGGTGAAATTCCTACCTAGTGGGGGTTCAAGGTTAGGTTACAGGCAAAACTCAATCACTTATATCTTCTTAAAATCATAATTTGATCATAAAATGATACATTAGGACAAGGAAAGCATATTTCCTGATTTTTACAAAATTATGCTAGTTAAGGTCATGTGATTCAAGATGGCCACCATCAAAGTGTGACAAATAGAAAATGCAGCATCTCTCAGGTAGTAGTTTGAGTACAGACTTGGAATTTGGTAAAACTATTATGAATATACCACTCTTGGTTTTGAATAAAAAAAAAACTTAACAGTTTGTACTTAAATGTGCTGCCAGGAGAGGGTTAGTCAGTTGACAACTGCCTGAAATTGGGTACTTGGAAATGGAGGCAAATTTTTTTTCCATCCTAGGGTCAGGTTTTTCTTTTTAATTCAAAACAAAGAGTGGTATATACATCAGATATACCAAATTCCAAGTCTGTACTCCAAATACTTCTTACATTTTCTATGCCCCGTATTTAGAAACGACACTCACCCTCCACTCACTATATAGCGAGTACGACTGAAATAGCGATCGACCTACCACTAACCGAGAGAGCGGTCCCACTCTTCGCCAGTTGCTATTCTCAAACGCCACTCAAGCGATAGTAGTGGGCACTGGGTACCACAGGCGGTGCGTCGGCTGCTGCAAAGAGAGGGTCAGTCCTCACCCTTCAGTGTTTGAATGACCCAAACCAGTCAGTTTACTTTTCTTGATTAGAAAGTTTCTCAGACTAATTGGTAAAACGACAATCAAATTTATTTTTTATAGCGTTGTCATACATTGCTTCACAAAATTGAGGCGTTTCTTTTGCACATAAATGACGACGTAAAATATCTGCATGTCTTCATAACTTCTGTGGTCGAGTGGCTCGCGAAAGGCGCAGGACAGCCCGCGAGGCTCACAGAGCAACAAGCTGTGAAACGTGCAGATATATCCTTCTACATTCAGCAATTAAGAATGTAGAACAGAATGGATTCTTGACTTACAGGTACATGAGCCTCACAGACCAATCCACACGCGCCCCCCGAGCCAGCTGAGTGCAGAATTTTCCAACCATGAGTACAGAAAAGCGCTAGAGCTGACAGATATGCGTTATTAATGAAAACTGGCCACACCTGATAATGTTGAGAGTTTTTGCAATGGTGATTTAAATGAATTGAAAACAGGGAAATAATTATCAATGCTCATTCGAACTTAACAAGTAGAACTGGCGACACATGATAATCCTTTGAATTTTTGGAGTCCAAGTAAATAAAATTTTATTAAATGATTGGATATGACCTTTTTTCAATCATTATTTTTAAGGGATGGTTTTGAGCTTCCCCTATTGCTAGTTCACCGGTAGCTACTGGTGGGTACACAAATGCGAACCTCGAGTTCACCACAGTGCAATTCATAAACACTGAAACCAGGTGGTCAGTTAGTAAGTTACCGGCATCGTTATCATTAGAGCTAAAGTTTGTATAGTTGCTATTGCGTCGAGCACGTGGCTGTAAATGATCCAGAGTTTCTAATGTTTGTAACCACCTGAAGGCCATGTCAACGAAATACCGGCGCAAGTTAAAGCGGCTCAAGGGAGATGTTCCCTGCTCTCAACCTTCACTCAGAAAGAGACGCTACTTTCAGTGTGAGTGAGATCTCAAAGCAAATGAGGTTAACCTGACACTAACTAAGTTTTAGTACTCACTCGCGCTCAATTAGCGCGAGTGTCGTTTCTGAATACGGGCCTATATGTCACTTTTCGGGCGGCCATCTTGAATCAGATGACCGAAAAGGGGGGGGGGAGAGATCAGGAAATATGCTTGTCATAACATATCATTTTATGAAGATATAAGAATTTGAGTTTTGCCTATAACCTAACCTTAAAGCCTGCCGCAAACTGAAGCCACCTGCTGAGCAAAAAGTTGGTCCTTGTGCCTTAGAGAAACTGGAAAAATCTATGCCTGAATTTTTTGATGTTTTGCTCTGTGTATGATAAGATCTTCAAAGCCTTTGCAAATTGATGTTGAGAAACATTGTTTTTTAAGTATTTAATTTTTTTACGCAAGCTGTCACAGGTTGGTTGGCGAGCCTCTGGCCATCTTTGCTTCTGAGAAACTCAGCCTCTAAGACACCCCTTTTATAGCCAATCATGTTACACACCTGATGCCAGTTAATGTAATTACTTGCTAAATATTCTTGCAGCTGATTCTCATTAATTGCTTTTTAAGCCTTTTGCGACCTGTTGCAGCCAGAAAATTTGAAAAGCTCATTTCGTGGATAAAGATGTAAAACATTTGAGATATTAAGTGTTCTAGAGTAAATAACAGTGGCTCATGTGATCTGAAAGTCATTGCATTTTGATTAACAATTTACACTTCGTCCCAACTATTTCCGGATTGGGCTTGTAAGTCGATGTAAGCAACTCTTTCCAAAAATGTATATATTTTTAGAATTTAAAAATGTTTTTCTGATTAATTCCCCATTGAAGACATAGCTGGGGGTATTTTACCAGGGCATATGATTTTTGTGTCAACATGAACCCTATTTTTCCCCTATTTATATCACTTTTATAATTACTTTAAAATCATATTCCGTTACTACTGGGTACTGTAGGTACTTGTATACATGTCCTAAATGTAGGGAAATTATAGATTAGTTATTAGATAATGATTTAATTGTAATATAGTATTTTCAGAATTGTATACATTCCTGTATTCAATTAAGAATCTAAAAAATATTGCAAACAAAAAGTACAAATGGAGAAATTTTTGTTGTCACTGGGTCACTTTCAAATTGTCACCGAGTTACCAGACCTTGCTTCACATTTTCCCCATATTTAACAATACATTGATATTCTAATGAACAGACATTAAATAACCCATTTCTACACAAGATGCAACATAATTGTGTACAAATTGATTTGGGAACATGGTCCCTGGATTTAGAGAAAAAGTAAAATTTTTGATGTTAATTTGACATCTCTGAGTTAAAGGGTTTGTGGGTACCAAAATCTGAGAAACTTAAGATCTTTCATTAATGTTTGGGTCATATTCCCCTATTTGTTAGCTTTCCAAAAATCTATGGACTGCATTTCTGAGATGAATAATTCAGAAGTTATAGGTAATTATGTGAGAGAAAGCAGTAAGACGCCCCTGAGTTACTTGCTTGACCAGGCGCAGACCTAGACAGAGATGGAACTGTCCTTGCACACAGAAGTACATCTGGTCATTCCACTTCTACTTAGCACATCTTTGTACGAAATCTATGGATTCAAGGCGCACATGTCCATCATCTAAGTAGACAATTGACAAATGGGTTGCAAGAAAAAGGGGTCTCATTTCATTCCTAAATCTGAAGTGATACAAGTCAATGTCTTCAGTTCATTCAATGAGCAATTTAAGGCTACCCTGGAGAACAAAAATGTACATTTTTAAAAAACATTGACCTTGTGACTGAGAATATAATTGCTACTTTAATGATTTTCATTCATTTTCATCAAACAAGGACAGCAAATCAGAAAGCAGTGGAGTAAAGAGAAGCATTTTATCCAGAATTTAATAACATTCTCAGACATAGAACAGAAAATGGGGAAAAAAAAAAAAGATCCTTGTCTGATAACAGATAAAGCTGGCTGCCCAAAAAACAATTAACTGAGTTCAGCTGGCAGACAATCTGTACTTCAAAAAAACTTTATAACACATTTCATCCCAAGCGGAAGCACACTTTGCTGCACAAGATGTGAGCCATTTCAGAAAATGCAGCTACAAAAACAATGCAGGTAACAGACTATCAAAAGATGGACGAAGCAACAGTGACGTCACCCATTGGTTTCAGCATACCATTTAGGAAGCCTTGATTTTGGCAATTTGAACAGCACCATTTCGTCATTTTGAAACCACATGCAATTCCTATTGGACGAGAGCGTGAACTGAAGGTCCAGGGAAGAGTGAGGGGTGGTTCTGACAGTATCCGAGGGCCAGAGGATAGCCACGCCCCTAAAGCCCACCTGACTTTACCCTTCATTCTAGTCTATTTGGGACCATAATTTCCAAAAATGAACATCATGATATCGAAAGAGACTTGAAACTTGAGATAGATACAATAAAATAATGTGGAAAATCATTACTGAAATTCAAAAAAAAAAACAGGGAAAGTAGGGTCATTTTCTCAGACTTCAATAGCATTGAACAACTTTCTGCAACCACCGATGTCACCACATACTTGTGAGATACAGTCCATTTAAAAATTCAGAAATAAAATCCCACTGACTAAAATAAGACCAACAGTGGACGACTTAAATTAAAAAAAAGCAAAAATGATTATTAAAAAAAAAGGATGACTAATAAACCAGACAACTAAAAGACTATGTTCCATCCACGCTGATACCAAATAAACATGCGAAATACCATTTCAGTATCACTTTGTCATCGTTCTTCAATGTTTTTTAGTGATGGTGAGTGAAAACCAAACAGGTTGCAATACATACACTACTTTTGCCGAGAGTGCGCCACCGTAAACAACGAACTTTTCTACAAAATTCATCTCGTGCTTCCAGCAGCCAAATTATTGCGACGATAGCCAAACATTGCCATTTTTAGGCAGTGTCAAAGACCACATATTTTCAGCTCTCTTTAGATGTAGAACACAAAGTAATCTGTAATACAGTGGTAATACGATTTCAGAAAGCTTGATAATCTTGTTTGTCCATCATATCTGACCAGGATTTGGCAGTTCAGTTGGGAAAGCGTTAAGAGCCCCACACTGATCTCATTGTGGCAACATTGGGCCTAAACCCACCGACCTTCCGGGTCCAAGTCCGACATGTTAGCCACAAGGCATCCCCACACATGCCAGAATATAATACTATGGGCCGTTAAATCTGGAGGAATGCTCAAGAAATTCAACAATATTTCCTGCACTGTGGACACTGCTGAGCCACAATCAAAACTAATTCTCAAAGCAATTAGGTTTACATTCAAAAACTCTGCATATTTTAGTTCAAAAAGGGCTTTTCATCTGTATTAAGCTGATTAGTATTTGAACACTATCACACAAAATATCCACACAGAGTACACAGTTTGGCAGGGTCATCAAACAGGAATGGCCTTTATCCAAACCTGATCGGGAAAAGCCCAGTGTGCGTAGAGTAAATTTGGTAGGGCTTTAACCCACTAAGGTTCTCAAGTGGACAGTTAAGTCAGGTATGTGTGACAGCCCACAGGAAAAGGGTGTATGAGGGATTTTTTACATTTTAGAGACAGTTTTTCTATGTTTAGTACATGGCAAGGGATCAGATGCACTTAATTTGACCAAAATATCCCTTAAAACACCCTTTTCCTGTAGATTGTCACAAATAATCAAAACATTCCCATACAGCGTTCATGTCATATAATCAAAACATTCCCATACAGCATTCATGTCATATATAATCAAAACATTCCCATACAGCATTCATGACATATATAATCATAACATTCCCATACAGCATTCATGTCATATATAATCATAACATTCCCATACAGCATTCATGGCTCGGATCAGCATGTACAGTCATACAGACCCAACACCTGAAAATCTTGTCATACAACGGGTGAAACTGAGGTTTCAATCAGTATGAACCCTCAGGTAACCACAGATAATCCCTTCCAGCAAAATACTTCCCACACTGAGAACATTTATACAGCTTTCCACTTATATGAATTTGCAGGTGCCTCTTTAAAGCATAATTACGAGAAAAAGCCTTCCCACACCGAGCACTTGTATGGTTTTTCACCTGTATGACTTTTCTCGTGGAGTTTCAAACTATACTTTGAGGCAAGACACTTCCCCACACTAAGAACATTCGAAAGACTGTTGACCAGCATGAAGGTCCTGCTTTAATTGAGATTTTGAGGCAAAGCCCTTCCACTCTCAGTACTTGAATTTACTACCTTGTGCAGTTTTTCCATTCCTCCTCCGGCGAAGTACAGGCTTGTTCCTCCTGTTTACTCTTTCAAGAACTATTATGGGCTGATTATTCTGAAATTGGTGATTGAAGTCCCCACTGCGGGTCAGTAGATCATGGGTCTCCTCAGGTTTACAGCTTGAGTTTGGCTCTCCAGCACATTGCCATGGCTCAGTCGGTTCTTCAAGATCACCAGCAGCTTCAGTCTTAACAGTGTTCATGAGGTCACTCACTAAAGTCACTCCAGATTCACACTTCACTTGGGCACATTTAATAGGCTCTCCATCTTAATAAGATCCCCAGAGTGTGTGGAGCCCAGATCAGTTTCTGTTTTAATCAGTGATGTGTGTGTGTGGTGTACATCACTGACCCCACTGTGTGCTGTAACACACTCTGGCTCCAGTGTGTTGAGTCCTGGTGCAGCACACTCTGTCTCTGACTCTGCCATGTGGACAGACTCCAGTCCACTGAGTTCCTCTTCTTTCTGTCTGATCCTGTGCTGCTCAGTGAGCTCTGGTAGTGTTGTCTCAGTGTCCTGTCTCAGACAGACTCCTGCCTGCATCATACTGCTGCTCAAAGGTGTGCACAAGTGCAGCTCCTGGAGGGGAACAGGGGAAGGGATTTAGACATTATCAAACTGCTCCTCCTGCAGTAGCCACAGATGGCAATTTTGACACAGAAAATAAATTACTTCTGAGAACATTCAACACTGCTTGGTTAGAAAAAGATTTTAAAGCTCCATGTCAAAAAAATACTCATGTGATTGAATGACTGGTCCTGGCAAAAGAATAACAAACCCGAGGCCTGTCGGCCAAGAGAGCTCCAGTGAGGATGAGTGAAATGTTCATGTCATAACTTAATTTCAGAAATCCTTGAAAACTGTTACAATATTAACACAGGACACATTTGGTAACCAGAATATGCCGTTAACCAGTTTGGTGTCTCAATTTATTATAGCATAGCAATAGAACCATACAGCAAATTGCAATTATTTATTTCAATCATCTTACCACCAACCAATACTAACAACTGACAAATACCCCTCCACCCAGTACATCACAAATACAGCCACAGTCACAATCCTAACACCATCATAGGACAATATGATTCAGAACGATGATCAACATGATCCAGGGTCATTCCATGACGACAAATCAGATGTACAACTCCAATTCCGAAATAGCTGGGACAAAGTGTAAACTGTAAATAAAAAAATCAAAATGCAATGACTTTCAGATCACAAGAGCAAATATAGCCAATTCCGTGAGTAACGGACTGACATTTCAGAGAAAAATAATGGAATTTTATCCTCCGCACCGTTTACAGGCTTTGGAAAATGCAGCTGTTCTGTGAGTTTAGAAAGGGGTTGAGGGAGTTATTCACCCTCAACCACAATAAAGGTTTGTCCCATCAAGTCATTTATTGGTGAAAATTCCGTCAGTAAGGGACTGACCCAGAAATACTAAAATTTAAAGAGCAACATTTTCAGTTCCAAAGTTTTCTGAAGTCGATTACATAGTGGACAAGTATTCATTACCAAGGCATGTATGGATATTGTCTCTAACATTTCTGATTGCATTTGGCTACTTTTATCTTGTCTGCTTTGAAAATGCTTTGGTAACAGACGGACATCTCTGAAAATGACTAAGAAACGACTAAATTTTCATCATGACATTCTTTCATTTCATAAGGCTTTAAAGAAGACAAGATACATCCACAGCTCTCCACAGCAGAGCTTAATACCAGCTTAGTATACAGTACAGCATGTCATAACATTTTCCAGTTAACGGGACTGAAAACAACCTCCTTTTTCCTTTGATGGCGGAGGCAATTTAGAAATGGGGAGGTCACGTACCTGCATGCAACGCATTAATGTCAGTACAGCAACTTTGCATGTCACGTTAGTACAAGCGCACCTTTAAACTAGAGATGGAAGAAACGGCGAACCGCATGAAAAACCACCTAATGCTCTATTAGCCTGGACTTAAGATAGGTAAATTAGCATGCTTCACAAAAGTGCTGTACATGATAAAATAAAAATGCATAAATGCAAAAGTAACCATCGAAGCAATAATGAACAAAATCTTTGATTGGTATAAAGAAGCATCCTCGCCTCCGTTTAGCATTTTACTGCATTTTACAAAACCACCGAAGAGCACTTGTTTCATCTTACCTCTCCGCAGCAGAGCTCAACACTGAGGAGAATACCGCAAATTTGGAGGAAGTTATTTCGCCAAAATGTCAAAGATCAAACAGCATTAATGTAAAAATTCTACAGAAGAAAACTCCCAAAAACAATATGCATAGAGAAAAGGGAAAGAATAATATGCAAACAGAAATTGATTTTTGGTGAAACGCGACATTTCATGTTCAGACAGGTTACGCTTAAGATACCTAGAACTAGGGCTGAGTGATATATCTATCGCGATATTTTTAAGCACAATATAAGTAACTGCCACTATGGAGCAGACAGGCGAGGCTGCTTATTACCTTTTCTATACCTAATGCCGCATGGTGCAAACATCAGAGGTCATTTGATATGTTGCCAGGAAGAAAAGTGCGATTTTAAGTCTGCTAATTACCAGCGAGGTTGGACAGCCTCCATTGCCATGGCATAATTATCTCACCATAAATCAATTCTTGTGTACTTTGCCTAACTTGCATGCAAGTCGTTTATTCAGCCAACCGACTGATCAAAACCAATATGTGGCCTATAATTATTTAGAAGAGATAATGAGAAGCAGACAGACGTAACCCTAACCAAGCTATGGTGTTAGACTGAAAGAATGTCAATAATATGAATAAATATCAGACTTCTGAATTCACCTCATTGTTGCATTTTTACATACTGTTAAAAAGATTTTTGAAAAATAAAATCAATTAAGATGGTCGTGGTTTTAAAGGTCTTAAAAAATACGCTGTGTCTAGAGATACGTCTGTTCTTATTGGTACGGCAGTCGACTTCAAGGGATTAGGATAAGGATTATGGGAAGGGTTAGGTTGGGGCAGGGTTTGAAATCGGGACTGCCATATCTCTCTACATTAAATGCATTGGAGAACTTTCCTACCCGTAGCAACTGCCTTAAAAATATACGCGAAGTAGAAAACATTTTGTGAAGAATGTCGAACTTGAATTTGAGAAATTATTTTCGCATTGCACGCAATAGACAAATGCACCAAATTAATAACTGAAAAGAACTAATTTGAAATAAAGTAATTCATAGCTCTCGATTCTGGTTACTTTTGAGCGTCTAAATTGCCTACAGTGAAGGTAGAAAACATTGTGTAAGCGTATCGAACGCGACACGTAAATTGTAAACGCATTCGCACACAGAGGCCAAATGTGAAACTAGAAATAATGTACCAAACACATTCAGGCAACGCATGTTTCATGGCCATTTAAATTTCAAAATGCGACAAACAAAAATGATCTCGAAATAAATTAGACTGCCAACCAATTTAAATTGTAAACTGACCGAATCAACTGTCAACTGTTTGATTGCAAATTTGGCAAAGTACAAGGGAATTGATTTAAGGTGAGCTAATTATGCCAAGGCCATGGAGGCTGTCCAACCTCGCTGGTAATTAGTAGACCTCAAATCGCACTTTTCTTCCCGGGAGAATTTCAAATGGCCTCTGATGTTAGTTCAACACTAAATTAAAGTTATGTGGCATAGAAAAGGTAATAATTAAGCTCGTCCGTCTGCCCCATAGAGGCAGTTACTTTCATTGCGCTTAAAAATGATAGATACATATATCGCCCAGCCCTACCTAGAACAAAATCTGAACGATAGACCTTGAATTATTTTTTTTTCTCTGAAATTTTTACCGAGGTCTGAGATAGCTCGTTACAGTTATGATGATGGGTCAGATGCCGAGCTGAATACGAGCAAGTCGAGCATGCTTCCTCACAGGCAATGGTTGCTTGATCTGAGAGAATGTTATGATAGCTAGTTTTGATTGTGACACTGTAATCCTCATGGTCTACCGGGGTAGGTCAAATGCAAGAACGCTTGTATTAAAGAGTGGCATGCCTCTGAAGTGACTGTCGGATGTGTAAAATTGCACCCGTGACAAGGACTTGACGGGCTTTTACAGGCGCCAGCGCAATCGCGCCCGTCTCGTGGAATGCACTGAAATATGTACTGATCATATATTCTTATTTAACTTGAACTAATCGTGAAAAAAGTACTTACCTGGTGTGATTTATAACGGGTTACTTCAGGATGGGACAGAATGAAATTTATGCCTCATAGACCTAATATTTCAAAATTACCTCCATGATCACTTCTGGTTTCCCAGAATTCATTGCAAAAGAAAATCTGCACTGAAGTGACATCTTGTGGCAGATACCCAAATTAAATACTGTGGCTTTTGCATGTTAGAAAAGTGAGAACCAGTTTTTTCTAGCAGGTCAGTCCGCTGACAGTCCGTTACCAATATACATCAATAATGCAGCTTAGAAAGTGAAATTAATTGTGGTATTCAAATTTGGTGAAGGTGTTATACAGTGCTTTACATGAATACTCATGCATATCATTTGTAAATGTAGATTTGCTCCATGCCGATTTTGCTGCCATGCTGGTCAGCTGTTTTTGTTCTTCAGCACAGTCTGGTGGTGTGTCTGTAGCAAAACATCTGATGTGATATCGTTTCTTTGAAATAGACTAGTGCTTTCTAGAAGCTTCTGGCATCTTCCTGCCTGGAGGGGGCGGGATTACCCTGGAATGGTGTAGATCTTTCCAGAATGTTGCAAGTCTATATAAATATTGTGATTTTGGTCAGTGAGAGTAGAGTTTTGTTTTGGCAACAGAGTAACAGTGGAATTAGAGTGTTATAACATTACAGTGGATTATTTGTTCAAGTTTTTTTTCTAATTAGTGAAGAATTAATTTAAGTTGTAATAGCTGGTTCTCTTTGTTGTGATTTTTCTAGTCATAAAGGAAACAGACAATTGAGAGGTATTCCAGGAGAGATTGACATTCGGTGCACAGGTGTCCCCCCCTGGAATTGAATGAAACTTGGCACGTTGGTAGATGTGTCTCACAGAAAAAGATTAATTTTTAGGCCCCCATTTCGCTGTGCCTGACGATAGCGCCATCTGGAATCTATTTAAGTGGCTCAGTTTTGCTGTTGACACCACATTTTACGTCAACTATGATGACTTAAGGCTACACAATACCAAATGTGTTATGGGGGCCGCCAAGCCAATGTTGACATGGAGATTTAAAAAAAAAAATTTTAAGTATGCATTATGATTGGTCATTATAAGTGGAAAACTTATTGTAATATATTGCTAAACAATTATGTAAATATGTATAAAGTATTGAAATAAATACATTGAAACTAATTAATACTATTGTTGTCATTCCGTGACAATTTGCCTCTTGTAATTCCGTGACATTGACTTTTTTTAATTTCTTGCCCATAAAGCAGGGTTAAAGTCAATATTTGTTTCTATAACTTACAGTATTAACAAAATAGACCTTAATTATGAACATATTGAAGTTTCATAACTTAACTATGATAGGAAAATCACTTTCTGGATAGTTAAACAACATTAAAAAAACCACGTCAATTTTGTGTAATTCCGTGACTGAGTAGTTTTTGCTTGTTTCTTTCAGGAAAATTTCTCAAAAAATATATTTTCACTTAATAATATTAAAAAACAAGGGAATAACGTCAATATGACATGTCATAATTGATTTTATCTTATTTAGTTGTAGAGTTACAACCCAAAATGTAACGGGACTGTGATTCCGTGACAGCTTGGCGGCCCCCTTCTACTTTTATCATGACCTGTCAAGTTCGGTTACATTACAGGTTCTTAGCAGACGCTCTTATCCAGAGCGACGTACAAAAGTGCACAAGATCAGTACGAAAGTGCAGAGCTCCTAGGAGACAAGTACAAGTGCTAACAGTAAGTGACAGAACACTTTCACGTTGACATTAAAAAGTTGTTCCAGATCTAAACCAATAAGTAATCGCCAAAAATACTAGTAAGATCGAGTAGAATGACAACAGAATCAAAGGGCAACAAATCAAGTGAATAAACAACTAAAATAGTATAAAATAGTATAAAAAAAGTACCATTTCCTCAAGGAATGGCTCAATATCAAAGTTTGCAAAATTTCAGTCAGTGCAAAACATTCCATTGCAACATGGTCACGGACTGACATATGGTAGCGCACCAATTTTCACACAGCAGTTGTGAAAGAATCATTGTCCCAATGATTTATTATTCTACATATGACCACCCAAAAGAATCAAAATTACTGGAATATACTTGTAATTATCATCTTGTCCGTGGAAAATGAAATTATACACAACGGGCAAAAAGTTGAAAATCTAGACTCAGAATTTCACCCAAAACCAAGTTCTGCTCTAACTAGAATCACTTGAATTCATAAATTCGACAATTCTCTCCTAAATGATACATCTTTCAAACATGTAGCATCAATTTGAAAAGAAAAATCACTGGAGGGTGACATTTTCATGGAATAGCCCAAATGTTATTAACAACAGAACATGGATAACATTTCAAATGTTGAAACTGAGACATTTACATTTTTATCCAGAAAATGAGCTCATTTCAAAGTTCATGGCTGCAACAGGTCTCAAAAAAAGTTGGGACACAGGCAAAAAAGGGCTGAAAAAGCAATTGATATCATACTATAATTTGAGGAACGTTTGTCCGTTTGTCTGTCTGTCTGTTCCCCTACTTCTCCGAGGTCCTCTGACGGATCTTCACCAAACTTGGTGGGTCTATGGAGGTTGTCCCTGAAATTGTCCTTGAGGGGTTAGTTTTTTGAAAGGTCAAGGTCACTGGGGTCAAAGGTCAATTTCTACTTTGGACACTCCACCACCCCCATGCCAGACAAAACTCCCCGTCCTCTTGGGGATAAGGGTGTGGCATAGCCCTTTACAAATGTAACTGCTGTATTTCCATCTCGATGCTCACACAGTCAAAATTATTCTCGCCACGGGTAATTCACTAGTGTAAGAGAATCAGCTGAAAGAACATTTAGCAAGTAATTAAGTTAACTGGCATCAGGTGTGTAACATGACTGGCTATAAAAGTGATGTCAGAGAGGCAGAGTCTCTCAGAAGTTAAGATGGTCAGAGGCTCTCCAACCTGTGAAGGCTTGCGTAGAAAAAATTGTGGGCTACTTTAAAAATAATGTTCCTCAATGTGAAATTGCAAAGGCTCTGAAGGTCTCATCATCGACAGTGCATAACATCAAAAGATTCAGAGAAACTGGAAAAATCCCTTTGCGTAAGGAACAAGGCCGAAGACCTTTACTGGTCACATCAATTGACATTTTTCAGAATCGTTTAGGAATCAAATTTCGGAATTTAAGGACGCCAGCGTCTATGTCTGTGCAAACACTTGTGTTAAGTGTGCAATACATTAAAACTACAAAAAAACAGCACTGTGGTTGTGCTGTACAGGTCATGCTAATGTGCTACCAAGGAAGAAGATCGGCACTGCCAAAACACTTGTTTTGGATTACCTCACTGGAGACAGTTTTAGAGGTTAGTATGAATTTATCATCTGACATACCTTCACAGGGTCTGAATAACAAGTCCCCAACATCTGAGAAAAAGTTTTGGTTGTCTGTAATAATTTATTTTTTTTTTATAAATTTGGCATCTCCAATCCCACCCGAATTTGTAATGCCCAATTGGGGAACTATGTACAAAGCTGCTCGTATGCGACCCCTTGCTGCCAACTCAGGATAGTGAGACAGTTCACAGCTCTCCTCCGAAGCATGTGCCTGTCTGCCACTGATTCTTATACACTCATTGGTTGAATCTTCGCAAGTTCAGAACTAGGGCGGAGGATACCCGGACATGAACCAACCCGGAGTCTTCCTGACGAGCGCCCGTCTGGCTAACAGGAGGCGCTGGAGCGACGAACAAAGCTGTTATTATATACCCGAATCCGGCAGTCCCTTCCCAATTTGAAACCCTGTGGCGCGATAGCCAATTGTGCGCTACTCTGAAAAAGCTGCCGACCCCTGCCAGTGGGTACGCCGGGGCTCGAATCTGTAATAATTTTTTGAATACATCCTCAATCAAACAGCTGAAAAGACCAGAGGGTGATAAATGCTAATGATGAATTCTAATTCTTGTAAGAATGAATTGAGGCAAGACTCAAGTTTCAGATTTTTATATATGTTTAGGATATGTTGTGGTATTTTTCACTGTTGAAAAATGGAGGCCTGAAAATGATTGTTTACTCAAAGATAGACCTATCGTCAATGATCCATCGCATTCAATGAAATGATGAATGAATCCGTTATACTGCATTCCATACCTTTGTGTTTCATACTAAATGTACTACATTTTCCATTATTTCACATGTACTGTTGAAGAATAAACCATCCACACTACTTTTGAACATCAAAATGGAAGAATAAAAATGTTTCTCCATTATGTCTGGGTTTGCAGGGTATTTCATGCAATGTCTTGGCATTTACATGAATAAATCATTAAATAAGTAGATAAATACATAAATACCTACATTTATCCTATGAAACATATGATGCAAAGATCATAATCAAAATCTAAACAAAACTGCCAAAATTCTCTTTAATTTCATGTAAAGTCCCAATCTAGTGTATACAAGAGTCATCAGAAGATGACATATCCCCGGCCCCTGATTATTTGCAAAAGTCATGTCAATCCTACACCTTAAAAGACATTCAAACAAGAATGTTGAGATGCATTTCCTCTGGAATTATCTGGAAGTGTGTACTGGCAACATCTACCAAAGACTATGAACTATATATTGACAAACGAAATAAAACAAGAGTCATTAATGAACAGTGTTTTAGTTCTGCTCCGGAAACAAACCCATCCCTGCGATTGAGTCTAAATCCATCTCGCTTCCATGGAAAGAAAATAACTTCAGAAATTTGAAAATATGAAAAGGCACTACTTCAGTAAGTGGGTAATACACACACAAAGTATCAGTAAGATATATTGAACGGTTTTTGTGTTCTGCTCCGGAAACAATCCTCTCTCTGTAGAGAGTCCAAATGCAACTTGTTTCCATGGAAGTGAAAATAAGATTTTCAGAAATCTGAAACTATCAAAAGGCACCACTTCAGTATATGGGTAATACACATGCAGAGTTTCAGTGAGATATATTGAACGGTTTTTGAGTTCTGCTCCAGAACCAAACTAGGCCTGATTTGTTTCCATGAAAATGGCAAAAAAAAAAAAAACAAGAGCCATCTGGCAATGGCGGATCCCCCCGGCTGTAGGTTGTGTAACCTACAGGTTGTGTGGACAGACGGACGGACGGACCAAAACCCCGAAAAGGCACAACTAGACCATAAGGAGAAGCTCCATACCAAATTTGGTGTTTGTAAGTGGTATAGTTTTCGAGTTCTGGTCCGGAAACGATTTTATTACAGACGGACGGACGCACTGATCGCTATATCCCCCCGCATTATATGCCGGGGGGATAAAAACTAATCCTTAAGCTTCCAAAGTAGGGGGGATAAAAACTAATACTTAAGCTTCCAAAGTAGGGGGGATAAAAACTAATACTTAAGTTTCCAAAGTAGCAAAAGGCACATCTAGACTATACATAGAATACATGTACAGAGTTTGGTGCTGATATCTTACACAATTTTTCCAGTTCTGCTCAGGAAACGAACATAGTGCAAATTAGACCATGTCCAGATTTGTTTCCATGGAAACAACAAAAATAGGAATCCCGAAATTTCAAAAGTAGCAAAAGGCACATCTAAATTATACATTGAATACATGTACCAAGTAAGGTGCTGATATCTTGCATAGTATCAGAGTTCTGCACAGGAAACAAAATGATTACGGACGGACGGACAAGGCATCCCCCCGTATTTTTATGCCGAGGGGATAATAAAATGAGTGACACCCTCTACGGTCTTCTCAACCATTTGGTAGAGGCTCGCAAAATCAAAATGGTGGAGCGTATTCCAAAAAAAAAAAAGATTCTTGCAACAGCCAAGTAGACAAAATAAAAATAATTTTATGGTTTTTCTCTGTATGTGACCTTTAAAGGGTTAATTTTACAGAGCAGAAATCATTACAGAAACAAAAAAAAGATGATTTATGCATGGCCCAAAATCTGTGTGTGATATTAGATCTATCAGTCATCGCGTCATGCATTAGGTCATTCAGGGTAACAAAGCGCCCATAAACTACATGCCTCCAAAAGTCAATAAGACTTGACTTACCCCCATTTGGCCAAGTTTGGTGATGGTCTTGCTACTTCCTTCTTTGGCAGCCATTGGCTTTTCCTCCACGGCTTTTCCTTCCAATTTCGTGCAGTAAAACTGCTGGGACAGCTCCTTCTTTCAAAACTCTGCTGTGCTGAACTTTAAAGCCAAAACTCTCCTTGAGGAATGGAATCTGATCAAAGCAGTCGCGAGTGAAATGGTCTCTGCACAGCACTGACGTATTGCTTGGTCTCCAGTTTGCCCTCGTTCTCTGCACTTGCTTTGTCCATGATTTACAGTTCATCTTTCAGAAACTTAAATAGAATTAGACTCGCCAGATTAATTTGAACATCCAGCCGAAACAACGAGACTGCATTTTTAAGTTTAGCTTGAGACTTCCGCGCTGAAACTGCATAGTTCACACAGGAAGTTACCGCGATAACGTTACACTCTAGCTCAGTCAGTAAAGAAACAGTGTTATGACATGGCGGCCATTTCAACTAGATTTAGTCAGTATAAGCATAGCTTACAGGATACCCCCCGCAACAAGTAGTCGGGCAGTACCACAGTCAATAGACCTTCCAGCAAGAAAAGAAATTTTCTAAATCGGACGAGTAGGTTATGAGATCTAGGTCCGGACGCACAGACGCACGCACACACACACGGACAGACAAAGCAAATCCAGTATACCCCCCTAAACTTCGTATAAAAATGAAATTTGGCAACCACGATGCTTGTTATCTTCTTTAGAATGCCAAATCAAGATTATGTTCTTTCAAAACTGAGACTACATATATACTTTTTTGATTTTATTGTGCCAAGTGACCATCTAAAGGAAGTAGCACTGGAATGACCAGAGGAGAAGGTATGGCGAAGGGAATGAACTGCTGATGATCCAGAACAAACCACCTCATCTGCGAAACAAGGTCATGCACGGGAATTAATGGTTGCCGATGGAATTGGTTCCCTTGGGTTTTTGATGAAGTGACTGCCGACAATGGCTTCAGGATAAGTCGTTGATCTGAATGGTGTAAGACCATTCATCAACTTCAAAGATTCAGTGAGAGGCATCAAAACTCACAGGATGGAACTTAAATAAAATTGGTTGATATTCCGACAAACTTCAAACTGTATTCTAGACAAAACCCTTAAAACGAAGATGAAAGCCTAACCTTCAAGCAAATCTTGATTGCTTCAGTTCAAATCCATTATTGTGGCGTGCAGAGCCAACATTATTAAAATTATGTCATCGTCCAAATACTTATAGACCAGACTGTGCGAGGGGAAACACAAAGGGGTGCATGCTTTAAGAAAAAGAAACTAGTGTTGAAGACGCCCCACCATTCTGGTATTGAGGATTACTTTAAATCCTGGTTTGGAAAGAATTCTGTATTCAACCTCTACAAATACCACATGAGATCAGTACTTTTTCTGCTCAACTTAATGTTTGGGTACCCACAGAAGTATTAGGGGGAGTAAAAAGGTAAAGCTTATACCCAGTAAAGAAAATTTAGAGTTTAATTTCTAGCGCTGCCATTATTGATAATTGCATACAGTCAGTGCACGTTACTGATGACACAGCGGAGTTGGCTAGGGCATGCGCAGCATATCGAGGGCTGACTGCAATAAACAGTTATGTCCAGATGTTATATTTTGGACATAACCGTTTATTGCAGTCAGACCTCGATATGCAGTCGCAATATTAAACATGCATACGCATGCGGCCAGCGCCATTTCAAGTCAAAGGTGGACCAAGGATGCAAGGGATCTCAGGCAAGTTCAGGACAGGGACTATAAGATATGGAGTACTAGGTTAGGTTTCAGTTCTGTCTTTCAATTTCATTATCTGCTGTAGCAGAAGCCTACAGAGTGGCAGCAAGATATTACAAGCTCTTGAGTGGTACATAGAGAAGCGATATGTCTTTCAAGATTTGCTCGAAGTAGTCTATGCCGCTGTGTTTGCGTCGCCACATGTATTCGGCAACGTGAAAACCGAAGCCTTCGCTGCAGTAAACACTCGACAGGGATTGTTTGATCTTCCACCATTGGCACTCCAGATTTTGAGAACTGGCACCGGAGCCAGGATCTTTGAAGTTCACGGAGTGATCTACTAGGAGATTGCGGAGACTTTCTTCGCAGAGACAATCATATGACCGCCAGCAGTCGGTCACGATTGTCGAACCGGCAGCAACATATTCCTTCATAAGGGTTGCTAGCGTCGCTGAATCCCGGTTTAGAATCTCAATTAAGAAAACCTCCTTCGTCTCTCGGCAAATCCCGCCTAATACCCACTTCACATCTCTCACACCGCATCCACCGTATTTGCGTGGGCAAAATTTGGCTTCGTCTATTTCAACCACTTTACCAGGGCCCCCTATAGCTTTGGTGCTGTTCTGCTTTATTGCATTAAGGCAAACTTCACGGCAAAAGGTGAACCAATCATTTACGGTTTCAGAACTTGTGACTCCATCATCGACGCTTGATTCCCTTATTGCCATTTTGTTGGACATCTGGTTCGCCCAGCAATACGTGAGCACCAGGATTTTTCGCAACGACATCTTGCTATCGGCAAACCAGGTGCCACGACGAATACTGCGGTGACCGGCCCGACTTCTGCAGTTCCACCTGTTGCAGCGCCATACAAAGCTCTCTCGATAATTCGGTTTTGCATACCACGAAAGAGCTTTGCGACATCGCTTGCAAACCGGAGTGGTGGCAATCAGGCCCCTCTTCTGGCAGAATTCAACAGTGGCCTCTGGTGTCCCCAGCATCTCGTACAGGCGCCACATATTCCACGCAGCTTGCGTGTTTGGCGCACTCGTGTTTGTAGTAGGATGATGTTGCTGGTCATCACACGACCTTTTCATACATTCAGAAGTAATTATCTGACGCGTCACCGATTCCGTGCCTTCGACTTCCATTCTAAAACACGTGCAAACTTACGGCTGCCCAACTACACCGCAAACAATAGTTTGTACCGCACAAGTTATGCTACCTATACCAGGGTCAATGGATCAGCGGGCTCCACTTAATTATGTAATCGAAATGAACATTAACATGGTTACCTCATTAATATTATATATTGGCGTCTGGTCTACAACTTACCTTTATCCTTTCGCGATAAATGTAATTTGATGCGGGGTCCCGCAAACAAACTGAATTGATCGAGTGGTTAAGACTGTTTGCGGTGTAACTGTTAGTTGTAATGACTCTCCGCAAATTCCGGATTCGCACCTCGCTGGAAACGGAATTCTTTCCCGTGGTTTAGACCTAAAGTAATCCTCTCGTTGGAACATCGACTATACAAGTAAGTAATGGACTATGAGTGATAAGTGTTTGGTGATTTCACTGAATTACTTGAGTTACCTCGACAAATTCAATGCATAAAAAGCCCAAGGAAACACACTTTCCCGCACATTTAAAGGATCACCACATGACCGAAGATTGAGAAAGTCCGGTGGTCAGTCCTGCAAACCAAGAACACGTAACGACATTATTATTCCCCTCATCTCGCTGAATTCACAAAAGATGTGCACATATGTCCATGCCTCAGCTAGGCAAAGTCGAACAAGCTGGCTGCAAAAATGTCCGAATTCCCTTCAAATTCCGCAGTCCGATGCGTTTCGCAGTTTTCGTTAATCTTGCAAACCTAACAACGCAATACAGAGTGAAACTCGTTACGTATCCGGCATAGTAACAGAGATGACAGAAAATAACTCACGCTTAGACCTCGTGGACAACAAACGGCCCAGATCGCGCGGAAAAACTGAATGCTAAAATGCTGTGATGATCTCCTTCTTCTTCTGGTTTAACGGTAGTTCACAACCTGCTTATTGGTGCATTACCGCCACCCTCTGTTCCGGAGTGTGGACCAGACAGTAGACTAACTCCTTTACCTGACGAAATCAAAAACAATATTATACACATTATGTATATCCCAAAAAGCATGGATTAAAGAATTCTTCTTTATGCAATTTCTCAATTTATTTTAAATTCATTTTATCTCTTGCATAAAATCTGGTGATTAATTTGTACTGAATAAGACTGAATGAATCTCTGCCTTGAGTTTCTAATAGTTGGCCACCATGCTGGCCATATTTGATTTTGGAGGGAACAGCACAAACAGACTTTGGTATCCTCATGGGTAGGAACACGCAAGCAAATTTAATCTGCTGAGTACTTCTGGAGATTTAAAAAAATACTTATGAAGATTCAGGGGCATGGCATCACAAGAGGTTAAATACAGGTCATTATGAAACATACAGAAAAACTTGTGTTTCTAGTATGTTTTGAGTCTTGCTGAATACTACATTTGTTCTAAATATTGTTGTATTTATGGGGAAAAATTAGGATTTTTAAAAATGGTGAGTTGGGCATAACAGTAGCACAACAGAATTCTCAGAGTCTCCTATATAAAAATCTTCATCACCTATAAACCCCCTGAACAAGGTTTGACATGATTCCCATCAAAACTGATTTGCTGGGTTCAACAGATTAAAACTGCGTTAAGGCTCAATTGACTTGAATGTTAGAAGTCTTCACATTATATTTTCAAATATTTATTTAGAAAATTGATCAAGATTTGACCTTCACCATATTAAGTGTATTTCTAAGCAATAAATAAGCCATCTGAAAGCATTACTGTTACATAATCAATTTAAAACATTCTGCCAGTCCGTTTCAGCAGGAGATGCCACTGCTATTAACTGCTTGTCCATCTGTCAACGCTTCTTTTTTGAAATATTGGGTCTCATTCATGAAACGTGAGCAGAACGAATTTGTGTGTAAACTGTTCGCAGACGGAAATTTACGTGCATCTCCGCATTCATCAATATTTTAGTTGCTCATAGCTACAAACAAAATCTACACATGCTGCTGACCACGCGTAGTGCTTGTGTAAATTTAAGGATGCACATAAATAGAGCTTGTCACTATTGGAAATTACTATTTTAATTGATATTGCGCTGTTAGGTACTAATTTACACAATACGCAGATGTACAAAACCAGTGAAGTTGGCACGTTATGTAAATCGTAAATAAAAACAGAATACAATGATTTCCAAATCCTTTTCAATTTATATTCAATTGAATACACTGCAAAGACAAGATGTTTAATGTTCAAAGTGAGAAACTTTTTTTTTTTTTGCAAACAATCATTAACTTAGAATTTAAAGGCAGCAACACATTGCAAAAAAGTTGGCACAGGGGCCTTTTTACCACTGTGTTACATCACCTTTCCTTTTAATTACACTAGGTAAACGTTTGGGAACTGAGGAGACCAATTTTTGAAGCTTTTCAGGTGGAACTCTTTCCCATTCTTGCTTGATGTACAGCTTAAGTTGTTCAACAGTCTGGGGTCTCCGTTGTCGTATTTCACACTTCATAATGCGCCACACATTTTCAATGGGAGACAGGTCTGGACTACAGGCAGGCCAGTCTAGTACCCGCACTCTTTTACTACGGAGCCATGCTGTTGTAACACGTGCAGAATGTGGCTTGGCATTGTCTCGCTGAAATAAGCAGGGGCGTCCATGAAAAAGACGTTGCTTGGATGGCGACATATGTTGCTCCAAAACCTGTATGTACCTTTCAGCATTAATCGTGCCTTCACATATGTGTAAGTTGCCCATGCCTTGGGCACTAATACACCCCCATACCATGCTGGCACAGATGCTGGCTTTTGAACTTTGCGCCTATAACAGTCTGGATGGTTCTTTTCCTCTTTGGTCCGGAGGACACGACGTCCACAGTTTCCAAAAACAATTTGAATAGTGGACTTGTCAGACCACAGAACACATTTCCACTTTGCATCAGTCCATCTTAGACGAGCTTGGGCCCAGCGAAGCCGGCGGCGTTTCTGGGTGCTGTTGATAAATGGCTTTCGCTTAGCATTGTAGAGTTTTAACTTGCACTTGCAGATGTAGCGACGAACAGTAGTTACTGACAGTGGTTTTCTGAAGTGTTCCTGAGCCCATGTGGTGATATCCTTTACACACTGATGTCGGTTTTTGATGCAGTACCGCCTGAGGGATCGAAGGTCACGGGCATTCAATGTTGGTTTTTGGCCATGTGGCTTGCGTGCAGTGATTTCTCCAGATTCTCTGAACCTTTTGACGATATTACGCACCGTAGATGATGAAATCCATACATTTCTTGAAATAGCTCGTTGAGGAATGTTGTTTTTATACTGTTCGACAATCAGCTCACGCATTTGTTCACTAAGTGGTGACCCTCGCCCCATCCTTGTTTGTGAATGACTGAGTATTTCAGGGAAGCTGCTTTTACACCCAATCATGGCACCCACCTGTTCCCAATTAGCCCGTTCACCTGTGGGATGTTCCAAATAAGTGTTTGATAAGCATTCCTCAACGCTGTCTTTTTTGCCACTTGTGCCAGCTTTTTTGAAACATGTTGCAGGCATCAAATTCCAAATGAGCTAATATTTGCAAAAAAGGAAAAAGTTTACCTGTTCGAACATTAAGTAACTTGTCTTTGCAGTGTATTCAATTGAATATAGGTTGAAAAGGATTGGCAAATCTTTGTATTCTGTTTTTATTTACGATTTACATAACGTGCCAACTTCACTGGTTTTGGGTTTTGTATTTGAAACACGTGATATAGCCTTAACATAACAAATGATTAAAAATATTACACATTTAGTTAAATTTGTTGGCAGTTAGCAGGTTTAAGATCCAGATTAGGTTCATGATTGTGAACTATCTATGTGAATCAACTCAATGGTTTACAGGTTCTTTCTACATGTTGAATGATGATGATAAAAAAATAAATGAAAGTGGAGGCATGTCGCTGTCTCATTCAGGTATAATTCCTGACGGAGAGGTCTCCCCAATTATGCCAGCGATGCGCTCATCTGCAGTTGATAGTTCGTCCCATGAATAACAAAAGGTCGCAAGTGACATTCCTGATGACACCTGTTTTTCAGCACCACGAGTAAGTACTTTGCGGTGTAGAATTCATCAGGAATTACACTTGTGACCTTATGTTATTCATGGAACGAGGTGTGACTGTGAGCCCCTCCTGTGGCTGAAGTATTTATTTTTTTTATGTGTGTGTGTGTGTGTGTGTGTGTGTGTGTGCGCGCTTATGCGTTTCTTTGCCTCCGGTTTCATGTCAAACCATTTACGTTCACCTCGGACATCGTTCTTTGGACGACAGAGACAACAATAACGGCATTTGTCTCCTCCCTCCAGGCCTTTGCTTTGCCTGTTCCTGTCACATCACTGCTAACAGATGAAAATCATTTTTTTTCTTGACTCCACCCAAAATTATTTCTATCTCCGCTTCGGAATAATTCTTTTTTCTTTCTCTCTCTTTCTTTGTTTGTGCCATGACTGACCGGTCGACTGGATGCATCTACACCTCCTTATATGGTGGTCATTGGCAATTCATGGGTGGGGATTTAAGCCAATAGCTGATCATCGGGAGCGCGGTCACTTCACGATTGATTGGCATTCATGATCATACACACAAGTTTACGATCAGATATGAGTTTCTCGCGGCGTTCATAAATCCATAGTAGGTTTTTAGTTGCGTAGGCTTTCACGTGCAAATCTACACACAAATTTACTAACGTTTCATGAATGCGACCCATTGTGTTTATTTTCAATTTTGGTACATACATAATAATACAGACAAAGTCCCAAACCCCCCCAAAAAAAAATATATATATATATGCATAACTATATATAAATTAATTATATATATATATATATACACACACAGAGCCCTCCATAATTATTGGTACCCCTGGTTAAAATGTATTAAAAGCCTTAAAATAAATTTAATATTTATTGCAGAAGCATACTCTCACACTGAAAATATTAGAAAAATCACCTGTTCCACAATTATTGGCACCCCTAACAATTCCTAGGAAATAAATGCAATTGAAGTATTTCTGTCATTTCTACAGTAGTTTAGAAAGTTGATCAGAGTATCTAGGAACATTTAATTAGCAATTCATCACCTCCCGTTTCCCTGGGGTATAAATATGACGTGACACAGAGGCCGTTTCTCTTATCCACGTAGGAAAGACAAAGGAACACACCATTCAAGTAAGGCAGATGTGTGTCGACCTTCACAAGTCAGGCAATGGCTACAAGAAAATAGCCACTCGCCTGCACCAGCCCATATCCACTGTCAGAGGAATCATTAAGAAGTTTAAAACAACTGGAACAGTGGTAAACAAGCCTGGACGAGGACGCAAGTTTATTTTGCCACCACGCACAGTGAGAAGGATGGTAAGAGAAATAAAAAGTTCTCCAAAGCTCACTGTTAAAAAATTGCAACAAACGGTAGCATCTTGAGGTCAGAAAGTCTCCAAAACAACCATCAGGTGCTTTCTACATGCCAACAAGCTGTTTGGGAGGCATGCACAGAAAAAACCTTTTCTCACTCACAATCATAAATGCAAACGCCTGGAGTTCGCCAAGCGGTACTGGGACTTCAACCGGGACCCAGTCCTTTGGTCAGATGAGACAAAGATAGAGCTTTTTGGCAACAAATACTCCAAGTAGGTCTGGAGGAACACAAAAGATGAGTAGGCAGAAAAGCACCTCATGCCCACTGTGAAGTGTGGGGGAGGATCGGTGATGCTGTCAGCCGGTTTCTCTTCCAGAGGCCCTAGAAACCTTGTAAGGGTGCATGGCATCATGAACGCTTTGAAATACCAGGACATTTTAAATCAAAATCTGGTGGCCTCTGCCTGAAAGCTGAAGATGGGTCATCACTGGGTCTTTCAGCAAGATAATGACCCTAAACATGTGGCCAAATCTACACAGAAATGGTTCACCAGACACAGAATCAAGCTCCTCCCATGGCCATCTCAGTCCCCAGACCTCAACCCCATTGAAAACCTGTGGAGTAAGCTGAAGAGGAGAGTGCAAAGGAGAGAACCCAGGTCGCTGGATGATTTAGAGCAGGGGTGTCAAACTGACCCGTAAAAGGGCCAAGAGTCTGCAGGTGTTCAATCCTACCAAGCAGAAGCACACCTGAAACCACTGATTTAATCAACTTATCTAGGCCTGCACAACTGATTAGTTGTATCGAGAGTGCTTCTGCATTATTGGAGTGAAGACCTGCAGCCTCTTAGCCCTTTTATGGGTCAGTTTGACACCTGTGATTTAGAGAGATTGTGCAAAGAGGAATGGTCGAAGATCCCTCTTTCTGTATTCTCCCATCTTGTGAAACATTATAGGGGAAGATTAGGTGCTGTTTTGTCGGCAAAAGGAGGTTGTACAAAGTATTAACATCAGGGATTCTAATAACTGTGGCACACATGATTTGATGTAAAAGAATTATTTCTTAACGTGGGATTTTTTTCCCACCGAATAAATGCACTTGAATTAAAGGTTGGATTTTCCTCTTTTTTTATTGTAATCCTATATTATTTTGAAAAAAAAAACTGAAATTATTACAAGCTAAAGAAGACATCTTAACCAGGGGTGCCAATAATTATGGAGGGCGAGATATTTTATATATATATATATATAAAAACGCTTCTAACTCCACTGATGTTTGCAGGGTGTACTTCATGATAACTGAAAATTTTACATTAACCTTACGTTACATGGAATCCATATAGAACTCTATAACTAGTTGCATATGTAAAATTGTCATTCAAAGGGTAAATATCTCTTGGTAAAAACACTGGGGAACAAGAGCACTGCAACATTTGTCATATGCCCTGCGACACTGCAGTTGAAGGAGCTACTGTTAGCAGAGATTGCCCACTTGGGAACTTAAGCTCTCAAAGCAAAAAGCATTGACTACAAACTTCTGTACTTTGCTGACATACATTTCACTTAAAGAAAAATTGTAGCACATCAATTTTCAAAAGGAACCTCTCTCTATCGATCAAAAACAGAAAGCAAATTTGAATTTGATCAAATAAGTGAAGAATGCATCAAGAATTCCAGAAAATTTAGGACTAGTAATGTTATCAAGGTTGATATTGGAAAGGGGAAAAACTTGCTAAAAACATCTCAGAATTCCCAAAAACGCACAGGCACACCTTCACCCATATATGATTATGCCACTTTAGCTTTAAAAAAAAAACCCCATAAAAAGCTCTTGGAGGACTGCCCTAACTTCAGACAGACAGATGGGCAGACAGACTGACAGCACCACAGCACCAATCATTACTGATGATGGTTATACAAAAATGATCCAAACCAAAGAACATTAAAGAAAATAATAGGAGTTGGCGCCAGTCAAATATTGTTAAATACAGTTCAAATCAATCATTTCAGGCAATAAAAATGAAAGTACTTGGTCCATTGTTCCAAATTATAAAAGGTTTTATTCGTAAATGTATTTTTTTTGCACAAGAACCAGGAAGGGTTTCTTAACGGGAATGAAAATATGGCAACAAACATGGCTTTTTCATGACGAAACAATTGGATCCATTCTTCCATAATTTAACCAGCTGGGTCCTGATCACGGTCCCTAGGAGGAGGTAGGGGGTGGAGCCTATTGCAGCATCCAATGGGCTTCAGATGAACAAACAATAAAGCAGACTCTCATCATAGCATATAATTATCACCCGAGTTCAGAATAAAGACGAACACAGCCACTGAGTGAAGCCCCACATCCCCACAGTGAAGAGTGGTTTTTCATCTTTGATGTTGTGTTGCGCTTTTTTCCTCCAATGGCTGTGGAAAGCGTGTTAGATCTGAAATCATCATGGATTCCATCTAATACCAGCACTGCCTTAGCCAGAGAGCTTACAATAGTGTGTGACTGGATCTTCCAGCAGGACAGCGATCTAAAGCATGGACTGAAAATCCACACAGAAATGGTTCATGGACCACATGACCAAAGTTTTTCCAAAGCCATCTCAGTCCCCTGACCAGAACCCTGAAGAGCTGCGGGATGAGCTAAAGAGGACAGTTCATACACATGTACCCAGGCAACTGAAGGACCTGGAAACATTCTGCATGGAAAAATAATCCCATATCCAGTGCAATGTTCTCTCCAACCTCATCACTACCCATAATGGAAGAATCAGACCCGTCTCAGCAAAGTCAGGCTTCACACTGTATTAAAGAAAGAGATTCCAATAACTCTGCCTCAAATTAGAGAGAAAATACCTCATTCATGATAATTCTTTTCCTTCAGTCATTTAATTTCACTAATATATGCGTTTTTGTTAATATTTTGAATTTACCATCAACAGGATTAACAAAGGAACAAATTCCTAACACTCATGTCTTTTACCAAGGGTGCCAATATTACTGGAGAGCAATGTATTAATACAAGACTCGGGGGTACACTGAATTATCATTGGATATCCTACGTCAGCACTGCCATTGTTATTGGTGGAGTGTTGAGAGATTTCTTTCAAGGAGTCGAATTAACAACAAATGAGAACCTTTCCGATCATCACACCTGCTGCATGCACCATCCCGTGAATATTTTAAGTATCTTTTTATGAAAATCTCTTCCAAGAATTGAGACATTAACGCAGCTTTTCTGCTGTATGAATTCATTGGTGCCTCCTTAAATCAGATTTTGCTGTGAAACATTTCTCGCCTTGAGTATCTGGTATCTCTGATGCAGAAGTATATTTTCTAGAAAAGCTCTCCTCGCATTTGAAAGGCTTTACACGCGGATTAGTTCTTTGGTACAGGCTTTATCTGTTTTTCAGAAAAGCACTTCTCGCATTGGCTAAATCTGTATGGCTATCCACCTGCATGAACTCCTTTGGTGCTGAGCAAAATTACATTTTTCAGAAAAACTTTTTCCACACTCAATACATTTGTAGGAATTTTCACCTGAGTGCAGCCTCCTGTGGGTTTCCAAACATTTTTTGTGAAAAGGACTTTGTATAATCATAACATTTATCGCGCTTCTCACCTGTACGAATTCTTTGGTTCACTCTTAAAATGCATTTTTGAGAAAAACGCTCCCAATTTTGGCTACATTTCTAGACCTTTTCATTACGTGTTTGCAACACACTATGGGCAACTAAGGAAGTTCTGCATGGAAAGAAATTCCCACAGCGAGAACATTTGTAGGGCTTTACACCTGTATGAATTTCTTTCCGAGAAAAGCATTTCAAGCAATGGCTACATTTCTGGGGCTTTTCACTCAAATGAATTCTTTGGTGCATGCTTAATCTATACTTCTCAAAGAAGCACTTCTGGCATTAGCTACATTTGAAAGTCTTTATACCAGAGTGCATTCATCTGTGCATGCTTAAATCACTACGCAGATCTGCTACATTCGTAGGCCTGGTCATCACCTGTTTGCACTCTCAAATGAGTATCTAAAGAAATTTTGCATGTAAAGCACTTCCTGCACTGAGTACATTTGTATTTTTTGATGCATGCTAAGAGTTTTCATAGGAGCACTTCTCGCATTGGCTACATCTGTAGGGCTTTTCACCTGTGTGCACCATTGTATGGATAACTAGGCCATTTTATGTGAAAGACATTTCCCACAAAGAGTAGATTTAAGAGCCACTGTCTGAAAGAATAGCGCTGGGTGTGGAAATGACCCCCCTAGATTGGAACGAAATTTTGCTTGCAGGTACACATATGCATCATGGAAAATCCCCAAATTTAGTTGCCATTGGTTGTTTCGTTTGGTTGCAGTGCCGAAAAAAAGTCAGGGCCAAAATAGGGGGAAAAGTGGGAAAAAAGCAGACTGATGAGATGTCTTATAATGGGAAATCATTTCAATCTGGCGAACGATTTCTGATGGATATGTATACTTAAGTTACTTGAGCATTCCAGTGAATCAATCGCCAGAGTGGTCACTTGGAGAATCGTGTGGCAGGGGCTCAAAGTTTAAGGTAAACAAAAATAAAAATCCACTTTTAGGACTTAATCTTTAATTTATTAAAGCAACATGCCGTGAGAAACTGTGCTTTAAGGTGAAGACCAATGAACTTATAAAAGCATAATGAGAATTCCTCTGGCATCTTGCTGGGGTTTTGGGATATTTGGCCTTGAAAAGCGAACTTTAACGTTTTGGCCCTACTTTGAAGTCAGATATCTCAATACTCCAGACAAGAATGGAATTTATGAATAGATTGATTTATACCTTCCATGGTGTATGAAAGTAACCAAAAATTTCTTTAGCACTGCGATGGATTTTAGAGCTGTCCCCTGTCAAATTTGCAAATACCACCTGAAAATGACTTTCTTGGCCAATTAATTCAGACTCTACTATGTAGATTCAAGAAAAGGTGGAATTATGGCTCTATCTGGCAAGTCAGATATTTGATGTGTAATCTCAGCTGAAACTGCCAGTAGGTGGTGCTTTCATCAATACCTTATTTGACAGCATCTCCATGGATATACCACAGTGAAACCTTTGGAAACTTCATATTTTAGCTGGACGGATGAGAAAAAAATAAGAATTTGTTACGGCATTAAGGTGGGGTTCACTACCTTCACTCCACAGGTAAACCTTCATGAACATCATCAATGACCTTCATTTACCACATCCAAGTAACTTTTACTGTGGCATCTCTCTTGGGTACAAAGATAATCAGTTCAGATAAGATATCCCGATGAAAAACTTGATCCAAACATTAAATAATGGATTATATTCCCCCATTTGTTAGCTTTCCAAAAATCTAAGGACTGAATTTCTGAGAAGAACAGTTCAGAAGTTATAGGTAATTATGTGAGAGAAAGCAGTAAGACGCCCCTGAGTTACTTGCTTGGCCAGGCCCAGAGCTAGAGCTAGACAGAGATGGAACTGTCCTTGTACACAGAAGTACATCTGGTCATTCCACTTCTACTTTTTCACCCAGTTAGAGCTCTTCTCTGAAGATAACAAAGCACATCTTTGTACGAAATCTATGGATTCAAGGCAATTATGTCCATCATCTCATAAGCTGACAATTGACAAATGGGTTGCAAGAAAAAGGGGTCTCATTTCATACCTAAATCTGAAGTGATACAGGTCAATGTCTTCAGTTCATTCAATGAGCAATTTAAAGCTACCCTGGAGAACAAAAATATTAATGGGCATCTAAAGTCGATTCCCATGGTTTTTGTTTATCACCCAATCAGCGAGCCGCACCTGCGCAAATGAACCAAAGTAGGATTATCTACGCATGTACACAAAACATTTGTTTCTATGAATTAAATTGGTCAGGTGACAATGCAAGATGTCAACAAAAGCAAGTGATTTGTTTTTAATCATTGGATGTTCAACGTCCCATTTAAGAATCTACTTTAGATGCCCTTTAATTTTTCAAAAACAAACATTGACCTTGTGACTGAGAATTTAATTGCTGCTTTATAATTAAAATGAATGAAATGATCACAAACAAGGACAGCAAATCAGAGAACAATGGAATAAAGAGAAACATTTTATCCAGAATGAAAAATTATTTCATAATATTCACATGACACTGAACAGCAGCAAATGAAAAAAAGATCCTTGACTGATAACAGATATAGCAGGCTGTCCAAAAATGACTTGCTGGCAGACATCATAATCTCTACCTTGGAAAAAACAAAACAAAAAAAAACAAACCTGTTGTGTCAAGCTCATGTTCGCAATGCAGCAAGCAAAACTATAACACATTTCATCCCAAGTGGAAGCTCACTTTGCTGCACAAGATTTGAGCCATTTCAGAAAATGCAGCTACAAAAACAATGCAGGTAACAGACTATCAAAAGATGGAAGAAGCAAAAGTGACGTCACTCATTGGTTTCAGCATACCATTTAGAAGCTTCGATTTTGGCAATTTGAACAGCACCATTTTGTCATTTTGAAACGGATGTGATTCTTATTGGACAAGAGTGAACAGAAGATCCAAGGAGTAGCGAGGGGTGGATCTACGGGTGGCTCTGACCGTATCTGATGAGGACCAGAGGATAGCTACGCCCCTAAAGCCTATCTGGCTTTATACTTTATTCCAGCCTATTTGGGACCATAATGTACAAAAATGAACATAATGATATATCACAGGAGGCTTGAACCTTCAGATAGATACAATAAAATAAAATGGAAAATCATTATTGAAATAAATAAATCAGGTGGGAAAGTAAGGTCTTTTTCCTCAGACTTTATAGCATTGAACTTCTTTTTGCAACCACTGACATCGCCATCACCTGGCCATTAAATAGAATGCAATTTCAAGAGATTTCTGCATGTGTCTCATTTAAGATCTGACTGTGCTGCGTCCATCTTTTTACACAGTCTACGACAGGTACAATAAAACCTAAGACATGGGTAGACATAATTAAAACATACGCATTACACTTGCGAGATTGAAACCATTTAAAAATTCAGAATAAACCCCCAGAATGACAGTGGAAATGAGTTAAAAATAATGAAACAAAAATGATGAAATAAAATTCTAGTTCAGACTAATTAAACCAGGCAACTAAAAGACACAAAAATGAACATTTTCCATCCATGTTGATACCAAATACACAAACCAGATACCATTTCAGTTTCACTTTCCACCATTTTAGCGATGGTGAGCGAAAACCAAACAGGTTGCAATACATACGCTACTTTTGCCGAATGCGAGCGACTGTAAAACAAAGAACTTTTCTACAAAATGCCATCACGTGCTTCCAGGAGCCAAACTATTCTGAAGATAGCCAAACATTGCCATATTTGGGTACCATCAAAAAGAGCAGATCAAATTTTTAGCTCTTTTTAGATGTAGAACACAAAACAATCCGTAATAGAATTTCAGAAAGTTCGATAATCTTGCTCGTACATCATATCTGACCAGGATCTGGCAGTTCAGTAGGGAAAGCGTTAACAGCCCCACACTGATCTCGTTGTGGCAACATTGGGCCTAAACCCATCGACTTTCCGGGTCCAAGTCCGACATGTTAGCCACAGGGGATCCCCACATACGCCAGAGTATAATGCTATGGGCCGTTAAATCTGGAGGAATGCTAAAGAAATTCAACAATATTTCCTGCACTGTGGACACTGCTGAGCCACATAAAAACTAATTCTGAAATTAATTAGGTTTACATTCAAAAACTCTGCATATTTTAGTTGAAATATAGGGCTTTTCATCCGTATGACAAAGCTGATTAATATTTGAATAAAATCACGCAAATATCCGCAGAGTACACCATTTGCCAGGGTTATCAAACCGGAATGGCTTTTTTCCAAACCTGCTTGGGAAAAGCCCTCTGTGTGCAGGGAACATTTGCTCGGGCTTTAACCCACGAAAGTTCTCAAGTGCAGTTAAGTCAGAAATATAATCAAAACATTTCCATACGGCAGTCATGTCATGTATAATCAAAACATCCCCATACAGCAGTCATGTCATATATAATCAAAACATTCCCATACAGCAGTCATGTCATGTATAATCAGAACATTCCCATACGGCAGTCATGTCATATATAATCAAAACATTCCCATACAGCATTAATTCACATCATATATAATCAAAACATTCCCATACAGCATTCATGTCTTATATAATCATAACATTCCCATACAGCATTCATGGCTCGGATCAGCATATGCAGTCGTACAGACCTAACACCTGAAAATCTCGTCATACAACGGGTGAAACTGAGGTTTCAATCAGTATGAACCCTCAGGTAGACACAAAGATAATCCCTTCCGGCAAAATACTTCCCACACTGAGAACATTTATACAGCCTTCCACTTGTATGAATTTGCAGGTGCGTCTTTAAAGCATAATTACGAGAAAAAGCCTTCCCACACTGCGAGCACTTGTCTGGTTTTTCACCTGTATGAGTTTTCTGGTGGAGTTTCAAAGTATACTTTGAGGCAAGACACTTCCCACACTGAACATTTGAGAGACTGTTGACCAGCATGAAGGTCCTGCTTTAATTGAGATTTTGAGGCAAAGCCCTTCCACTCTCAGTACTTGAATTTACTACCTTCTGTACAGTTTTTCCATTCCTCCTCCGGCGAAGTACAGGCTTGTTCCTCCTGTTTACTCTTTCAAGAACAATTATGGGCTGATTATTCTGAAATTGGTGATTGAAGTCCCCACTGCGGGTCAGTAGATCATGGGTCTCCTCAGGTTTACAGCTTGAGTTTGGCTCTCCAGCACATTGCCATGGCTCAGTCGGTTCTTCAAGATCACCAGCAGCTTCAGTCTTAACAGTGTTCATGAGGTCACTCACTAAAGTCACTCCAGATTCACACTTCACTTGGGCACATTTAATAGGCTCTCCATCTTAATAAGATCCCCAGTGTGTGGAGCCCAGATCAGTTTCTGTTTTAATCAGTGATGTGTGTGTGTGGTGTCCATCACTGACCCCACTGTGTGCTGTAACACACTCTGGCTCCAGTGTGTTGAGTCCTGGTGCAGCACACACTGTCTCTGACTCTGCCATGTGGACAGACTCCAGTCCACGGAGTTCCTCTTCTTTCTGTCTGATCCTGTGCTGCTCAGTGAGCTCTGGTAGTGTTGTCTCAGTGTCCTCCTGTCTCAGACAGAGTCCTGCCTGCATCATACTGCTGCTCAAAGGTGTGCACAAGTGCAGCTCCTGGAGGGGAACAGGGGAAGGGATTTAGACATTATCAAACTGCTCCTCCTGCAGTAGCCACAGATGGCAATTTTGACACAGAAAATAAATTACTTCTGAGAACATTCAACACTGCTTGGTTAGAAAAAGATTTTAAAGCTCCATGTCAAAAAAATACTCATGTGATTGAATGACTGGTCCTGGCAAAAGAATAACAAACTCGAGGCCTGTCGGCCTAGAGAGCTCTGCTGAGGATGAGTGAAATGTTCATGTCATAACTTAATTTCAGAAATCCTTGAAAACTGTTACAATATTAACACAGGACACATTTGGTAACCAGAATATGCTGTTAACCAGTTTAGCGTCTCAATTTATATAGCGTAGCAACAGAACCACACTGCTAATTGCAATCATTTATTTCAATCATCTTACCGACAAGCAATACTAACAAACAACAAACGCCCTTCCCCCCAGTACAACACAAATACAGCCACAGTCACAATCCTAACACCATCATAGGACAATATGATGCAGAACAATCCAGAACAATGAAAAAAAATATTCCTGTGATTGAATGACTTTGGTCCAGGCGAAAGAATAACAAAAAACACCAGGAAATTTAGAATGCTGGTTAGGGGGCTCAGGGTGGTGTTTGGTAGAGAGAGCAAGTTGTTGGTGATTACATTTGTGAAACATATTTGCACACAAGTTGGATATACATAAACTGATTTCACACTGGTAAATTTAGATGTACAGGTAAAGACACACACGCGCACATATACGTGCGCACACACACGCGCACACACACACACACGCACAGATTATGACCAAACAAAGTCAGCTAAAGGTCTGGAATGCACTACATGGTGGGTCAACAGTCAGTTCTCATACACAATGTAATGGATGCAGGAAAAAGCTGAACTGTTGCTTTCCTACACATCACTTCTGCCGCACTCTTCTTATCCTCTTTGAAATTGTATTACCCTATAATCTTATATTCTTAAAATTAGGCCCATCATTCATCACTTCATGTATTCGGTCATTCGGGTTGTATAAATCTCCCATAAACCACATGCCTCAGAAAGTTAAAAAGACTAATAATGACTTACCCTCATTTGGCCAAGGTTGGTGGTGATCTTGCTACTACTTTTTTTTTTTGGCGGCCGTTGGCTCTTCCTCCAACGCTTTTCCTGCAAAAACTGCTGGGACAGCTCCTCCTTTCAAAACTCTTCCGTGCTGAACTTTAAAGCCAAAACTCTCCTTGAGGAAAAGAGTCTGCTCAAAGCAATCGCGAGTGAAATGGTCTCTGCACAGCACTAACGCATTGCTTGGTCTCCAGTTTGCCCTCGTTCTCTGCTCTTGCTTTGTCCATGATTTACAGTTCATCTTTCAGAAACTTAGACAGAATCAGACTCGCCAGGATAATTTGAAAACCCAGCGGAAACACTACGAGGCGGCATTTTTAAAAGTTTATTTTGAGAGATTTCCGCGCTGAAACTGCAAAGTTCACACAAGTAGTTAACGCGATATCGTCACACTCTTGCTCAGTCAGTGGGGAAACAGTGTCACGACCATAGATTGTATAAAAAGTGTATGCTCACGACATGACGGCCATTTCAAAAATGCAATTTGGCTACCCAAGTAGGCTACTCATCTTCCTTAGAATTCCAAATCACGCATGTTCTGTAACAGCTAAGTGAGTAATGCGCTTCCAGGTGAAAAGTTAAGTTTTTTTTGGACCTCATTGGTGACTTCTGGCGAAGCAGAAGCCTGGAGTGGCTGCAAGATCTTACATGCTCTTTGGTGGCGCGTAAAGTAGCAGGATGTCTGATAAAATTTGCTTAAAGTGGTCGACGCCGCTGTGTTTACGTCGCCACATGTACTCAGCCAGGTAAAAGACCAAGCAGTCGCCGCTGCCTGCGGGGGTGGACGGCAGGGTCCGTTTGATCTGCCACCACTGGCAGTCAATATTTTGAGTGCGCGCGCCGGTGGCGGAAGGATCAGTGAAGTTGACGGAGTGGTTTACCGTCAGGTGCTGGAAGTTCTCCTCACTGAGGCAATCATACTCCCGCCAGCAGTCGGTTACGATTGTTGAACCGGCAGAAACATACTCCTCTATAAGAGACATTAACGTTGCCGAATCCCGGTTCTCGACCTCGACGAAAAAAACTTCCTTGGTCTCGCGGCAAATTCCCCCCAAGACCCACTTGCCATCGCGCAGTTGACCCCTGCTGCATTTTTGCCGGCCAAATTTGGATTCGTCAATTTCCACCACTTTCCCCGGGCCCCCTATAGCAGTGGTACTGCAGTGCTGGACCATGTGAAGACAAACTTCGCGGCAATAAGTGAACCAGTCGACGACAGTTTCCTTGCTTGTTGTGACTCCGTCGTCGAGGCTTGATTCCTTTATCGCCGCTTTATTTGTCATCTGCGCCGCCCAGCAGTAAGTGAGCACCAGGACTTTTTCCATCGACACCTTGCTGCCGGCGAACCAGGTGCCACGGCAAATACTGCGGTCGGACGTTCGACTGATGCATTTCCTATTGTGGCAGCGCCATACAAAGCCCTCTCGAGTGTCTGCCTTCGCAAACCACGAGAGGGCTCTGCGACACCGCCGACAACGCGGAGCTCTAGCAATTAAACCCCTCTCTTTACAAAATTGTATCGTGGACTCTGGGGTCAACAAAGTCCGAGACAGGCGCCTCAAATCCCACTTGTCTTGTTCGGTGCAATCACTCATTTTTGTATGATGTCGCTGATTATATATAACGCCGAAAAAGTGGAGGTTTAATGAGGTACTGTTGCCTTTGTCCACAGCTTCCTAAACGTAAACTGATGTGACAGAGGTAGTATGAAGGGGGAAAAGCACGCCTACCCAGAGAAGAGTGTGGTAGACGGAATGGGGCCAAACACAGATCTGTTTCTCTTTTGCCTTTTAAACGCCGCCTGGACCCCTTCGCTAATTTAAAATCGTTCCCCCATGATTCTAAACTTCATTCTCACAAATAGACTACATTTGCGCCCCTTAAAGATCGCTCTTACAAATACAAAGCCAAAAAAATAATGTTGGAAATGGAATTCTTTCCCGTGGTTTAGAGGGAATCTTCTCGTTGGAAAGTCAACCTTATACTAGCAATGGACTATGGGCGAACAGTGTTGGGTAATTTAATAGAATATTAAATATTTTGACAAATTCAATGTATGAAAAGCCGAAGGAAACTCACTTTCCAGCACATTTAAAGGATCAGCACATGACCTGCGATTGACCAAGTCCAGTGGTCAATCCTGCAAACCAAGTACGCGTTGCGACGTTATTCTTCACGTCATCTCTCCGAATTCACAAAAGATGTGCACGTTTGTCTTTCCTTCAGCTAGGCAAAACTGAACATGCTGGCTGCGAAAATTTCCGAATTCCCATCAAATTCTGCAATCCGATGCGCTTCGCCGTTTTGGTTAATCTTGCAAACCTAACACAGCGCAATTATGAGTGAAACTCGTCACGTATCCGAACTCAGCGGCACAGTAACAAAGATAACAGAAAATAACTCACGCTTTGAACTCGTAGAAAGCAAATGGTCCTGACCGCCGGTGAAAATTGACTGCGAAAATTGCACTACTACTACTACTACTACTACTACTACTACTACTACTACTTCTTCTTCTTCTTCTTCTTCTTTGTTAATGGCGGATTGAACTTTGTCTTTAGTGCATGCCGCCACCTACTGTACTGAATTTCGTGCTGACTTTGACTGGGTACTTTACTTTGGTAATATAATAATAATAATAATAATAAAAAATTGAAAAACTCCTCTCACGTATCCTTCTCTGCTTCAATTATTTCCCAGGCTTTCTGTCTCTCCTTACTTTTCTACAGTCTGACTGCTTCCGAACCCTCTTTCCAAAATCCTCTGAATATCCTCCCTCTTTACATCTACTACATCTAAAATCTCTCTTGCCGCATCTACCACCATCTTAATGCTCTCCGTTTTGCTTTCTATCTCACAGGCACAATTTAAAACCATTGAAATGAACGCTAAAAAGCTTCTTCTGTTCATCCTAATTTCATCCTCCTCAAACTCCTTTTGCTTCCTTTCCACTGGCTGTTCTCTGGCCTGCTCTTTCCCCACCGTTTCTTTTTTACTCACAACCCTTTTTGTTGCTTCTGCATACGATATTTTCCCATGCACTCTTGTCCTTTCCACCTCTCTTTCCATTTTCCTTCTTTCACACTGCACTGACCCCATCTCATGACTTCCCCCACGTGAAAACATGCTTTTGCCATTATACAATCATCTTCAATGCATCCCTCCTGTCCACACCTTCTACACCTGAACATTTCTTTTTTACAAACAACCCCCACATGCCCATATTCCTGACATCGGTAACAGCGCAGTGGAGCCCTTTCGTACATTCTCACCCTATAACTTACATAGTCAACAAATATTCTCTCCGGTACCTCACTGTTGAACTCTAAAAGCACAGACAGGCTTTCCTGCACCTTTCCCTCCCGGTAGCTTCTCATCCGCTTTGCTCCACACAGCCCCTCTACCTTCAAAAAATCATTTAAGTCCATGTCCAATGGCACACCGCTGATCACTCCTTTAACACACGGTTTTTCCTGTAAAGGAAAGCTAGTTACCTTTACGAGATCGTACTGTTTAATTTTTAATGCTTTGTCTCGTTGTTTAACATTGCGACACTCCACAATCACTAACCCTCCCCGTGTTATCCTAACTGCTGTTACATCTCCAATTTCCCTTTTCACAAATTTCCCAATGTCATGAGCATTACTTAATAAACAGTTTGCTTCATCACCCTTTATATTTGCTTTTATGCCTACAACAAATGTTTCTTCCTCATTTTCGTTATCACTTCCTCTTTTCCTTTTCTTTTTTAATCCCACCGCCGACTCACAATCCATTTTCCAAAACCATTCATTCGCAATCCGAATCTAAACCGAGAAACCGTGCAAAATCTTCAAAAGCCAAACAATCCACAAATCTATTTTAAATCTCGCGCCAAAAACACGTTGCAGATCTTCAGGAAAGTATTGAAGAATTTACGGAAGTACATAGTCATAACAATAGGATTTCCGGTGCAGTGCTTGGAAAGCTATTCAAATTAAAAGTTCTATCTTGCTTCACAACCTCCAAGGGGTGTATGGTTTGATGAAAAACTCTCATGGAATGTTCATTTGGATAAAGTCAAGAGCAAATGCAAAAAGGTGATTAATATTCTTCGGTGTGTAATGTGAATATAGGCCACTAGATGGCAGTATTTACCTTTTTTTGTTAAGCTCAGACTGCAGTCATGTTTAGACATGTCCTGGACATGTCTGGGGCAAGTCTCAGAAAAGTAAAAAAAAGAGGTCTAAATGTGGGTGGGGTCTGCAAAAGAGTATATAAGGAATAGAATTGAGACATTAGAGTAGTAGGAGAAATTGCAAGAAGATGACCAGACCTGCCATTCTGTTCAAGACCTGTGACGTTTCTTTTGTGGATTTCTTTGCCTGTGTTTGAGCATTTTCTTCATCCAGGACATCACCAAGCCACCCCACCAAAAAGGGACTGTAATTATTTCTGTTTTTTTTAATTTATCAATCTTGGTCTTTAGTTGTAGGTTGTAATTAGTCTTTGTCTTTGTTAAAAATTAAATGTGTTTTAGTTGTTAAAACTGTGTTTGTCATCCCTTGCTGTTGCTGTTGTGTTATAAATGTAATAACAAATTGGGGCCATAACAAATTGGGGGCTCAAGGTCCGGGATAGACCATTGTGTGAGTAATTTATTGAAAATCTAACATTCCAAATTGTGAAATTGTTTTTGTGAATTTTCCGAGATATATATTGACAACAGCAATGGATGATTTCTTGGCATCACCAACCGTAGGGGTTTTGAAGTCTTTTAAAAAGACAGAACTGCTAGAAATTTGCAGACAGTTGGAGCTGACAGAGGTAAAACCAGCCATGCGAAAAGCAAGACTGGCTAGAGAGATAGTTGAATATTACATTGATGAAAATGTGTTTGCACCAGGAGATCTGGAACAGTTTCCAGTGGAAAATCCAAATATAGAAATGGAACTTAAATTAAAAATGCTAGAATTTGAGAGGGAAGAAAAAGAAAAACAAAGGCAGTTTGAGTTAGAAAAATTAGCAAGAGAAGAAAAACAAAGAGAATTTGAGAGAGAGAAAGAGGAAAGAGCAGAAAGAGAGAGACAGAGACAGAGAGATTTTGAATTAGAGAAGTTGGATAGAGAGGAAAGACTCCAAATGGAGAAACTAAAAATTAAAATTGAAACTAAAAATAAATTTTGTGCCAGTCAGGAGGTAAAACTGGTGCCTCCATTTTCTGAAAAGGACGTAGACAACTATTTCCAGTGTTTTGAAAAGGTAGCAAAGAGTTGCCAGTGGCCAAAGGAACACTGGCCTCTGATGTTGCAAACTGTCCTCAAGGGTAAAGCTCAACAAGCCTATTCGGCTTTGTCTGCAGATGATTCCTCTGATTATGAGGTTGTCAAAAAGGTTATTTTGAGAGCTTATGAGTTGGTTCCAGAGGCTTACCGACAGAAATTCAGAGGTCTGAAGAAATCTGAAAATCAGACTTATGTTGAATTTGCTAATGAGAAGCAGGTTTGCTTTGAGCGCTGGTGTACTTCTATGGAGGTCAAGGATGATTTCAACTCACTAAAAGAGATGGTGTTAGTTGAAGAATTCAAGAACTGTGTTAAGGATGATGTTAAGACCTACCTTAATGAGAAGCAAGCACTGAACTTGCAATCAGCTGCCAAATTTGCAGATGAATATGTTCTCACTCATAAGTCCAAATTTCAGTCTAGCAGTAACAATAAATGGTCCCAATTTCAGAAAAAGGGTTACGGTGATACCCAAGATTCCTTACCCAAAGACAAAGACAAATCTGGTGATGGTGCTCAGAAATCCAGTAACAGGTCTGATCAAAGTGTGAAAGCTGACAGTGACAGAAGTGGTCTAGTTTGCAGATATTGCAAGAAATCTGGTCATGTTACAACTAACTGTTGGTTCCTTAAAGCTAAAAAAGAAAAAGAAAAGGATACCAAACCAAATGCCTTTGTGAAAACAAGGTTAGAAACCCCTGTAGTAGATAACCGATCTGCTAAATTGCCTGCTTCTTGTGGGGCTAAAAAGCCTAATACAGCTGACTTTGTGAGGGAGGAATTTCTTCCATTTGTGTCAGAGGGATTTGTGGCTCTAAATGAGCATACTACTCCTGTCCCCATATATATCCTAAGGGATACCGGAGCTTCTCAGTCACTTTTGTTGATGGACTCCTTGGAGTTACGTGATGAGACCGCTTCAGGGGATTTCATACTTGTACAAGGTATTGAAGGGAGGACTGTATCTGTACCCCTGCGCTCTATATTCTTGAAGTCAGATTTAGTTACAGGACAGGTAAAGGTGGGACTTATGTCAAGTCTACCTATAAAGGGTGTTTCTCTGTTGCTAGGCAATGACCTGGCTGGGGGCAAAGTAGTTCCCCCTGTACATCTTACTTCACAGCCGAGCACTGAAGATGGGGATGAGGACCCATCTCTGTATCCTTCTTGCGCAGTGACTCGTGCTATGGCCAAGAAGGCTCAAGAAGAAGATGTTGTGGTGCCGTCCAGCACATTGAATAGTCAGGACTCAGGTGGTTCGCCTCATGACTCGGATTGGCCTACGATGGTTTCTCCGTTTGAGGACTTATCAGATACTTTTATCAGTTCTCTATTCAGCCAGCCGGATGGGTCTGGTGATTCTGATGTGTCTGGAGACTTGTCTCTGTCCAGAAAGCGGTTGATTGAGGAGCAAACTAATGATCCTGAAATTTGTGTACTAAAGAGGAGAGCCCTTCCTGATAAAGAAATAGATGCAGTTCCAGTTGGGTATTATCTCAAGGATGGTGTGTTGATGCGGAAGTGGCGCCCTCCTGATATCCCTGCCAATGCAGATTGGGCAGTGGTCAGGCAAATTGTTGTTCCGAAGGTCTATAGGAATGAGATCTTAACAATGGCTCATAGTTTACCTTTAGGAGGTCATCTTGGTGTTAACAAGACTGTTGATAAGATCGTGAAACACTTCTTTTGGCCTGGGCTTCGGAAAGACGTTTCCAACTTTTGCAAAACCTGTCACACTTGTCAGGTAGTTGGAAAACACCAGTTAGACCCACCTGTAGCTCCATTGCAGCCTATCCCAGCATTTGGGGAGCCATTCTCTAGGGTCATTGTTGATTGCGTTGGTCCATTACCCAAGACTAGATCTGGAAATCAGTACTTGTTGACAATCATGTGTGCATCTACCAGATTCCCCGAAGCCATACCTCTACGTAACATCAAGGCAACTGCAATCTCGAAGGCTTTGATAAAGTTCTTCACGTTGTTTGGTCTTCCCAGGGAAATTCAGTCAGACCAAGGTAGCAATTTCACTTCAGGATTGTTTCAGCAGGTTGTGTATGAACTAGGTGCAAAACAGATTCTTTCTAGTGCCTATCATCCAGAAAGTCAGGGTGCCTTAGAGCGGTTTCATTCCACTCTCAAGACAATGATGAGGACTTATTGTTATGACCATGAGAAAGACTGGGATGAAGGGGTTCATTTGCTGTTGTTTGCAGCTAGAGAAGCAGTGCAGGAGTCTACTGGATTCAGTCCATTTGAGCTAGTGTTTGGTCATGAAGTGAGAGGACCTTTGCTATTATTGAGTGAACAATGGCAAGAGAAAGAGCCGCATATCAGTCTGTTAGACTATGTTGGCAAGTTTAAGGAAAGATTGCGTGCAGCTTGTGACCTTGCCAAAGAGAACTTGAAATCAAGTCAGGGAAAAATGAAAACTTGGTATGATCATAAGGCTAGAAGCCGTGAGTTTAAACCAGGAGAAAAGGTCCTTGTGTTGTTTCCCTTGCAGTCCAATCCATTGCAGGCTAGATTTCATGGTCCTTATGAAATTCTGACAAAACTCAATCTCAATTACATTGTGAAGACTCCAGATAGGAGAAAACCAAAACAATTGTGTCATATTAACATGCTAAAGCCTTATCATGACAGAAATGCTAGGGTTGCAGCTGTCACTTCAGATTCTCCAATGGTCGAAACGTGTGAAGATGAGGGGGAGTTTCAAGATGATGAACCAAGAATTAAAGCTGAAGTTCTTTCATGTAAATTGTCAAACACTGAAGTGTTGCAAAATCTTGATGTAAAACTCCAGCACTTAGAACCCTCACAGAGAGATCAGTTTGAAAGGTTGATCAAGAAATATGAGGATTTGTTTCCTGATGTTCCAAAGAGAGTTACTATAGCCTCTCATGATGTAGATGTTGGTGATGCCAAACCAATAAAACAGCATCCATACCGGATGAATCCTGAAAAGAGAAAGATTGCTGAGAAAGAGGTTGAGTACATGTTAAAACATGATATTATCAGACCCTCCAACTCCGATTGGAGTTCACCCTGTGTGCTCGTTCCAAAACCTGAAGGAAGTACTAGATTCTGTACAGATTATCGCAAAGTCAATGCTGTAACTAGAACTGATGTGTTTCCAATACCTAGGATTGATGATTGTATTGATAGTGTAGGGCAAGCAAAGTTTCTGACCAAGATTGATTTATTGAAGGGTTATTGGTGTGTGCCTTTAACTGAGAGGGCCAAGAGCATCTCTGCTTTTGCCACACCATCTGGATTGTACCAGTATGAAGTCCTACCCTTTGGCATGAAAAATGCCCCAGCCACGTTCCAAAGGATGATACAGTCTACAATCGCCGGATTGCCACACACGGGTGCATACATCGATGACCTGATCACATGGAGTGACTCCTGGGAAGAACATCTAAAAGATGTAGAGACGTTGTTCCAGCGCCTGACCCAGGCTAACCTGACTGTTAACCTGAACAAGAGTGACTTTGGTTGTGCTACTGTCACCTATCTTGGCTACGTCATAGGCCAGGGTAAGGTGGCACCCATAAATGCTAAAGTCCAAGCCATCATGGACTTTCCAGTTCCTGACAACAAAAAAGCTTTGCGCCGCTTCCTTGGAATGATCGGGTACTACCGCAAGTTCTGCAAGAACTTTGCTGAGATTGCTCTCAGTCTAACTAACCAACTGAAGAAAGGCGTAAAGTTCACCTGGGATGATGCATGCCAGAGAGCCTTCGATTGCCTGAAGTCTCTGCTGTGTCACTTCCCCGTGCTCAAATCTCCTGACTTCAACAAACCGTTCTCCATCGTGGTCGATGCTAGCGACCAAGCTTGTGGATCTGTGCTCCTACAGAGAAGTGACTCTGATGACATTGAGCATCCCGTGGCATACTTCTCCAGGAAGTATGCCATACTTCGCCACCAAAGGAACTATTCCACAATAGAGAAGGAACTGTTGGCTCTGGTCCTTTCTTTACAACACTTTGAGGTTTATGTTTGTACAGGACAAAAGCCAATGATTGTGTACACTGACCACAATCCGTTCATGTTTTTGAGTAAGATGAAAAACAAGAATCGGAGATTGTTGAATTGGAGTTTGATTTTACAGGAGTTTGACTTGGAAATTAAGCATGTGAAGGGTACAGACAATGTAATTGCTGATTGCTTATCCCGTGTTTGAATGTGTATGATATGTTTATATAGACAAGTGTTCACTTTACCATTTTGTATTGAAAAGAAAAATTTTGCCTTTATGAGTCAAAATTTTTCCCTTTTGGAATGGAGGTGTAATGTGAATATAGGCCACTAGATGGCAGTATTTACCTTTTTTTTGTTAAGCTCAGACTGCAGTCATGTTTAGACATGTCCTGGACATGTCTGGGGCAAGTCTCAGAAAAGTAAAAAAAAGAGGTCTAAATGTGGGTGGGGTCTGCAAAAGAGTATATAAGGAATAGAATTGAGACATTAGAGTAGTAGGAGAAATTGCAAGAAGATGACCAGACCTGCCATTCTGTTCAAGACCTGTGACGTTTCTTTTGTGGATTTCTTTGCCTGTGTTTGAGCATTTTCTTCATCCAGGACATCACCAAGCCACCCCACCAAAAAGGGACTGTAATTATTTCTGTTTTTTTTAATTTATCAATCTTGGTCTTTAGTTGTAGGTTGTTATTAGTCTTTGTCTTTGTTAAAAATTAAATGTGTTTTAGTTGTTAAAACTGTGTTTGTCATCCCTTGCTGTTGCTGTTGTGTTATAAATGTAATAACAAATTGGGGCCATAACAGGTGTTTGTCAGGGCAGGAGTGGGGAGCAAGCAGAACGTCTTTACTGAACATATACTGGGCTCTTATGAGATCTGCTTTGGACTATGGTTGCATAGCCTACATGTCAGCAGCAGAAACCAACCTGAAGAAGTTAGAAATATTGCAGGCTCAGGCCCTGAGGATTTGTAGCGGGTCTTTTAGTACATCTCCAGAATCAGCTATGCAGGTTGAAATGGGGGAAATGCCTTTAAGGATCAGAAGGATCAAGTTAATGCTAGCATACTGGGTTAATCTCCAGGGGCAATATGCTACACATCCTGTCAAGAATGTGTTAGAAGACTGTTGGGAATATAACAAGTCCAATTTTATGAGTTTCTGCTGGATTTGTGATGCAACGGCAGAGAACTTGGGACTAAAACAACTACAGTACAGCCCCACAGTTGCAATCTCTCCCATTCCTCCCTGGTTATTCCATTTGCCTATTATTGACCTGAATATTCAACAAGAATTGAAGGAGAAATCGGAGCATATTCCGGTTTGGTATATAGTCCTGGAATATTTTTAACAACATTTTCCAGGTGCAGTTTTTATATTTACAGATGGCTCCAAGGATCCAGGTACAGGGTGTGTAGGTGCTGCAGTATATATCCCGTTGAGTGAAACATGCATAAAGAAAAGGTTATCAGACCATATATCAGTTTATACCGCTGAACTAGTGGCTATACTATTGGCTTTACAGTGGATAGAAGAGAAGGAAATTAAATACACGGTTATCGCTTCTGACAGTTATATAGCACTTCAGAGCATACAATATGGCAAATCACTGGTAAGAGCAGATATAATCAATGAAATATTCAATGTGATGTATAGTATGGAAAGCAAGGGTGTATCAACACGCTTCCTGTGGGTCCCTGCTCATGTTGGTGTGGAGGGTAACGAGCAGGTGGACATTCTTGCTAAACTAACACTTCGAATAAAGCAGATAGACATGCAAGTCCCATTAAGTAAATCTGAAGCCAAAGCCTTTATCAGGAAGTATGTGCACTCCGTATGGCAGGAGTATTGGGACGATTGTGATACTGGAAGGCATCTGTATAACATCCAGAGACAAGTTGGTGCTGGTAGGACGGTGGGCTGGTAAAGAAGGGAGGAAAATATTATAATTCGCTTAAGAATTGGCCACTAAAGATGGAAGAACACCATGATTTTTCACTAATGGGTCTGTTGGGGAAAACCGCATGCAAGATATTCTCTGACATCATTACATTTCTAAAAGAAACTGGTTTGTATAGGAGAATCTAGGTTTTTTTTTTTTTTTTCTCTTTCTTTCTTTTTCCCTGCATAATCTCGATCCACACTTCAGTGGATGGTGGCAGTAATACACCTTAAGAAGAAGAAGAAGAAGAAGAACCTCCAAGGCCTTGAAGGGGAACTCCGGTCAATTTAAACACGTATCTTTGTTGTTTGTGGTGAAGGAGTACTGTCAATAGCGAGACGATGAAAAACCAAACAAAGAAATTTGGTTTTGCCTACACCGAGTTAAGCTCCTGCTAGAGTTCGCACCTAAGCGGCTCAAACGGGGCAGGCTTTTAACATGCTTTTCGCCTCTTAACACGATCAAGATGTCAAGTCAAGTCCATAGGCCTGCTAACCTAACCTTTTCAGTGACCACAGTGAATTTGACTGCAGTAGCTGACCTAGAAATGCATAAAAGGTGTGCTAATTCACTCAGTGCATGTACCTCTGTTTACTACCTGTGTTCCAGTGAAGCTGTTGTAATAGCTGCAGTATGTGGTTTTGCATTGTCCTGCTGAAATACACAAAGCCTTCCCTGGAATAGATGTCGTCTGGAGGGGAGCATATGTTGCTCTAAAACCTTTATATACCTTTCAGCATTCATGGTGCTTTTTAAAACATGCAAGTGTCCCTCACCATATGCATTAATACATCCCCATACCATCAGAGATGCTGGCTTTTGAACTGAACGCTGATAACAGGAGGGGTGGTCTTTCTTATCCTTAGCCCGGAGGACACGACGCCCATAATTTCCAACAAGAATGTCAAATTTGGACTTGTCTGACCACAGCACACTTTGCCAATTTGCTACAGTCCATTTTAAATGAGCCTTGGCCCACAGAACACGGCGGCACTTCTGGATCATGCTCAACAATGGTTTCCTTTTTGTATGACAGAGTTTTAGGTGGCATCTGTGGATGGCACGGTGGACTGTGTTTACAGACAGTGGTTTTTTGAAGTATTCCTGGGCCCATTTAAGGCACAATTACGAAGTGGGTTGATTTTTGATTTTTGATTCATGATTTTTTTAACTTCATTATTTTTTTGTTCTTTGCTTTCATTTCAGAGTACAATGAGACATTAAAGTACATAATTTTCACTAAAAAAGCTGGAAATATTGGGGTATTCTAAAATGTTTGACCAGTAGTGTAATTGTGTGAATTCTACTGTGCTTGGCGTTGTTAACCCACTTCGTAATTGTTTTATTGTATTCAGGGCTCCCCTGATAAGGAGACCTCGGTCTCAGCGGGACTTCCCTGTAATAAAGGAAAATAGATGTAAAGAACAAAATGTTGGCTAGGGATGTTACGGAATAACCTGAATCAAGACAGCATAATTAATTATCAGAAGAAAAAAGCTCTATCTTGTAGAGTAATCAAGAATAGTGACCGAAGTGCATTGAGGAATCAATATATATGAATATTAATATAAGGACGAAAGTTAAATTAGATGATGTTTGGTCAATGTTGGAAAAAAAAATGAGTGGGGAAAAAAGCTTATGCTGAAATACCAGTACTGGAGGATGATGGAATGCTAGCAATGACTGATAAAGAGAAGCCAAACATACTTGGAAAGAAATGTGTGAGTGTGCATAGTGGTGATCATCTTGACAACATCCACAAACAAAAGACAAAAAAAAATATTGAATAAAAACAAGGATGTGCTTATAAAGACAGATAATGAGGGAAGCCCTACGGATGCTGAAATTACCATGAATGAACTGGTAATAGTATAAATGGAACCAGAAACACTCCTCCAGGAGTAGACCAGTTGAGTTATGTTTTGTTTAGAAAATTACCGGAAAAAGTATTTAAGCTAATCTTGCACTTATTTAATAAGATATGGGAAGAAGGGAAATGCCAGGAAGTTGGAAAAGTGCATTATTATTACCTTTTAATAAACCTGGGAGGCATCCAAGCAATGCTGGCAATTACAGACCTATTGCCTTAACTCCTGTAAGATTTCGGGGTTTCTCAGCGTGTTCCCCCAGGTTTTCTTTCATGCTTCCGAACACATGATGAACTGTGAAAGCCAACTCGTTTCGGCCAATACATGGATTGCTGACTATCAGGGTTCCCTCAGTATAGAAGCTATGCAAATCAACTGGGCGTCGGCGGACAGTTTGGGAGTCATTTGCCCAATTTGAATAAGTTTTATCCAACACATTGATTGCCATCTACCTGCTTTCCCCATAAACATGCAAATCAGTTTGGCACCTGAGGACAGTCACCATTGTATTGCTAAGTGAGGGTAAGGGTCTGGACATCCTGTTAGGGAAGGTTCCAGGCTGGGTTTACCCATGAATACTGTGAATAGAGAGCCATCTCTTCGGGGTGGCCCAGGTGGGTGGTGACTGTCTAGCTAGGTGCTGCGTCACATCATATTTACCGCTTGTGTGTCTTTGTTCTGCACGTGCGTGGGCACGTCTGTTTCTCCATCGCAACTGAACTCGTAATAAAGTCTTTCACATGTCTCATCATTACCACTGGCTCCGTATGCAAGTTATTTCCATCTTGGATTAACAGTGAATCAAACAGCCTGTTTTGGAATCGTTGAGTCAGTGGTAAAAGAAGAAACTAAACAACAGAGATTTTCTTCACTTCCCATCTCTGTAAATGGATGGAGAAAATATTATTAAGAAGGCTAAATTACTTCCTTGAATACAGAGGCCTTTTTTCCACTTATTAAAGTGGTTTAAGGAAAGGGATTTCAAAAATGGCTGCTGTGATAAAAGTTATTAATGAGATAGAGAAAATTTTTAAGATGAAGGAATTGATGACTAATGTGTTCTTTGATATTGAAAAGGATTATGATTCCATGTGGAAGGAGGGGTTGTTGATGAAATTGAATAAGATGGAAATTAGAGAACGGTTTTATAACTGGGTTTTAAACCTTCTTTGTGAAAGAATGAGTAAAAGTTGGATCAGAACTATGAGATGAATGCGAAATTGATAATTGAATTCCACAGGGGAGTATTATTAGTCCAGTGTTGTTAAGCATTATGATAAATGATATACAGTAGCTAGAAATAGTATGTGAACCCTTTAGAATTACCTGGTTTTTTGCATAAATTGGTCATAAAATGCGATCTGATCTTCATTTAAGTCACAACATTAGACAAACACAGTCTTCATAAACTAATACCTCGCAAACAATTATACAGCACCCTGCATAATTATTGGCACCCCTGGTTAAGATGTGTTCTTCAGCTTCTAATAAATTCAGTTTTTTTCTAAATAATATAGAGCGCCAGGGGCTGACGTCATGCAATCAGAAATCGCCATATTGGCAGGAAAGTGCGTGGTTAAAAACACTGGCCGGCATACGGAAAGCAGCTAATTTGCTGATTATATTCATGAAAAGTGAATAATTTTATGTCTTAGGTAATTTGGAGTCATTCAAACTTTGATAACGTGGTGACTCAAGCTAGTTAACAAACACGTTGAGCAGAGCGAATAGCTAGTTACATTATTCTGCCCTGTTGCTGATGCTAACTTACTGAGATGAAGAGGCACTTAAGACCTGCGTTCACAGGCAGCGCTTTCAAAGCTGGAAGTGCCCATGATCACATTTATAGAGCGCTACTCTTTAGCGCTGATTATTGCTTAAAGTTGCGAAGTCTGTCTGAGCATTTCCTCTATGCATCGTTGTAAATGCATCATTATTCAATGAAACGAAACCGCGAATAACTGTCGAAACTAAGCTAATGAATGTTCATTTCCCAAAAGTGCAATTGGAACCGAGTAAAGTCAATGGCTCCGACTATGTAGCGAAGTTGCTAATTTAGCTCCCAACCATGCTTTGGGAAACCTAGTGACCCAGATTAAAATAAATGGGAACCTCTGCAGTCACAGAGTACCAAGATGGCTAAAGCTGTTGGGGTCTACAGTTGTCATAAACATTAATACTGAATAATTTGTCAGCCAACTTCATGTCCCAAAATGGGGAACAGTAAGCAAAGCTAAACTGCAGCAAGCTAAATGATTAGAAACTGGATTGTGGCAGCGGGAAACCTTTCTCACTACTGATATTGTTAGTGCCTCCCAATTTACGATGATGATTTGTCAGCGAGAGAGAAGGGACATCATGAGCCCAGCGGTGTTCCGAAAGTTGAACTGTTTCCAGCCGAGAGCGCCGTGGGAAAAAGCTGTATGCTGAGGACGTTTTGGTTGTTGAGGACGTTGAGCGCTGGCAATGCTAAACTTCATTGTATTTGCATTATAAATGGACGCAGCCAGCACAAAAAAAGAAGTTTCCTGTGGACACAGGCCCTTTTCATCACAAAGCCAAATTGCGTCCATTTGTATCCCTCAAGGCTCTTGTATGCTTCGAGAGACTCTATGAAGGGAAAGTTGATCAGGTATTTTTAGTTGCTGGATACTGCAGGTCTGGAACATTGTCCAAGCCGGCTGAGTCAATACTTGGGAAAAGCACACCTGAGGCATTGTAAGGGTCAATAATGTTTAACCTATTAAGTGTTGAATTATATTGCTCGGGCAATGAACTCTGGTGGCTTGAAATCAGCACTAGCGCCATTCATTTTCGCTTTAGCTTTTCCTACCAAAATGGTGGCGTAAACAAAAGGAGTCACGTGACGTCCGGAGCTCTATCGGACCACAATGAAAAAAGAGGAAAATCTAACCTTTAATTCAAATGCATTTATTCAGTGGGGAAAAAAAATCCCACATTAAGAAATAATTCTTTTACATCAAATCATGTGTGCCACAATTATTAGCACCCCCGATTTTAATACTTTATACAACCCCTTTTTGCCAACAAAACAGCACCTAATCTTCTCCTATTATGTTTCACAAGATGGGAGAATACAGAAAGAGGGATCTTCGACCATTCCTCTTTGCACAATCTCTCTAAATCATCCAGCGACCTGGGTCCTCTCCTCTGCACTCTCCTCTTCAGCTCACTCCAAAGGTTTTCAATGGGGTTGAGGTCTGGGGACTGAGATGGCCATGGGAGGAGCTTGATTCTGTGTCTGGTGAACCATTTCTGTGTAGATTTGGCCACATGTTTAGGGTCATTATCTTGTTAAAAGACCCAGTGATGACCCATCTTCAGCTTTTGGGCAGAGGCCACCAGATTTTGATTTAAAATATCCTGGTATTTCAAAGCGTTCATGATGCCATGCACCCCAACAAGGTTCGTAGGGCCTCTGGAAGAGAAACAGGCCTACAGCATCACCAATCCTCCCCCATACTTCACAGTGGGCATGAGGTGCTTTTCTGCATACTCATCTTTTATGTTCCGCCAGATCCACTTACACTACCAGACAAAAGTATTAGGACGATCCTCATTCTCACTCAACCTTTGATGTACGTGCTATATTACACATGTGAGTGTTGTAGGAATTTAATGGCGTCCTAAAATGTACATGTAAACATCACAGAACATTATTTGAACATTTGGGGATGCTACAGATATACAAATTGGCATATTTTTTCTCTGCATAAAAAACTCTCACTTTGGGTCTGTAATAAATAAGAGATATTATAATAAATAGTGCTTGCAAGATGGTAATCTTCAAATTTACAAGTTTGGAATTGTGTCTTTGTTATAATGGAAGACCACGGCTACTATTAGTTCAATCAATATGATCAGGTGTGGCACATGGAGTGATTTTGATTCTCTATAAAAGGAGGGTCAAGACTTAGAATAATTCAGTTTGGTGTATCCAAAATGGGGTCTGTATTTTTATTTGAATAAACAACTATTTCCAAATATGATACATTCACTATTTTCAACTGCACTGTAAGAAAATCACACACATAAATAGTGACGTCCTAATACTTTTGTCAGGAAGTGTAGAGTGTTTGTTGCCTAAAAAAGCTCAATCTTGGTCTCATCTGACCAAAGCACATGGTCCCAGTTGAAGTCCCAGTACCGCTTAGTGAACTCCAGATGTTTGCTTTTATGATTGTGAGTGAGAAAAGGTTTTTTCCATGCATGCCTCCCAAACAGCTTGTTGGCATGTAGATAGCGCCTGATGGTTGTTTTGGAGACTTTGTGACCCCAAGATGCCACCATTTGTTGCAATTCTTTAACAGTGAGCTTTGGAGAACTTTTTATATCTCTTACCATCCTTCTCACTGTGCGTGGTGGCAAAATAACCTTGCGTCCTTGTCCAGGCTTGTTTACCACTATTCCAGTTGTTTTAAACTTCTTAATGATTCCTCTGACAGTAGATATGGGCAGGTGCAGGCGAGTGGCTATTTTCTTGTAGCCATTGCCTGACTTGTGAAGGTCGACACACATCTGCCTTACTTGAATGGTGTGTTCCTTTGTCATTTCCATGTTGAAGAGTGGATAAGAGAAATTGCCTCTGTGTCACATCATATTTATACTCCAGGGAAACAGGAAGTGGTGATTTAGTAATTAAATGTTCCTAGATACTCTGATCAACATTGTAAACCACTATAGAAATGACAGAAATACTACAATTACATTTAATTCCTACGAATTGTTAGGGGTAATAATTGTGGAACAGGTGATTTTATGAAAAATAATTATTTCTTAGTCGCGGATTTTTTTCCCCTTAAAATTCACTTGAGTTGAGGGTTACATTTTTCTACAATTTTCAGAGTGAGAGTATGCTTCTGCAATAAAAATTGAATTTATTTTAAGGCTTTTAACACATCTTAACCAGGGGTGCCAATAGTTATGGAGGGTGCTGTATGCTTTCATGTTTTTTATAAAACACTACATGTAAACATTCACAGTGCAGGATGGAAAAAGTATGTGAACCCCTCGGCTAATGACTTCTCCAAGAGCTGATCGGGGTCAGGAGTCAGCCAACCTGGAGTCCAATCAATGTGATGAGACTGGAGGTGTTGGTTAAACCCGCCCTGTTCTGTAAAAAACACACACCAGTTTTGAGTTTGCTATTCCCAAGAAGCATTGCCTGATGTGAATCATGTCTCACACAAAAGAGAACTCAGGAGACCTACGATTAAGAATTGCTGACTTGCATAAAGCTGGAAAGGGTTACAAAAGTATCTCTTAAAGCCTTAATGTTCATCAGTCCGCGGTGATACAGATTGTGTATAAATGGAGACAGTTTAGCACTGTTGCTACTCTCCCTAGGAGTGGTCGTCCTGTAAAGATGACTGCAAGAGCACAGCACAGAATACTGAATGAGGTGAAGAAGAATCCTAGAGTGTCAGTTAAAGACTTACAGAAATCTCTGGCACATGCTAACATCTCTGCTTACAAACCTACGATAAGTAAAACATTAAACAAGAATGGAGCTCATGGGAGGACACCACGGAGGAAGCCGCTGCTGTCCAAAAAAATACTGCTGCACGTTTGAAGTTTGCAAAAGAGCACCTGGATGTTCCACAGCACTACTGGCAACATATTCTGTGGACAGACGAAACCAAAGTTGAGTTGTTAGGAAGGAACACAACGCTATGTGTGCAGAAAAAAAGGTAGCATATCAACATCAAAACCTCATCCCAGCTGTGAAGTATGGCGGAGGGGCATCATGATTTGGGGCTGTTTGCTGTCTCAGGGCCTGGACCGATTGCTATCATCAACAGAAAAATGAATTCCCAAGTTTATCAAGACATTTTGTAGGAGAACTTAAGACCATCTGTCTGCCAACTGAAGCTCAACAGAGGATGGGTGATGCAACAGGACATTTCCAAAGCACAGAAGTAAATCAACAACAGAATGGCTTCAACAGAAGAACATACGCCTTCTGGAGCGGCCCAGTCGGAGTCCTGTGCTCAATCCGACTGAGATGCTATGGCATGACCTCGAGAAAGCGATCCACACCAGACATCCCAAGAATATTGCTGAACTGAAACAGTTTTGGAAAGAGGAATGTTCCAAAATTCCTCCAGAATGTTGTGCAGGTCTGATCTGCAACTAAAGGAAACGTTTGGCTGCGGTTATTGCTTCCAAAAGATGGTCAACCTGTTATTGAATCCAAAGGTTCAGATACTTTCTCCACCCTGCACTGTGAATGTTTACATGTTGTGTTCAATAAAAACATGAAAACATACAATTGTTTGTAAGGTATGAGTTTAAAAAAATTGTGTTTGTTGATTGGTGTGACTTAGATGAAGATCAGATCGGCATGGTTCTGCTTTTTTGATCATGTTTTATGTGCTGGTTTTGTGTCATGATTATTGTCTTTTATTTATTCTTTTTGGTTTTTGTCGCATTCAGGTTTTTGGTTCATTCCATGTTTCAGTTCCATTGCACTTGTCTCCCCCGTCTTGTGATCTAGTTGGTTCAGTCCATCTTCCCTGTCTGCATGCTCACTGACTTCGGGTGATTTACATGAAGTCCGGTGTTTAAAATATTCCTTCATATCTCGTTTTCTCCCTTCACTCCTCTGTTCTGATTACTAACAAGACTAACATTTGTATTTTGTATAATAGTCTACTAACACAACTAACCATGTATATATATTCGATTACTAAATTACTAATGAGCACTCTAGTTTAAATTGTAAAGCTGCACCGCTACTAATAGACTAATTACGTCTCCGCAATCGCCCTGTTCTATTCTCCGCCCCTTGTCTGTCGCTGTCCTCTCCTGAGCTTCAGCGAGAATCTCTTGCACGTGCTTAATCACTTTCCTGCTCTTGTTATCTGTGCACGTTGAACTCCTGGACCAGAGCTGTTTAAATGTCATAGGCTGTCTGTGTGATTCCCGTTCATATTTTGTCTCTCACCAATTTCCGTGGTTAGGGTCTCCCTCATGTGATTCTCCCGATGTAATTAGTCTCATTCACCACAGCTGATCTCTGTATAGCATGTGACCTTTCCTGTGTGTATATTAGGAGTCATCTCACTCACAGCTCTTGTCAGAACGTTGATCAATATTTCTTTGTGCAGAGCTCCTCGTATGCCATTGATTATTGTTTTGCTTCTACTGGATAGTCCGACCTTGATTCTTGTCATTGCCCTTTTTGTACTGTTTTTGTCTTTCTGGATTCCGACCTATTTTTGTGTGACCATGAGTTCTGTGTTTGGATGCCCTGTGTATGACCATTGGCTTTGCCCATCGACTACGACTTTTTGCCTATCGTTTTTGTACCTCTGCCCATCTGTCTTACTGGTTCTGACCCCTGCCTGTCTAGTTGATACTGTTTTTGGATTTCGTATTGTGGCTTGGCAATTCCTGTGTATTTTGGCTTTGACCCAGACTCCATTAAAGGCATACTTTTTTTTTTTTTTTGGATTTCCCTCTCTTGCGTGTGGTTCCTGAACGCACCGTCACACCGATCACATTTTATGACCGATTTATTCAGAAATCAAGGTAATTTCAAAGGGTTCACATACTTTTTCTTGCAACTGTATTTGTGAACAAGGACAGAATGATCGGATCAGCGCTATAAGCAGAAGATGGGGCCATCTGGACAAGAGGACGAGATGTCTCAAGCGTCATTGGTAAAATTAGAGGCAGAACTTACCAAAGCAGAGAAAAGTCTTGATCTATGATATTCTCCAAAAAGAAAGGGATGGATAAACCGAGTCTAATTTTATGGACAAAACTTGGAGAAGGTAGATCAATTCAAATCTGGGCATTTGGTTAGATCAGAAGGGCACAAGGAACACGCAGGTGGAAAAGGTAGAATCAAATTGTATAAATGTTCTGAATCTAATGAGAGCAGTGGCTGCGAAAGACTGGAGAGCAGATGAACAAGCTTTACATATAATGTATGGGGCTCTGATGAGGTCAATGACAGATTATGGGTGTTACATGTATGGGGAAGCTGCTATAATGCATCTCATGAGAATAGATGGTGGCAAATAAAGCATTGAGGATCTGTGCTGGTGCAATGAGGTCAACTCCAAAAGGCAATTCAGGTTGAATTGGGAGAAATACCTCTGGCTCTTGAGAGAAGTCAATGCATATACATATTGGAGCTGGTTGCAGGGTTATGGTTATGCGTGTCTGGTAAGTGGTAATTTCACCATATTCAACAAAAGGGTCTTAGGCTGCGTTCATACCGCTATCTCACAACGAGTTTGGGTTGCACAGGATCTGTCCCGTGCATGCTGTGACTGGATATCGCGTCCTTGAGGCACAGTTGTCATTCACGGCTGCTGCAAGCAGAGTCGGTGAGCAACAGGGCCTGTTTTCCATTATGGGACAGACAGCCAATTGTTGACCAGTGACAGTACAAATTATGCTTTTTTTCTTTCTTGTCGCAAGCCAAGCCATTTTGCTGATGGCGTAGCATTTTTTATTTCTTGTTTGGCTTTATGTCGGCCATTGAACACACTCAAAAGAACAAATCCAGCATCATTGTACACGTCAAAAAAAAGCAAATGTTCGTCACGACTGAATTGCACGTTCACGGTTTCTATAATCCCACACGTACCATCTCACTGGACAAAGCAATAAAAATTGATTCTTCAATTTGCAGTAAGTACAGTACATTTCTCACCGGTGCGTTTCTAATGGTGCTAACTAAACAGTGGACTTATGCTACACACCTGTGTAAGCGCCAGACAGTTTATATTTTCTGCAATTGAAGGCATCATCTGGAATTCTCCACAGAACACCTGCAAGCACTAAGTAGTTCTATTGGTCGGAGAGCGTTGATTTTACAACATGCATGCTTGAGGGTAAAACATTAGTGAATGGAAATTATTTTCACTGAAAGGAACCGGTTGACTGGCGAGCTAATTGTAATTACGATGCAATAATATTTTACAGTAACCATCAGGCCGCCCTTGGGTGGATCCCTTAATTTTAGCGGAGATGCGCTTACTCGGTAATAATAAAAACCGCAGAGGATTTTACAAAGTACCATTCCGTAACTGGCTGGAAGGTGTTTCCAGACGGCAGAAGTGCAGCTTCGTCTGATTCTGAGACTGATTGCACACGGGACGCAAAACGAATTTCTCGCACGACAGATTATGTTTAGTCAATGCGAAGACGCGAATACACTCGTGTATTTAGGCCTCCGCACTGACTTTGATGTTATCTGTTGTGCGAAGAATTCGTCTCGCGTCCAGTGTGCAAGCGGCTTGAGGCCTGGACTGACCTTTGCGCCATTGCTGTGACTAATAAAGCTCACGGAGCTAGTGAGAGGCCACTGAAATCGAGGGAATGGCCAGTCACACCGCGATGCGCCACGCCCACACAGTTTTCAGAAATGGACTGAATAGCAAAATAAGCCGTTTTTGAACTTGGTTTTCTAATCCTTAAGAATGTTAATTTGCACTCAGTTTTTTTGTAGATGCTTTATGAGACACCCAACTTTGATATTATGCGTGAATTCTCACTGTATCAAGACAAGTCTCCAAAGGCTTTAAATGTCATGGAAATGAGGAAAGAATGCGGGCAGTGTGAGAAAGGACCCATGGCAAGCAATTATATTCGGAGCACATACTATAACTATCTAGATGTATACAGAGGGGTCCAAATAACTTTTTCACATAGGGCCAGGTCGGTTTGGATAGCTTTTTCACCTTAATAAATGAAATCATCATTTAAAAACTGCATTTTGTATTTACTGGGGTTATCTTTTTCAAATATTAAAATTTGTTTGATGATCTGAAACATTTAAATGTGAAAAATATGCAAAAGAAGAAATCAAGAATGGGGCAAATACTTTTTCATGGTGTGATGTTGTAATGCTAATTAATATGTTGCTATGTTGTCAAGCACATTAACTCCTTAGCATAGCTGTCACAATCTGCCAATATGCAAATCACAGAATATGAATGTAATAGAGTATAAAGGTACACTTCTGCAGCCTCTCCAGCCACACTGCTTCAAGGTCACTAACAGCTGATAACCGCAGCCGGCTCCCAGTTCTCGGAAAACGAGAGACGGAGAGGGAAACTTACGGGGAAATAGAAACTTAAGTGTGGGATCACGACTGATTGGAGGAGAGAAATCATCCAAGATCCAGACGGCAAAGGAGCAGCGAATCACAAGACTGTTGACTTAGAGACTATATAAACTGGGACAACAAGGAAGTCGGCGGAGAGCGCTCTCCACACTCTTTGTTTTGCATGTGCCTCAATTCTGATCATTATTAAATCATTCTTTTATACATTTGGGACTCTGACTAAATTACTATTAGAGGGTTGAATACGCACCTGAAAATGCCTCATTAAGGATCCTCTCTGAGGATCCCTAACAATGGCACTGTACATACCATCAATGTTAGCGCTGGGAAAGAATTGCTGGCTCAAGTGTCAGTCTACTCTGCAGAAATGATGGCTATTATTATAGGATTGCAGTGGCTGGAGGAGGTAAGACCAGATAGAGCAGGATGTTGAATTGATTCTATAGCAGCCTTTCTCAGCATCCAAAATTTAAAGGCTAATAGGGAAGATTTTTTGCTAAAAAATCAACAAAGTCTGTACAGACTATGAAGTATTGGAATACAAGTGCAATTTTGTTGGGTTCCTGCTCACGTGGGCATTAAAGACAATGAAGGAGCAGATAAAATGACTAAAAAAGAACTGGGATGAGGAGTATAACAGATACACCTTTGGCAAAGGAGAAATTCAGGCAATACTTATGCACAAAATTATGAATAAATGGCAAGATAGATGGGACAAGGACATTGGTGGAAGGAAATATTACAGCTTACAGAAAAGTGTGTATGCACACGGTGTGTATAGAGAAAACAGGAAAGAGGAGACAGCGGGAACTACACTCAACAAAAATATAAACGCAACACTTTTGTTTTTGCTCCCATTTGTCATGAGATGGACTCAAAGATCTAAAATTCATTCCAGATACACAATATTACCATTTCTCTCAAACACTGTTCACAAATCTGTCTAATTGTGTGATAGTGAGCACTTTTGCTTTGCTGAGACAATCCATCCCACCTCACAGGTGTGCCACATCAAGATGCTCATCAGACACCATGATTAGTGCACAGGTGTACCTTATACTGCCCACAATAAAAGGCCACCGTGAAATGTGCAGTTTTTGCTTTATTGGGGGTCTGGGGACTCAGAACCAGTCAGTATCTAGTGTGACCACCATTTGCCTCATGCGTGCAACACATCTTCTTCGCATAGAGTTTATCAGATTGTCAATTGTGGCCTGTGGAATGTTGGTCCACTCCTCTTCAATGGCTGTGCGAAGTTGCTGGATATTAGTGGCAACTGGTACGCGCTGTCGTATACGCCGGTCAAGCACATCCCAAACATGCTCAATGGGTGACATGTCCGGTGAGTATGCTGGCCATGCAAGAACTGGGACATTTTCAGCTGTCTGAGTAGCTGGTCTCAGACGACCTTGGAGGTGAACCTGCTGGATGTGGAGGTCCTGGGCTGGTGTGGTTACACGTGGTCTGCGGTTGTGAGGCCAGTTGGATGTACTGCCATATTCTCTGAAACTCCTTTGGAGACGGCTTATGGTGGAGAAATGAACATTCAATGCCCGAGCAACAGATCTGGTTGACATTCCTGCTGTCAGCATGCCAATTGCACGCTCCCTTAATGCTTGCGCCATCTGTGGCATTTTGCTGTGAGACAAAACTGCACATTTCAGAGTGGCCTTTTATTGTGGACAGTCTAAGGTACACCTGTGCACTAATCATGGTGTCTGATGAGCATCTTGATGTGGCACACCTGTGAGGTGGGATGGATTGTCTCAGCAAAGCAAAAGTGCTCACTATCACACATTTAGACAGATTTGTGAACAATGTTTGAGAGAAATGGTAATATTGTGTATCTGGAATGAATTTTAGATCTTTGAGTCCATCTCATGACAAATGGGAGCAAAAACAAAAGTGTTGCGTTTATATTTTTGTTGAGTGTAGATTAAGATTTGATCACACAGGGTTAAATAAAACATTATTTTTGATTGGTAAAATTGACTCAGATAAATGTACTGAATGTGAAATCACTGAGAATATAGAACATATTCTGTTACATTGTCGGAAATACAGGAAAAAGGGAGTAAGGCTGGCTCAAAAGATCAAAAAGGTAGGAAGAGAATTAAACCATGAGGATTTGTCAGGAACAACGGGAGAGGGGGTGAAGGGCACATAGAAAGCTTTGGGAGAGTATCTAAACGATATAAAGTCATATCATAGGATTTAATGAGAATTATTTATTTTTCATTCATATCCAGTATCAAAACATGAAGTGGCCCAGAAGATGATGATACACTTCGGTACAGTTGGTGGCGGTATGCACTATAAAATAAGTAATTACACTCCCTTTTAAACCAAAAGAAGAAGACGAAGAAGATAGGACTTTTAGTTTGAAACGCTGTCCAGGCACTGTATCGGAAATGCTATTGTTATGACTGTGTACTTCCGTATATTCCTCAATACTTTCCTGAAGATCCCGGCAATTTTTGCATGCAGTTCCTACCCAGGGTCAGGATCATTTGCCTTCCCCGAGGCCTAAGCGTGAGTTATTTTCTAGTGATGTCAAAGTGAAGCTTTCTGAAACCAGTGAAGCTTTCCAGCCAATTGTATCGGGAAAAGGTTCATTCATTCAATGCCTCAAACTCTATGATGACCTCTGCTGTTCACAACTTGTAGTGCAGTATGTTTGAAATAGCCTACCGGAATATTCTGGCCCAGTCTCTGTGGGGTGAACATGGTTATGAAAACTTGAACCAATAAATTATCTAATAAATTCACGGATTCCTATATGAATAAAACTGTTGTTTTTCCTGTATGAATTGTGTCCATATTTGCGAAATAAAAATTATAGCCTGTATTGCCAACCTTGTTAGGGGAAGTCAAATTAAAGTGCTCCCAATCTCAGAGCGACGTCTCTTTGCTACAGGTTCCATTGTAATTTCCTCTTTGCTACTACTAACTCGCTATTAACTCTCCTGACTCGCAACACGGCTTTCGACTACTTCAAACCCACAAGCGTGCGCCTTGTTTCGCGCACCTTTGACTCAAATCGACGCGGTCGTGTGCATGTGGGCTGGAACGAAACTTTAGACATCACTGACTACATGAGCAGCAGCAAACGAGCCAATCACTGAATCACTTGCTTCGGATTGAACCTCCAAATACCCCTTACTGCAGGCCGCGGAATGGGGCGGGGTCGGACAAGGAAGCGGGGACGGACATCCAATAGGTGTGGTCTATGGTAATGACAAGAACAGCACCATCTGCTGGACGACTGTAAAAAGTACAAAAACTCATCTGTTCTCTATGGAAATCGTAAATGTGCGCGTAAATATGTTAAAATAAAATTAAAATTTTACTTTATGAATATTTTATCCCTTAATTATCCCTTAGGTGAAAATATTTTTAATTTTACATATATATATATATATATATAAAATCTAATTGCCCTGAAGGGCGTCACAATAATGACCAACTAGCCGTACATCATCCCTCTCACAGAGAACGGAACATAAAGTGCTTCACAATGACAACAACTATGACACCAAAGTAGCGCAGGAGTTGATAGGAGACACAGGAGAGAGCGGGACACAAAAGGAAAACAGTGAAAGGGCATGAAAGCACAAAGAAGACATGCTATGGCCCCAGAAGGACAGGGCCTCGACCCCGGGGTCCCCGAGAGCTTGGGTGGGGGTGTGATTAGCCCGGAGTGCCAGGGAGGACCCCTGGAAAAGACTGGGGAGCAGGCCCGGCCCCCCGGAGCCCACTGGGCGGAAAGGGAAGGTGGCGGCCAAAAGTAATCAGACGAAATTGGTTTGGGCCCTGTCCTGGTTGCGTCCCGGGTCAAGCTGGGGGTCTGGTGAAAGGGCTCCATCCCAGCTTTGCCTTGCCACAAACCTCATCCTGATAGCTGGCTGCAGGGCGGAGATATGGGTAATACTCCGACGGGGCGCAGCTGCATTACACGAGCCCCCCCCGGGTCTCTGCAGGGCCGCAGCCCTCCTCGAGGGGCCTTGGCCCGTCCAGCCTGGCCCCTCGGAGGTGACCGGCAGGTGGCGACTTGGGACTTCCCATCCTGGGGAGGCCGGGGGCCGGAACACATTTGCGCCCTCCGCGGCCGACCAGCACCGCACCCCAGGTTCAGCCGGGGCTCCCCTGAAAGGGCTCCCCCCCGCCTTTGCCACCTCCAAACCCAGTTTTTATAGCTTGCTGCAGCGCAGAGTTATTTGCCGAAAAGCCCCCACCCCCCCTTAGTTTCCCTGCCCCGCCCCGTGGCCCAGCAATTCCCCCCAGGGCGTGCCTTTCTCTTCCAGGTGACTCCCCCCAAAAGGCCCCCGGGGGCCAGGCTCAGGTGCTGCAGGGAAAGGGGTGAACTGGTGTCACGCTCTTCAGCTGGGTGGTCGTAATGTTCTGGAGCAAGGAATCTGATTTTAAAAACTAATGCGGTGATACCACCAGCTTTCAGAAATTTGACTAAGTCCCACAGCGGGTGACCAATTTGTCATATTTCTGAAATATGAATCCCGGACTGTGTCCGGCTAGTCAAAAAAAATTACGTCCTATCCACAAATACCTAACCACTTCTCTTTAACCTTTGTGGAAAATGTCAAAAGATAAAGGACAGGTGTAAAGGGGAATTCCAAACGACTTAGGAAGACAACCGCGCTAGAAAATCTGAATGCACTTACACTAAGCAACGTAATCATCAGTCCCCTGACCATCATATCCAACCCCAATTCCAAAATAGTTGGAACAAAGTGTGAATTGTGAATAAAATCAAAATGCAATGACTGTCAAATCACATTAGCCAATATGTTATTTACAACTGAACATAGGTAACATTTCAAATGTTGAAACTGAGACATCTAACATTTTTATCCACAAAATGAGCTTATTTCAAATTTTATGGCTGCAATTGGTCTCAAAAAAGTTAAGACACAGGCAAAAAAGGGCTGAAAAAGCAATTAATAAAAAAGAGAATCAGCTGAAAGAACATTTAACATGTAATTAAGTTAACTGGCATCAGGTGTGTAACATGATTGGCTATGAAAGGGATGTCTTAGAGAGGCTGAGTCTCTCAGAAGTAAAGATGGCCAGAGGCTCTCCAACCTGTGAAGGCTTGCATAAAAAAAATGTGCAATACTTTAAAAACAATGTTCCTCAACGTCAAATTGCAAAGGCTTTGAAGGTCTCGTCATCGACAGTGCACAATATCATCAAAAGATTCAGAGAAACTGGAAAAATCTTGGTGCGTAAGGGAGTCTGGACAAGGCTGAAGACCTTTACTGGATAACCGTGATCTTCGGGCTCTCAGACGCCACTGCATCACTCACTGGCATGATTCTGTTATTGACATTACTGAATGGGCCCAGGAATATTTCAAGAAGCCGCTGTCTGTAAACACAGTCCGCCGCACCATCCACAGATGCCACCTAAAACTCAATCATGCAAATAGGAAGCCATTGTTGAGCATGATCCAGAAGCGCCGCCGTGTTCTGTGGGCCAAGGCTCATTTAAAATGGACTGTAGCAAAGTGGCAAAGTGTCCTGTGGTCAGACGAGTCCAAATTTGACATCCATGATTTCCAACAAGAGTGTTGTGTCCTCCGGGCTAAAGAGGAGAAAGACCACCCCTCCTGTTATCAGCATTCAGTTCAAAAGCCAGCATCTCTGCATGGTATGGAGATGCATTAATGCATATGGTGTGGGAGACTTGCATGTTTTAAAAACCACCACGAATGCTGAAAGGAATATAAAGGTTTCAGAGCAACATATGCTCCCCATCAGACAACATCTATTCCAGGGTGGGCCTTGTGTATTTTAGCAGGACAGTGCAAAACCACATACTGCAGCTATTACAACAGCATGACTTTGTAGTAGAAGAGTCGTGATCTTTTACGGATTCAGCACATTTGGCGCATAATTAAATGAAAAGTCCGACAAAGGTGACCCAAAACTCTCCAGCAGCTGGAAGCCTGTAATAAACAAGAGTGGGATCAAATTCCAATGACTAAACTCAAGAAACTGGTCTTCTAAATGCCCAGATGCCTTCACTCTGTGTTAAAAAGAAGAGGAGATGTTACACCATGGTAAACAGGCCCCTGTCCCAACTTTTTTGAGACCTGTAGCAGCTTTCAAATTTGAGATGATCTCATTTTATAGATAAAATTGTAAAATTTCTCTGTTTCAACACTTGCTATGCTATCTCTGTTTTATTGGGAATAAAATATTGGCTGCTGTGATTTGAAAGTCATTGCGTTTTGATTTTATTCACAATTTGTCCCAACTATTTCGGAATTGGGGTTGTACCTTTCTTTACGCAGTTCGCCAGCTGAATGGTCGTCGCTTTAAATATTGCAGCTGCATAGAATTGTGGGATAGCGTTATCTCCCTTCTTTTTGAAAAGGATGGTTCTGTGTACCCTATGGGGCACCTTTCCTTGACATTTATAGAATTCGAATCCCCTTGTCATGGCTGCCACATAATTTTTCCCCGATCATTTATCGGGAGTTAGGCATTTTCCTAGGCAAAAAAGACTATTCGGCCTCAGTACCACCTGGACCGTTTGACAACAAAATTTAGGGGAATTACCGCTACCAAATGGTAGGGAATGTGCAGTGTCGGGACACCAGGGGGTGGGGTCGGACATCAGGAGGGTGGGGACTGATGTCCTGCACACCGCAGCGAGGGCTCACTCGATTTAACTGGTTCATATTATGACTCAAGCTTCGAAGCAGGAGGGTCGGAGGTAACAACACTAGTATTTTCAATAATGGATGTTACTTATACGTGATGATATGTGACGAGTTTCACTCATTAAGAGGCCTATGCTGTGTTTGGTTTGCATGATTAACCAAAAAAGGCGAAGTGCATCAGATTGCAGTATTTGAAGGGAATTCGGAATTTTTTGCAGCCAGCTTGTTAACTTTACCCAAAGGGACAGACACGTGCACATCTTTGTGAATTCAGACATATGACGCGAATAGGCTAATAATGTCGTTACGTGTTCTTGGTTTGCAGGACTGACTCCACCGGACTTTCTCAATAGTCGGTCATGTGGTGATCCTTTAAATGTGCAGGAAAGTGTTTCCTTGGGCTTTTTATGCATTGCATTTGTCGAAGTGACTAATATTCAATGAAATTACCTAACTCTGTTCGCTCTTAGTCCATTGCTTGTATGGTTGATGTTCCAACGAGAGGATTGCTTTAGTTCTAAATCACGGGAAAGAATTCCGTTTCCAACCTCATTCTTTGGATTTTTATGTGCTGATGCTATTTTTAAAGTGGCGCCGTTGTAATATTTGTGAGATTGGAGTTTCGAATCATGGGGAACGATTTTAAAAGGAAGGAGTCCAGACGGCGTTGAAAAGACAACGGAAAAAACGATCGGCGTTTGGCCCTATTCCTGCTACCACACTCCTCTCCAGGTAGGCCTACTTTTCCTCTACATACTGCCTCTATCGCATCAGTTTACGTTTCGGAAAAAGCGTGGCATTCTCAAGTGGGCCTATACACTATATTGGGGCTCCAGCGAGGTGCGGATCCGAATTTGCGGAAAGTGCTATGATCACTACTTTCACTCCACCAACAGTCTTAACCACCGACCAACCGAGTTTGTTTGCGGGACTCCGCATTAATTACATTTATCGCTCAATGATAAAGAGAAGCTGTAGGTCAGACGCGAATCTATAATGTTAATGAGGTAACGTCATGTTAACATTCATTTCGACTATATAAAGAAAAGGACTCGGCTGATCCGTTGACCATAGTATATGTAGGATAACTTGTGCGGTACAAACTATTGTTTGCGGTGTAGTTGGGCAGCCGTAAGTTTGCACGTGTTTTAGAATGGAAGTCGAAGGCACGGAATCGGTGACGCGTCAGATAATTACTTCTGAATGTATGAAAAGGTCGCGTGATGACCAGCAACATCATCCTACTACAAACACGAGTGCGCCAAACACGCAAGCAGCGTGGAATATGTGGCGCCTGTACGAGATGCTGGGGACACCAGAGGCCACTGTTGAATTCTGCCAGAAGAGGGGCCTGATTGCCACCACTCCGGTTTGCAAGCGATGTCGCAAAGCTCTTTCGTGGTATACGAAAGCGAATTATCGAGAGGGCTTTGCATGGCGCTGCTACAGACGGAAATGCAGCGGTCGGCTCAGTCACCGCAGTATTCGTCGTGGCACCTGGTTTGCCGATAGCAAGATGTCGTTGCGGAAAATCCTTGTGCTCACGTATTGCTGGGCGAACCAGATGTCCAACAAAGTGGCAATAAGGGAATCAAGCGTCGATGATGGAGTCACAAGTTCTGAAACTGTAAACGAATGGTTCACGTTTTGCCGTGAAGTTTGCTTTCATGTAATAAAGCAGAACAGCACCAAAGCTATAGGGGGCCCTGGTAAAGTGATTGAAATGGATGAAGCCAAATTTTGCCCACGCAAATACGGTAGAGGCAGTGTGACAGATGGAAAGTGGGTATTAGGCGGGATTTGCCGAGAGACGAATGAAGTTTTCTTAATTGACTTTTCAAACCGGGATTCAGCGACGCTAGCAACCCTTATGAAGGAATATGTTGCTGCCGGTGTTACGGATCAACTGGTTTCCCTGTTAACTGGTTACCTTTGTTTACAAAAGTCGGGTCTTTCTCACAGCAGCATAACATTTTCCGCTGGCCATAGCTGTCCGTGCAAATGCCTAAACAATTACAATATAATTTCACTTGTTATCTATCCATCCGATTCAAGTATTTCGTTGACTTTTGACATTTGTAAAGCCGTGATGAGTTTAAAAATTGAGTTTAATCTTCTTGCTCCTCCAAATAAAAAAAGAAAAAGAAATGTAAGCTCACCTGGGATTCGATACGACATAAGATATAAAAGCAATCATGACACGATTGATTTGCCCGCTAGGCCACCGATCAAATACAATCTATTCAGCGTCCAAATACACTCCATACCTCAAACAGAAACAAGTGGACATACATTTCTTGGTTGAAAACACTTCGGCTGGATTAAATTGTGACCATTGTTACCGCAGAGATAGTAGCTGAACCTGTGTTTGTTGCGCCGCTGATTTAAGTTGTTCTTGATAAGAATCTAATCGGCTAACCCTTTTTTTAACGTAACCTATTGAATTTATTGTGTTATTAAACAGTCAAAATAAATTCGGTTTATGGGATGATCGCCGCTGTCTGAAATATGAAGATAGGAACCGTGTCCTATGGCGTTACCCTTATTCAAAATATTATCAGTAAGTCACCAGCCATTATAAACACTTGATGCATGGACTTTGTTTTGACTGGTTATGTATTACGCATTGTTGTTTGTAACGGCTGGTTATTGACGGACTATATTGAAAAAGGTTTACCCGATAAGACACCAGTTAACAGGGAAACCAGTTGATCCATCGCACCTGTTAACTGGTGACCTTTGTTTACAAACGTCTGCAGATGTTCTAACTACGGAAAAGACACGGCGCTGATCGTGGATATGCCTGAACAGTTATAATCCTATTTTACTCGGATATCCGTCCAATTCATTTATTTATTTCATAGAATTGAGTGAAACTGATGACAAATTGAAATCGCATTTTACTTGCTTCCTTTAAAAAAAAAAAAAAAAGTTCTCAACGAGGTTTCGATACCAAACATTCTCGTAATATTTATGTAAAGTTTCCTTGCAATAGCCCACTGCGCTACTGCATTAAAAGGTTAAAGAGAAGTTAGAGTAGACTAGATGTCGGTTTAGCATGAATACCCAGACACTGATTTGTTGGCTAAAAACACCTCGGCTGGATTAACTTGTGACCAGTTATTTCAGTGATTACAGTGGAACCTCTGCGTGTTGCGCCTCTGAGGTGAAATATTTCGTTGGGAAGAGTCTCGTTGAGTTGCCCCCCCATTTATAGAAGACTTAACTTGATTTAATTTTAAAATTAAATAAAAAAAAAACCACACAACCCACATGCAGAACATTGTCATAATTTATGAGTTTATTTTAGAATAAAGTAATTGAGTTAATGGCTTTACGCATCCTCTCCCATCGCTGCCAGCAGAAAAGGGAATAGTATTGATGCGATATTTGTCTGAGGGTGCCTTCCTTCTGAAGGGTAGTCCTGTCGCATTTCTTAACCAAATCTTCCGTAAGTTAGTGGAAGTGCTTCAGATTGATGATTCGCAGATGCTGTTATGGGGGGGGGGGATATTTTGGTCAGAGCGCTCTTCATTTTGTAGCTGGACTGACTTGTTCAGCTGAGGGAATGGCACACAGGGCAGAAGAATGCTTGGTCTGTAGGAGGCTTTCCCATACAGTTCCAGTGGTACCAGCGCCCACATGCAGTGCATTCAATCTGGAAGAAATAAAACTTAAGTGTTATGCTAGGAGAAAAGTAAACATTTATGGAGCAGAGATGCCCTTACCCAGTCAAAATGGCTCTCTTTAGTGCTTCCTGCATCCCTCTCCCCACAGGAGTGACAGAGATCCAACAGGGTATCTGATTCAAAGAGTAATTGAAACTTCTGTATTTGTGTGTAAAAATTTAAGCAAGACCATAAATCATACCTGACTCATCAATCAATGTTTGGGCCATTACCACCCTCATTTTATTGACCCCGTTCTGGTCAACTGGAGAGTTGGGCTTCTCCCCTTTTAAGATGCTCTCAGCCACCTTGAACATGAACTGCAGTAAACTCACTTTGAAATATTTGAAAGATGGATTAAGTGACAATATGGACAGCTTACTTTACAGACCAGCACCCCACATGATGTGGTGTCCTGCTGGTGGCGGTGGTCGATGGTGCTGCATGACCATCTGGACACATTTATGTTTTTCCTTCTAATGAAGGCTCTAAATTGCAAGGATAAAGGGATCAAGTGATACTGCTTGTGACTTACAAGAAAGTTCATTTACTTCAGACAGGCAACCATGAGAAATCATTCAAGATTACCTTGTTTTTTCCTTGCATTTCTGAAGCTTGGCACTAGTAGCTCCAAAGGGGTCAACAAAAAGGGCCCTTCGCTCCATGGGGTACATAGCCTGTTTAAAATTAAAATAAATGATTTGTAAGTCTACAGAAAGCTTTTATGCTTGCTAAAGATGTGCATGTAGCTTTGGATAAATATGCACTTACTACCGGAGTCCAGTGTCTGTCCTTGCAAACTGCTCCAATGAGTACGCCACACAGTGCAGCATCCAGCTACAAAAATTTCACCTGTTATGAGTTGCACATCTTGGAAACATCAAGATTAAATGATACTCACCTTTCTCAACCCCATAGATCTGCCATTCCATATAGCAGTCATTTCAAAGGAGTCAATGACAAAGGCTTTGGATGGCATTTGCCTGGCAACAATTGACATGTAACCCTTCAGGACCTGCAAATAGTTGCCTGTTATTGGTCTGTTTCGACAAAATAAAAACCCAACGGAACCTACAAGCCAGCTTAAAGCAGAGTATATTCAGGAATACTTACCTCACTCACCAGTTCCTTTCCAGGGGCGAGGCTCTGGAGATCTGCTGTAAAGATCTTATAGGGCCCAATCTTTGCCCATAAGATCTCCCCCTTTTTAGTAGTAGTATTATGGAGTTACATAAATGGGTAGGTGGGGGGGGGGGGGTTAGATACAAATTTAATCTGACAAGATTTATAAATACCATTGCTTTGGAGTGGATTTCTCAGACAGAGTGGCTGAGGAGGTTGGAGAGAGGGTAATCAGAGGGGCGCTTACAGCATCAGGTTGGATGTTTTGGTGGGTTGGACTAGTACTCGCTGTTAAACTGTGGTGTGAAGCCAGATGAGGGGGCTTGTCTGTTCTTTTAAGCTTTGCTGGAATCCTCTCCTCTGGCTTGATGAAATGAACCAGATGATCTAGGTTTACGGTGGTTTTTGTTGTGCTGGTGGTGCTTTTTGAGTACAGCAATTTTCTCTTGGAGCTCTGTAATTGTGAATGGTCCGAGCATGTCTACCTCCATTTTCCCCCCTTCCGCTGCCGTTCCCTGATGTTTTTGAGCAGCACGACGTCACCAGCTTTGAATGCATCATCCTGACCCCTGTCTCCTTTCCTTTTCCTGGTTTTCTCATGGCTTTTTTTAATGTTTTCCTGCACCTCCTGATACATCTCATGCTGTCTGAGTCTTTCCGAGACACCACTTCATCCCTCAAGTGTTTCCACCTTCTCCTCGGTCACCTACAAGAAAACACAAGGGCATTAGAGTGTTAGAGTCACATTTAATTGGCAGCTGTATAGAAATATTGCAAACGATTTCGACAGGCTTACCTCATACTCCCTGGGAACCTCTGAAGGATATCTGGCCTCTCTACCATACATGAGGTAGTAAGGGCTGTATTTTGTGGTGAGATGTTTTTTGGTCCTGATGCCAAACATTGCGGCACCCAGATACCGGTCCCATGTCCTGGGATTGTCCCTCGCCAGCTTGCCCAGAGACCTGAAATATTCAGTGGTGTCATATCGAAAGTGATCATGTATTCATTATCAACTTCAAGTCGTTTTTACCCTCTAAGAACATACCGTTGGATGGTGCTGTTAAGTCTCTCAACAAGCCTGTTTGTTTGGGGATGGTAGGGGGAACAAAAGCTCCTTTTTATGCCCAGCTTCTCACAGAGGCAAGCGTTGACCTTCCACATGCCAAAGATTAATACAAGTCAGCATGGATGACCAATATTACGGTACTGCAAATAATCCAATTTTACCTCACCTTATTTTTAAACTCTGTTCCCTGATCTGTAAGCAGTTTTTGAGGAGCCCCAAATTTGTATACAAAGTCAAGAATGCAATGGGTGACCTCTTCTGCTGATTTACTTTTAAGAGGGTAGGCCTCTGCCCACTTAGTGAAGTAGTCAACCATGACACCGATGTACTGGTTACCACTCTGAGTGACAGTGAGCTTGAGAAGATCCATTCCAACAAGCTCAAATGGCTCAGACACCTGAAAGACAAGAATGCGCATAATACAACTCCACTGGAAGGTAAGATCAGACTCTTAAGTCACACGGAAGCTCACCTCTATTGGGTTATATTGTTTCTTTTCCTTTATGTTGGCCCGCTTAGACTGACATGCTGGGCACTGGGCAACCTGAAAAATGAAAGTCCTCAGAATAACCATCATGTTAGGTCTGTTTTTACAAGTAATGTACACAGGATATTTAGATAGCGACAGTCTCTTCTTCACATCTACTTTTTGAAACTTTATTCACACAATCGTTTGAATTGTTTCTGGTCTTTTAGAGTGCCCATTCTTTCAAGTTAGCGGATACATGAAAATGTTCGGGGTGAAGTAATTTTTTTGTTCACTTACCCATTTACGAATGTCATCTTCCATGCCAGGTCAATAATACCGACTGATAAAAGAATGATGAGTTTTTTCCACTCCACAGTGAGCTCCATGAGCGCTGCAGTGGAAGTCCTGAAAAATTTCATCTGCCACCTCAGATGAAAGAACAACTTTTGCAAGGAGTTCTTCCTGGCCTTTTCGTCTTCTACAAATGTAGAAGAGCTCTCCATCTTGAAAGGATGCTGCTCCTGAATTATTAAGCACCAAAATAATCACTGAAAAATAAAGTTTTGTTGATTTGTTTACCCTTAAGGATGAAATTTGCTGCTCTCCTCTTCATCACATATTTTTGCTGCTTTGTTGCGCCCTGGGGGAATTGATTATGGACTTTAAAGTCCATCAACTCTCGCACAATTGTAGGATTCATTGTTTTGTTTTTTTTTTTTAATTCTCTCACTTGCTTCAAAACCCAAAACTTATACAGGGGTCATGGGTAATTGGATAATTGGATTCAAAATCAGCTCTCAAAAAAGGGCTGCAGACCTGTGGTCTAGTGGTGTCTGGTTCATTTGTAATTAATAATTTGGTTCATTGGTGAACAAGCATTGATACTGTGAGACGTATCGATAAACGTGAAAGTAGTAGCAGTTGTTGAATTAATAAACAAATCAAAAGTGTTCGAATTGAAGGTGTAAGTGGAATTGGGCTTCATAAATACGAATAATAGGCTCCCATGCAGAGGTTAATTTGCTGAATATTAGCCTATGTTAAAATGCATAATGACTAGGAAATGTCAAACGATGGCCTCTGTATTGAAGTTAAATCAATGTACTCTCTCGATAACGTTATTTTGGTAATCGTGGGATGAATTTTGTGATGTGAATGATTTATTATGTTTCCATTGAATCTTAGTACTTATTTTACCCCAAAAAACAGACATTGCGACCTCTGATCTCTAATAATACAGAATAGTTTGGAAAAATGAGACTGTATGGGTTTATCATCAACTAGAACCAAAAATAACGGGTTATCACTGCAACAACGGGTCACAAGTTAATCCAGTCGAAGTGTTTTTAGCCAACAAATCAGTGTCTGGTTATTCATGTTTAACCAACATGTCTACTCCATAATTTGAACCATCTGCCGTGGCGCAGTGGGATAATGTAAGGACACTTCAGCTGAACAAGCGGGAAAGTATGGTGTCGAAACCTCGTTGAGAAATAGGCCTACTTTTTTTTTTTTAAAGGAAGCAAGTAAAATGCGATTTCAATTTGTCATCAGTTTCACTCAATTCTATTAAAAAATAAATAAATGAATTGGACGGATATCCGAGTAAAATAGGATTATAACTGTTCAGGCATATCCACGATCAGCGCCGTGTCTTTTCCGTAGTTAGAACATCTGCAGACGTTTGTAAACAAAGGTCACCAGTTAACAGGTGCGATGGATCAACTGGTTTCCCTGTTAACTGGTGACTTTTGTTTATGAGAGTCTTTCTGTCAGGTTTTTTTGGTTTTTGTTGAGAAGAATCAAATTGGCTGACGCTTTAAAAAATATGTATTTGATTTAATCCTGCCATTAACCAGCCGAAACAAATTCAGTTCACGAGATTGTCTCGTGTCTAGGAGTCGTGTAACACTGTTTTATCGGGTAGACCTTTTTCAATATAGTCCGTCAATAACCAGCCGTTACAAACAACAATGCGTAATACATAACCAGTCAAAACAAAGTCCATGCATCAAGTGTTTATAATGGCTGGTGACTTACTGATAATATTTTGAATAAGGGTAACGCCATAGGACACGGTTCCTATCTTCATATTTCAGACAGCGGCGATCATCCCATTAACCGAATTTCTTTTGACTGTTTAGTAACACAATAAATTCAATAGGTTACATTAAAAAAAGGGTAAGCCGATTAGATTCTTATCAAGAACAACTTAAATCAGCGGCGCAACAAACACAGGTTCAGCTACTATCTCTGCGGTAACAATGGTCACAATTTAATCCAGCCGAAGTGTTTTCAACCAAGAAATGTATGTCCACTTGTTTCTGTTTGAGGTATGGAGTGTATTTGGACGCTGAGTAGATTGTTCATGATCGGTGGCCAAGCGGGCTAATCATTCGTCTAATGATTGCTTTTATATCATATGTCGTATCGAATCCCGGGTGAGATTACATTTCTTTTTCTTTTTTATTTGGAGGAGCAAGAAGATTAAACTCGATTTTTAAACTCATCACGGCTTTACAATTGTCAAAAGTCAACGAAATACTTGAATCGGATGGATAGATAACAAGTGAAATTATATTGTAATTGTTTAGGCATTTGCACGGACAGCTATGGCCAGCGGAAAATGTTATGCTGCTGTGAGAAAGACCCGACTTTTGTAAACAAAGGTAACCAGTTAACAGGGAAACCAGTTGATCCGTAACACCGGTTCGACAATCGTGACCGACTGCTGGCGGTCATATGATTGCGGACATTTTCTTCTCAGAGACGATCTCCAAGTAAATCTCTCCGTGAACTTTATTGATCCGAACTCCGGTGCTCAATCTCAAAATCTAGAGTGCCAGTGGTGGAAGAGCAAACAATCCCTGTCGAGTGCTCACTGCCGCGAAGGCTTCGGTTTTCACGTTGCCGAATACATGTGGCGACGCAAACACAGCGGCATAGACTACTTCGAGCAAATCTTGAAAGACATATCGCTTCTCTATGTGCCACTCAAGAGCTTGTAATATCTTGTAGGCCTCTGCTACAGCAGATAATGAAATTGAATGACAAAACTGAAACCTAGCCTAGTACCCCATACTTTATAGTCCCTGTCCTGAACTTGCCTCAGATCCCACTCGTGCCTGGTCCACCTTAGACTCTAATCGGCGCTGGCCGCACGCGCTCGCATGTTTAACATTGCGAATGCACAGGCTGCGCGTTTCCTAGCAACCCGCTGTGTCATCAGTAACATGGCTGCTGCCGTTGTATGCCATTACCAATAATGACAGCCCTAGAAATTAAACTCTAAATTTTATTCTCTGGATATAAGCTTGACGTTTTACTCGCCCTAACATTTCGGTTAGGTACCACAGGGTTAGCTGAAAAAAGTACTGATTTCATGCTGTATTTATAGAGGTTGAATACAGAATTCTTTCCAAACCAGGATTTAAAGTAATCTTCAGTACAGGAATGATGGGGTGTCTTCAACACAAATTTCTTTTTCTTAAAGTATGCACCCCTTTGTGTTTCCCTACCGCACAACCTGTTCCATAAGTATTTGGACAGCGCCATAATTTTAATGTCTGTGCATACCGCAATAATGGATTCAAACTCAAGCAATCAAGATTTGCTTGAAGGTTAGGCTTTCATTTTTGTTTTAAGGGTTTTGTCAAGAACACACTGTGAGGTTTGTTGGAATATCAACCAATTTTATTTACAAAACCCAAAACCAGTCAAGTTAGCACGTTATGTAAATCGTAGTTAAGAACAGAATACAATGATTTGCAAATCCTTTTCAACTTATATTCAATTGAATACACTGCAGAGACAAGATGTTTAATGTTCAAACTGAGAAACTTTTTTTTTTTTTTTGCAAATAAACATTAACTTAGAATTTAAAGGCTGCAACACATTGCAAAAAAGTTGGCACAGGGGCCTTTTTACCACTGTGTTACATCACCTTTCCTTTTAATTACACTAGGTAAACGTTTGGGAACTAAGGAGACCAATTTTTGAAGCTTTTCAGGTGGAACTCTTTCCCATTCTTGCTTGATGTACAGCCTAAGTTGTTCAACAGTCCGGGGTCTCTGCTGTCGTATTTTACACTTCATAATGCGCCACACATTTTCAATGGGAGACAGGTCTGGACTACAGGCAGGTCAGTCTAGTATCCGCACTCTTTTACCACGGAGCCATGCTGTTGTAACACGTGCAGAATGTGGCTTGGCATTGTCTTGCTGAAATAAGCAGGGGCGTCCATGAAAAAGACGTTGCTTGGATGGCGACGTATGTTGCTCCAAAACCTGTATGTACCTTTCAGCATTAATGATGCCTTCATATATGTGTAAGTTGCCCATGCCTTGGGCACTAATACACCCCCATACCATCACAGATGCTGGCTTTTGAACTTTGCGCCTATAACAGTCTGGATGGTTCTTTTCCTCTTTGGTCCGGAGGACGCAACGTCCACAGTTTCCAAAAACAATTTGAAATGTGGACTCGTCAGACCACAGATTTTTCCACTTTGCATCAGTCCATCTTAGATGAGCTTGGGCCCAGCGAAGCCGGCGGCGTTTCTGGGTGCTGTTGATAAATTGCTTTCGCTTTGCATTGTAGAGTTTTAACTTGCACTTGCAGATGTAGCGACGAACTGTAGTTACTGACAGTGGTTTTCTGAAGTGTTCCTGAGCCCATGTGGTGATGTCCTTTACACACTGATGTCGGTTTTTGATGCAGTACCCCCTGAGGGATCGAAGGTCACGGGCATTCAATGTTGGTTGTCGGCCTTGTCGCTTACGTGCAGTGATTTCTCCAGATTATCTGAACCTTTTGACGATATTACGGACCGTAGATGATGAAATCCCTAAATTTCTTGCAATAGCTCGTTGAGGAATGTTGTTTTTAAACTGTTCTACAATCAGCTCACGCATTTGTTCACTAAGTGGTGACCCTCGCCCCATCCTTGTTTGTGAATGACTGACCATTTCAGGGAAGCTGCTTTGATACCCAATCATGGCACCCACCTGTTCCCAATTAGCCCGTTCACCTGTGGGATGTTCCAAGTAAGTGTTTGATCATTCCTCAACTCTGTCTTTTTAGCCGCTTGTGCCAGCTCTTTTGAAACCTGTTCCAGGCATCAAATTCCAAATGAGCTAATATTTGCAAAAAAATTACTAAGTTTACCTGTTCGAACATTAAGTAACTTGTCTTTGCAGTGTATTCAATTGAATATAGGTTGAAAAGGATTCGCAAATAATTGCATTCTGTTTTTATTTACAATTTACACAACGTGCCAACTTCACTGGTTTTGGGTTTTGTAAGTACCATCCAGTGAGTTTTGATGCCTCTGACTGAATCTTTGAAGTTGATGAATGGTCCTACACCATTCAGATTGTCAACTTATCCTGAAGCCATTGTCGGCAGTGGCTTCATCAAAAACCCAAGGGAACCAATTCCATCGGCAACCAATAATTCCCGCGCATGACCTTGTTTCACAGATGAAGTGGTATGCTTCAGATCAGCGGCAGTTCATTCCCTTCACTGTACCTTCTCCTCTGGTCATTCCAGTGCAACTTCCTGTGGCTGACATTTAGATGGTCACTTGGCACAAACTCAAAAGTACATATGTATTCTCAGTTCTGGAAGAAATCACACTTGATTTGGCATTCTAACGAAGATGGCAAGCATTGGGGTAGCCAAATTGCATTTTTGAAATGGCCGTTATGTGGTGACACTGCTTTCCAACTGACCGATCTAGAGTGTGACATTATTGTGGTAACTTCCTGTGTGAACTATGCAGTTTCAGCATGGAAGTCTCTCGCTGAACTTTTAAAAATGCCGTCTCGTATTTCTGCTGGATGTTCAAATTATCCTGGTGAGTCTGATTCTGGTTAAGTTTCTGAAAGATGATGAACTGTAAATCATGGACAAAGCAAGTGCAGAGAACGAGGGCAAACTGGAGACCAAGCAATGCGTCAGTGCTGTGCAGAGACCATTTCACTCGCGATTGCTTTGAGCAGACCCCATTCCTCAAGGAGAGTTTTGGCTTTAAAGTTCAGCACAAGAGTTTTGGAAGAAGGAGCTGTCCCAGCAGTTTTTCGCAGGAAACTGGAAGGAAAAGCTTTGGAGGATGAGCCAACGGCCGCCAAAAAATGAAGGGGCAAGACCATTACCAAACTTGGCCAAATGAGGGTAAGTCATTAAGTCTTTAACTTTTTGAGGTGTGTGGTTTGTTGGAGATTTATTTTATGATCTGAATGACCCAATGCATGAAATGATGAATGATGGGCCTAATATAATATCACACAAATATTTTTGAGCCTTTTTTTTTTTTTGTTTCTGAGATGAATTCTGCAGAATTAACCCTTATATGGTGTTTGGGTCTGTGGGACCTGTTTTCAGTTTTCATCAAACCATTTTTGCTGTTCATATGACTTGTAATTGGGATGAAGTAAACATCTGTTGAGCATTTTAACTTAAAACAACACAATCAAACAATTTTGAAAACCCAAAACTCTAGCGGGTCCCAGACCCATGAACACTGGCTGAGTAACAAAAATCCTAATGCCATACAAGGGTTAAATGAAGTAAGGGATTATACAAACTCATGAAATTATTTGGATCCCATTACAGAATGCATAATTATCCCCCGCAACAACGTTGTTGCGGGGGATATAAAAATGGGGTCCGTCAGTCCATCCGACACGTTTGTTGTCTGGGCTATAACTTTGAAACTAATCATCCGATTCTGATCATATTTGGCATCGAGGTGTAAAACCACATAAAGGTGCGTCATGAAAAACAAGTTTGAAAATAATTTTGTAATTTTTCACCTTTTGGGGCAAAAAGCATTACATTAATGGGAAATCTGTAATGTGTTCTGTCTTGGCTATAAATTTGAAAATAATCATCCGATTGTGATCATATTTGGCGTCAAGGTGTAAAACCACATAAAGGTGTGTCATGAAAAACAATTTTGAAAATATCTTTACAATTGTTTGCGTTTTGGGTCAGAAAGCGTCAGATTTGTGGGAAATCTGTAATGTGTGATGTCTTGGCTATAAATTTCAAACTAATGATGTGATTGTGACGATATTTCGCATGGAGGTGACATAAAGGTGCGTCATGAAAACAATTTAGTATAATTTTCCGAGTTTTCTGATGCATACTCTTCGGCCTATTTTTTTTTTTGCAAGGAAATGAACAGCTTTGCGATTAGTACAGCTCTTTAGAAATCTAAATGCATATAATCATTCTCCATTCAAAAATGCAATGCCAGTTGCGGGGGATATTGCTTGACAATGTCAGCAGCTTGTTTGTGATTGTACCCCGCCTCGCTGAACGCGCGAAGCGGCGGGACATGGTTTTCACGACCATCTGTCCGTTCGTACGTCCCGAATCCTTGTCAGCGAGATATCTCTAGAACGAATTGATGGATTTCCTTCAAATTTCATGTCAACATGTATTAGGGTGATACCCCGGCGCCAGTCGATTTTGGAGGCCTTCGCGTCACTCTCATGGTCACACCGAGAGATCGTTCATTTTGACATGATTTCACATCTTGTGGCGGGGGACAGAGACACGTTAGTGGCAAATACTTGTTATAATAGAATAGTGTTTGTGGATGCAGAAGGTAGCAGGTGCATATTCAACACAAGCATTGTTTGCATGTTTTTGCCACAAGCTCATTTTAGTAGCTTGGCTGTGGAACTGCATTTCATTTTGGTAAAAATGGTTATCATGAGCTTTTTGCTGAGTTTCTCTCTGTTCAGTGGTGTATGTAATATCACTTGGTTACTTCATGCTAAGTATGGCCATGGACGGCGTTTCTTGTGAAATGTGCTGCTGTCGGGGGGTGTTTGGGCTCATGAAGTTAATCTCACAATGAAGTGAGGTGTTGTTGGCCAATTGTATTCTATTTATTATAATCACCAGCATTCAGTACCAACCATGCAGTATTTAAGACGGCCTTAGGAAATTATGGAACTTGAGTTTATGGGCAGGTACTGTCTATTTAAAACTTGTAGTTGATGAAGAAAGGGAATGATAATTGGCATTATTACCCCAAAATGCCTATATTGGATAACATGATGAAATAAAGAAGGAAACAAGTTGGAAGTTTGAACAAATAAAACCAAGAAGTATACATTCATGTGGAACAAGTTTCATTACCGCAGGTAACTGCCCACATGGTGAACATACCAATCCAAAGTTTGCAAAAAGGTGACTTTTTCAGATGAGACCAACTCCACTATTATGCCTTGTAGAGCTGGGCAATTAACCAAACTGAGATTATTTTAAGCTCAATAAAAGTAACTGCCACTATGAGGCAGGCAGACGAGCTGGCCTATTACCTTTTCTATGACTCATACATAATGCGGTCGTTTGAAATGCTTCTGGGAAGGAAACTGATTTGAAGTCCGCCAATTACCAGCTTGCACAGCGGCTAAGTCGAAAAATATTTCATTTCGTGAAGAAATTATGAAACTTGGCACACTTATAGGGGACCTCTGTAGGATCATTTTTCGATTAGGACCCAACTCTGAAACGCCCCCTGGTGGCCACCATCTTGAATTTCAATATGGCCGCCATATTGGACATACTTAGGCCTATAACTTTGAAACTAAAGCAGATAGAAATGTAATTTCAGTGACTACTCGCATTTTGGAGGTCAAGGAATCCTCGATTTTTGGGGGGGCCATATCTTGGAATCCCCTTGGAGTAGGACCCTAAAATTTTGCACGTGTTCATTACCCTCGCCCCAATGGGGGAGTGAGGGTATTATAATTGGGTCTGTCTGTCCGTCCGCGTATCTTACACAATATGGGCAGGATTTACATGAAACTCTGACAGCAGAAAGGTCCTGTCTGTGGCTCGGTTCTCCTGTATCGTCAGACTGCTAGGTCAAAAATCAGTCCCCAAAAAAAATTTTTTTTACATTGGGCGAAATTTTAAAAAAATCATATTTCCTCCTGAACTTAGGGCTGGGACTTTAATGGGTTAATTTCGATTGATTTCAAAAAAAATAACGAGTAAAAAATAAATAAATAAATAACACATTTAATTGCACCCTTTCTTGGTTTTCTACTTTCTGGCAGACCGGTCGCTCTGATGCACACACTGATGCCCGTTAGGTGGCGGTAATGCACCTAAAGTCTTAATGTTGAATGTCATGGCTACAATTGCACTTAGTTTGCACTAATCTGCGAATGCACATAAATATACAACCCCAATTCCAAAATAGTTGGGACGAAGTGTAAACTGTGAAAATCAAAATGCAATTACTTTTAGATCATATGAGCCAATATGTTATTTACAATAGAACATGGATAATATTTGAAATGATGAGACATTTTACATTTTTATCCATAAAATGAGCTAATTTCAAATTTTCTGGCTGCAACAGATCTCAAAAGTTCGGACACAGGTGAAAAAGGGCTGAAGAAGTAATAAATGTATAAGAGAATCAGTTGAAGTAACATTTAGCAAGTAATTAACTGGCAACAGGTGTGTAACATGATTGGCTATAAAAGGGATGTCGTAGAGAGGCTGAGGCTCTCAGAAGTAAAGATGCCCAGAGGCTCTCCAAACTGAAGGTTTCTGTAAAAAGGAAAAATTGTGGAATACTTGGTAAGCAATGTTCCTCAACATTGCAAAGGCTTTGAAGGTCTCATTATCGACAGTGCAAAACATCAAAAGTTTCAGAGAAACTAGAAAAATCTGTGTGCATAAGGGACAAGGCCGAAGACCTTTACTGGATGCCCGTGATCTTCGGGCCCTCAGACGCCACTGCATCTCTCACCGGCATGATTCTGTCATTGACATTACTAAATGGTGCCAGGAATACTTCAAGTAATCATTGTCTGTAAACAGTCTGCCGTGCCATCCACAGATGCCACCTAAAACTCTATCATGCAAAAAGGAAGCCATTGTTGAGCATGATCCAGAAACGCTGCTGTGTTCTGTGGGCCAAGGCCCTTTTAAAATGGACTGTAGCAAAGTGGCTAAGTGCCCTATGGTCAGACGAGTCGAAATTTGACATTCTTGTCAAATCATGAGCGTCAGGTCCTCCGGGCTACAGAGGAGAAAGACCACCCCTCCTGTTATCAGTGTTCAGTTCAAAAGCCAGCATCTTTGATGGTATGGGGAAGCATTAGTGCATATGGTGTGGGAAACTTGCATTTTTTAAACACCTCGAATGCTGAAAGGTATATAAAGGCTTTAGAGCAACACGTGCTCCCCTCCAGACGACATCTATTCCAGGGAAGGCCTTGTGTATTTCAGCAGGACAATGCAAGACCACATACTACGGCTATTACAACAGCATGGCTTCATAGTAGAAGAGTCCACGTGCTGAACTGGCCTGCCTGCAGTCCTGATCTTTCACCGATTGAGAACATTTGGCACATAATTAAACAAAGTCAGTCAAAGGAGATCCAAAACTCTCCAGCAGCTGGAAGCCTGTATTAAACAAGAGTGGGATCAAATTCCAATGGCTCAACTAAAGAAACTTGTTTCCTCAATGCCCAGATGCCTCCACTCTGTGTTAAAAAGAAGAGGGGATGCTACAGCATGCTAAACGGGTCCCTGTCCCAACTTTTCTGAGACTTGCAGCAGCCATCAAATTTGACATGAGCTCAGTTTGTGGATTGGATTGTAAAATTTCTCTGATTCAACATTTGCTACATTATCTCTGTTCTATTGTGAATAAAATACTGGCTGGTGTGATTTGAAAGTCATTAAGGTTTGATTTTATTCACAATTTACACTTTATCCCAACTATTTCAGAATTGGAGTTGTAGATGAAAACAAAAGTTTAAGTTCACCTATAAAAAAGCAATCCAAACCTACTTGGCCCTATGTGAAAAAGTTCCAAGACGAAAACCAGTGCTGACCAAAAAGAACACAAACGCCTGTCTCACTTTTGCCAAAAAACATCTTAATGATCCCCAAGACTTTTGAGAAAATATTCTGTGGACAGACCAGACAAAAGTTGAACTTTTTTGAAAGTGTGCGTCTCGTTACATCAGGCCAAAACTAGCACAGCATTTCATAAAAAAAACATCATACCAAAAGTCAAACGGGGTGGTGGTAGTGTGATGGTTTGGGGCTGCTTTGCTGCTTCAGGACCTGGACAACTTATCGTAATTGATGGAAATATGAATTCTGCTCTCTACCAGAAAATCCTGAAGGAGAATGTCCAACCATCAGTTTGTGACCTCAAGCGCACTTGGGTTATGCAGCAGGACAATGATCTGAAACACACCAGCAAGTCCACCTCTGAATGGCTTAAGACAAAATGAAGATTTGGGAGTGGCATTGTTAAAGTCTGGACTTGAATCCAATTGAGATGCAGTGGCATGACCTTAAAAACGCCGTTCATGCTCAAAAACCCTCCATTGTGCCTAAATTAAAATAATTCTGCAAAGTAGAAGGGCCACGATTCCTCCACAGCGATGTGAAAGACTCATTGCCAGTTATTGCAAAAGTTTGATTGCAGTTGTTGTCGCTGAGGGTGGCACAACCAGTTATTAGGTTTAGGGGGCAATTACTTTTTCAAATGGGGCCAGGTAGGTTTGGATAGCTTTTTCCCTTTAATAAATGAAATCATTATATCCCCGAAAGCTGAATGGCGTTCCGGGGAATATTATGTTTTTGGTCCGACGGCCGCCGCACTACGTGTTAACGCGATAACTTCAGTAATATTTCAAATACAAATTCCAAATTTTGCACATAAGTAAGTATCATGAGGAGGAAGAACTGATTCGATTTTGGAAAATTTCTAATGTCTAGATTGGCCACCAGGGGCCAAAAACTGAAAAAAATCACTTTTTTTTTATCTTATCTCTGGAAATATTTGTCCGATTGACCTCAAATCAAGTGCAAATGAAAGGTCATAACCTGAGGATGTGTCTAATGATGACATTATACCTGTTTGATTCACCATTTTGACACAAAGTTGAGCTTTATCACATAAAATTCACCATTTTTGCTATATCTTTGGAAGTATTTCTCCAATTGACATAAAACTATGTGCAACTGCAAGGTCATGACCTCACAACGTGTCACATGATAACATCATTCCTGTATGGTTCAATATTTAGGCACCAGGTGGCACTTTATGATGGAAAATTATCATTTTGGCCATAACTTCAGAACGATTGACCTGAAATTAAGTTCAAATGAAAGTCTATTCAAGGTCTATTCAAGAATTGGGGAATTGGAGAATTAGGGGAGTTTGGGGATATACCCCCAGCCGTCGCCTCTGACGGCATAAGCCTAGTTTAAAAACTGCATTTTGTATTTACTAGGGTTGTCTTTGTCTAATATTAAAATTGGTTCGATATAAAACATTTAAGTGTGACATGCAAAAAAAATAAAATCAGGAAGGGGGAAAATACTTTTTCACAGCATTGTATATATCCAACTTGTGTGCAAATATGTTTCACAAATGTAATCACCAACATTTTATTCTCTCTACCAAACACCACCCTAAACGCCCGACAAGCATTCTAAATTTCCTGGTATTTTTTTGTTATTCTTTTGCCAGGACCAAAGTCATTCAATCACCTGACACAACTTTTTGACATGGAGCTTTAAAACCTTTTTCTAACCAACTAGTGTTGAATGTTCTCAAAAGTAATTTATTTTCTACGTCAAAATTGGCATCTGTTGCTACTGCAGGAGGAGCAATTTGATAATGTCTAAATCCCTTCCCCTGTTCCCCTCCAGGAGCTGCACTTCAGCACACCTTTGAGCAGCAGTGTGATGCAGGCAGGAGTCTGTCTGAGACAGGACACTGAGACAACACTACCAGAGCTCACTGAGCAGCACAGGATCAGACAGAAAGAAGAGGAACTCAGTGGACTGGAGTCTGTCCACATGGTAGAGTCAGAGACAGAGTGTGCTGCACCAGGACTCAACACACTGGAGCCAGAGTGTGTTACAGCACACAGTGGGGTCAGTGATGTACACCACACACACACATCACTGATTAAAACAGAAACTGATCTGGGCTCCACACACTCTGGGGATCTTAAGATGGAGAGCCTTGACAGTACAGAGCTGGGATATGTGACCCATCTGCATCCTGACCAAATCAAAACAGAGACCGATTATGAAGGATACCTTAAATCAGAGCAAATCACTGACCTGCAGGATATTAAATGTGCTCATATTAAATGTGCCCAAGTGAAGTGTGAATCTGGAGTGACTTTAGTGAGTGACCTCATGAACTCTGTTAAGACTGATGCTGCTGGTGATCTTGAAGAACCAACTGAGCCATGGCAATGTGCTGGGGAGCTGAACTCAAGCTGTAAACCTGAGGAGACCCATGATCTACTGACCCACAGTGGGGACTTCAATCACCAATTTCAGAATAATCAGCCCATAATTGTTCTTGAAAGAGTAAACAGGAGGAACAAGCCTGTACTTTGCCGGAGGAGGAATGGAAAAACTGTACACAAGGTAGTAAATTCAAGTACTGAGAGTGGAAGGGCTTTGCCTCAATCTCATTTAAAGCAGGACCTTCGTCCTGGTCAACAGTCTCTCAAATGTTCAGTGTGGGAAGTGTCTTGCCTCAAAGTATAGTTTGAAACTCCACCAGAAAACTCATACAGGTGAAAAACCATACAAGTGCTCACAGTGTGGGAAGGCTTTTTCACATAATTATGCTTTAAAGAGGCACCTGCAAATTCATACAAGTGGAAGGCTGTATAAATGTTCTCAGTGTGGGAAGTATTTTGCCAGAAGGGATTATCTGTGTGTTTACCTGAGGGTTCATACTGATTGAAACCTCAGTTTCACCCGTTGTATGACGAGATTTTCAGGTGTTAGGTCTGTATGACTGCATATGCTGATCCGAGCCATGAATGCTGTATGGGAATGTTATGATTATATAAGACATGAATGCTGTATGGGAATGTTATGATTATATACCGGACTTAACTGCACTTGAGAACTTTTTGTGGGTTAAAGCCCTACCAAATGTTCTCTGCACACACAGGGCTTTTCCCGAGCAGGTTTGGAAAAAGGCCATTCCTGTTTGATAACCCTGGCAAGTGGTGTACTCTGCAGATATTTGCGTGATTTTATTCAAATATTAATCAGCTTTGTCATTCAGATGAAAAGCCCTATATTTGAACTAAAATATGCAGAGTTTTTGAATTTAAACCGAATTAATTTCAGAATTAGTTTTGATTAATTGGCTCAGCAGTGTCCACAGTGTAGGAAATATTGTTGAATTTCTTGAGCATTCCTCCAGATTTAACGGCCCATAGTATTATATCCTGGCATGTGTGGGGATGCCTTGTGGCTAACATGTCGGACTTGGACCCGGAAAGTCGATGGGTTTAGGCCCAGTGTTGCCTCAATGAGATCAGTGTGGGGCTCTTGACGCTTTCCCAACTGAACTGCCAAATCCTGGTCAGATATGATGGACGAACAAGATTATCAGACTTTCTGCAATTGTATTACGGATTGCTTTGTGTTCTACATCTTAAGAGAGCTAAAAATCTGCTCTTTTTGATGATACCCAAACATTGCCATATTTGGGTATCTTCAGAATAGTTTGGCTCCTGGAAGTATGTGACGGCATTTTGTAGAAAAGTCGCTCGCACTCGGCAAAAGTAGTTTATGTATTGCAACCTGTTTGGTTGTCGCTCACCATCACTAAAAAAATTGATGAAAGACGATGGAAAGTGATGCTGAAACGGTATCTGGTTTGGGATCAAAGTGGATGGAAAATAATCATTTTAGTGCCTTTTAGTTGCCTGGTTTATTAGTCTGAACAAGTATTTTTATCCCACGCCACGCGATTTGCGCACAGCAGGGCATATAGCATTGGGCTTCGTCCGTACGGACGCATGCTTTTATTTTTGACTCATGTCCTCTGTCAGTCTGTGAATTTATTCTGAATTTTTTAATGGTTTCTATCTCACAAGTGTAATGTTTGTTTATATGTCTACCCATGTCTTAGGTTTTATTTTTATTTTAACTGCTGTATACTGTGTAAAAAGTTTGACGCAACACACAGCTCTGAAAAGTGAAGCCAATGCGGAAATCTCTTGAAATTGCATTCTATTTAATGGCCAGGTGATGGCGTTGTCTGTGGTTGCAGAAAGAAGTTCAATTCTCGTAAAATGTTTGAGAAAATGACCTTACTTTCCCACCTTTATTTCAATAATGATTTTCCACATTATGGTATTTATCTCAAGGTTCAAGCCTCCTGCAATAATTTTCATTTTTGCAAATTATGCTCCCATATAGACTAGAATAAAGGATAAAGCCAGAATATGCTTTAGGGGCGTGGCTATCCTCTGGTCCTCATCAGATATGGTCAGATCCACCCTTAGATCCTCCCCTCGCTCCTCCGTAGATCTTCAATTCGTGCTCTCGTCCAATAGGAATCACATCTGGTTTCAAAATGACACTGTTGAAATAAATCAAGGCTTCCTAAATGGTATGCTGAAACCAATGGGTGATGTCACTGTTGCTTCGTCCATCTTTTGATAGTCTGTTACCTGCATTGTTTTTGTAGCTGCATTTTCTGAAATGGCTCACATCTTGTGCAGCAAAGTGTGCTTCTGCTTGGGATGAAATGTGCTATGTGCTTAGATGCCGGCTGCTATTCGGCCTCTTCGCGATGCGGCCTTATTTTACTTTGTGTGCATGCGTAGATGAAACAGAATCTTCAGAATCAGCAGAAATTGGCATAGTGAACCCCACCTTAATGCCGTAACAAATTCTTATTTTTTTTCTCATCCGTCCAGCTAATATTTGAAGTTTCCATAGGTTTTACTGTGGTATATCCATGAAGATGCTGTAAAATAAGGTATAGACAAAAGCGCCACCTACTGGCAGTTTTAGCTGAGATTACACATCAAATATCTGATTTGCCAGATAGTGCCATAATTCCACCTTTTCTTGAATCTACATGGTAGAGTCTGAATTGATTACCCAAGAAGGTCATTTTCAGATCGTACTGGCAAATCTGACGGGAAAAATCCATTGGAGTGCCAAAGAAATTTTTGGTAACTTTCATATACCATGGAAGGTATAAATCCAACCTTTTCATAAGTTCCATTCTTGTCTGGAATATTCAGATATCTGACCTCAACGTAGGGCCAAAACGTTAGTTCGCTTTTCAAGGCCAAACATCCCACAACTCCAGCAAGATGCCAGAGGAATTCTCATCATGCTATTATAAGTTCATTTGCCTTCAGCAGAGAACATACCCTAATTTGAGCCCCTGCCACACGATTCTCCAAGTGACCACTCTGTGTCGACTGATTCACTGGAATGTTCAAGTAACTTAAGTAAAAGTATACATCAGAAATAGTTCGCCAGATTGAAATGATTTCCCATTATAATACATCTCATAAGTCTGCCTTTTTCCGCTTTTCCTCCTATTTTGGCCCGGACTTATTGGCGGCGCTGCAACCAAACGAAACAACCAGTGCCAACTAAATTTGGGGATTTTGCATGACACAAGTGTGTACCTGCATGCAAAGTTTTGTTCCAATCTAGGGGGGTTATTTCCACACCCAGCGCTATTCTTTCAGACAATGGCTTTTAATATACTGAGTACAAATGAAAACGCACCACTCACGAAATCTGGAATAGCTCCACGGATTGATATGTGAAGTATATACGTATGATGCATTTGAGATAATGAATGATTTTAAGAAGACATGTAAACATCATTCAATTTCATTCACGATAACGTTAATGCGCGAGAGAGGTTTAACTGGTGTAGGGGTCAAAAAGGAAAGTCAATAACGGGTGTGACCGCCATTTGCATTGACACATGCGGTGCATCGTCGTCGCATGGAGTTGATCAGTCTCTGGATAGTGTTCTGAGGGATAGCATTCCACTCCTGAACAAGGGCAACCTCAAGTTCTCGGATGTTGTCCATCTGGCGTCGATGTGAAAGACGTCGTCCAATTTCATCCCATAAGTGCTCGATAGGGGAGAGGTCGGGTGACAGAGCTGGCCACTGAAGCACGGGGATGTTTTGCTGTGCAAGGAACTGCATGGACACCCTTGCAGTGTGTGCCCTAGCGTTGTCCTGTTGGAACGTGTGGACATCGTGGTGTTGGTTGAAGAACGGCACAACATGGTTCTGCAGCACCTGGTCCCGGTAGTAGATGCCGTTCACCCTTCCTCTGCAGATATGGAGAGGGGTTCTGTGACGGTAGCTTATTCCACTCCACACCATAACGCTGCCACCACCCCAACGGTCCGTTTGAACTACACAATCGGCGTTATAACGTTCACCACGTCTCTGCCAAATACGTATACGGCCATCTGCGTTCCTTAAGTGAAATTGTGACTCGTCAGAAAAGATGACACCGTGCCATTGTCGTAGTTGCCAATTCTGGTTCCTGTTTGCCCTCTGTAGACGCTGGTTTCGGTGACGATCCGTCAATATGGGGCCGAAATGAGGACGTCGTGCACGCAGGCCTGCAGCTCGCAGACTGTTCCGTACGGTGTTTGGGTGAATGAATCCAAGGAGTCCTTGGACTTGAGCAGCCGTTCTTGTCGCTGGTAGTGTTCGGTCTCGGACATGATCCCGTACGATCTGACGGTCCTGACGTGCCGTTGTCACACATTGTTGACCCAGTCGAGGATGGTCCCGAGTGCTCCCCGTTTGCAGAAACCTTTGGAGTCTTGCGATCGCTGTGTGTACGCAGTGTAGTCGTCTGGCAATTTCCCTGGTGCTGGCGCCAATTTGAAGCATGCCTATGGCACGTTCCCGTTCTGGGGCTGTTAGTCGCGGCATAGTGTGGACGTTTCACAAGTGTCAGTGAAGTGAAATTTTATTCGGATTCACATGCTTTTAAAGGCGATGTGTGCACAAATTCAGAGTGAAATTCATTTTTCCCGTGGTGTGCGTGCAAGATGTTGCGTTTTTGCAAAAAATTGCCTAGCGTTAGTTAACTTGAAATTCTCGCATTTCTTGCACCTGGCATGTCGGGTGACGTCACTGTAGTGTTGTTGTATAAAAATTATATTGAAGTTCATTTGAACTTAAATATTGACTTTTTTCAAGTGGTGTGTTTTCATTTGTACTCAGTATATCTACTCTTTGTGGGAAATGTCTTTGACATAAAATGGCCTTAGCTATCCATACAATGGTGCACACAGGTGAAAAGCCCTACAGATGTAGCCATTGCGAGAAGTGCTTTTATGAAAACTCTAAAGCATGCTCCAAAGAATTCATTCAGGTGAAAGGCCCTTCAAGTGCCGTCTTTATGGGAAGTGCTTTTTCTCAAAAATATAATTTGAGTGCATCAAGGAATTCATACGGCTGAAAAGCTCTTCAAATATACTCGGTGCGGGAAGTGCAAAATTTCTTTAGATACCCATTGGTGGGTGCATACAGGTGATGACTTACAAGTGTAGCCAATCTGGGCAGTGTCTTTCTGAGAAGTAATCCAGGTAGGCACCGAATAATTCACTCTGTTATGAAGACTTTCAGATGTAGCCAATGTAGCTAGCTTTTCTCAAAAAGGTAATTTATTAACCCCTTTGTGCAGAAGCCAAATTTGGCTATTTATGGGTTACCCACTTTAATGCTGTATAATTCAAGATTTAAGCTTCATTAAGAGGAAAAATGTGGCTCAATTCAGAAAAGACACTTACAGCATTTAGAATTACATTGTATTTCAGTTTATTTTCATGATTTTGGTCGAGAAAATGAGCTGCAAACATAAAATCTTCATGAGAATTCACCATTGAAATTGCAAAAAAAATAATTCTGAGGATTGAAAAACTGCTGGGGCTTAAAACTTTACATTTCTGGTATCATAAACTCCTTCAGCACAAGTAGAATTCATCTTCAACATTACATTCTAGATTACTTTCATGCTATTAGCCAAATTATACAGCTACGTAGGTGTCTCCCCAAAGTCTCAAAATTATGTACTGTAAAATCATTAAAAATCATGTATTTAACAAAAATAAAGTTTAAAGGCATGAAATTTAAGATGAACAAATGATTTTCTGGTTGAGTTTAGCATGAATCTATCAATATCAGTGCAGTTGAATATCAGTGGTCACCAGTAACCTCTCCAACCACAGAACATGCCTTTTCTCCATAATAAGGTTTAGAGTTTTGTCAATTTCCTTTTAAGTCCCCAAGCCTGCACAAACACGCATTGCATTTTATAAACTGCTGATTAAACAGTCAGAACATTCACCCTGTAATGGAAGTTACCAGTTCACAAACTCACGACCTCATTTCAACCCTTATAAGGAACAAGTACAACTCACTAACTCAGTAATATCTGAATTCTGAAATATACCTTATTTTAACAGAACAGACATTCCACTTTCAGGGAACATCACGAAATATAAATTCCTCCCTAGATTCAACAGAACGGTGCAATGACCGTACCAGGGGGTCCACCTTAATGCATGGGCAGTTCACTTTTAAACAGGAAAAAACGTCGACATTCGACTTTGTTGAGTACGGTATACATTCCAAAACAGAAAGCAAAACTAGCAGCCTACCTTTTTTCCACGAATCCAGAGACGATGTATTCAGTAAAGGAACCCTCCGGTCCTGTTTCATTTGAAATAATTCCCATTGACCATGTCCTTATCTTATGTAAATCCTCTAAATATAACTGAACACTTCAAAGCCAGTTTTGCGCGTCTTTTTTTCTATATATATATAGATATATCGCGTCTGTTTCAGCCGCGTAATTCGCGCAACGTAAACAGGATACTACCGAGCCTGCTGATACGCATAGGCTTGTATGCTCTGTGTTTGTCCAATCAATATGTTTCACTTGCTGTAGAACGTTTAAACAGTCGGGAATTGGATAAGAAACGAGCCAATCAATACGTTGTTACCGCGGAAGTTTCACGAGGCCGTGAAGTCTAACTGTGCAGTCAGGCAGCAGAGCTTAGCCAGTACCCGGGTGGATATAATGAAGCGCTGGATTTGTCAATGAATGAATGGACACGAAAATCCACGGTAGGGAACTACGCATTTTTTTGCATTTGATGACTGTAATTGACAGTAGAATGTGAGAGAATCAATACCATGTCGAATTTTTTGCTTCAGAAAACAGATTTTTCTGAACCACTAATTGGAATGCCGTTGGCTCATTGTTGCCAAAGTGGTTGCTACATAGGAAACGATTTTTTCTGTCGCAAAAGATCATTTTTTAAAACTGCTGGATCGATTCTATGGGCAAGGATATTGACCAGTTTGCACATCAGGCTTAGCTGAGGAGTTTAATTCATGCAACTCTCGAAAAACAGGGAGTGGAGTGAACTTCCCCATATTCAAAACCGCATTCGAGGTCTGCTTGCTTGTGAATATTCAATAAATGATCCGGGGGTGCCATCTAGTGATCGAGTACAGTAACAGCGTGCTAAAATTTGCAGGTCTATCGACGCAGGCGTCTACATCTGCAGAAAGGGGTTAATGCCCCAGAGAAATCGTACAGGTGAAAAGCCTGGCAAATGTTCTCATTGTTCAAAGTCCTTTTCACAAAAATATGATTTACATACCCACAGGAGGGTTCAGACAGGGGGAAACCCCAACAAATGTTGCCAATGCGAGAAGTGCTTTTATTACCCCTCAGCCCTCAAGGCTGACTGGGTATTGCCATCCTTCGTGCAGTTGGGCGGGCGGGCGGGCGTCTCCCAAAACTTCGACATCGACTGAGGGGTATTCCGTGCATTGCACGCCTATTTTGAAAACTCTAAGCATGCAACAAAAAATACAAATGTACTCTGTGCAGGAAGTGCTTTACATGCAATATTTCTTTAGATACCCATTTGAGAGTGCAAACAGGTGATGACCAGGCCTACGAATGTAGCAGATCTGCGCAGTGATTTAAGCATGCACAGATGAATGCACTCTGGTATAAAGACTTTCAAACGTAGCTAATGCCAGGAGTGCAGCCATTGCATGAAATGCTTTTCTCTGAAAGAAATTCACACAGGTGTAAAGCCCTACAAATGTTCTGCATGGAAAGAAATTCCCACAGTGAGAACTTCCTTAGTTGCCCATAGTGTGTTGCAAACACGTAATGAAAAGGTCAAGAAATGTAGCCAAAATTGGGAGCATTTTTCTCAAAAATGCATTTTAAGAGTGAACCAAAGAATTCGTGCAGGTGAGAAGCGCGATAAATGTTATGATTTTACGAAGTCCTTTTCACAGAAAATGTTTGGAAACCCACAGGAGGCTGCACTCAAGTGAAAATTCCTACAAATGTATTGAGTGTGGAAAAAGTTTTTCTGAAAAATGTAATTTTGCTCAGCACCAAAGGAGTTCATGCAGGTGGATAGCCATACAGATTTAGCCAATGCGAGAAGTGCTTCTCTGAAAAACAGAGAGAGCCTGTACCAAAGAACTAATCCGCGTGTAAAGCCTTTCAAATGCGAGGAGAGCTTTTCTAGAAAATATACTTTACATCTGTGTCAGATGCCAGATACTCAGGGTGAGAGATGTTTCACGGCAAAATCTCATTTAAGGAGGCACCAAAGAATTCATACAATGGAGAAGCTGCATTAATGTCTCCATTCTTGGAAGAGATTTTCATAAAAAGATGCTTAAAATATTCATTTTTAACCTCTTGTGTAGGTGTTCCCATGATGATCAGAAAGGCTCTCATTTGTTAATTTGCCTCCTTGAAAGAAATCTCTCAACACCAGTGCTCACGTAGGATATCCAACGTGAGCAGGGGGCAGGGGGGCGCATTGTTTTTGCCTGAATTCCCGTCGGCGTTGGCGTCGGCGTTCCCAATTGTTTCCGGAGCATAACTCTGAAACTGTTTGACCGATTCTCACCAAATTTCATGTACTGTAGTGTCTCTCCATAACATGTAGATGTGCCTTTTGAGAGTTTGAACTGCTTTTGAATTTAAATGGCTCTCTAGCGCCACCAAGAAACATTTCATTTGCACTTAGATGGCCACCAAGACCGGTAGGAAAGTCATAGAGAGATGGAACCAACACTATATTGTTCATCTCATCAAGGCCTATAAATGAACAATCAACACCCATTACCTAAATCGAACAGGAAGTCCGCAATTTGCATATCAAAATTTCCTTTTTCCCCTAAATTTCGCCAAAATTTGCCATCGAACAAACGCGAACTCCTTTAAGGGCGTTCATCGTATCGACCCCAAATGCTAATAGATGACAAAGCGCACTCTGCCGATGAAACTACTGTACAACTTTTTCAAGAGTCGAACAGTTAGTATTTTATGAGGCGTCAAAGATGGGGGGTCCCCAGCCACTTTCACTGCCTTTTTTCGATGCCTAGGCAATTTCCAACCTATATTGACCCCTTAAACATGCTCCAAAACAAACCAAATTTTGCAGTAATTTCTACATGGCTTCAAATATTTTTACAATTTAAAAATTCTCCACCAAAGAGACAAAATGGCTCTCAAGCGCCACCTAAATACGCCAAAATGGGACTCTCGCTTTCACCACAGCCTGTTGCAATGTCATAAAATTCTGAAAAAAATCACTCATCATTGCTGTACTATGCCCTGTCACCTAATTTCGTGAAAATCCATTTGAGACTTTTTGAAATAAATTTTTACGTACATAATACACTGTCCAGTAAGATGTACATTCTTGCTTTGGACAAACCGTTCATCGTATCAAAATGTCCTTCAGTATAATTCATAATCTCCATGTCGCCAAACAAACTGCCAAGTGTGGTACCATTACAATTGATGTTTCTTGAGATATGAATATTCATAACATGTTAATATTTTGAAAAATATAGAGTGACGCACTTCTGAATTCACCATAAGTTGCAGTGTATAAAACTTTTGTCTTTCTTCAGAGAACATGCTCCCGAAATTTCAGCTTTCTAGGATTTACCTGGAAGAAGCATTTATTAATTTCTTGATTTTTATTAATTTTCAGTGTTTTTCTTTGTGCTGCTACACATTCTGACCACTGGGTGGCAGTAGGATCACACGGCTCATCTCCCTTCACTAAGTTCATGAATGGGGGAAGATTGCACAATACACAGCAGTGATAAAATCTGTTTCAGAAGCTTTGACCAGGTCGTATGGGTCATAGCTCCATTATACTAAAGAAAAATCTCTTTCAGTAAAGGGGTTTGCACTCAACATAAAACATTTTCCTCAGTCTCGTACTGTCCAACGAATGACGATGCTCGACGGCGCTCGAACGCGTCTCACCCCTGTTTCGACGTGCACGGGAGGGCGAGGACCTGTCCAAATTTTTGTTTCCATGGCAACAATTTGGACTCGGGCATATTGAAGGGTGGGACTCGTTTCTGTCTCATTTCCATAACTCTAAAATGTGAAATGGGGGAAGGGGCAGCCATCTGTTTTTACGTGTAAAATCCATTTCTAGTTAATCCTGTTGATGGTAAATTGAAAATATTAACAAAAACGCATATATTAGTGAAATTAAATGACTGAAGGAAAAGAATTATCATGAATGAGGTATTTTCTCTCTAATTTGAGGCAGAGTTATTGGAATCTCTTTCTTTAATACAGTGTGAAGCCTGACTTTACTGAGACGGGTCTGATTCTTCCATTATGGTGAGTGATGAGGTTGGAGAGAACATTGCACTGGATATGGGATTATTTTTCCATGCAGAATGTCTCCAGGTCCTTCAGTTGCCTGGGTACACGCGTATGAACTGACCTCTTTAGCTCATCCCGCAGCTCTTCAGGGTTCTGGTCAGGGGACTGAGATGGCTTTGGAAAAACTTTGGTCATGTGGTCAATGAACCATTTCTGTGTGGATTTTCAGTCCATGCTTTAGATCGCTGTCCTGCTGGAAGATCCAGTCACACACTATTGTAAGCTCTCTGGCTAAGGCAGTGAGCTTTTCACTCAGTAATTGCTGGTATTTGATGGAATCCATGATGTTTTCAGATCTAACATGCTTTCCACAGCCATTGGAGGAAAAAACCGCAACACAACATCAAAGATGAAAAACCACTCTTCACTGTGGGGATGTGGGGCTTCACTCAGTGGCTGTGTTCGTCTTTATTCTGAACTCGGGTGATAATTATATGCTATGATGAGAGTCTGCTTTATTGTTTGTTCATCTGAAGCCCATTGGATGCTGCAATAGGCTCCACCCCCTACCTCAACCGAGGGACGGTAATCAGGACCCAGCTGGTTAAATTATGGAAGAATGGATCCAATTGTTTCCTCATGAAAAATCCATGTTTGTTGCCATATTTTAATTCATCTTAAACAACCCTTCCTGATACTTGTGGAAAAAAATACATTTACGAATAAAACCTTTTATAATTTGGAACAATGGACCAAGTACTTTCATTTTTATTGCCTGAAATGATTGATTTGAGCTGTATTTAACTTTGACTGGCGTCAACTCCTATTATTTTCTTTAATGTTCTTTGGTTTGGACCATTTTTGTATAACCATCATCAGTAATGATTGGTGCTGTGGTGCTGTCAGTCTGTCTGCCCATCTGTCTGTCTGAAGTTTGGGCAGTCCTCCAAGAGCTTTTTATGGGTTTTTTTTTTTTAAAGCTAAAGTGGCATAATCATATATGGGTGAAGGTGTGCCTGTGCGTTTTTGGGAATTCTGAGATGTTTTTAGCAAGTTTTTTCCCTTTCCAAATCAACCTTGATAACATTACTAGTCCTAAATTTTCTGGAATTCTTGATGCATTCTTCACTTATTTGATCAAATTCAAATTTGCTCGATAGAGAGAGGTTCCTTTTGAAAATTGATGTGCTACAATTTTTCTTTAAGTGAAATGTATGTCAGCAAAGTACAGAAGGTTGTAGTCAATGCTTTTTGCTTTGAGAGCTTAAGTTCCCAAGTGGGCAATCTCTGCTAACAGTAGCTCCTTCAACTGCAGTGTCGCAGGGCATATGACACATCTTGCAATGCTCTTGTTCCCCTGTGTTTTTACCAAGAGATATTTACCCTTCGAATGACAATTTTACATATGCAACTAGTTATAGAGTTCTATATGGATTCCATCTAATGTAAGGTTCATGTAAATTTCATCAGTTATGAAGTACAACTTGCAAACATCAGTGGAGTTAGAAGCGTTGATAGATGGACAAGCAGTTAAAAGCTGTGGCATCTACTGCTGAAACGGACTGGCAGAATGTGGCTTAAATTTGATTATGGAACAGTAATGCTTTCAGATGGCTTCTCTGTTGCTAAGAAAAACACTTGATACAGTGAATGTCAAAAAATCCATTTAATTAGTTTTGTTCAATTTTCTCAATATCTGAAAATATAATGTGAAGACTTCTAACATTCAAGTCAATTGAGCCTTAATGCAGTTGCTACTGTTATGCCCAACTCACCATTTAGAACATATAGTTTTCAGCAAGACTCAACACATACCATAATACAAGTTTTTCTGTATGTTTCATGACCTGCATTTTACCTCTTATGATGCCATGCCCCTGAATCTTCATAAGTATTTTTTTAAATCTCCAGAAGTACTTAGCTGATTAAATTTGCTTGCGTGTTCCTACCCATGAGGATACCAAAGTCTGTTTGTGCTGTTCCCTCCAAAATCAAATATGGCCAGCATGGTGGCCAACTATTAGAAACTCAAGGCAGAGATTCATTCAGTCTTATTCAGTATAAATTAATCACCAGATTTTATGCAAGAGATAAAATTAATTTAAAATGTATTGAGAAATTGCATAATATGTTACCTAAAGAATTCCATATAATCCAGGCTTTTTGGATTTGAAGGAAAATTAATTCCTTACAGATGGAACAGCAGTGTTGGCCATCTGAGGCACTGAAGGTTAGTTACCATCTTTCACCATCACTCTGTTTAACCCTCCACTAAGCAAACCCATTTCCAATTGTGTAAAAATAATTTCTCCAGGCAAATATGTTGATTATGGGCCAATATTTGGAAAAATGGTTAAAAAAAAAAAATTCGATCCTTTGGCCCAGCTTTCCAAAATGTAGCAGATCTGCTACATTGGGTAATAATGTGAATCGAAAAATTGAAGTGACGGACCATTCAAGTTATTCTCAAATGTTTTTTTGGCAATAAGAAACAAAATCAGCAGGGTGTCCAGGCTGTTAACCCTTTCACTTCATGTAGCAGATATGCTACACTGGTTAATAGAGGGTTAATGGACTAAATACTGTCTGATGTCATTATAGAATATCATTTTATCATTTGATAACCAATTACACTTCCCCCTTATTTGGGAGAGCAGGATTTGGATTCCTGGTATAACTGGACAGCCAGTTTTAGGCGAACAGTGTGAAGTTCTGATTACAAGTTCTGAAGCAGAACCGTTTCACTGTACATTTAGAGGTCTTCTGCGGAGATCCTGTCAGCTTCGTGCTGGTGCCGGGTGCACCTGGAAGGCGATTGAGAGATGATTATTGATCAATGAGAGTGAATGGTGCTAGAGGGCTACTATCATACCTGCTTATCTACGAAGCGTTTTTTTTTTTCCTTTCACTTTTTTTGTATGTTTTAGCAAATGTAGTATGGATTGTATATCAGAACTGAAATGAAAAAAATAAATAAGTGAAAATAGTGGTCAGTCATCTGCTGCTGAATTTTTTTTATTACTCCTTGATTGCTTATCTCAAACTCAGACTTTTGCATACATTTGCATAAACAGCCCCTTGGACAGAAAGGCTTGAACTTGACAAAGAATTAAGTCTGGTCAGAGAAAAGCGATTTAGATGTAACAATCCATGATTTGTGACAATGAACAAATTATTTTTTTTCAGATGAACAAAGTTATCAAGGGATTTAAAAGGCGTCCTCCGTGACAGTGGTATTTTTGCTGGACGTCATGTGAAGTCTCATGCATGGAGTGACAGCGGGAACGGAAAGTGGTATCTGGCATATCACTTGCGGCTGAGTGGAATGTACCAGTTCCTTAGTGGTATATTCCAGTTTTTAAACTGGCATTTCAGTTCCATCAGTGGTATGCCACTCATCTAAGACTGGTATATTCTGTTTTCTGACTGTCGTGTTTTGTTTTTATGGACAATATAATTTTAGCAGTAACGAAAACGAATGTATATGTATCATGTGGTCTTTCGGCATTACGTGTGTGTGTGTGTGTGTGTGTGTGTCAGAGAAAACAGTGAACATTCTTATGACTAAACTTTTTTTTTTTTCTCGTATGCCAGTTTCATCTGGTGACACACGCCATTTTGAAAGGTATTTCAGCACTGATCTGGGTTTTTAAGCTATAGATTCTGATAATTTTTGTAATGCTTGAAATTTTCGTGGTACAGCAGCTCATGGTTCTGTAATGTGAATATAGGCCACTGGATGGCAGTATTGACCCTTTTTTTTTTTTTTTTTGTTAAGCCCAGACTGGAGATAGGTTTGGGCATGTTTTAGGCATGTCTGGGACAAGTCCCAGAGAGAAAAAAAAAGCCTAAAAGGTGGGAGGGGTCTGCAAAAGAGTATATAAGGAGTAGAATTGAGACAGTAAAGTAGTAGGAGAAATTGCAAGGAGAAGGATACATGTGACTTGACCTGTCATTCTGTTTAAGACCTGTGAACCTTATAGTGGATTTTTGCCTGTGTAAGAGCATTTTCCTCGCCCAGGACATCACCAAGGAACCCAACCAAAAGGAACTGTAAATATTTCTGTTTTTCTTGTTCATCAATCTTGGTCATTAGATTAGTCAGTAGATTAGTTGGTTGTTAGTTGTTTTTGTTAATTAAATGTGTTTAAGTTTTAAAATTGTGTCTGTCATCCCTTGCTGTTGTGGATGTTGTAAATGTAATAACAAATTGGGGCCATAACAAATTGGGGGCTCAAATCCGGGATAGAACATTGTGAGTCATTTATTGAAAATTTAACATTTCAGATTGTAAAATTATTTTTGTGAATTTTCCTAGATATATATTAACAACAGCAATGGATGATTTCTTGGCATCACCAACCGTAGGGGTTTTGAAGTCTTTTAAAAATACAGAACTGTTGGAAATATGCAGACATTTGGAGCTGACAGAGGTAAAACCAGCCATGCAAAAAGCAAGACTGGCTAGAGAGAGAGTTGAATATTACATTGATGAAAATGTGTTTGCACCAGGAGATCTGGAACCATTTCAATTGGAAAATCCAAATATAGAAATGGAACTTAAATTGAAAATGCTAGAGATTGAAAGGGAGGAAAAAGAAAAACAAAGGCAGTTTGAGTTAGAAAAATTAGCGAGAGAAGAGAAAAAAGAAAGGGAGGAAAAAGAAAAACAGAGAATTTGAGAGTGAGAAAGAGGAAAGAGCATCTCTGCTTTTGCCACACCATCTGGGTTGTACCAGTATGAAGTCCTACTCTTTGGCATGAAAAATGCCCCAGCCACGTTCCAAAGGATGATAGTCTACAATCGCCGGATTGCCACACACGGGTGCGTACATCGACGACCTGATCACATGTAGTGACTCCTGGGAAGAACATCTAAAACATGTAGAGACTTTGTTCCAGCGCCTGACCCAGGCCAACCTGACTGTTAACCTGAATAAGAGTGACTTTGGTTGTGCTACTGTCACCTATCTTGGCTATGTCATAGGCCAGAGTAAGGTGGCACCCATAAATGCTAAAGTCCAAGCCATCATGGACTTTCCAGCTCCGCAAGTTCTGCAAGAACTTTGCTGAGATTATGCCTTTCTTCAGTTGGTTAGTGAGACAGAGCCAAGTTCACTTGGGATGATGCATGCCAGAGAGCCTTGGATCGCCTGAAGTCTCTGCTGTGTCCCTTCCCCGTGCTCAAATCTCCTGACTTCAACAAACCGTTCTCCATCGCGGTCGATGCTAGCGACCAAGCTCGTGGATCTGTGCTCCTACAGAGAAGTGACTCTGATGACATTGAGCATCCCGTGGCATACTTCTCCAGGAAGTTCAATCGCCACCAAAGGAACTATTCCACAATAGAGGAGGAGCTGTTGGCTCTGGTTCTATCTTTACAACACTTTGATGTTTATGTTTGTACAGGGCAAAAGCCAATGATTGTGTACACTGACCACAATCCGTTAATGTTTTTGAGCAAGATGAAAAACAAGAATTGGAGATTGTTGAATTGGAGTTTGATTTTACAGGAGTTTGATTTGGAAATTAAGCATGTAAAGGGTACTGACAATGTAATTGCTGATTGCTTATCCCGTGTTTGAATATGTATATATATGTCACGTGTTTATTTGAATATTGTATGATATATATATATATATATATATATATATATATATATATATATATATATATATATATATATATATATATATATATATATATATATATAGACAAGTGTCCACTTAACCATTTTGTATTGAAAAGATAAATTTTGCCTTTATGAGTCAAAATCTTTCCCTTTTGGAATAGAGGTGTAATGAGAGTATAGGCCACTCGATGGCAGTATTTACCTTTTTTTTGTTAAGCCCAGACTGGAGATAAGTTTGGGCATGTTTTAGGCATGTCTGGGACAAGTCCCAGAGAAAAATAAAAAAAAAAAAGCCTAAAAGGTGGGAGGGGTCTGCAAAAGAGTATTTAAGGAATAGAATTGAGACTGTAAAGTGGTAGGAGAAATTGCAAGGAGAAGGATACATGTGACCAGACCTGTCATTCTGTTTAAGACCTGTGAACCTTATAGTGGATTTTTGCCTGTGTTAGAGCATTTTCCTCACCCAGGACATCACCAAGGAACCCAACCAAAAGGGACTGTAAATATTTCTGTTTTTCTTGTTAATCAATCTTGGTCATTGGATTAGTCAGTAGATTAGTTAGTTGTTAGTTGTTTTTGTTAATTAAATGTGTTTAAGTTTTAAAATTGTCTGTCATCCCCTGCTGTTGTGGATGTTGTAAACGTAATAACAAATTGGGGCCAGAACAGTTCTTTGCTAAAAACATGAAAAGATGGCTTTGAATTTGTGACCCTTGCACATGAATAGTGCTGATGACCCAATGAAGTCTCACTGCGCCACAAATGACTTGCATTCACATCACTTAAAATATAAGTTTTGGAGTTATTGTTTTATATTCTTGTTTTCCACTTGTTACACAATCGTTATAAAAATTAAAAATTATTTTCTAATACCTTAAATGTATGCTATAGCAGCTCAGTCCTTTGCGCAAAAGCAATAATAGATGCACATGCAGGTCATTGGTGTTGAAAATGTCAATATTTCACAATCCATCTTTAGAAATCTTGTGTCTTATACAACATGAAAGAAGAGCATAAACCACTAGATCAGGAATGGCGTACCACTTGAGAATGGCATTAACTGCCTATGGCGTTAAGTGGGATGCTACTCCTGATCTAGTGGTTAATGCTCTTCTTTAATGGTGCACCGCTGGTGCCATTTCTTTAGGAATATGCTGGTCTACATAAGAATCAACTGGCATATTCTCAGACAAGACACAAGGTTTCTAAAAATGGGCTCATTTTTTATCCATCAGTCATACAGAAATGGGCAATAGCTCATTATTTTTTAATGGGCCAGTACTGTACTTCTAAAGGTTTGTATTTGTTGGTTAAGTGTGTTTTTTTATGAATTAGTCTTGGGCTGTTCTCTGACGTAGGAACATTTTTTATTTGGTCTTGGAACATTTATAGAACAGTAGGCAATGACTTAAATAGGCTTAAGCCAGGCCGTACCAAGTCTAAATGGACAGCAAGAAATATCTAGCCTTTGTTAATTCTTCATTAACATTAAATGTTAGGGTTCAATTATACTTATCAGAACTTATGATAATAAAACTACGATTTCCCCTCTTAATAAACGTTTGTCTTATCATATCTTACAAAACATGTCCTAAGCACTCGATATGCTTGCCTACCTTGCCCTGTGCTTTGCCATACGAACATTATACTATTTCTTGTATAATTAATGTTAAGAAGCAAAAAATGAAATTTAATACGAACGGGTTTCTATTGTACAACTATGGTTATGCGGTCGGAGGCGACGGCTTGGGGTATATCCCGAACGCCCCAATCCTCCAATTCCTCAATCCTTGAATAGACCTTGAATAGACTTTCGTTTGAACTTAATTTCAGGTCAATCGGACAAATGGTTCTGAAGATATGACCAAAATGGTATTTTTCCATCACAAAGCGCCACCTGGTGGCAAATTACTGAACCATACAGGTATGATGTCATCATGTGACACGATGTGAGGTCATGGACCTTGCGGTTGCATATAGTTTCATGTCAATTGGACAAATGGTTCTAAAGATATGGCAAAAATGGTGAATTTTATGTGACAAAGCTCCACCTTGTGTCAAAATTTTGAACCAAACGGGTATAATGTCATCGTGGGACACATCCTCAGGTTGTGACCTTTCATTTGCACTTGATCTGAGGTCAATCGGACAAATATTTCCAGAGATATGACAAAAAAAGTGATTTTTCAGTTTTTGGCCCCCGGTGGCCAATCTCGAAATTGTACATTGTCCAAAATCGAATCAGTTCTTCCTCTTAATGATACTTACTTACATGCAAAACGTGAAATTTCTAACTGAAATATTACTGAAGTTATCGCGTTAAGACGTAGGGCGGCGCGGCGGCGGTCGGACCAATAAAAATATGCAGGGAAAAGCAAAACTGTCCACTCCTGGTCTGATTTTTAATTCGTCTCTGCAGGCTGATATGTCCCTGTCTCACTGTCACTTGTTTCAGGCCTCTGCATCACAAATCTGTGTTTGGGGGAGGGGCGCAGCGCAGCGTTAAAGGCTTAATTTTGATCGAACTTGAAGAATTCTGAGGCCCAGTTAACTCGCATACATCGTAATTAAAATGTCATGTAAATTATATATATATTCGGAGTTTATTGTTGAATAGCCTACATACATATTGACACATTTAGTTGTGAAACTAGCATAACACTAGGCTGCGGAAAAGTTCAATGTCTGCTGTCAATTCATTCTGGCTGAGAGAGGGATACATATATTAACACACAGATGTAGGTTTATATTCATATATAACTAGCTGCTTCCCGCTTTGTAGCACATTATTTTGTCGCTGTTAGATAGCATGAGGGAGAGAAGCCGTGTCTTTAATTGCCACTTGATTATTCTTGAATTGGAAAACGTATTAATCAAGGGAAACCATCTAGAATCAGTCAGGACTAATTTTTGTGAATAATTGCCATTGAATTTTCAGGTGTAATGCCAGCCCTGCGAGTGTTCAACTGTCAAATTTGAATTTGGGAGCTGTCAAGTTCGAGTAATCAGAAAGCTGCATTCGTGGATGAACGCGGTGCCCTCTCAAAAGCCTGGCTTTCGTGAAGGCTCTCTTATCACTCCCTCGGCCCCATCACAAACAATAGCCTGCTCGCAGGTTACCTCAACGCACGTTCGTAAGGACACTGCGGCTCCTAGCGGTGCAACCGGATATTGCTACACACATCAGGTTATACAAGTTTACCCTCTACCCGGAGTGAAATTGCCATTTTTTTTTGCGTGCATGACCGTTTTTCAAAAATCGGGCGACGTCAAGTCCTTCCTGGTGTCCAAGTGGATATTCACTCCAAATTTGGTGATAATCGGTTGAGAAATGTAGGAGAAAAACATGTACATACACACAGACGGACAGACATCGACCTCAAATATATTATAGATGTGTGTGTATATATATTTTTATTTGTAGATAAACTTTACAATGAAGTATTGAGATATTGGACAGAAAACCTGCATGTAGATGATACATTGATCATCTCAATTTCGTTATGACTTACTGTGACATAGTGGCAGCAACAGTGCTCCTTGAAGCGCAAGCACATGTCAGTGGCTTGAGCTCAAATCCATACTTTTGCATATCTGATTGCTGTACTATGAAAATTTAAAGCATTAGAAAAATTACCATAATCAATAGCTTAAAGCACCAAATCAGCAGTGGCATACCTTTAAAAATGGCATACCAGAAAAAACTAGGTGCACTCGTAGAGTGCAAACCTCCGTCAAGACTGCACAATCCAAATGTGCATGAGTGGGAGCAAAGTTGAGTTATCGCATGTGATAGGATTTCAAGATGGCTGCCGTGGCGGCCATATTGTTTCACTGATCGCGGTCAAACTCAATAGGGTCCTTCCTTGATGTAATTGCAATCCACCCACAAATTTTCTGACAAATCTGTGCATTACTTTTTGAGTTATCACATGTGAAAGGATTTCAACAAGGCGGCCATAATGTAGCAGTGATTGTGGTGAATATCGATATGGTCTATCCTTGATGTAATCGCAATCCACCCTCAAAATTTCAGACAAATCCATTCATTAATTTTTGAGTTATTTTGTTCACAAACAGGGGTGAAAACAAACTCCGCCCCAACTTAGTTGGCGGAGGTAAAAATGGAATATGCCGCTGTTGCTTGGTGGTTTATGCCTCCTTGAAACACCACCGAGTGTGTGTATATATAAACATGCATAAATGTAAATGTATATACATGTATATCTATATATCTACATATATAATACATGCATGCATACATACACACACACACAATGCATACAGATAGACATATCTAGTTGCATAAATTGCATCTACGGTTGTATAGCATCAGGATTATGTGGTGCAATGATATTGCATTCGGCTTATACACTGGCATTGTTTCTTGTCGTGGGTTTAAATCACGTTTCATCCATTTATGTACATTTTGAGAAAAGGACCTTGAACTGCTTAAAATGCTTTAACATGGCACATGACGTCATGAGGGTTGGCGCTCTTTTTAAAAAGAATGGCTTTTTTTCTTTTACACTTGTAAAGCACTTTGTTCTGCAGTTTTAACTGTATGAAAATAATAAAGTTTCATTGATTTGATTTAATGCTACACGCAAGTGTGCAGTAGGTGGCGGTATGCATCTAAATTGTTCGCAGTCAAAGAAAAAGAAGATGCGATGCTCTGCATTCGACTAGGCTAGACTAATGCTAACCAAGTTAGCCGATCAACTGCAATCAACTTCTTCCTGTAATATTGATAATGGGCTGCAACTTTCAGAACACTCAGACACACTGTACAAGAAAAGACAACTAAGGCAAATGTTTAGTCATAAGAATGTTTACTCTTTTCTCTGACACCCACACGTAATGCCGAAAGACCGCATAATACATAGGCCTATACATTCGTTTTCATAACTGGTAAAATTATATTGTCAATGAAAACAAAAGAAAATAGGCGTGTAGGCTAATGCACGGAATACCCCTCAGCCCGATGTCAAAGTTTTTGGAGACCCCCACCCCCCCACCCCCCCCAACCGCACGAAGGATAGCAATACCCGTCAGCCTTGAGGGCTGTGGGGTAAAAAACGGAATATACCAGTCTTAGACCAGAGGCATTGCACTAATGGAACCGGAATGCCAGTTTAAAAATCGTAATATACCACTAGGGAACTGGGATATTTTACTAAAAACTGGAATATACCCATAGGGAGCTGGTATATTCCACTCAGCCGCAAGTGTTAGATAGCAAGACTACATAGAAACAATGTTGATTTTCCATCTGAATCATCAGAATGGTTGACATTGAAATATCAATGATGAATCACTGTTACAATAGCGATGGAAACCCGACGTTGATACAGCAACATTTAAATAATATTAATTTAAAGTTATGATTATAATTGATTGAGCATCGATTCCTGGTTGACAGGGTGATGATACTAATGTTGAAAAGTCATTGAAAGCACATTGATCTATGGTTAGGTTGAAATCTCAACATTGTTTCAATGTTCTTTTTGATGAAATAACATTGAAATACCATCGATCTTTAATTAGAAAATCAACATTGATTCAATGTTAATTGGGGGTGCACGTCCAACGTTGTTTCAATGTCTTAACGTGACAAAACAATGTTGATTTAACATTGTTTCAATGACTCTTTGCTATGCCAGGCAACACTCTTCGTTCTCAGCGCTGCTGGAAATGAATGCGCTTGAAGTTCAAAACACTGTTCAGGCACTGCACTGGAAATCCCATTGCTTTATGCACTTTCGACATCCATGAATAGTCACTTGATGATTACAGCAATTTATTTGCATTCACTTAACACGCATTTAGGATTATTTGCCTCCCAAGCATTCCGTTAAGTTTGAGTAATTGTCATCGATCCCTAATTAAGTTTCTTTAATCGTTATTATTCTGTTGCTGAGCTCTGCTTGGTGACGGGTTTCACTCAGTTATGCTGTGATTAGTAAGCAAGATTGACCGAAACGGCAAATTGCATTGGATTGTAGTATCTGAGGATAATCGACCGGTTCAGGTTTCGAGCGAGATTATGCGACATTTGCGACGCGCGTGGGCAGTGAGAGCTTTGTAGGTCAGAAAAGAAAAAAAAAATGGTGACCAAATGTAAGCAAGCGTCTGTCAGCAAGAGACAATTTGGCCATAATTTGGGTCTGCGGACAGATTGAAGATTGAAAAAAGCAGAACCAATTGAGTTGATAGTGGAATAAAGTTGTACTTCCAATGCGGAAAATCTCAACACTTCTGACTGTCAACAACCACTAAGCGAGAGCTTTCCTGATTCGGGCTACTCGTTTGATCCTTCCGTTAATCCAATTCCTCCTGTGAAATTTCTCAATGGCTACAGCCACATAGTCGAAGGAAGTGGTTTAAAGGCATGAAACAGAGAGATTTGGAGAGTGCATGAATACTGAATTTTTTTTTGGCAGAAAAAAATGGGACCATTAACAAGCCAGCAGTCTGTGAGAGGAGAGCAATTTACCAAGACAAAGAGAAATATACCTTGCTTTAAATTTTCATTTCAAAATATGACATTGTATGATTCGTATGCACATGGATGTTATTTCACAACATGAGGTCTCAGGGTCCCTCTAAACCCAGAGGGCCCAAAGGTCCCTCCTGCAAAAATTGTTAGTCTGTCGTTGCACTTTCAGTTCTTTAAGATTCACATTTTTCTTGCCTCTTCCATAGACAACAGTGGGACAACTGTATTTTTTAAGAAGGATTGACAGTTTTTCGACAAAACACTATCTGCAAAGAAAACGGTATCATCATCATCACCAGCTGAAACAGAAAGCACCCAGTGATCTTGGCCATTGTGATGAATTTGAGCAGAAGTCACTTTCTCCGGAATGGGTTCAAATGGAAAGGTGAATGTCCAACGAAGAAGAGCATCATCAAAGACAGGGACGTGCACTTCGGAGACCATGGACACTTGGAAACTGTTTTGTAAGAACCTGAATGACTGCATTCATATGATCTGAAGTGAGGCACTTGCCACTCACCAAAATGTCTTTGTCTTCAACATTTAAACCAAGTTCCTGAAACCTGAACACATTCATCTCTACTAGTTTTTCACTCTCAATTTCACCTCTGACTAAATCGAAAATATCATCAGGAGAACAGAATTTGGAATTGAGATCCTCCAAATCAATCCTGGCAAACTTAAATTCAGAACGGAGTTTGTAATTACCTGTACTAGCAAGCTCACGCTGTATCTCTGCAATGTGAAAATTCTGCAAATAGTACAAAGACAAAATTAAAACATCGAGGGGAACTTCATGTGTGCTAGGTAAGGCCCGTATTCAGAAACGCCACTCACTCACTATATAGTGAGTATGATTGAATTTTAACTGGAGTGCGAGAATGAGATCGACCTACCACTAACCGAGAGAGCGGTCCCACTCCTCGCAAATTGCTATTCTCAAACGCCACTCGAGCATAACTGACAGTAGTGGGCACTGGGTACCGCAGGCGGTGCGTCGGCTGCTGCAAAGAGACGCTCAATCCTCACCCTTCAGTGCTGAATGACCTAACCTGTCGCAGTTTATTTTTCTTGATTCGAAAGTTTCTCAGACTAATTGGTAAAAGGACAACCAAATTTATTTTTGATAGCGTTGTCATACATTGCTTCACAAAATTTAGGTGTTTCTTTCGCTGCTCGCACATAAATGATGACGCAAATATCAGCATGTCTTCATAAATTCTGTGGTCGCGAGGCTCACTAAGCAGCAAGCTGTGAAACGTGCCACACATTTCCTTCTACATTCAGCGATTAAGAATGTAGAAAAGAATGGTGTCTCGCCTCGCAGACCAATCCACACGCGCCTCACGAGCCGCTGAGTGCAGGATTTTCCAACCCATCAGTAAAGAAAAGCCCGAGAAATCCAAATGCGTGAGAGCTGACAGATATGCGTAATTATGAAAACTGGCCACACCTGATAATTTTGAGAGTTTTTGGAGTTTTTGCAATGGTAATTTAAATGAATTGAAAACAGGGAAGTTTTATCGGTGCTCATTCAAACTTAACAAGTAGAACTGGCGACACATTATAATCCTTAGGATTTTTGGAGTTCAAGTAAATAAAATTTAATTAAATGATTGAAAACAGGTCATGTCCAATCATTATTTTTAAGGGATGATTTTTAGATTCCCCTATTTCCAGTTCACCAGTAGCCACTGGCGGGTACACAAATGCTAACCTCCAGTTCGCCACAGTGCAGTTCGTAAACACTGAAACCAGGTGGTCAGTCAGCAAGATACCGGCATCGTTATCATTATAGCTAAAATTTGTGTAGGTGCGATTGCGTCGAGCAGATGGCTGTAAATGATCCACAGATTCCAATGTTTTTAACCACCTGAGGGCGATGACAACGAAATACCTGCGCAAGTTAGTGCGGCTCAAGGGAGGTGTTCCCTGCACTCAACCTTCACTCAGAAAGAGACTCTATTTTCAGTGTGAGTGAGGTCTCTGAAATGAGTGTTAGGGCAACCTCTGACTCATTTAGTTTAACCTGACACTAACTAAGTTTTAGTACTCTCTCGCGCTCAATTATGCCGGGCATACACTGTGCGATTTTTTCAATCGCGGTAATAAGCTGCTGTTCATACTGTACGAGTGAATCGCAGGGGTTTAAACTTTGCAGCTCACGATTCCTGTTCTCACACTATACGGTCTCATGGTCTGGTGCGATGTCATTGCTCACACTACACGACACGTCGGACACGATCGAACTATGTGTCTGGAATTGAAGAAGAAGTAGAAGAAGAAGAAGAAGCTGGAAGCCGTATCAGTTTGCACATGCGCAGCTTGACAGATTGGGGTAAATTGGCTCGTGCAGCTGCTTCAACAGTGCGAGAGCCTCACGTAGGGCGACCAGGATTTCAAACAAGTTTGATTTTCTCCCGATCGATCGGGAGGTGTTAATCGCTTCTCGTTACTCCATATACACTACACGATGACAGATGCAAGATTGAGCCAAAATTCGGCCCGACTTCCAAAAAAGTCGTATGACTGAAAAATCGTGGCAAAAAGGGCCAAAAATCGCACAGTGTATGCCTGGCTTTAGTGTGAGTGTCGTTTCTGAATACGGGCCAAAGAATGACTGCCTTGAAGACTGCTAGCCTTATATATACCTCAGCACTCACAAAGAACAGAGATTATTGATTAATGGGATTAACGTTTCCTGCACTCAGAAGGATCATCGAAAAACCTGACCAGCACTCAAAGAGAACCTTGATTACACTCTCAGAGATCAAAGAGAACCTTGATTACACTCTGAGATTAAAGAGAACCTTGTTTTGTGTGACCTGCACTCGCAGAGAACTTTAAGAATTTGAATGTAGGCCTATGAAAAATATTTAGAGACAATCTTTCTGAGTTTGTTTCCAAATTTAATTTTGTATGCTTTATACTTGGTCAAGGCCTATGTTTTACTTTTGTTTTCAATTTGGCACTTGGAAATCAATTAATTTTTTATTGAGCTAACGAGGTGACTGTTTCTGAATCAGCAGAAATTCCGTCTCATAACATGACAGGCCCAACACCATGAACACCTGGTCCTTTTTAAAGTTCATAGTTTTTTGTTTGAGAGTCTCCCACTCAGACATGCATATCAGAGGGATCCAAAGGGAATGGTGACTCGTAATCACACAGACTACAAAGAGAACTTGGCTCACAAGCATGCTAATTAGCCAATTTTTAAAAAATGAGCAATTATTTCATGAAATATTAAGGATATTCTATACTATGAGGCAAATAAATGTTTGAATTCATCATGTTGAAGTATTTTTGCGGCCATTCAAAAGAAATCAGCAGAATCTGAATTCTACTGAAAACTAAATACCAAAATTCATCATTAAAATTTTCCTACTAATTCTTTGTTTTTTCAACAACTCAACTAGATATTGAAAAATATACACCTCAAGAATAACTGGTGAAAATTTCATCACAATATATTAAGAAGTAAAGAAATTATGAAGGAAAGTATAGATGGTTGTAGTTTTTCAGCAGAATGTTTTCAGCAGATTAGCCCTACCCACTTTGGGGTTTCATAAAGCAACACAGGTTGGACAATACTTGTGCGAGCACTGCTGCTGAATAACAGCAGTGGACAGTACTTGTGCGAGCACTGTAGCTTAAGGATAGCAGTGGACAGTACTTGTGCGAGCACTGTAGCTTAAGGATAGCAGTGGACAGTACTTGTGCGAGCACTGTAGCTTAAGGACAGCAGTGGACAGTACTTGTGCGAGCACTGTAGCTTAAGGATAGCAGTGGACAGTACTTGTGCGAGCACTGTAGCTTAAGGACAGCAGTGGACAGTACTTGTGCGAGCACTGTAGCTTAAGGACAGCAGTGGACAGTACTTGTGCGAGCACTGCAGCTTAAGGATAGCAGTGGACAGTACTTGTGCGAGCACTGCAGCTTAAGTGGATAGTTCTGAACTTTTCGGCCATGTTTCTTCTCTTTTCCTGCTGGTCTAAATCTGTAGCTTCTACACTGTGATGCTGAAGAATTAAAGTTGATTCACACAATCAATCGTAATTCAAATTTTATTTAAATTGAGTGCCAGTGGGCGGTAAGTTAAAGTTAATCCAATCGAATGAGACACAATAATTAGATAGATACTTGTGCGAGCGTTGCTGCTTAAGGTTAGCAGTGGATAGTCTGGACTTCTGGGGCCGTATGCATGGAGGAGGGATAACTTTCCCCCAGATAGCGCCTATCCTCCAGATAACTATCCACGGGAAAACCGCTGCGTGCTCTCCGTTTGCATGAGTCAAGGATAGGGTAGGGAATACTATCCCACATTTACACGCAAGCGCTATTTTTAGAAAGGGGGACACTGTGATTTACAGCATTCTGCGCGTGTTTGTACGGGAGTTCACGTAACACACTGAGATAATAACACATTTCTCGTTTTTGGCCGACAGGCACAATCGGGCTTATGCTGCGCTTAGGGTCATCAGTGGTGGTCTGTTGTGCATGCTTGCGTGAGTGCGTCCACAATTGTCGTTTCAGCGCGATTCAGCTTTCAGTTTTCCACGGATCCATTTTATATTTTATATGCATGTATATGGGCCCAAGATCTAGCCCCAGTTTGATTTTGGAGATGCTCTGATTCTTGGTTTGGCCACCAGGGAGCTTTATCTCCAAAATTTCAAACAGTTCAAGCTCCTTTCCACTACAAGCTAAGATGCTCAAATTTTTTGCCCCCTTGGCCAAAAGGCCCAAGGGGCTTATGCTATTCTCGGGGTCTTTAGTGGTGATCTGTCTTGCATCTGTACGTGCGTGCGTAAAATTTTGGCTTGTCTGCGCTCTAGCGTCTTCAGTTTTTCACCGAACCTTTTCATATTTCAGATGTGTATATAGTGTTCTAGACTAAGATCAATTTTGAACCCAATTGGACCGATACTTTGGCCAATAGGGGGCGTTCCATTTTGGCCACGTTTGGCCAAGCGGGCGCACTGGCTTTGCCACTATTTTTTAGTTGTAGAACAAATAGCTATTTTCTACAATGCAGCAGGTGTCAGTTGTTTCACCACCGAAGCAGCAGCGGAAAAGCAACTTTTCTGACACCAAATTCCGTGTTCTTTTGGAGGGAATCTCTGTGGAACTTTAATACATGTGCTGTAACGAACATAATTAAGACTGAAATTTAGACCCAAATTGCCGCAGAGATGAATATGTGCGGCTGCGCAGAACGCACTATTTCAGAATTGAACGAAAAGTGGAAGTCTCTTAAAGCAGCTCTACCAATCACAAAGCGGGACCAGTGGAATCCGTGGAATAAAGCCGCTATCTCGAGTTGAAACTGAGTATAACTTTATCCCCAGATGAGGACATGCAAATCACTTTAGCCTCGCTATCCGGGAGATAGTAGTCTCTATCCTTTGCATAAGTCACTTACTAACTTGAATACCGTTATGGCCATTGTCACAGCAGTGTGAGACAAGTATTATGCTAATATAGCTTGTCAGACAAATGGTAGCTAATTTAGCTAACAGTTCAATGGTACAACTTTGTATAATATTTGATAATTTATCCTGCTGAAAATGCCAGCTTTGACCAGGGTAAGATGGTCAGGCTGGTTTAAGCTGTGTTTTGGACAGTTTTAGCTGATCAACCAGCCCTTCACCAGCTGACTCCAGCTGAAAATACCAGCTTAACCAGCTTCGACCACCTTCAACAAGCTATAGAGACCAGCTACACCAGCTATGGCCAGCTAATAACACAACTCAGACCATCTTAAACCAGCTTAGAATTCTAGCTGCTAAAATTCTAAGCTGGTTTAAGATGGTCTGAGCTGTGTTCTTAGCTGGTCCTAGCTGTTGTAGCTGGTCTCTATAGCTTGATGAAGGTGGTCAAAGCTGGTTAAGCTAAAGCTGGTGAAGGGCTGGTTGACCAGCTAAAACTGTCCAAAACACAGCTTAAACCAGCCTGACGAGCCTACGCTGGTCAAAGCTGGAATTTTCAGCAGGGTACTTACCTTCCCTGAGTGTTGCAATGGCACCAACACTAATATAAACAGTAATGAAATAAACTATCCATGCTATTCCATTCTGTACTTAAATGTCCTATTTATAATTATTGCTATAGTAGAAGTAAACTAAAAGAGAAACCACCTTCACTATTATCGATGTCACTCATTCAAAACTAATGACACAGAAATGAATTCAATGACACCAATAAATTATACTCTAATCACCTAAATTAATTGTAAAAATAATGTAAATAAAACATCAACATCCTTGCTAAATTCTCAGTTTCTCTCCGTGTAGCTGTCTCTCCACAGTCTTCAACCTGCAAATACTTCAGTCTCCCCGGATTACCTATTTTTTATAGCATGAGACGAGATAACGTTTGAATCTGGTATACTGTATAGCATCAGGTTTTTCTTTAGACTGTTCATAAAAATTTAAAGATTAAGTCCGGTGTATTCATTTTTTTTTTTTTTAAATATGTCTGATGAATTAGTATTTGTCCATCAGTTGGTTTGTTTTGTATATTGGTATTTTGTCCTGAAAAATAATAGACTAAAAATTATTTATCGCTAGAACTGCTTAAACCTTATCGCGTAAACCTGTCAACCACTGCATCATGTTCTAGGAATGTTCTCTTCTTGTCGTTTTCAGTAATACCAAAATACAAACAAGTGGGAACATTGTGTGAAGAGCACAATGACACTCCTGGAGAAAGTTGGAATTTTTTATTCCCCAAACGTTAGAGGAACGTTCTGTGATTACATAACCTTCAGCTAACGTTCAGTAAATGTTAGTTTTTGTGAATCTAAACTTAGGAGAACCACAAGCTAACGTCACTTGAACGGTGCTTGTTTGCTGGGAACCTAAGTTGGCAAAAAGGCTTTCTAGCTAGCTAACGTTAGTATGCTTGATTAACTTGCTAGTTCTCTAGCCTAGCTAGCTAATAGTTATACTTGGTATGATATAAATGCTCGCGGTTCAACGCTTGCTGCGTGAGATAGTGAAATGATGGCTAATTTTGTTCATTTATTTTCTGTTGACTTCCATGTACCAAATATAGGTCAACAGTTAGCTAGCTAGGCAAGGGAACTAGCCAGCTAAGCGAGCGAAAATTAGTGTTAGCTAGCTAGTTATAAAGCCTTTTTGTTGACTTAGCGCTCACTCATGTCAAAAATGAAAACTGTTCTAGGTGTAGGTCCCCATAGTGCTTGGAGCACTTCTGTTGAGTTGATGTAGATATGCAGCGTTATTCTGTCGCATTTGCTTTTGCATGTTTTTGACTTTGTATCGTTTCTGTTTTTGCAGCGCGTTTCTCCGATTGGAGACGCTGTGGGTCGTTGCAGTGCGTTTGCCTCCGTCGGCCACCGTAAAATAAAGCCTTGAGGTTTGGAAGCAGGAAATTATAGTACTTTTACTTTGAAACGCTGCCCAGGCACTGCACCGGAAATCTTATTGGCATGACTACGTACGTCCGTATATTCCTCAATACATTCCTGAAGATCACAGCAATTTTGCATTCAGGTCTTTCGCGCGGTCAGGATCATTTGCTGTCCACGAGGTCTAAGCGTGAGTAATTTTCTGAAATCGATGTTACTGTGCCGCTGAGTTTTGACACGTGACGAGTTTCACTTATTATTGTGCTGTGTTAGCTTTGCACGATTAACCGAAACGCATTGGATTGCAGTATTTGAGGGGAATTCAGAAATTTTTGCTTCCAGCTTGTTCAACTTCATCTAAATGAGGGAAAGACAAATGTGCACATCTTTGTGAATTCAGCGAGATGACGGGAATAATAATGTCGTTACGTGTTCTTTGTTTGCAGGACTGACCACCGGACTTTCTCAATCTTCGGTCATGTGGTGATCCTTTAAATGTGCAGGAAAGTGTTTCCTTGGGCTTTTTATGCATTGAATTTGCCGAAATAACTAATATTCAATGAAATTACCCAACATTGTTCGCACATAGTCCATTGCTTGTATGGTTGATGTTCCATCGAGAGGGTTAATTTAGTTCTAAGTCACGGGAAAGAATTCGGTTTCCAACCTAATTTTTTGGCTTTTTATTTCCCAGAGCGATTTTTAAAGGCGGCGTCAGTGTTTTATTAGTGAGAATGGGGTTTATAATCCTGGGGTAATTTCAAGAGGAAGGGGCCTAGACGGCGTTTAAAAGACAATAGGAAAAAACGATCGACGATAGGCGCCATTCCTACTACCACACTCCTCTCCAGCTAGGCCTACCTTTCCTCTTCATACTGTCTCTATCGCGTTAGTCTTCCTTCGGGAAGCTGTTGACGAAGCGTGACATTATCAGGTATACACTATATTGGGGGCTCCAGCGAGGTGCGAATCCGGAACTTGCGGGAAGTGCTCTGATTATTATTTCTCCACAGCCAGCCGAGTTTGTTGGTGATAATCCACATTAGATTACAATTTCCCTTTAGCGATTAATGTAAGCTGCCAGTCAGGTGCAAATATATAATAATATTAATAAGGTTACGTCATGTTAATGTTCATTTCGATTATATAATTAAGTGGAGCCCGCTGATCCATTGACCCTGGTATAGGTAGCATAACTTGTGCGGTACAAACTATTGTTTGCGGTGTAGTTGGGCAGCCATAAGTTTGCACGTGTTTGTAAAATGGAAGTCGAAGGCACGGAATCGGTAACACGTCAGATAATTACTTCTGAATGTATGAAAAGGTCGCGTGATGACCAGCAACATCATCCTACTACAAACACGAGTGCGCCAAACACGCAAGCTGCGTGGAATATGTGGCGCCTGTACGAGATGCTGGGGACACCAGAGGCCACTTTTGAATTCTGCCAGAAGAGGGGCCTGATTGCCACCGCTCCGGTTTGCAAGCGATGTCGCAAAGCTCTTTCGTGGTATGCAAAACCGTATTGTCGAGAGGGCTTTGTATGGCGTTGCTACAGCCGGAAATGCCCCAGTCGGACCTGCGACCGCAGTATTCGTCGTGGCACCTGGTTTGCCGATAGCAAGATGTCGTTGCGGAAAATCCTGGTGCTCACGTATTGTTGGGCGAAACAGATGTCGAACAAAGTGGCAATAACGGAATCAAGCGTAGATAATGGAGTCACAAGTTCTGAAACTGTAATCGATTGGTTCACTTTTTGCCGTGAAGTTTGCTTTCATGTAATAAAGCAGAACAGCACCACAGCTATAGGGGGCCCTGGTAAAGTGGTTGAAATAGACGAAGCCAAATTTTGCCCACGCAAATACGGTAGAGGCAGTGTGAGAGATGTGAAGTGGGTATTAGGTGGGATTTGCCAAGAGACGAAGGAGGTTTTTTTAATTGAGATGTCAAACCGGGATTCAGCAACGCTAGCAACCCTTGTAAAAGAATATGTTGCTGCTGGTTCAACAATCGTGACCGACTGCTGGCGGTCATATGATTGTCTCTGTCAAGAAAATTTCCACAATCTCCTAGTAGATCACTCTGTGAACTTTATAGATCCTGGCTCTGGTGCCAATTCTCAAAATCTTGAGCGCCAGTGGTGGAAGATCAAACAATCCCTGTCGAGTGCTCACTGCAACGAAGGCTTTGGTTTTCACCTATCCGAATACATGTGGCGACGCAAACACAACGGCATTGACCACTTCGAGCAACTCTTGAAAGACATATCGCTTCTCTATGTACCACTCAAGAGCTTGTAATATTTTGCCGCCACTCTGTAGGCTCCTGCTGCGGCAGATGGCAGATGATGAAATTGACAAACAACTGGAACCTAACCTAGTACCCCTTACCATATAGTCCCTGGCCCGAACTTGCCTTAGATCCCAGGCCCTTACATACCGCAGGACTCGGCCCAGAACGAACCTTAGGACCCAAGGAAAGCCCTACCTGCTCACCAGTCCATTACTCCAATGTCCCAAACGCAACCCCAATTCTGTCCCAATCATGCTATCAGGCTCTCGTCGAGCTCAAGTCCACTTATTATGCAAGCACTGCTCCAAATGTGACCACACAGGACTGACGGCTTTGTACTTGCGCGTTCAAAATGCTCAGACGAACACCATGGGCTAAGTGTGCTCACTGCAACACTATTGCACCCTTGGTCCTCCTTTGATTCGAAATGGTGCAGGCTGCATGCATATGCTTGTTTAATATTGCGAATGCATATGCTGCACATGCCCTCGCAACCTGGTGTCATCTCTAACGTGGCTGCTGGCGTTTTATGCTATTACCTCGTATAGTAGCACTAGAAATTAAACTCTACATTTTCTTAACTGGATATAAACTTAATGTTTTTACTCACCCTAATATTTCTGTGGGTACCCAAACATCAAGGTAAGCAGAAAAAGTACTGATCTCATGCTGTATTTGTAGAAGTTGAATATGGAATTCTTTCCAAACCAGGATTTATAGTAATCCTCAGTACAGGAACGATGGGGCGTCTTCAACACAAGCTTCTTTTTCTGAAAGTATGCACCCCTTTGTGTTTCCTCTCTCGCAGTCTGGTCCATAAGTATTTGTACAGTGACATAATTTTAATGTTGGCTTTGCACTCCACAATACTGGATTTGAACTGAAGCAATCAAGATTTACTTGAAGGTTAGGCTTTGATCTTCATTTTAAGGGTTTTGTCAAGAACGCAGTTTGAAGTTTGTTGGAATATCAACCAATTTAAGTTCCATCCAGTGAGTTTTGATGCCTCTCACTGAATCTTTGAAGTTGATGAATGGTCCTACACCAGAGATCGTCAACTTGTCCTGAAGCCATTGTCGGCAGTCACTTCATCAAAAACCCAAGGGAACCAATTCCATTGGCAACCATTAATTCCCGCACATGACCTTGTCACAGATGAGGTGCTATGTTTTGGATCATCAGCAGTTCATTCCCTTCACCATACCTTCTCCTCTGGTCATTCCAGTGCAACTTCCTGTGGCTGACATTTAGATGGTCGCTTGGCGCAAAATCAAAAAAGTAGATATGCAGTCTCAGTTTTGAAAGACCATACACTTGATTTGGCATTCTAACGAAGATGGCAAGCACCGTGGTAGCCAAATTTCGTTTTTGAAATGGCCTCCGCGTCGTGCCACTGTTTCTTAACTGACAGATCTAGAGTGACGTCATTGCGGTTACTTCCTGTGTGAACTATGCAGTTTCAGCGCGGAAGTCTCTCACTGAACTTTTAAAAATGCCTTCTCGTATTTCTGCGGGATGTTCAAATTATCCTGGTGAGTCTGATTCTGTTTAAGTTTCTGAAGGATGATGAACTGTAAATCAATTGACAAAGTGCAGAGAACGAGGGCAAACTGGAGACCAAGCAATACGTCAGTGCTGTGCTGAGACCATTTCACTCGCGATTGCTTTGAGCAGACCCCGTTCCTTAAGGAGAGTTTTGGCTTTAAAGTTCAGCACAGAAGAGTTTTGAAAGAAGGAGCTGTCCCAGCAGTTTTACCGCACGAAATTGGAAGGAAGAGCGGCGGAGGATGAGTCAGCGGCTGCCAAAGAAGGAAGTAGCTAGGCCATCACCAAACTTGGCCCAATGAGGGTAAGTCAAGTCTTGTTGACTTTTGAGGCATGTGGATTATGGCAGGTTTTTGTTACCACCTGAATGACCTAATACATGAAGCGATGAATGATGGACCTAATATCACATAATTAGTTTGGGCCATGCATAAATCATCTTTTTTTCTTTCTGTAATGAATGGTGCTCAGTTAAATTAACCATTTTAAAGGTCTCATACAGAGAAAAACCATGAAAAAATAATTTTTCTTGCTTTTCTAGGTCTACTTGGCTGTCGTAAGATGAATCCATTTTTATTCTTTTGAATAGTCCCCACCATTTTAATTTTACGAGCCTCTACCAAATAGTTGAGAAGACCGTAGAGGGTGTCACTTATTTTATATACTCTAGATGGGAAAAAGAGAGACTACATGAAATCACAGAAAATTTTACCAGTTTTATTTGGATTTTGATTGTTTGCATCCCATGTCTCAGGATAAATTTTATGCATTTGTGTATTTATTTACTTATTTGTTTATTGATTTATTCATGTAAATACCCACAAATTGCATGAAATTCCCCATAAATCCAGGAATAATCCAGAAACATATTTTATGTCAAAATGGAAGAATAAAAACAGTGAAGATGGTTTATTCTTCATCAGTACATGTACTACATTTGCCATTATTATATATTTAGTATGAAACACAAAGGTATGGAATGGAATATAACAGATGTATTCATCATTTTATTGAACATGAACATGGATCATTGACAATAGACTTGTCTTTGAGTAAACAATCATATTTTCAGGCCTCCATTTCTCAACAGTAAAATATATCACAACATATCCTTTTTTAGCTGCGACCAAGCAGCTCTACGAACGCTTCTGTCTGTCTGTCTGACACCTTTTTCACCATGTTCCAGTTGCCGTATCATGAAATTTTCAGGAGTTATTGACCTTCACCAAAGTGATGTCCATGCACAAGGTCGAGCTCAAAGGTCAAGTTCACAGAGGTCACGACCTTGTTTGCGAGTTTTCGCGCTGTAACTCCAGTTAGAATTCATGGATCGCTATGAAATTTTGGAAATAGCTTCTAGGCATAGAGGAGGTATTCCCTGTCATTTTTCAAGGTCATCCGTCAAATCCCAAGGTCACACAGGTAAAAGTGTCAATTTTGCCCGATTTGAAGGTTTTCGCACCGTAACTCAAGTTTAATTCAATGAATGGCTATGAAATTTCAGAACAAGCTTCTTGGTATAGAGGTGGGGTTCCCTATTCATTTTCAAGGTCAAGCTTCTTGGTACAGAGGAAGGGTTCCCTATTGATTTTCAAGGTCATTTGCCAATTTCGAGGTCACACTTGTACAAGAAACCACCAGTCATGGACACAAGGCCACGTGACGGATGCTAGGCCAGGTCGCAGCAATTGGATCCCTCTGATCTACTTGTTTATACATATATAAAATCTTAGACTTGAGAGCCCTGCCTCCATTCATTCATTCATACAACCATTAAAATTCAGCGTTGGCATTTAAAACCCTCTACAGTCTTTTCAACCGTTTGGTTGAGGATGTTTTCAAAAAATTATTGGCTCATTCCATGCCAAATCCCTTAATGGAGATGGTGAGGTTTAGCTCAATTTTGCTCAAAATTTGTGTGAATTGGTCGTGACCCCAAACCCCCAAATCTCAAATTTCAGCTCAATCGGACCTTCCAGTGCATAGTTACGGCCTTCTGTTTTTTGTAGATATGTCGCAAAAAATTGGAGTTGCCACAAATTCAAATTGCCATATCTCCAAAATTACTTGACCAATTTTCACAAACATGGTATTCTTAGAAAGGGACTCACACAAGCATTCCAAATCTGCCATTTTAAACTCATTTTGGTAACTCTGGGTGTGATGAATTTTTGACCTATATTATGACCTCAAAATTGACCTTGAGGGTTGTGTGACCTTGAATTTTTTAACACCAAATTGCACTGTGTTATTGACATTCAATCTAACACAGTAGCCTGGTAAGGTCGGTCTGCTTCTCATCTCTTCATAATTATTATAGGCTACATTTTTGGTCAGTTGGCTGAATAAAGGGCTTGATTGCAAGTTATGCAAAGTACACGGGAATTGATTTTAGGTAAGCTAATTATGCCAAGGTGATAGAGGCTGTCCAACCTGGCTGGTAATGAGCGGACTTCAAATCAGTTTTCCTCCCGGAAGCATTTCAAATGACTGCATTAGGTATGAGTCATAGAGAAGGTAATAAGCAAGCTTGTCTGCCTGCCTCATAATGGCTGTTACTTTTATTGTGCCTAAAATAATTGCATGGGATTAATCGAGCAGCCCTGACATGGAGCTTTAAAACCTTTTTCTAACCAAGCAGTCAGCGGAGCTTTTTTAATACTGAGTCGTCCGGCGTATGCCTGCCTGTCCGGCATCAACTTTTCACTTCAAATTTGAATATCTTAAATTGATAACTTGTTTTCTTATTTGGCGCGAGCCTTCCTTATGATATTCTGAATATTCACTCTGAAAATGAGAAAATTCTACATCCCAGTTTGAAAAATTCAGCATTTTGGACTTAGAAAATCGGTGTTTATGCTCATTTTTTCAGTCTTTTATTAATCTCTAAAACTGTCTAACTTTTGTCTAATTTGTCTTGAGCCTTATGATCTAATCCTTTGCGATAATTAGAAAATTCTACGCCCTGGTTTTTGAGAAATTCAGCATTTTTAACTTAGAAAATCAGTGTTTGTGCTTGTCAAATCAGTACTCCTACTGCTATCAAAATAATGCACACACTACATGCTTCTAATCCAAAAAATTCTGACACAGACCCTTCCGGCTCTGATGAAACAAATTTGCGTGCCCTTGTGGTTTGGGGGGAGAATTGCATCGATGCCAAGAACTTCAAGAAGGAAATATTGTTCCGCCAAACCAAATTTCAATTTGTTCAAATCAATATGATAATTTGCTAGCCAGTACGCTAACGCATTTCACCAATAAATTAATACATTCAAGTTTCTAAAATTACATGTTTTGACTTTAATGGCAAAAACTGCTGGCGTGCTCGCTAGCAAATTATTCATCACAGCAAGTAAACCGCGAACTAGAAACTAATGCTGGTGATGGTTATTGGTTACCAAGTTACTGTATATTCCATCAAGCGTATCTGACCAATCGTGAAGCAAGAAAGCTGTATCACACGAGATACAGGTTTGGTATCACGCGTGGGTTGTAGCTATCCACCGATTTTATTGAAATTTTTTGTTAGAAAGTGCTAAGTCTAAAGAATTGGGTGGACTGGTGCTCCCCTATATTTCAACATTATTATTGGGCGGCCAATGCACGAGCACTTGTATACTGGCAGCAAGCTTATCTTGTAGAAAAAAAGATAAAAGATGTGGAAAAGGCTGTTCTGATGCATCTGAAAAAGGAATAATTTCATTCTTTTACATCCGTCATGTTTAAAATGACACAAAAAATAAAAATAAATCATAAAGACGAAGGAAGGCTAATAACATTCATCATATCATCTTTAGTTATATAGGAATTCATGGTAAAAATATAGTATTGTTACATGACTGGCCACATGCTCAAATAAGGATGTGAAAATAAGCAATTTTTAGAAAATGGCAACTCAACCAAATTACAAAAAACTGTTCTGGCTCTAATGTAGTGATAAATGTGGTTGTCCTCTGTCAAAAATTAGAGCAGAAAAAATTTCATTGCTTTATCTGATACACCCTTTGAGTTAAGAGAGCTCACAGGATGCCGTGATTTCTGATTTTTGGCGATTTTTAGAGCCTTGTGAGAAGAAAAGGGTACAAGCCACAGCAAATCTGACAGAATTTTCATAATCTACTGAAAAAGTTCGCGTATGATATTTGATTTCAATGCTGTACATTGGAAATGCTTGGAGATGTTCTTGCTTGAAGTTGCACCGAGAAGCAGGTTTGGTAAAATGGGGGGGGAATCAAAATTTCCAGGGGCTGTAACCAGCTGGAATGACCCTGGATCATGTTGTTCCAGATCATCATTCTGGATTAATTTTGTGGATCACATTATACTGCATCACAATTTCCTCTGACAGTGTTAAAAGGATTGTGACCTCTGATGTACTGAGGGGAAGGAAATTTGTTGGTTGTTAGATTGCTTGGTGGTAAGCTGATTGCAAATTGCAATAATTTATTTCAGTGTGGTTCTATTGTTAAATGACACACATTGAGACACCAAACTGGTTCGCAGCATATTCTGGTTACCAACTGTCATGTGTTAATATTGCAATAGTTTTCTAGGATTTCTGAAATTAAGTTATGACATGAACATTTCACTTATCCTCACCGGAGCTCTCTTGGCCACTAGGCCTCTTGTTACTTATTCTTTTGCCAGGACCAGTCATTCAATCACGAGTCATTTTTTCACATGGCGCTTTAAAACCGTTTTCTAACAAAGCAGTGTTGAATCTTCTCAGAAGTAATTTATTTTCTGTGTCAAAATTAGCATCTTTGGCTACTGCAGGAGGAGCAGTTTGATTAAGACTAAATCCCTTCCCCTGTTCCCCTCTAGGAGCTGCACTTGTGCACACCTTTGAGCAGCAGTATGATGCAGGCAGGAGTCTGTCTGAGACAGGACACTGAGACAACACTACCAGAGCTCACTGAGCAGCACAGGATCAGACAGAAAGAAGAGGAACTCAGTGGACTGGAGTCTGTCCACATGGTAGAGTCAGAGACAGAGTGTGCTGCACCAGGACTCAACACACTGGAGCCAGAGTGTGTTACAGCACACAGTGGGGTCAGTGATGTACACCACACACACACATCACTGATTAAAACAGAGACTGATCTGGGCTCCACACACTCTGGGCTCCACACACTCTGGGGATCTTAAGATGGAGAGCCTATTAAATGTGCCCAAGTGAAGTGTGAATCTGGAGTGACTTTAGTGAGTGACCTCATGAACACTGTTAAGACTGAAGCTGCTGGTGATCTTGAAGAACCGACTGAGCCATGGCAATGTGCTGGAGAGCCAAACTCTAGCTGCAAACCTGAGGAGACCCATGATCTACTGACCCACAGTGGGGACTTCAATCATCAATTTCAGAATAATCAGCCCATAATTGTTCTTGAAAGAGTAAACAGGAGGAACAAGCCTGTACTTTGCCGGGGGAGGACTGGGAAAACTGTGCTCAAGGTAGTAAATTCAATTGCTGAGAGTGGAAGGGCTTTGCCTCAATCTCATTTAAAGCAGGACCTTCGTACTGGTCAACAGTCTCAAATGTTCAGTGTGGGAAGCGTCTTGCCTCAAAGTATAGTTTGAAACGCCACCAGAAAAGTCATATAGGTGAAAAGCCGTACAAGTGCTCAGTGTGGGAAGGCTTTTTCTTGTAATTATGCTTTAAAGAGGCATCTGCAAAATGCATACAGGTAAAACGCCTTATAAATGTTCAGTGTGGGAAGTATTTTGCCAGAAGGGATTATCGGTCTGTTCACCTGAGGGTTCATACAGATTGAAAGCTCAGTTTCTCTCGATGTATGAAGAGATTTTCAGGTCTGTACAATGGCACATGCTGATCCTGGACATGAATGCTGTATGGGAAGGTTTTGATTATATACCTGACTTTACTGTGCACTTGAGAACTTTTAGTGGTATAAAGCCCTACCAAATGTTCTCTGCGCACACAGGGCTTTTCCCGAGCAGGTTTGGAAAAAGGCCATTCCGGTTTGATAACCCTGGCAATTGGTGAACTCTGTGCAGATATTTTGTGATTTTATTCAAAAATTAATCAGCTTTGTCATACGGATGAAAAGCCCTTTATTTGAATTAAAATGTGCAGTTTTTGAATGTAAACCTAATTGCTTTGAGAATTAGTTTTGATTGTGGCTCAGCAGTGTCCACAGTGCAGGAAATATTGTTGAATTTCTTGAGCATTCCTCCAGATTTAACGGCCCATCGTATTATATTCTGGCATAAGTGGGGATGCCTTGTGGCTAACATGTCAGTCTTTGACCCGGAAGGTCGGTGGGTTTAGGCCCAATGTTGCCACAATGAGATCAGTGTGGGGCTCTTAACGCTTTCCCAACTGAACTGCCAGATCCTGGTCAGATATGATGGATGAGGAAGATTCTGACTTTCTGCAATTGTATTACGGATTGCTTTGTGTTCTACATCTAAAGAGAGCTAAAAATCTGCTCTTTTTGATGATGCCCAAATATGGCAATGTTTATCTGCTGTCGGAATAGTTTGGCTCCTGGAAGCATGTGACGGCATTTTGTAGAAAAGTTCTTTGTTTACGGTGGCTTGCTCTCGGCAAAAGTAGTGTATGTATTGCAACCTGTTTGGCTTTCGCTCAACATCACTAAAAACATTGATGAAAGACGATGGAAAGTGGTCCTGAAATGGTATCTTGTTTGGGATCAAAGTGGATGGAAAATAATCATTTTTAAGTGTCTTTTAGTAGCCTTGTTTGTTAGTTTTAACTAGTATTTTTAAAAATAATTTTTCCTTTTTTTTTTTTTTTAACTCGCATGTCCACTGTCGGTCTTATGTTAGTCAGTGGGATTTTACTCTGAATTTTTTAATGGTCTGTATCTCAAGTAGAATGTGTTTGTTTCAATTATGTTTATCCATGTCTTAAGTTTTATTATTTTACCTGCCATAGACTGAAAAAGATGGACGCATCACTGGGGTCTTAAAAGTGAAGCCATTGTGGAAATCGCTTAAAATTGCATTCTATTTAATGGCCAGCAGATGGTGACATCAGTGGTTGCAGAAGTTCCATGCCATTGAAGCCTATGAGGAAATGACATACTTTCCCACCTGATTTATTTATTTCAATAATGATTTTCCACATTATTTTAAGATGTATCGCAAGTTTCAAGTCTCCTTTGATATAACATGATCATTTTTGCAAATTATGGTCCCAAATGGACTAGAAGAAAGGATAAATCTAGATATGCCTTAGGGGCGTGGCTATCCTCTGACCCTCATCAGATATGGTCAGATTGACCTGTAGATCCACCCCTTTCTCCTCCCTGGACCTTCAATTCACGCTCTCGTCCAATAGGAATCACATCTGGTTCTAAAATGACGCTGTTGAAATGGCCAAAATCGAGGCTTCCTAAACTGTATGCTGAAACCAATGGGTGACGTCACTGTTGCTTCGTCCATCTTTTGATAGTCTGTTACCTGCATTGTTTTTGTAGCTGCATTTTCTGAAATGGCTCACATCTTGTGCAGCAAAGTGAGCTTCAACTTGGGATGAAATGTGTTATAGTTTTGCTTGCTGCCTTGCTAATCTGCATTGCGAATATGAGCTTGACACAACAGGTTTGTTTGTTTGGTTTGAGGAAAAATAAAGTAGAGATTGATTTCTGCCAGCTCTACCCAGTAAGTCCTTTTTTGGACAGCCTGTTTTATCTTATCTGTCAAGGATCTTTTTTTCATTTTCTGTTCATTGTCATGTGAATGTTGAGAATTTTTGATTGTGGATAAAATGCTTTATTCATTCCAATGTTTTCTGATTTGCTGTACTCATTTGTAATGATGGGTTTTATTCATTTTGATTATAAAGTAGCAAATGAATTCTCACACGGTCAATGTTTGTTTATGAAAAATTTAATATTTTTGTTCTTCAGGGTAGTTTTAAACTGGGAGATGAATGAACTGAATTCATCAACTTTTTTTTATCACTTCTGATTTAGGTATGAAATGAGACCCCTTTTTCTTGAAACCCATTTGTCAATTGTCTACTCAGGAGATGATGGACATATGTGCCTTGAATCCTTAGATTTCGGACAAAGATGTGCTTTATCTTCAGAGAAGAGCCCTAACTGGGTGAAAAAGTAGAAGTGGAATGACCAGATGTACTTCTGTGTGAAAGGACAGTTCCATCTCTGTCTAGCTCTAGTTTTGGGCCTGGCCAAGCAAGTAACTCAGGGGCGTCTTACTGCTCTCTCACATAATTACCTATAACTTCTGAACTATTCTTCTCAGAAATGCAGTCCATAGATTTTTGGAAAGCTAACAAATAGGGGAATATGACCCAAACATTAAATAATGGGTTTGAAGTTTTTCATTGGGATTTTAGTACCTATGAACCCAAGGTAACTCACTGATGTCAAATTGGCATCAAAAATTTTACTTTTTTAAAAAAAAATTTTATTCTCTAAACCCAGGCAGCATGCACCCAAAGCAATTTGAACAAAATTATTTCTGCATCCTGTTTAGAAAGTGGTTAATTAAAATGTCTGTTCATTAGAAAATCAATTAATTGTTTAAAAAAAAAAAAAAAAAGATATGGAGAAAAATGTGAAGCAAGGTCTGGTAAATCAGTGACAAAAGTTACTCCATTTGTACTTTTTATTCTCTATTATACACAATTATTTTATGAATACAGGAATATGTTACATTGATAGTTGTATAATTGCATACATTTTTGAACATGAATACAATAGTACAATTTAAATACAATTAAATCATGTTCTAATAACTAATCTCTAATTTTCCTACATTTAGGACATGTATACAATTACTTAAACCCAAAAATAACTCAACATAATTAAGAAATAAAAAATTGCAAAACAAATTAAAATGGAGGGAAAAACTTTTTTTTTTTGCGCCAAAAAGATCATGCCCTGGGAAAATACCCCCAGCTATGTCTTCCATGGGGAACTAATCAGAAAAACGTTTTTAAATTCTGAAAATATAAGCAATTATCAATCCAAAAATGTATATCAACATTAAATGAGAGAAGATTTGGGCGAGATGTCAACATTTGCTCAGCCAGACCCAACTAAGTTTGCGGTTATATTGATGTGCCCCCAAGTATCGCCATCTGTAACATTGAAGAAATGTCTAGGGGATATTGATCTTACATTTGACCTTCTTTTTGAACTCATTGGAAGCCAGTCGCGCTTTTTTTTTTCTCTTTCTCTTTGCACATTTAACCTTTTTGTATTTGCCAGTAATAGCTTTTTCTCTGAAACTGCTGATATGACTAGCATTCTTGCGTAAAAAGTTTGTTCCTTCTCAGTGACACTGATCTTCAAACAAATGTTTTTTACTCCAGTTACTTTTTGGAAACCTTACCTCCTTACCACAACCAGCACATTTATAGGTAAGTGCTTTTCTCAACTACCCAATTTAGTCCGGCACCACCACAATTTATGCAGGGGAAAAACCACACAGGTGTTTACATTGTGGGAAGTGCTCAGTCGGGGGGCCATTGCCTGCACCCGCCCCCCCCAAATGAAGGGGGTGGGGGTTCATTTTATTGAAAATCTATTTGATATTTGGAGCTATAGAATATGATGCTCCAATGGGCCGCTGCTAGTAAAATTTACCATGTGGGCCGGCACTGAAATTTTTCCTAACTTTTGCTTTCATTAATTCTTTCAGTATTCGTATAGTATGTACTCATACTGTATTTTTGATGGGTCTTACCAGCCCGTGGTACACAGAACTCCCAAGAAAGAGGAAAATCAGGGGGCATGATTGACAGATTGAATCAAAAAGCAAGGAAATAACATTCATTTTTGGGATGATCACCGCCCTTGCTTACACACTAAGCATGCCAAGTTTCATTATGATGAATTGAGTGCCTTGTGAGGTATGACCTCTCCGTGTTTGGGTGCAAAATGAAATTTTTATTGGAGATCCAACTTATATCATCTATAAGGTTGACATTTATGGACACACAGGTATGATATTAGGTGCATGAATACAGAAGTTCACTGGCAATTAGACCTCAGCAAATTTTCTGTTCTATCTCCTTATTCAGAAATGAAGCCATTAAAAATAGGAAAATTGCAACTTTTGCTATCGTTTGAGTCCCAGGGCACAAGAATTATCACAACAGAATGAATCAACATTGTTTCATCAACAATGGGCCGAGGCCCATTGGAACTTTGTTTTCTGTAGCTAAAAAAATGATCCAAAGATCTAACGGACTTTCAATAAAATGAGACACCCCCCCCCCCCCCTTCTTCCAGAGGAGTACCACACGCTGCCGCACCCCCCCCTCCAAAAAAAAATAAAACTTCAAAATGCAATTTAAATTTATTCCGCTCATCTCTAAAGACAATAATTGCCATACTCGGCAAACTTTAAGTAAATTCCATGGCGACAACTTTGAAATTTGGGTGATTTCACATGGAATGACCCTGTAGTGATTAGCGGGGAGCCATGACTCAGTTGGGGATTACAGAGATATTCCTTGGGGAAGATTGATGTGGATGAATTTAATATGGCATGTTACAAGCGTATAAGAGAGGATGGATCCGATTGTTGGACAATTGGGTGTAGCACTGAGAAAAATATTCACTTTTTTAAACCTGCACAAAAACGGGAACTGGTCATGCTCAGTGCATATCACGAGATGGGCGCGATCACACTGGCGCCCCAGTGGTGGAGCTAGAACTGGGAATTGGGGGGCGGGGGCACAGACATGTCCCTTTATGACAAGTTAGTCCTGGCTAGTTCTGAATCATTTTCCTTTATTGATGCGTTTTCCAATTATCGTAATTTGCAACTGAAGACATGGTTTCTCTCCATATGCGATCTAACCGCGATGAAATTATGGGTGTTATTTTCAGTACAGTGGCGGAGTGAGAACTGAGAATTGGGGTGCACAAAACATTTGTTTAAAATAATTATTAGTCCTGACCTGTTCTCAGTCATTTTCATAATTAACAGAAGGTTCACTCCGAGAGCACTCCACACTTAACAGGTGCTGCTTGTTCTCCCCGATTAGGTAAGACGACAATCATTCATCTGGAGGCGTATTTGCTGTACTTAAATCTACATTATTCAAAATTGCATATCTGTCAACTCTGAGCTGCATGCTTTTTATAGCCTATATAACTGCCCAGTGCCAGTTTTTTTAATTTTTTAAATCAACCCACGTAATAACGAGAGTGAAAGGCGATATTTCAATGGAATGCAGACCAGTTCAATCAATGCGAGGTATTGGCCTATTAATAAGTAAATAATTTTTCTGTACTGAATGTAGCCCATGATTTCATCGCTGTTAGTTCGCATATGGGGCGCCAGCGCAATCGTACCCGTCTCGTGACATGCACTGCATGCTGAAAAATTGTAAATTGCTTTATAAAACTTCTGAAAAAAGGTCAACTCATTAGCTATGGGGTCATTCCGTGCAAACTCACCTAAATTTCAAAAACCTCCCCAGTTCACCTCAGATTTTGCTGGAAAAATTCTTAAATTTAGATCTATATAACTCTACCCACCATGCAAAAGATTAGCTTTCAATTCCTCATAGTTTAAAAAATATAGGCCTTTGAAATTTGGCCTTAAAAATGCCACAAGTGGAAAAACGCATTTTCTTCCAACTCCAGGGGCTTATAATTTTATAATGGACTCTTTTAGAAAGCTAGTATCGCTAATATTTACTAATTGGCATCCAAATTTTTAAATTATGGCATCAGATAGCCTCTGGGATACATATTTCTCACTCTGTAGGAAGCTAAAAATGGCTTTTCGGTCAAAATGAGCTAAAATAAGGTGAAACTATAGGAGCCCTCCTGAAAATATGGAACAACTTAGAATTTTTTTCCTCATAACACAGTGATTATAGGGTTATTATCTATTCACATTATCTATTACATTTCTGCCAGGATAACACTGTTAGGTGATGAATTATAACCCATGCCCTTGCCTCGGAGGGCTAGAAAATGGGCCAATTTTGTCTCCTGGTTTGACCATGTGGCTAGGATTTAGGACAGGGGTGTCAAACTCAACCGTAAACGGCCTAAGAGGCTGCAAGTTTAGTTAAAACTTTTATAATTTAACACCTAACAGTGTTTTTCCTGGCAGAAATGTACATGTTTCTTGAGTTTAGCCATTGGAATTTCATCCCACTCTTGTTTAATACAGGCTTCCAGCTGCTGGAGAGATTTGGGTCTCCTTTGATGAACTTCTCATTTAATTACGTGCCAAATGTTCTCAATTGGTGAAAGATCAGGACTGCCGACTGGCCAGTTCAGCACATGGACTCTACTATTACAAAGCCATGCTGTTGTAATAACTGCAGTATGTGGTTTTGCATTGTCCTGCTGAAATACACAAGGCCTTCCCTGGAATAGATGTCGTCTGGAGGGAAGCATATGTTGCTCTAAAACCTTTATATACCTTTCAGCATTCATGGTGCTTTTTAAAACATGCAAGTGTCCCACACCATATGCGTAAATGCATCCCCATACCATCAGAGATGCTGGCTTTTGAACTGAACGCTGATAACAGGAGGGGTGGCCTTTCTCCTCTTTAGCCCAGTGGACACAATGCCCATGATTTCTCCAATATCGTTAATGACTGGGGGTGCATTAACAAAATAGAATGCATAACCCCCCCCCCCCAACCAAACAAACCCGCTCGCAAAAGAATGCCACCTACCGCCCGGTCATTGAAAATTTTAGTGGAGAACAAGAAACAAGGATAACAGGAGGCGTGGTGTTTCTCCCCTTTAGCCCAGAGGACACAACGCCCATGATGTCCAACAAGAATGTCAAATGTGGACTCGTCTGACCACAGGACACTTTGCCACTTTGCTACAGTCCATTTGAAATGAGCCTTGGCCCACAGAACACGGCGGCGCTTCTGGATCATGCTCAATAATGGCTTCTATTTTGCATGAGAGTTTTTAGGTGGCATCTGTGGATGGCACAGCAGACTGTGTTTACAGACAGTGGTTTCTTGAAGTATTCCTGGGCCCATTTAGTAATGTCACTGACAGAATCATGCCAGTGAGTGATGCAGTGGCGTCTGAGGGCCTGAAGATCACGGGCATCCAGTAAAGGTCTTCGGCCTCGTCCCTTACGTAGAGATTATTTCCAGTTTCTCTGAATTTTTTGATGATGTTACGCACTTTCGATGATGAGACCTTCAAAGCCTTTGCAATTTCATGTTAAGGAATATTGTTTTTTTAAAGTATTCCACAATTTTTTTTTACGCAAACCTTCACAGGTTGGAGAGTCTCTGGCCATCTTTACTTCTTAGAGACTCTCTAAGACATCCCTTTTATAGCCAATCATGTGACACACCTGATGCCAGTTAACTGAATTATTTGGTAAATGTACTTTCACCTGATTCTTTAATATACCAATTACTTTTTCAACCCTTTTTTTTTTTTTGCCAGTGTCCCAACTTTTTTGAGACCTATTGCAGCCAGAAAACTAGAAAAGCCCGTTTTGTGGATAAAAATGTAAAATGCCAGTTTCAACATTTGAAATGTTATCTATGTTCTACTGTAAATAAAATACTGGCTCGTGATCAGAAAGTCATTGCATTTTGATTTTATTCAGAATTTACACTTCGTCCCAACTATCTCACATTGAGGTTGTCCTAATGCTGCTTTAGCTTGCAAATGGTAATTTTATGAGGAGCTTGAGTATCAATAAAAAAATGTAAAAAATTGACCTCCAAGTTGCTCTTTATCTTTTTGGTGTCAGTTGGCTGGTGACTGTAGTTACCCAGCTCGCTAGGTAATCATTTCACCAAATCTTTGTTGTTTCTGCTGATCGATGTGTAAATAATAAATCTGATCTACTCTATTCTGACTAGTGGAAAGTGATGCCTGGCATTATGGTCTTAAGCACAGCAATTTGGTACTGAGCAGATGGCGATTTTACAGGAATCGAGTGCTGAGCAGATGGCGATTTTACAGGAATCGGGTGCTGAGCAGATGGCGATTTTACCGGAATTGGATGCTGAGCAGATGGCGATTTTACAGGAATCGGGTGCTGAGCAGATGGCGATTTTACAGGAATCGGGTGCTGAGCAGATGGCGATTTTACAGGAATCGGGAGCTGAGCAGATGGCGATTTTACAGGAATCGGTTGCTGAGCAGATGGCGATTTTACAGGAATCTGGTGCTGAGCAGATGGCGATTTTCCAGGAATCGGATGCTTTGCAGATGGCGATTTTTCAGGGATTTGGTGCTGAACAGATGGTGATTTTACAGGAATCAGGTGCTGAGCAGATGGCGATTTTACAGGAATCAGGTGCTGAACAGATGGCGATTTTTACAGGAATTTGGTGCTGATCAGATGGCGAGTTTTACAGAGATTTGGTGCTGAAGAGGTGGCGATTTTTACAGGGATTTGGTGCTGAACAGATGGCGATTTTACAGGAATCGGGTGCTGAACAGATGGCGATTTTACAGGAATCGGGTGCTGAACAGATGGCGATTTTTGCAGGAATTTGGTGCTGATCAGATGGCGATTTTTACAGGGATTTGGTGCTGAACAGGTGGCGATTTTTACAGGGATTTGGTGCTGAACAGATGGCGATTTTACAGGAATTGGGTGCTGAGCAGATGGCGATTTTACAGGAATCGGGTGGTGAACAGATGGCGATTTTTACAGGGATTTGGTGCTGAACAGATGGTGATTTTTACAGGAATCGGGTGCTGAGCAGATGACGATTTTACAAGGTTTTGGTGCTGAACAGATGGCGATTTTCCAGGAATCGGGTGCTGAGCAGATGGCGATTTTACAGGAATCGGGTGCTGAGCAGATGGCGATTTTACAGGAATCGGTTGCTGAGCAGATGGCGATTTTTACAGGAATCGGGTGCTGAGCAGATGGCGATTTTTACAGGAATCGGGTGCTGAGCAGATGGCGATTTTTACAGGAATCGGGTGCTGAGCAGATGGCAATTTTACAGGAATCGGGTGCTGAGCAGATGGCGATTTTACAGGAATCGGGTGCTGAGCAGATGACGATTTTACAGGAATCGGGTGCTGAGCAGATGGCGATTTTACAGGAATCGGGTGGTGAACAGATGGCGATTTTTACAGGAATCAGGTGGTGAACAGATGGCGATTTTTACAGGAATCGGGTGCTGAGCAGATGGCGATTTTACAGGAATCGGGTGCTGAGCAGATGGCGATTCTACAGGAATCGGGTGCTGAGCAGATGGCGATTTTACAGGAATCAGGTGCTGAACAGATGGCGATTTTTACAGGAATCGGGTGCTGAGCAGATGGCGATTTTTACAGGAATCGGGTGCTGAGCAGATGGCGATTTTTACAGGAATCGGGTGCTGAGCAGATGGCGATTTTACAGGAATCGGGTGCTGAGCAGATGGCGATTTTACAGGAATCGGGTGCTGAGCAGATGGCGATTTTACAGGAATCGGGTGCTGAGCAGATGGCGATTTTACAGGAATCGGTTGCTGAGCAGATGGCGATTTTTACAGGAATCAGGTGGTGAACAGATGGCGATTTTTACAGGAATCGGGTGCTGAGCAGATGGCGATTTTACAGGAATCGGGTGCTGAGCAGATGGCGATTTTACAGGAATCGGGTGCTGAGCAGATGGCGATTTTCCAGGAATCGGGTGGTGAACAGATGGCGATTTTTACAGGAATCGGGTGCTGAACAGATGGCGATTTTACAGGGATTTGGTGCTGAACAGATGGCGATTTTACAGGAATCGGGTGCTGAGCAGATGGCGATATTTACAGGAATCGGGTGCTGAGCAGATGGCGATTTTACAGGAATCGGGTGCTGAGCAGATGGCGATTTTTACAGGAATCGGGTGCTGAACAGATGGCGATTTTACAGGGATTTGGTGCTGAACAGATGGCAATGGCAACCAACATCCAGGTGTGCTGCGGAGATATATCCCATGAGCCAGTCCGAATGCAGCATGTATTTGAGCACACTCCTGAATCTCATGTTCCACTTGGGAGGGGTGGAGTCCCAAGATTAAGCAGCTGGGGAGAGCGACATTTGCTGGTAAGTTAATGCCATGATTTGGTCCAATGTTTGAATATCAAAGGGGTTTGAAATTTTTCATTTTCATTTGACCCAACCTGAAAGTGCACTGCATTCAGTGAATATACATGTTCATTACACATGTAACCATGGTCTCATTTTTTGTTCTCAATTTGTTTGTGCAGTAGCTCCCAAGTAAGCTATTTGGGCCAGACTTAAGAGAAGAAGGATTTCCCTGAGCTTACACTGAGAGAGCCCCTCCTGTGGTCAGCCTGAGATCTAGAGGACTGTGCTGTTTAAAGAATGTGTCAGGTCCTGCAGGAGGAGCAGTTTGATAATGGCTAAATCCCTTCCCCTGTTCCCCTCCAGGAGCTGCACTTGTGCACACCTTTGAGCAGCAGTATGATGCAGGCAGGAGTCTGTCTGAGACAGGACACTGAGACAACACTACCAGAGCTCACTGAGCAGCACAGGATCAGACAGAAAGAAGAGGAACTCAGTGGACTGGAGTCTGTCCACATGGCAGAGTCAGAGACAGAGTGTGCTGCACCAGGACTCAACACACTGGAGCCAGAGTGTGTTACAGCACACAGTGGGGTCAGTGAGGTACACCACACACACTCATCACTGATTAAAACAGAAACTGATCTGGGCTCCACACACTCTGGGGATCTTATTAAGATGGAGAGCCTCGACAGTACAGAGCTGGGATATGTGACCCATCTGCATCCTGACCAAATCAAAACAGAGACTGATGATGGAGGATACCTTAAATCAGGGCAAATCAGTGACCTGCAGGATATTAAATGTGTTCATATTAAATGTGACCATGTGAAGTGTGAATCGAGTGAGAACATAGGAACTGATCTCACGAGTACTGGGATGAGTGGAGTTGGTCTTGATCACAAAGACCCGATTGACCCAAGGCTAAGTGCAGTGCATCTAAATGTAAACTGCAAAGAAGAAATCCATGATCTCTCAACCCAAAATGGGAATTTGAATCCTTGCCGGTTTGTAAACAATGAGAAGAATGGGAACAGAATCATCCAGGAAAATACAGAGAGTATCAACAAACCTATAACCTGTGAAATGAGGAGTATGACCATTGAACCCCTCACAACTGCTTCAAATAAACCTCCAAGAGCTTTGAGTCTCCTTCAGGAGGCCGTTCATGAAAATGAAATTCTATTGGTTAAAAGAGCTTTCAATTGTACACGGTGTCAGAAATGTTTTTATAAGCAACATGACTTAAACACCTGAGAATTCATGCAGGTGAAAAGCCCTTCAAATGTAGTCAGTATGGGAGGAACTTTTCTCAGCTTTGTAATATGAAGTGCCACCAAAAAACTTTTTCTGGTGAAAAATCCTGCTGGTGCACACAGTGTGAGAAGTGCTTTTCAAATCCTCCTCAATCAACTCGCCACCACAGAATACATACTGGTAAAAAGTTGTACAAGTGTACACAATGCGAGAAGGCTTTTAGTACACAGTTTTGTTTAAATATGCACCAGAGAATTCATTCTGGAGAAAAACCATACTAATGTGGTGACTGTGGGAAGTGCTTCTCTCAAAAAGGTGAACTAAAATACCACCAGAGAATTCATACAGGTGAGAAGCCCTACAAATGTAGAGTTTGTGGGTAGTGTTTTTCAGAACCAACAAATTTAAAACACCACCAGCGAATTCATACAGGGGAAAAACAATACCGGTGTTCACATTGTGGGAAGTGCTTTGCAGCAGTAAGTAATTTACAAGCCCACAAAAAAACTCATGCAGCTGATAAGCCATTGTTACGGAAAAACTTTTTTTTTCTCCCTTCTGTAAATCGTTTTCCCTTTTGGATGTATTGTGTGTGCATTTCTGTTGCTGTTTGTTTGTTGCCAGGTTCGTCTCCGACTATCCCATTCTTCGTCCATCAAGCCGTCCATCATTTGCATCACTTATTCCTCCTCCGTCAGCTGATTCTCCGTCAGCCAGTCCGGTGCTGCCCCGTTCGTGGGATAATGTTTAAATATTACGAAGTCCAGCCCGTGCCCCAGCTATGTTTGCTCGTTCGATGTTTTGTGGTCTGTCTGTTCAGTGTGTGTGTCGGGGAAATAACTTGGTCAAGGGTAGACGGGGGCCCTTATACTCTCCACACGCACGTAGGTATTCTTTTTTCGTTGTCTAGTCCACTAGTTTAGCGGCAGCTGCCACCCTCTGTATTTTGGTTTTCGGCGCATATGTTAGGGTAGTTAGTTATTTTATTTTGTTAATATTTTAGTTAGTACTGCACTTTTGTTTTTCTAGAAGAGTTTTGTTTTATTCCTTTCGTTTATTTGGCAGTGCTTTAGACCTCTTTATTTTCCCCTAACTTTGTTTTGTAAATACTTTTGTAAATAGATTAATTATTGTTCACCTGTCCTTCACCTTTGTACGGCTTATTGTAAATACACTTTTTGCACCCGATTTCCGTGTTCCCTGCCTTTTAATTCCACCGAGCGCTATATTCATAAATTAAAAGTTCTACTTTTTTGAACATCATCCCAAGACGTAACAGCCATACAAATGTACACAGTGTGAGAAGTATTTTTGTAGGACAAATTACTTAAATTTACACCTGAGAACCCATATTAATAAAAAGCCCCTCAAATGTGGTCAGTGCGAGAAGTGCTTTTCTCAAGTATCCTACTTAAAGATCCATGACAGAATTCATACAGCTAAAACGCCTTACGAATGAACACCGTGTGAGACGCTGTAGTCTAACATGTTTAACTCTTGGGAGTATTAAAAAAAAGATTTGTGGGGGCTTTGACATAATTGGGATTACAGTGATGTGCCCTGGAGATGATGACGTGGATGAATTTAATATGGAATGTTTCAAGCCTGTAAGGTGTAATGCATTTGGTGGTTTGAGAAGTGGGTGGAGCACTGCGAAGGTGGTTAAAAAACACTTTTTTGGGCTCAGTTTCAGTCAGAGAGAAAGCAATTTCATATTACGTACTGTATCATGACCCCAACGCAATTGCAACATAGATGTATTGGATCCAATTGACAAGTCATCATTCCACTGTTAGTTTAAGGCAGCCTATTGGGTCTCCAAGGAGACTAAATTTTAATTCTGGGTATGTAGTCCTTTAGGTTTGCAAAAGAGGATGCTCACAGGTACACTGGAACTAGACTGGTCATATGAAGTTAAATTTAGCTGGAGTGCAAAACTAGAAATGAAATATGAGGATTAATGGGTTTTATTTTAGGGTGACTGTGTGCCAACAAAGTAATTGTGGGATGAACAGTATTCTGTGTGAGACAACGTTAGAAGTGTTACCAGTACTGAAGTGTTGTCAAAATTCTGGTATAATATCTAAAATAAGCATTGTGACTCTGTCCTTTGGTTTGTAAGATCTCTGTGCTTCGTACTTTCAAGGCTGTTCAAGTCTCACACAATGGACTCTGTCCAAAATGGTTCATTTGAACACAGTTCGCTGCACTCATGGGCACTTGACGCAGAAACAACAAAACCAAACTGATATCTGAAATTATTCCATTTTCCTCCTTATCGATCAGTCTCATAATTCTGTCCATAATTTAAGCAGCGGATATCACTCACTTTCAAATTCTTAATTCTCCAGACTCATGGCAAACCATGGCCCTTTCAATTAAAAAGGTTACCAACGATAATGAATGTTTACCATTGAAAGTTTTAACATTCTATTGCCATGAGAAAAGGTGATAACTAGACCAAAGATACCGGTCCTTAACTAAAGCTGAAACGGTTTTATCGGAAACGGTGGGGAGGCCCAGACACCACCTGAATGTTTTGTCAGTTGGTTTTCTTTGCTCTCTGTGTCAGTTTTGGTTTTGTTCTTGTTCCTCGGTTATTGTCTCGTTCGTTGCCCCTCCGGCCGGGTTTCCTCCCCATGCTTCGCACACCTATTTCCACTTTGCTCATTGTTGTTCTTGTGTGTTTAAGTTCCTGGATTACACCTTCCCTTTGCTTAACTTCTGCCTTTAGTGTTTAACTCTCGCTCTGAAAATATTTATCGGAGATGCCATCCCCAGTGCAGCGCAGTCCTGGCGAGTTGCACTTCCGCCATTGTCATCTTTGTCCAAGAGCTTCTGCCCCAGGTGCCCCAGTCCCTCTGCCTGGACACCCAGGGTTCAGACCTCACACCAATCCCGACCCTCTGCGTTCCTGTTCGCCCCCACTAGACCTTGGATCATCTGATTACCCTCTTAGCTTAGCTTGTGCTTTTTCCCTCCAGTCTTGTGTATATTGCAATAATTTGTAAGCAGCCACTAGATGGCGCTAAAATGACAGTGTGCTAATTATGCTGCCACCACCATTAATTATACCCCGGTATGGAACAATCCGGAACAAGCAAATTCAAGCAATAACAAATCTTTATTATTGGCTACAATTCATTAAAATGACTGGGCTCACATAGACCATCTCACAGCACTGGGTTCCCCTGCTCCACACAGACGGAAGTCTGAGTACACAACACACAGGTCAGGTGAAACACTAGTCTACTACACACTGCATGCTAGAAAATCATAACCAAAACCCCCGCAATAAATAGCTAACAGATCACCATAATAAATGGAGGCTATAGAGTACAAGTACATCACAGACAATTAATCACAGCAGTTCATTATAGCAGTTCAGTGGAAAATTCATCACTGCAAGTTTGTACAGCAATTCATCACGGCAATCAAATGAGTACATTTAAATTCATCCACACACGGCACCCCTCTGAATGCTCACCATGAACATCTACTACTAAAAGATCATACACGCGTGAGAAGACAGACCAGCCGCCAGTGTAAAAAGGGTCGCACCAGTAACTGCGATGACCCACACACGCACACTCACACACATCCTTGTACTTATAACTTTGTGAGGACATTATATTGACTCCCATTCATTCTTCCTGTGTCTCTACAGCCTTTCCCTATCTTAACAATAAGCAATGTATGCCGAACCCAAACCCTTACCCTAACCTTAACCTATCCCTAATTCTAACCTTACCCCTGACCCTTACCCTAACCTTAACCAATAAGTCACAATTAGCCTTTGTAGTTGTGAGGACTGGCCAAAATGTCCTCACTTCCCAAAAATGTCCCCATTCTGTAGGAAAAGAACGCTTTTTGGTTCTCACTTTGTAGCAAGTACAAGAACACACATTCTGGTTCTCACTTTGTAGCAAGTACAAGAACACACATCCTGGTTCTCACTTTGTAGCAAGTACAAGAACACACATCCTGGTTCTCACTTTGTAGCAAGTACAAGAACGCACATCCTGGTTCTCGCTTTGTAGCAAGTACAAGGACACACACGCACACACACAAGCAAACCACACACGGACTAAATGAAAATGTTTAAAAGCGGACTTCCCTGTCTGGGTGCAGCGAGACCCCGGTGTCTCGCTGCGGAGGGAGCCCTCAGTCATTCAGTCTCTTCGATCAGGAGCGAGCTCTCAGTCCATCAGGTGGCTTTACGCACGGGCATGGAAGGGCTGAACAGTGGGGCAGTCCCGCTGGGTCCGACTACACTCACTTTCCTGGCTACCTTCTACACATTTCCCCCCACTACCTTCCTCCGGGTCACTAAGTGCTCCCCGGTGTCTTCGGCGTCGGCGGTCCTACAAAACGCCGCGAACGTCACAAAACGTTCCCCACAATTGGACCCAGCAGCCCCAACTGCTTCTGTCTCTCGGCCTGTGATTAACGGCGATTAACGTCCGTAGTGTCAGATTTTTTTTTTTTTTTTGAAGTAGGCCTACATTTCAGGCAGAGGGTGAAGAAAACGTGAAGGCCCTTTTCCTAAACACTACAAGCAAGTATGTTTGCGCTGTTGGGGCAATCACGAAATTGGTTTACAGCAATGTTGGAAAGAGAAAGTTGAGAGAGAATAGAAAAGGACTTGTGCAGGGTAGAGTTTGCGATGCGCAGGCAACTGAGAGAGATGATGTGAAAGGAAACAGTGGGGAAAGAGCAGGAATTAAGGTGTTTAAAACAGGGTTAGTTTTGGTATTGAGTTAATTCACACCCAATTAGTGGCGGGATAAGAACGTCAGAACAGGTTTAACAAGAAGGTGGGAAAAAAAATCACATTTCCGGTCTCTCAAGTTAGCAGTATGACTGGCTGCCTTAAATATCGCTTCGGTGAGGTTTACATGAAGTTTCGCGAACGACTGAAAGTTGTTCATTCGTGAACGAAATGAGGTGAGTTATCTTGCCCCATGGTCTACTTGTCTAAGCCTTTCTGTTTTGTTTGCCTGCTTTTGGACGAGGTTATTTTCGCTGTTATGTCTGCATAAATTCATGGCAGAAATCTTTACATTTTGTGAACATTCTACTGTATAAAGGCAACTTCTTGTCGGACATTCATTCTGAAGTGACGTCGCTAAGAACGTGAACCCTTGCTATCTTGTTTATTGAATACCCATGAATTTATTTTCTGCCATGTTTCTGACAAGTGTATTCAGGAAAACGCTACTAAGGAAATAAACTGTCAGTGCATTTGAGTCGCTGATAAGTTAAAGCCAGTGTTCATTATTCAACAATAAGAAAGAGACTGGGCAAAAAATGGCATCCATGGGAGAGTTCCAAGGCGAAAACCTCTGCTGACCAAAAAGAACACGAAGGCTCGTCTCACATTTTCCAAAATACATCTTGATGATCCCCAAGACTTTTGGGAAAATATTCTGTGGAATGACGAAAGTTGAACTTTTTGGAAGGTGTGCGTCCCGTTACATCTGGCGTAAAGCTAACACAGCATTTCATAAAAAGAACATCATACCAAAAGTCAAGCATGGTTGTGGTAGTGTGATGGTTTGGGCTGCTTTGCTGCCTTAGGACCTGGACGAATTGTCATAATTGATGGAACTATGAACTCTGCTCTCTACTAGAAAATCCTGAAGGAAAATGTCCAGCCCTAAGATTGAGATCTCGAGCTCAAGCTCACTTGGGTTATGCAGCAGGACAATGATCTGAAACACACCAGCAAGTCTACCTCTGAATGGCTTAAAAAAATTGTGGCAAAGCCACTGCGCCCGCTTGGCCAAACGTGGCCAAAATGGAACACCCCTAAGCCAAAGTATTGGTCCGATTGGGCTGAAAATGGAAGTTGGTCTAGACCTTATGACGCTATATATGATTTGAAATATGAAAAGGATCGGCGAAAAACTGAAAATGCTATAGCGCAGACAACCCAAAAGTTTACACACGCACGCCCAAATGCACGACAGACCACCACTAAAGACCCAGAGCATAGCATAAGCACCATGGGCTTTTTTGGCCAAGTTAGCAAAATGTTTGAGCATTTTAACTCGTAGAATAAGGGAGCTAGAGCTGTTTGAAGTTTTGCAGAAAAAGCCCCCTAATGGCCAAACCTAGAATCGCAGCACACCCATAATCGAACTTGGGCTAGATCTTGGGCCCTTATACATGCATATAAAATATGAAAAGGATCTGTTGAAAACTAAAGACACTATTGCAGTGAAACAAAGTCTGCATTGTATGACCTTTGACCTACATAACCTTGAAATTTAGGTCAAATCAAAAACCCATGAAATACTGTGCCCTCCATGATTATTGCCACTCCTGGTTAAGTTCTTTAGCTTCGAATAAATTCAGTTTTTTTCTAATATAGGACCTCAATGGAAAAAAAAAGAGGAAAATCCATCCTTTTAATTCAAGTGCATTTATGCACTGGGAAAAAAATCTCACATTAAGAAATAATTATTTTACATCAAATCATGTGTGCCACAATTATTAGCACCCCTGATGTTAATACTTTGTACAACCCCCTTTGGCAGACAAAACAGCATCTAATCTTCTCCTATAATGTTTCACAAGATGGGAGAATACAGAAAGAGGGATCTTCCACCATTCCTCTTCGCACAATCTCTTTAAATCATCCAGCGACCTGGGTCCTCACCTCTGCACTCTCCTCTTCAGCTCACTCCACAGGTTTTCAATGGGGTTGAGGTCTGGGGACTGAGATGGCCATGGGAGGAGCTTGATTCTGTGTCTGGTGAACCATTTCTGTGTAGATTTGGCCACATGTTTAGGGTCATTATCTTGTTAAAAGACCCAGTGATGACCCATCTTCAGCTTTCAAGCAGAGGCCACCAGATTTTGATTTAAAATATCCTGGTATTTCAAAGCGTTCATGATGCCATGCACCCCAACAAGGTTCCTAGGGCCTCTGGAAGAGAAACAGGCCTACAGCATCACCAATCCTCCTCCATACTTCACTGTGGGCATGAGGTGCTTTTCTGCATACTCATCTGTTATGTTCCGCCAGACCCACTTAGAGTGTTTGTTGCCTAGAAAAGCTCTATCTTGGTCTCATCTGACCAAAGCACACGGTCCCAGTTGAAGTCCCAGTACCGCTTACATGCCAAACACAGTCAGAATGCCAATTCTTTGGTTATGTATGTTACGTCTGTAAACACGGCAAATAATTGGACAGTGATTGAATTCTATACTGTCTAATAATCAGGGGTGCATTTCCCAAAATCACAGATGCTAACTTACGTTGTTGGGCCCATTGACTGTGAATGCTAACTTAGTTAGCAACTACGGCTTTGGGAAACGTGGTCCAGTTTGTGATACATGAATATTTTCCAGGTTGTTACACGCGAAGGAACCAACCTGTGAAAATACAGTTGAACATTATATGGCTCAGGGTAGTCAGAAAATGTGTGTTATAAATGTTCACATGAAATTATTGCTGTTTTTGATCAAAGAAATAATACCTACCTCTCAAAACTAACATTTGCTGCATTGTCTAAAAGTTAACATTTTCTCTCAGTTTTTTTTACCGGTTATTTGAAACAGATATCATGAAAATTGGACGAGCAGTAGAAGGATGAAGATGATGGCCCACTCGTGATACTTTTTTGATTTTTTTTAACTGTGTTCATTCAGTACTATCCTAATATTGTGTAAACTCAATAAAAACAAGTATAAATGAACATCTAGCTGTTGTGGAGTATGCTTACAAACAAAAAATCTACATTATTGAGTGCTAAACACACATTTATTCAATTAAGTGGATCTCAAAAGCAAAACTTGGAAAGTGGGCAATTTCATGTAGAGTCCGCAACAGTCTTCCCGTAACATAAGCCATGTACTATAAAAGTCCTTTTGTATCTGCGCTCATGACTTCTTGATAAACTAAACAAAATGCCAAAAGTACAATCCGTTGTCATTACATTAGACATTGCAACAGGGCCTGCCATTTCCATTATGTAGAGTCCGCAACAGACACACTTGTTTTGGTTGAGAGCTATACAACAGCAAAATTACTGAACTAAATTGAACAATTATGATGCTCATAATGCCTAAAGAAACAGCATAAGTCAAGAAAATAACTTGTATGATTGCTAAGTTTTCCTTTGTTGAACAGCAAATTTACAAAATATGGTGAAACAAACAAAGTACCGTAACTTTTTAACTAAGGAAGATAACTTCATGAAATTTTGGATTTGAATGTCCCTAATGCATATGTATGAGCAGATGTCATTTCCTTGATTATCTATTACAACAAATATTTTACCCCAGGTGATCACAAAACTAGCACCCTGATTGTGTCTAGCATGTTAGCGAACTCCAGACGTTTGCGTTTATGATTGTGAGTGAGAAAAGGTTTTTTCCGTGAATGCCTCACAAACAGCTTGTTGGCATATAGATAGCGCCTGATGGTTGTTTTGGAGACTTTGTGACCCTGAGATGCTACCATTTGTTGCAATTCTTTAACAGTGAACTTTGGAGAACTTTTTATTTCTCTTACCATCCTCCTCACTGTGCGTGGTGGCAAAATAACATTGCATCCTCGTCCAGGCTTGTTTACCACTGTTCCAGTTGTTTTAAACTTCTTAATGATTTCTCTGACAGTAGATATGGGCAGGTGCAGGCGAGTGGCTATTTTCTTGTAGCCATTGTCTGACTTGTGAAAGTCGACACACATCTGCCTTACTTGAATGGTGTGTTCCTTTGTCTTTCCCATGTTGAAGAATGGATAAGAGAAATGGCCCCTGTGTCACGTCATATTTACACCCCAGGGAAACAGGAAGTGATTAATTACTAATTAAATGTTCCTAGATACTCTGATCAACTTTGTAAGCTACTGTAGAAATGACAGAAATACTTCAATTACATTTATTTCCAAGGAATTGTTAGGGGTGCAAATAATTGTGGAACAAGTGATTATTTGAAAAATAATTATTTCTTAGTCAGGGATTTTCTTTTCCCCTGAAAATTCCCTTGAGTTGAAGGTTACATTTTTCTACAATTTTCAGTGTGAGAGTATGCTTCTGCAATAAATATTGCATTTATTTTGAGGCTTTTAACACATCTTAACCAAGGGTGCCAATAATTATGGAGGGCGCTGTATATGATGAAACCTTGGCAGAACACCCTACAGTAAAAATTTTAGCATCTTAGCTTGTAGAATAAGGGAGCTAGAGCTGTTTGAAGTTTTGCAGAAAAAGCCGCCTGGTGGCCAAACCAAGAAAGCACACCCAAAATCAAACTTGGGGTAGATCTTGGGCCCATATACATGCATATAAGATAGGAAAAAGATCTGTTGAGAACTGAGGGTGCTATGGCATATTTTATATAATCGGCATATTTTATGACCTTTGACCTATATAACCTGTAAAATGAGGTTAAATCAAAAACCCATTACATATCTGATGAACCCTAGGCAGAACAACCTACAGTAAAAATTTTAGTATATTAGCTCGTAGAATAAGGAGAAACTAGAGCTGTTTGAAGTTTTGCAGAAAAAGCCGCCTGGTGGCCAAACCAAGGAAGGCAGTGTGCCAAAAATTTAACTCGGGCAAGATCTTAGACCCATATATAAGCATATAAAATATGAAAAGGATCCGTGGAAAACTAAAAGCTGTATCATGCTGAAACGACAATTGTGGACTCACTAATGCACGCACGCACGCATGCCAGACAGACCACTACTGACCCTAAGCATAGCATAAGCCCCTTGGGCCTGTCGGCCAAGCTGGCTAAAAACAAATTGAACAAATTTTGGAGTAGCCTTGTCAAAGCCTTAAATCCTGTTGAGATGCAGTGGCATGACTTTAAACAGGCTGTTCGTGCTCCAAACCCCTCCAATGTGGCTGAATTAAAATAATTCTGCAAAGAAGAGTGGGCTAAAATTCTTCCATAGTGATGTGAAAGACTCATTTTATTGCAAATGTTTGATTGCAGTTGTTGTCGCCAAGGGTGGCACAACCAGTTATTAGGATATGGGGGCAATTACATTTTCACAGAGGGCCAGGTAGGTTTGGATAGCTTTTTAACCTAATAAATGAACTCATCATTTAAAAACTGCATTTTGTATTTACTCGGGTTGTCTTTGTCTAATATTAAAATTTGTTTGATGACCTAAAACATTTAGGCGTGACAAATATACAAAAAAGAAGAAATCAGGAAGGGGGCTAATACTTTTTCACGGCACTGTAGATAAGGAAAAGTTTTTAAAAAAATGTTCTCTGCTCTTAGATGTATATGTGTCTCCACCCACTCAAGTGCAGTGACAGATTGCAAGTATACACCAATCGTATGGGGGTTCTAGATCTCTGCAGTGGTGCTATGAGGGAGAAATCTCAGCAAGAATTAGAGAAAACGTCGTTTATTAAAACAACAAGAAGCAAATAAAAGGGGATGGTTTGTGCATTTTCCTGATTTGCGCTGTTTGCGGTTATTCCTAATGCAGATCACACAGATGATTGCCCATCATACAATTTCAATCAGTTTGGAAGAACCTTTAAAGCAACACTTTCATTAAACCAGAATACAGGTACTGGAATATGTGTTCTTCCCCGTACTCCCCTCGATACCATCCAAAGATTGAGTTCGCGACACTGAAACTAGCAAACAACTTTGACAATAATTTTCCACTCATGTGCTTCCGCAAGGTTTACTGCAACCTCGCGAACGTAACGCAGATTTCTCGGTGGTAAGTGAAGTAAACACATTTCTGTGCTTCCCCTACCAGTCGAGTCCTTCAGAAACATTTACGGAAAGCATTTATTTCGTAAAAGCACCAGTCGAATACGGCCATTGACTCCTGTACATTTTTTCCCCCCTCGAAATTTGGTCCCGCGTTATTCTGAAACGGACGCGTTCTCGCTAAGTCACGCCCCTCTGGAGCATTCAAGCGCTAGGATTAGCCAGCTGTTCAAAGGGCAGGATTGTTATCCTTGAGTTGAATGGCTGGCCTATCCTGGTGTGAGGAGGCCTGGCCAATCCTAGCGCTTGAATGCTCTGAAGAAGCTTGTTTTTGCAAGGACGTAGGTGGGTTCCATAATAATGCAAAGCATAATAACGTTCACAGAGCGAAAGAAAACACAGCAACAGCTTTCCAAAAATAGAGGTTTCATTAAAATTGAAGGATACCCACATCCTGAAAAAAGGGATCCAAAAAAGGTCTCCTTCCACAGGGCAGTTAAATATGGGTCAATATTATCCAAGAACTATAAGTTCTACAGGATATTAATTGGTGGCTATAGAAAGCTCTTGACCATTACTACTAGCTGATATTAATACAAATTTACATATGTCATCTGATGGGTGTAAAAATGGGACCCTTAAATGTAACGTAACATCAGCGGCGAGAGCAGGCTGTTCAGCCCAACTAAGCTGGCCAGTTTCTTTTTACTGTTGGGAAAATTTCACTTCAGATACTCAATGACTCAATGGTATCTAGCTTTAATTCAAGCCAGCTCTTGAACATTTCCAAGGTTTCTGCCTCCGCAAAATGGCCAGGCAAGCTATTCCACATCAAAATTACTCTTTGGGTGTAAAAATATTTCCTAATATCAGTGCTAAATTTACCCTTTGGTCAACTTCTATTTGTGACGCCAAGTTCTACTCACAACACTTGGTCGAAGGAATCCTAAATAATTAACTTGGTTACTCCCTTTAACATATTTAAAGACCTCAATCAGATCACTGCTGAGTCTCCTTTTCCTAAGACTAAAGAGATTGAGGATCTTCAGCCTCTTCTCATAGCTTTCATCTTTTATTCCCAGAATTAGCTTAGTTGCTCTTTGCTGAACTTTTTCTAGAGCCTCCATATCTTTCTTAAAGTATGGTCCCCTGAACTGTACACAATACTCCAGATGTGGTCTGATGAATGTGTTGTACAGGAGAAGTATCACCTCCTTGGATTTGTCCTCAATACTTTTGGCAATGTGTCCCAGCATCCGATTGGCTTTTTTAACTGCTACTGCACAATGGCTAGAACCTGAGAGGGTTTGGTCAACAATCACTCTCAAATCTTTTTCATGTGGAGCTCATTCCAGTTTTAAACCTCCCATGAAGTAATCCTGTCTAATATTTTATTACCTACCTGTAAAACTTTACATTTCGCTACATTAAATTTGATTTGCCACATTTCTTCCCAATTCTGTATTCTATCCAAATCATCCTGAATCATTTTAGTGGACTCAAAACTACAACCCCAATTCCGAAATAGTTGGGGCAAAGTGTAAATTGTGAATAAAATAAAAAAGCAATGACTTTCAGATCACATGAGCCAATATGTTATTTACAATAGAACCTCGATAACGTTTCAAATATTGAAACTGAGACATTTTACATTTTTATCCACAAAATGAGCTTATTTCAAATTTTCTGGCTGCAACAGGTCTCAAAAAAGTTGGCAAAAAGGGCTGAAAAAGCAATTAATATATAAGAGAATCAGCTGAAAGAACATTTAGCAAGTAATTAAGTTAACTGGCATCAGGTGAGTAACATGATTGGCTATAAAAGGGATGTCTTAGAGAGGCTGAGTCTCTCAGAAGTAAAGATGGCCAGATGCTCTCATACCTGTAAAGGCTTGCGTAAAAAAACATTGTGGAATGCTTTAAAATTATGTTCCTCAACGTCAAATTGCAAAGGCTTTGAAGATCTTGTCATCGACAGTGCATAGCATCATCAAAAGATTCAGAGAAACTGGAAAAATCTCTGCATAAGGGACAAGGCAGAAGACCTTTACTGGATGCCCGTGATCATCAGGCCCTCAGACGCCACTGCATCACTCACCGGCATGATTCTGTCATTGACATTACTAAAAGGAATACTTCAATAAACCACTGTCTGTAAACAGAGTCCGCCATGCCATCGCCAGATGACACCTAAAACTCTATCATGCAAAAAGGAAGACATTGTTGAGCATGATCCAGAAGCACCGCCGTGTTCTGTGGGCCAAGGCTCATTTTAAATGGACCGTAGCAAAGTGGCAAAGTGTCCTGTGGTCAGACGAGTCCAAATTTGACATTCTTTTTGGAAATCATGGGCGTCCTGCCCTCCGGGCTAATGAGGAGAAAGACCACCCCTCCAGTTATCAGCGTTCAGTTCAAAAGCCAGCATCTCTGACGGTATGGGGATGTATTAGTGCATATGGTGTGGGACACTTGCATGTTTTAAAAAGCACCATGAATGCTGAAAGGTATATAAAGGTTTAAGAGCAACATATGCTCCCCTCCAGACGACAGCTATTCCAGGGAAGGCCTTGTGTATTTCAGCAGGACAATGCAAAACCACACACTGCAGGTATTACAACAGCATGGTTTCGTAGTAGAAGAGTCCATGTGCAGAACTGGCCTGCCTGAAGTCCAGGACTTTCACCAATTGAGAACATTTGGCACATAATAAAAGTAAGTCAAAGAAGACCCAAAACTCTCCAGCAGCTGGAAGCCTGTATTAAACAAGAGTGGGATCAAATTCCAATGGCTAAACTCACAAAACCTGTCTCCTCAATGCCCAGATGCCTCCACTCTGTGTTAAAAAAGAGATGCTACAACATGGTAAACAGGTCCCTGTCCCAACTTTTTTGAAGCCCGGAGCAGCCATCAAATTTGAAAGGAGATAATTTTGTGGACAAAATTGTAAAATTTCTCAGTTTCAACATTTGCAATGTTATCTCTATTTGATTGTGAATAAAATACTGGCTGGTGTGATTTGAAAGTCATTGCGTTTTGATTTTATTCACAATTTACTCTTTATCCCAACTCTTTCGGAATTGGGGTTGTATTTGCCAAACCTCTCAATTTAATATGTTATGGCCCCAATTTGTTATTACATTTATGACAGCAAAGTATGACAAACACAATTTTAAAACTTAAACAAATTTAATCAAAGAGTTTTAACTAATCTACTATCAACTCTACTGACCAAGATTGATAAACACAAGAACAAAAATATTTACAGTCCCTTTGGTGGGGTTGCTTGGTGATGTTCCCAGTGAGGAAAATGCTCCAACACAGGCAAAAATCCACAAAAAGCTACACAGGTCATGAAAAGAGTGACAGATCTGGTCAAGTGTATCCTTCTCCTTGCAATTTCTCCTACTACCCCACTCCCTCAATTTTCCTCCTTATATACTTTTTTGCAGACCCCTCCCACATTTAGACCTCTTTTTTTTATTCTCTGGGACTTGTCCCAGACATGCCCAAGACATGCCCAAACCTAACTCCAGTCTGGGCTTAACACAAGAAAGGTCAATACTGCCATCTAGTGGCTTCTATTCGCATTACAACTATCATCCGCAAATTTAACTAATTTTCCCTCAATATTCCTATCAAGGTCATTAATGTAGATGAGGAACAGCAGGTGTTCCAACACTGATCCCAGAAGGACTCCACTCCCCACTACCTTGCTCAGATGTGATACCACTGACCACCACTCTTTGTGTTCTGTCCAGTAACCAGTTTTGAATCCACTCCAGAGTACCTCCTGTGACTCCAATGGAGCTCATTTTAAAAATTAGTCTCCTATGCGGTACCGTATCGAATGCTTTCTGAAAATCCCAATATATGATATATTAAACCCTGTTCTGGTCATAAGTCTTGGTGGCCTCTTCATAAAAATCCAGGTTTGTCAGGCATGTCCTTCCCTTATGGAAACCATGTAGGCTATCCCTCAGGATATTACTACGTTCAAGAAGTAATTACAGCTCGTATTCTATGATCGTCTTTTCCAGTATTTTGCATGCAATGCAAGTGAAACTGACTGGCCTTTAATTTCCTAACTCTATACGGTCCCCTTTCTTATATATTGGTATTATATTGCCCTGCTTCCAATCATTTGGTATTTCTTTAGTTTGTAAAGACCGTCTGGAGATAGCGGAGATCAGTTTAAAGATGATCTCACTAACTTCTCTGAGCACTCTAGGATATAAGCCATCAGGGCCTGCCAACTTATCTCCTTTTAGTTTTCGCAACATGTCTAATACCTCATTATCCCAAACCTCAATTTCCGCTAAATAATCTTCTGCATTGGACATGCCCTCTGGCCAAATAAAAACCCACTCAGAAGTAAAATTCTCAACAAAGTAACCGTCTAGGGTATCCACAATATCCTTGTTATCATATCACAGCGATCCATATTTATTCTTTATGCACTTAACATCCTCTTTGACTTTCCTTTTTCTGCTACAGTACTGAAAGAAGCGCTTAGGGTTAGTTTTTGCCCCTGCAATTTGTCTTTCATACAGTCTTCTAGCATTCCTCAGCTCTTTTTTGACCACAGCCGGCATTTTACAGTATTCAGCCTTAGTGTTCTCATTTTTATCCTCTGTGTACATCTTATAAAGATTCCTCTTTTCTCTCCAACTCCTACGGATAGCTGCGGTCATCCACTGAGGATTCTGCTTTTTCAGCTTACTTTTAGACACCTTTGGAACGAATTTGCATTGTGATTCAAGTAAAACCCCCTTAAATTCTTTCCCACATTTCATTTATAGACTCACAGTCCAGAAGTGTCTCCCATTTTATTTCACTTAGATATGAGCGTATCCTGTCAAAGTTTGCTTGCCTAAAATTAACTATTTTTGTTTTTGAAGACACCTTTTTAACTTCCCATGACATATCAAAATTAACAGCAGAGTGATCACTTGTCCCAAGTGGCTCCAGTACCTCAACATTTCTAATACTATCAGGGTCATTACAAAGCACTAAATCTAAAATTGCCTTCTTTCTTGTAGGTTTATTAACATACCGCAGCAAAAAAATGATTATTTATAACATCTAGAAATTCTTCCTCCCCCCTGCCCTGTCCTTTCACCATTTTCCAGTTGCTACCAGGATAATTTAAGTCTCCCATAATAATAGTCCCTCCACCTCTACAAGCTTGCATAATCCTCCTAAAAAGCATTTCATTGATTGTACTGTCCAAAGCTGGTGGTCGATAGCAGACTCCTATGTTTAAACCTGTCTCATGTTTGCCAATGAGCCTGACCCAGATATCTTCGCAGGAAAAACGAATGTTCAATTTCGGGAATTTCCAGTACATTTAGGTTTTCGTTCACATTGAGTGCTATCCCCCCTCCTCGATTATTACATCTATCTTTCCTAAAGAGCTTATAACCTTCTATATTATATTAATCTCCATCCTCTTCACTGAGCCATGTCTCTGTTATCCCAGCTATGTCATGGCCCTCACTAATCATAACAGCCTCCAGCTCTGGAAATTTATTTTTTATGCTTCTTGCATTTAAATATAAGCATTTCAGGTTATTACTAATGCTCTTCCCACTTGATTTCCCATGGGGCCTCTGCTCCGAGCCCCCCACTACACTTTGTTGCTTTAAAAACCTATCATCAATAATGCATGTAACGCCCTCAGCTTCCACCAGGGCAGTCTGCATTTCCCTATGTGTAACACTCACTAACCTCCCTGCGTATGTTTTGATACCGGTTGGTAAAAGTAGCATTTTTGAGAGCCTATAAAACCTCAATAAAAGGGTTAAAACTACTTTGATTTGCAATAAAGGGTAATACAGTGCCAAGAGAATAAGTCCTGAAAAAAATCATGGGGGGACTTGGGGGGCAGGGAGGTTAGTGAGTGCACTATTGATGATGATCCTTTTAAAGCAACAAAGCGTAGTGGGGGGCTTGAAGCAGCGGCCGCATGGGAAATCAAGGGGGGAGAGCATTAGTAATAACCTGAAATGCTTATATTTAAATGCAAGAAGCATAAAAAATAAATTTCCAGAGCTGGAGGCTGTTATGATTAGTGAGGGCCATGACATAGCTGGGATTACAGAGACATGGCTATGTGAAGAGGATGGAGATGAATATAATATAGAAGGTTATAAGCTCTTTAGGAAGGATAGATGTAATAATCGAGGAGGGGGGATAGCACTCAATGTGAATGAAAACCTAAATGTACAGGAAATTCCCGAAATTGAACATTCCTTTTTCCTGCGAAGATATCTGAGTCAGGCTCATTGGCAAACATGAGTCTGCTATCGACCACCAGCTTTGGACAGTACAATCAATGAAATGCTTTTTAGGAGGATTACGCAAGCTTGTAGAGGTGGAGGGACTATTATTATGGGAGACTTAAATTATCCTGGTATCAATGGGGAAATGGTGAAAGGACAGGGTAGGGGGAAGGAAGAATTTCCAGATGTTATAAATGATCATTTTTTGGTGCGGTAAGTTAATAAACCTACAAGAGAGAAGGCAATTTTAGACTTAGTGCTCTGTAATGACCCCGATAGAATTAGCAATGTTGAGGTACTGGAGCCACTTGGGACAAGTGATCACTCTGCTGTTAATTTTGATGTTTCATGGGAAGTTAAAAAGATATATTCAAAAATAAAAATTTTCAATTTTAGGCAAGCAAACTTTGACAGGATGCACTCATGTCTAAGTGAAATAAAATGGGAGACACTTCTGGACTGTGAGTCAGTAAATGAGATGTGGGAAAGATTTAAGGGGATTTACTTGAATCACAATGCAGTTTCATTCCAAAGGTCTCCAAAATTAACCTGAAAAAGCAGAATCCTCAGTGGATGACCAAAAGTATTCGTAGGATGTTGAGGGAAAAGAGGAATTTTTATAAGATGTACATAAAGGATAACAATGAGAAAACTAGGTCTGAATACTGTAAAATGCGGGCTGTGGTCAAAAAAGAGCTGAGGAATGCTAGAAGACTGTATGAAAGACAAATTGCAGAGGGGGCAAAAACTAACCCTAAGTGCTTCTTTCAGTACTGTAGCAGAAAAAGGAAAGTTAAAGAACAGGTTAAGTGCATAAAGAATAAAAATGGATCGCTGCTGTATGATGATAAGGATATTGCGGATGCCTAAAACGGTTTCTTTGTTGAAAATTTTACCCCAGAGTGGGTCCTTATTCGGGCAGAGGGCCTGTCAAATGCTGAAGATCATTTTGCGGAAATTGAGGTGAGGGATAACGAAGTATTAGACAAGTGGCATAAACTAAAGGCAGATAAGGCGGCGGGTCCTGATGGCTTATATCCTTGAGTGCTCGGGAAATTGGTGAGATCATCTTTAAGCCGCAATATGCCACCTTCAGACGGTCTTTCGAAACTGGAGAAATGCCAAATGATTGGAAATGGGGTAATATAATACCAATATATATATACTGCTCAAAATTTGATAGGAATCATAGGAATTTTTTTGTGAAATGACATGCAAATTTGGTAACTGTCACTGTTGAACAATATATTGGATAAATGACATGCAGTCAGACACAAAACACATTGCATGTGCTTTTCATGACATTAAATGAGCGTGCAGCCTCACATCTTAGCTTTGACTAACTAATCACCATTTCAACTCAGACATGTGTGTTGCTTGTTGGTGAAAATTTGGAAGTTCCCAAATTTTTTGCATTACATTTAGCAATAACAATGTCTCCTCAATGTCTTAGATGTCGTTTGACTTCAGAGCAATTGGGAAGATGCATCGGAGTGCTTGACTCTGGCTTCTCACTACGTCACGTTGCTAATTCACTTAATGTCAGCCAAAGCTTTGTGAACAGAGCGTGGAACCGGCATCAAACGTTTGGTACAGCTGCACACCGTCATGGGGGTGGTCGTCAGTGATCGACTACACAACGACAAGACCACTTACTCACACTTCGGGCACAACGTCATCCATTCTGGACAGCCACCACCCTACGAAATGACCTTCATAACGCCTCAGGGGTCAGGGTATCCACTAAGACGATACAGAATCGTCTTCATACTGCTGGCCTCAACTCAAGAAGGCCATGTGTTCGAATCCAACTGACTGTTCGTCATAGGCGTGACCGTTTGGATTGGGCTCACGATCATGTCACATGGCCACACAACGATTGGGCTCCAGTTCTCTTTACTGATGAGTCCAGATATTGCGTGGACTTTACTGACAGGAGGCAACGGATGTGGCAACGACAACGTGAGCGATTTAATGATGCCTACATCAATGAACACGACCGTTATGGTGGCGGATCAATTATGGTCTGGGGAGGAATAAGCTGGAACGGCAGAACGGACCTGCATGTCATGTGGAGAGGGACGATGACAGGGGTACGGTACAGGGATGAGATCCTCATGGGGAGAGGGACGATGACAGGGGTACGGTACAGGGATGAGATCCTCATGGGGAGAGGGACGATGACAGGGGTACGGTACAGGGAGGAGATCCTCAGTGTGTATGTAAGACCATACGCTGGTGCTGTTGGCCCTGATTTCATCTTGATGGATGATAACGCCCGTCCCCATCGTGCTGGGGTGGTGAATCAATTCCTAGAGCAGGAGACAATTGTCCGCATGGACTGGCCCACGTGTTCGTCGGACCTAAATCCTATCGAGCATGTGTGGAACATGCTGCAGGTCGCTATTTCTGGTCGTAGGGCACAACCCACAACTCTAGAAGAGCTTGGAAATGCCCTTGTTGAAGAAAGGAACAACATTCCAATTGCAAGCATCTGGGTTCTGATAGACAGTATGACCCGACGTTGTCAAGCCGTCATTCAAGCTAGGGGAGACCATACCCATTATTAACATTAACTGTGGTCATGAAACATCAAACAAACACTGTCTGTTTACACTTTACATGTCAGAGGTGAAACCATGAAGTGTTCATGAAAGCCAAAAGTGTGAGTCTGCACGCTAATTTAATGTCATTAAATGCACTTGGAAATGAGTTTTGTGTCTGACTGCATGTCATTTATCCAATGTATTATTCATCAGGGGCAGTTACCAAATTTGCATGTCATTTCACAAAATAATTCCTATGATCCCTATCAAATTTTGAGTAGTATATAAGAAAAAGGACCATACTGAGCCAGGAAATTACAGGCCAGTCAGTTAAACCTGCATTGCGTGCAAAATATTGGAATCTATCATAAAAGATGAGCTGGATGAGCCATCATGGTTTCTGTAAGGGAAGGTCATGCCTGACAAACCCTCTGGAATTTTTTGAAGAGGCCACCAAAACTTATGACCAGAGCAGGGCTTATGACATCATATACTTGGACTTTCAGAAAGCACTTGATACAGTACAGCATAAGAGACTAATTTTTAAAATGAGCTTCATTGGAGTTAAAGGAGGTATTCTGGAGTGGATTCAAAACTGGTAACAGGACAGAACACAAAGAGTGGTGGTCAGTGGTATCTCATCTGAGCTAGGTATAGTGGGGAGTGGCGTCCCCCAGGGATCGGTGTTGGGGCCCCTGCTGCTCCTCATCTATATTAATGACCTTGATAGGAATATTGAGAGCAGATTAGTTAAGTTTGCAGATGATACTAAATTTGGGGGTTTGGCAAATAGTTTAGAGTCCACTAAAGTGATTCAAGATGATTTGGATAGAATCCAGAATTGGGCACAAATGTGACAAATGAAATTTAATGTAGCGAAATGTGAAGTTGTACATGTAGGTAATAAGAAAATTAGACAGGATTACTTCATGGGAGGTTTAAAACTGGAATGTGCTCCACATGAGAAAGATCTGGGAGTGATTGGTGACCAAACCCTCACAGACTCTACCCATTGTGCCGTAGCAGTTAAAAAAGCCAATCGGATGCTGGGATACATTGCCAAAAGTATTGAGTACAAATCTAAGGAGGTGATGCTTCTTTTGTACAACACATTCGTCAGACCACATCAGGAGTATTGAGTACAGTTCTGGGGACAGTACTTTAAGAAAGAATAGAGGCTCTAGAGCAGTGTTTCTCAAACCTCTCCTGGAGGACCACCTGTCCTGCATGTTTTAGATCTTTCCCTGCCCCAGCACAGGTGATTCAAATAATCAGGATGTTATCAATCAGCTTTAGAGGGTCAATAACGAGCTGATCATTTTAATCACCTGTGCTAAAACAGGGAAAGATCTAAAACATGCAGGACAGGTGGTCCTCCAGGAGAGGTTTGAGAAGCACTGCTCTAGAGAAAGTTCAGAGAAGAACTACTAAGCTAATTCCAGGTATAAAAGATGAAAGCTTTGAGAAGAGACTGAAGATCCTTAATCTCTTTAGTCTTAGGAAAAGGAGACTAAGTGGTGATTTGATTGAGTTCTTAAAATATGGTAAAAGGATTAACAAAGTGAGTTATGTAGGATTCCTTCGACCAAGTGTTGTTAGTAGAACTGGAAGTTGACTAAAGGTAAATTTAGCACTAATATTGGGAAATATTTCTTCACCCAAAGAATAATATCAATATGGAATAGCTTGCCTGACCATATTGTTGAGGCAGATACCTTGAGGGTTTTCAAAATCAGGCTTGACTTAAAGCTAGATACCATTGAGTCATTGGGTATCTGAAGGGATATATTCACAATAGTATAAAGAAACTGGCGAGCATAGTTGGGCTGAACGGCCTGTTCTCCCCATTCATGTTATGTTATATTAAATGTGACCAAATGAAGTTTGAATGGAGTTAGAACATAGGAACTGATCTCATGAGTACTGGGATGAGTTGAGTTGGTCTTGATCACAAAGACCCGTCTGACCCAAGGCTAAATGCAGTGCTCCAGACTGTAAACTCCAACCCAAAATGGGAATTTGAATCCTTGCCGGTTTGTAAACAATGAGAAGAATGGGAACAGAATCATCCAGCAAAATACAGAGTATCCACAGAGCTATACCCTGTGAAATGAACTATGACACCATTGAACCCCTCATAACTGCCTCGAATAAAACTCCAGGAACTTCTGATTACCTTCAGAAAAAGATGGGTCATATGAATGAGGGTGAAATTCAAATGCGTAAAAGAACTTTTAGTTGTACACATTGTCAGAAGTGTTTTAATAACAAGTTGTTATTAAACAGGCAAGCTTGTTTAAATGTACACATGAGAATTCATACTGGCCAAAGTTCCTGCAAATGTAATGAGTGTGGGAAGGATTTCTCTGATCTAAATATTTTTGAGTGGTATCAGAGAATTCAGACTGGTGAAAAACACTACAAATGTAGTGACTGCGGGAAGCGCTTTTCTGAGCCGACTAGTTTGAAGCGCCACCACATACTTCATACAGGTGAAGGCTAGCAGGAAATGCACGGGTAAAATTCAGCAAAATAGAACAGTCGCAGAATGGACAGATGGAAGCGGCAACGTAGGGCTGGACGCTTCCAAGAAGAACTGGAAAAGGATTACATCGCCAAAGAAGGATCAATACAGTGGCTGAAGAATGGAGAGCTGGGATTCGATGGAGAGAGAATCATCGTTGGAGCCCAAGACCAGGGGCTTTTAACGAAAGGTTTCAAGAAGATGGCAGGAATATCACAAAAACAACCTATGTAGATTCTGTCATATAACAGTTGAAACAGTCTGCATCTAGTGATAGAATATTGTAACTGCGGGCATAAATTGCAGCTCCACGTTCGCTGGCGGACACATCTGCACAAAGATACACCTTTGTTCAACTCGAACACGCCAAATCCAGATAATCCATAAATGATGAATAAAGTTGACATTTTAATTTGAAACGAGCAACGAAGTTGCCAGTGTCAAAAGTAACGAAGTGAAAGTACACTACTTAAATACTGTTACAAAGTACATGTACATCGATACTATGCACCTTTGAAGATGGGAGTATCATGCGCCCCCCGAGGAAAATCTCACTCATAGCCTGAGGGCTATGAGGGTAACGTTTACATATTGGGTATACTGCCAAGTTTCTTTTGAATTCCATCACACTCCATCCAATAGCTTACGGTAATGTAATGGTTGATAACTTTGCTGTTGGGGGAACAAAGTTGGCAGTTAATGCGAAAGTTGACATTTACCGACAATATTGAAGTGGTCGTTCCGTAGTGTTGGAACAATACCTTTCTGGAGGTGCAGATTTTTAGCTAAACCAGCTTTGTACTGGCCTCAGTCGGAGAGAGAGTCTGACGTGAAATGAGCACGCAGGAATAGGTTTGTGGCAGGGGCTGCAGGAACATTATCAGCAAAAATAAATGCAATCCGCTTGTTCCTCTGCGATTCATCGCTACATGGAATGTTAAAAACATTTCTATGTGGATTCTAGCAACCAAATACAGAGTAGTCGTGTGCACCAGAACCTTTAGCTCTTGTCTCCGATATTTGTCTTGGGCGTGTTTGCGGAAAACAGTGGGCGCGGTTTGCAACTCCCAAGCCCTACCTCGACTCCTCCTTCCCTGAACTGTTCACGTCATCAGGCGCCAAAACTGAAATCTCCAATTTTCATGCCTCCGGTGTAGAAAGCCTCCGGATGAGAAAAAAGGGCGGAAGGAAGCTGCTTTGACTCCAAAACTTTTCAGATTTTGTCAGAGTGAGGGATGACTAATGTATACATTCAGTAACTGGGAAAAATGTGTTTTTCCGGTAATGGATCCTTTGAGTACCCCATTTTGCCATAGTTTTTCTTATACCATCCAGAGCATGAATTTATAGGAGCGTGTCATGTAAAATTGCTATGGTTTCAGCCACCAGATTTATCAATGCCACGCCAGTTCTGCACCGAAATCAGCAACGTATACACTTGTAGTAAATCAGACGTGACAGACATATTTACACCAGAATCTACAACAGATCCTACGCAAATTTGATAAATGAGGGCCGGTGTGTTTTTTCCCTACAATGAAGCCAACAGGAAAATGATCCTCCAAAACTAGAGGAAATGGTGTACTCAGTTCCGTAAACAATGACCAGGAATACTGTACAAACAAAGGTGCAAAACTGTGGTACAAGGACCTCAACCCCAACATTTTAGAATGTGCTGCTGGTATAAACGATGAAATGACGATGAAATGCATTTGGCTGATGGCTGCCATCTAATTAGCAAAATAACCTTGTACTTTAAGATATCCATAGGAGCTGTGATCGATATGAAACATGCAAAATGTTAAGATGACTGGGCAAACTTTTTTTGGAATTATGACGATTTGTTTGCCTTAGCGCCACCCATGGATGGATTCACACCACATTTGCTAGGCTTGAGTTCCTGTAGCACTCGGACCATCTCAGTAGATTCCGCTATTCTTCATCAAGCCTCAGATGAGTGACAGAAAGTTAATATGTTGCTCTGCCAGGCATTTCCTTTCCGGAAGACTGATTTGCACAGTTGTCTAAATCTGCGTACTACATCGCCACCTAAAAAAGGAGGCAAAACTGACCTTCACAAAATCTATATGCGGCGACACTTCTTTGTGTCTTGACATAAGAGACAACACGATGTTTTAACCAATTTGATGTCGAACCCAGCGCTGCTGCCACTGGACACCATCATGTTTATCCAAAAAAAAAAAAAAATTCCGGCTTATGGCTTCTGCTGTCTCACATCCGAGGTTTAATGAGGAACAAATCGGCTGAGGTTTGCTGAGTGGCTCCGTAGATGAGGCATCTCAAGTTTGGTGATGATTGGACATTGTATTTGAGAGTTAGAGTTCATTTTAGCAAGAGCCCACACTCAGAAATTTAATTGCCTTACTGCAGCCACAACTTTTACCATACCAATTTGGTGTGTTTAGCAAACAAAAAACATTGGTCTTGAAGACGTCTTGTTCCAAATTTCATGCAAATTGGTTGCATCATGTAGGATAGAGTTTAACGGTCCCTCAAAAAATTAAAATTAGCGTAAAATGTATATCTACATAAATATCCGTGACCTTTATGAATAGATTAGTGTGGACTGACAGAATTCAGAAAATAAATTTCTTACTGAGACTTAGCAGTTTAAAAGTTACTGGCCAAAATATAAAATCAGTTGCTAAAGTGTCACCCTGTTGTCAATCAGTATGAAAATTTCAGAATGGTTAAAGGCATTACTCCAGGACTTTGGTGCTTGTAGAAGGTTTCATGACTATCAAATGGTTCAACTATGGTCCAGAAATGAAAATGATTACTGACAGACATATAGATGGACATGTTGATGGCAATATCCCGCCATATTACATCACGGAGGGATAAAAATTTAAATACATTTTATATAGATAAAGGAACCATTCAATAGGAGTACTTTTTTACATGAAAAAACATCAAGTTGAAGAAGTATTGAAAGTCCATATCTTTATGTGTTTTGCTCTTTGTGGATTGGACCTCTCCTCAGCTCGATAAAAAAATTGGTTCGACTGAGTGAATAGACACATTTGATGGCCAATGGCACAATGGAGAACTGTTTTCTTTATGATGAGTCATGTTTCCAACTTCCATACTTGTGGTGCAAAAGGTGGCACATGGTGGTGGAGTGCTGGTTTGGGTGGGAATATTACAAGGACACTGCACCCAGCTGCAGTTGATGAACAGCAACTTAAATGCAGTGTGATTTCACGATGAGATGCTGCTGCCTATCGTCCTACCATCCATCCATCAAAACAATAACATTCCAGCATGACCATGCCAGACCCACGTCACCCGTGCACACAGAATTCCTTGAGCCTGAAAACATTTGTGTGCTTGAATGGCTGGCTTATTCTTCGGATTTGTCCCCCTTCCAGCATCCATGGGATGTCCACAAGCAACGGGTTCATCACTGGTTCCCATTTTCAGCCAATAGCCGCCATCTCCACACAGCTCTTGAAGAGAAGTGGGAACATGTCCCCCAAGTCACCATTGATCATTTGTTACAGTCCACACAGCAGAGATGTGTAGCAGTGCAGCAGGCCAAAGGCGGACAGACCCAATATTGATTTGTGAAATTTGGACAATCGACCCCATCCCCTTTATCATCACGCCATCGCAAGATTCTCGTCTGTTTAAATCACTGATTAAAATGTATTGCAATACGGTGAAACAATCTGTCTACACTCAATGAAAGTACAGTGAGCTTCTGAACATGGTCATATTTCTGAGAATAAGAAGTGTTGCGTTTATATATTTGTTCAGTTTATTTGTAATTCCCAGCAAACGGCACCACTTCATTACTTCCTTGATGTATGTGGAAATTTTCGTGAAAAAATCTTGATTGGTATTTGAGGCCAGAGGTGTAAAATCCAGGGGTCAGAAAGTAAAAGTCCTGCCAGGTTTTTCTCCCTCCCACAGAATGAGCTGATCACTCATATTAGCTCTATCTCCAGTCAGAAGTAAATCCAGGCAATTGGAATAAAGTTCTGGGGAGGATTTTTACTTTCTGAAGCCGGACTTCACATTTCAGTTTGAGGCATACCTGTCAAAATTGGGATTTGAAAATCAGCAAAATCTTTCTGCACCCCAGTCCAGGCTGTCCCACAACCCCAACCACTGTTCACACACCTTTATTAAAATCATAATCACGCTGGGTTCTCAAGTATAAGAAAATATTAAGCCAATTTATTAAAATACATTTTTAACTTGTCTATGGGTGGATCTGACCGTATCTGACAAGGACCAGAGGATAGCCACGCCCCTAAAGCATATCTGGCTTTTTCCTTTATTCTAGTCTATTTCGGACCATAATTTACAAAAATAAACAGCATGATATATCAAAGGAGACTTGAAACTTGCGATAAATACCATAAAATGATGTGGAAAATCATTATTGAAATATTAAATTAGGTGGGAAAGTAGGGTCATTTTCTCATAGACGTCTATAGCATTTGTTACATGCTGGGGTGTGTCAACCACTTGCTGGTCTTCCAACTCCAAGATGGAGCATAGTGCCAAAAATGTTTCTGGTGTCCTTTGTTTAGCCCAAGGGAAGGTTCAAATTAATAGTCTACCCATCCCAACAGGTGTCTGGTTATTAATGTTAATCCACTGTACAAACAGGAAAAAATCAGCCCGCACCCAACTTCGAGCAAATATCTCGAAAAATGTTTTTGCGCCTTTAATGTCTGAAAATGAAACCGGTAAGATGAATTTGGCACTGGTCTGGTTTAAAAATTAAAACAAGCCAGAATTTTTAAAAACATTTTTTCCCGTTGCACACAGATTTCTTGTCATTGCACGTATAACCAACATGATCACCAGATGGCACTTTCAGATTAAAAAATTTGGGTGTCCCAGAATCAAATACAATCGTAACTTCTTTGGCACATTGAAGCAGTTATCCACAATATTCCCTCAAAAATGCTCATTTTGGGGCTTTTCCACGTCTAGGTGGCGCTGTAGCCATATCGATAAAAATTCTGAGCTTAAACTCAGGGATTTCCCGCTACACGCATGGGCACCATTCTGCCAAATTCTGAGATCTCGACTCCACTGCCAGTGCCACTCTCGCAGAATATGGCTCTTAAATTATGTGATTCAGTTATGTGATAAACAGAGTCTTATACTCATGGTTGTGTCATATGAAAGTTATGAAACTCATTTCATAATTTTCATATGATTATGTGTGACGTGCTGCATTTCCTAGCCTGTACTGACCCATTGGCATTGTTTTTGGCCACAGCAACATAGAACAATGACGGTCGGTGCTCCCATACATTACATGCAAGTATTGCGCCAACTTTCAGATGCCCCAGTTTAAGTTTTACTGCCCACGTTATCTTTTTGTTTGGGAAGAAAGCTTACAAGTAAAGTTTGGTGTTATTTGCTCTTTACACCTCGGCCCTTGGTCGACGGGAATGGTCATCATTTCGTCGTCTGTGTCTGTCCATAATGACGGTCTCACAATAACTCTGCAGGGCTGATTCTTTATTTTCATGCCACATATGCGCCTTACCCAGCACCACAGGCCTATTGATAATGAATGACCTTGACCTCATTTTTCAAGGTTGTGTTGCTGAATGATAGTCTTTCACTGCTGTGACGTACTCGCAATATCGAAAGAACACAGGCAGGAAAGTCATTTATATGTCAGTGATGGACCTCATCCTGAAGCCTATCGAAGACCAGTGACCTTGACCTATTTTTTCAGGTCAAAGGTCAATTTCTTTGTCCATACACTGGACTGAGGATTTCCCTGCCTAAACAACCCAAATAAAATGAAAATTGGCTGAAAGGTGTTATAGTGCACAGCATGTTATCTTCATTTCACTTTGTTAGCCACTTTTTCTGTCACCTCTGGCTAATCTTATTTGTTTTCGTTTAGTGTGTGATGCTCATTTTCCCAAGCCTTGGTCTTGTGTCAGTGTGTATATTTGTGCCATGTTTCTGCGTATATATTTAACACTTCACTTTATTTTTCAGTATTAAATGCACTTTTCACTCCATCTTTTTACGCTAACTTGCCACTGTTGCTTCCCATCCTCACTGCGGCCGGTCATTCTCATCGATTTCACTTCTTGTACATCTAATTTAACACCCTCTAGACTAATGGGGTCAAAACAGGAGCAAGGAAGAAAATGCTAGACTGAAGGGCAGACGAGTTAAAATGCTGCTATATTTCCATCCACGATGAAAGTTTTTTTTCATAGCCAATTCACATATGACAAACAATACAATATGAAACGAACACTCATAACTGAAGCCTCAAAGAAAACATATGGGCAATTCCACGAGATGCCGAAACAGCTTAAGTGATTTATATTAGAAATATATTAGGTTTTCATGTAGATGACTCCTTACCAAATCAGACACTGAAAACCATTTTGAAATATCTTTGACGGTCTTCTCAAAATGTAGATTTGAATTTTGTAATATTTTTTTAGCTTCAGGACAAGGATCAAAGGTTATTTTTCCAATGCTGACAACTCATAAAAGATATTTAGCCATTTCCTGGTACTTACTGCATTTCCATACATTGGTAGCCAAAGTATTTGAGACTGTAAGTCATTGCAGGAAATTGAAACACACAATTCCAGTGGCTCGTTGTGAAATGTATCATTTTTCAATGAGGTCAGCAACACAAACATCATTTATGACATCAATTTTCAATTGCTTTGTTGTTTGGAGTGTAATAAATTTAGAAGATTATCAGAAATTGTAATTCCGTTACCATTTTGTAATTCTGTTACTGCTGTTGCTCTCATAAATGGCATCCTACAAAATATCTGTGAACATACCAGTCAATATAAACTTACCATGGCCTGGTCAACATCCTAGGCTACCAACTTAAGCTTAAACCTACTGCCTATCATTGCCAGATTTCAGACGAATGCCTGTCAAAGTAAAGGCAAAAATAATGGACTATTTTCTGCCGTAATTCTGTTACCAACACCTTCGTACAGCCTTCTACAAAATAGATTACCCCAAACCCTGTGTTATACAGCTCAGTCGGCATACCAGTGGAACTGATAAAAGCACAGGCAAGTAGCTGCTGCATTAGAGTCATAGACAGCAGGTAAAAATGACATGAAAATTACTCGATCGTAATTCTGTTACCGTGGAATTGCCCATAGGGTCCAAAGTCGACTTGCTTGGTGCATAGCTGATGTACGCATTATAGCCACTGCTTGGACAAAAAACCGGCTCAACAGACTAGTCCTGTCAACCTCACGTTCGTTCATGTTTACAATTCACATCACCAGATTTATTTCAACTGAACATAAAACAGATTTTGCCTGATCTTCCAAACAAATTAGTCATGCAAAATTCATCATTGCAGCGTAAAAGACTTTGCAACAGTGTTATCTGAAGAAAATGGGAGACCAGTTTTTATTCATAGAGCCTTTTTATTCATTGACAGTCTGACGTAGATTTAGGAAGGAAAACCTCAGGGGAACTTTATTCCATACAAAAGGGAAAAAGGTAGAAATGCTTACAAACCAATGGTCACAAAACCCTGTAAGCAACCAAATTAGCACCTGAAACCTGACTGTAAACCACCCAAATGCCCAGGAACAGGAAGAAAAAAAAAAATCCAGGCGCTTGGCCCCATCATGAAATTCTTTGCTACACTGGGGACAAGAAAGAAGTGTTTTAGAAATATGAACCCTGTAACATTTTACACAGCTGTGCCTCCCCATTTCCCAGTAAAGTAGGACAATATTTAAAAAACAAAATTGGCCAAGATTGAGTTGTATATCTGCATTTTCTTAGCATTCCACCACTTACTGTGTCCCTCCTTTTATGGAATACATCGCAGGCAACAGCAAAGAGACTGTATTTCAGAAGAGACACTCTTGCAAAGGAAACAAACTTCACCTATTTTGTCATTTATCGTTTTCAATTTAACGCAGGCCAAAGACGACTCACCAATCTCAGCAATCTCTTTTAGCTTGTATTTTCCTTGTCCCAATTTACAGAAAATTGGTTGTAATAAATAAATAAATAAATAGAAAATAAGCAAAAGTACCCTGTTAATTAATCAATCATCCTGAAACAACAGTTCCATAAAACACACGGCATTAGTTATTCATGGTTTTCTCTACGTAGAGTTGACTGGACCGAGCAGAGGCCCTTCCAGCCTAGAACTCAGTGGGATGACAACAGTGGGCCTAATCCCACCAACCTGCTGAGTCCAAGTCACAGGCGTTAGCCACAAGGCATCCCCACACATTCCTGAATATAAAACTGTGGGCCGTTAAATCTGGAGGAATGCTCAAGGAATTCTTCAACAATATTTCCTGCTCTGTGGACACTGCTGAACCACTTAACCAAAACCTAATTAATTTGAGAATTAGTTTACATTTAAAAAATCTGCTTATTTTAAATCAAATATGGGGCTTTTCATCCATATTCATGCCCTCATGCCATAAGGGTCAAAACCCTTTTTCAATAAGGTGTACCTGCAAGTAAAAATTTTCCCACCAGTGTTTCTGATTTGCCAGAGGGGCATATGTAACAATTCCCATGCTAAATGGGCAGAAGTGGTAGTTAACGGCCTTTTTACAAACAATATGCATTTTCATTCCGGGCCCATCTTCCTCTGGCACCTTTTTTATATATTGCTAGTCCTAGTTGGTACAATCAAACTGTACATACACCCACAGTCAGTGCACACTGTAGTATCATTGGCTGTATTATCTGTAGTTTACAACACAAAGGTGACATGGTGACTTTTATTCAGAAATACTTTGCATTATTTTTAGCTACTGAGGTGTAATGTCTATCTTTAGATCTGATGATTCACTCTTGCATGATCAAGTTCTTTGTAGTTTGCCAGCAATTTCATGCAGTATAGACAGACCAGCTGTTTTACAAAATACTTCAAGGCTAGCCGATACCCGTGCTATGCACGGGCTATATGCACGTACACGATAACAGCTGATTGAATTAGCTGGTTTTACTTGCAAAAACTGCTTCAAAATGCAGTTTTCACTTCATATCTAAGTTTGAAACTCGGCAAATCGTCTTTGTTACGCAGTAAAACCGATGTATGCGGAAAACAGACTCATTATTCACAGTGGTTTCGGAGGTGTGTGAAATTACGCAAATCGCCATCTCAGTAATAATATATAGATTTTGACAATGGAACACAAAATGCATATCCTGCCACATCATATCCGTGTATTAAAATGCTTTTAACATTGAAAACGTTTACCAGGGAAACAGGAAACAATTATGCATATTTAAAAATGAGAAATGATGAACTTTGTACAGAGAGTTTGGGCACTCTCACCAGGTCACCTTCAATTCTGTTAGCGGAGTGTTGCAGACGCGCCCTTTTAGGGGGTGTGTTTTGTGTACGATTCTCCTCATCCCGACTCATGCTAAAAGGGCGCAAGTGACATAATCTGGATTATCTCTTCATTGGCTAATGATTAGGAATCGACCTTTATCAGGCTTCAATATCATCGAATAACTCACTCGTTCACCATGGAAATTTTAATCCATATGGTAGAGATTTACCTGGAGCAGTTTTTTGCCGCTCTTGTAAAATTAGCAAAATGTCACTTCCGCCTTTCTTGCATGAGAATATCGGTATGATAAAGCTGATTAATACTTGCATAAGATAAGCAAAATATCCACACAGAGTAAATGATTTTCCAGGGTTATCAAACAGGACTGGCCTTTTTCCAAACCTGCTTGGGAAAACCCCTGTGTGTGCGGAGAACATTTGCTGGGGCTTTCACCCACTAAAGTTCCAGTGGACAGTTAAGTCAGATATATAATCAAAACATTCCCATACAGCATTCATGTCCAGGATCAGCATGGGCAGTTGTACAGACCTGAAAATCTCTTCATGCAGCTAGTGAAACTGAGCTTTAATCTGTATGAACCCTTAGGTGAACACTAAGATAGTCCATTCTGGCAAAAGACTTCCAACATAGAGAGCATGTATAGGGCTTTTCACCTGTATGCATTTCCAGGTGCCTCCTTAAACCATACTTTTGGGAAAAGTACTTCCCACACTGAGAACATTTATAAGGCTTTTCACCTGTATGCGTTTCCAGGTGCCTCTTTAAACCTTCACTATGAGGAAAAGACTTCTCACACTGAGAACATTTATAAGGTGTTTCACCTGTGTGCATTTGCAGGTGCCGATCTAAAAAATGGCTTTGTGAAAAAGACTTCTCACATTGAGAACATTTATAAGGCTTTTCACCTGTATGCATTTGCAGGTGCCTATTCATTACATATTTACGCGAAAAAGACTTCCCACACTGTGGACATTTAAAAGGCTTTTTGCCTGCATGAATTTGCAGGTGCCTCTTTAAAGCATAATTACGAGAAAAAGCCTTCCCACACTGTGAGCACTTGAATGGTTTTTCACCTGTATGACTTTTCTGGTGTAGTCTCAAACTATACTTTGAGGCAAGACACTTCCCACACTGAGAACATTTGAGAGACTGTTGACCAGTATGAAGGTCCTGCTTTAAATGAGATTTTGAGGCAAAGCCCTTTGCACTCTCAGTACTTGAATTTACTACCTTGTGTACAGTTTTCCCATTCCTCCTCCGGCGAAGTACAGGCTTGTTCCTCCTGTTTACTCTTTCAAGAACAATTATGGGCTGATTATTCTGAAATTGGTGATTGAAGTCCCCACTTCGGGTCAGTAGATCATGGGTCTCCTCAGGTTTACAGCTTGAGTTTGGCTCTCCAGCACATTGCCATGGCTCAGTCGGTTCTTCAAGATCACCAGCAGCTTCAGTCTTAACAGTGTTCATGAGGTCACTCACTAAAGTCACTCCAGATTCACACTTCACTTGGGCACATTTAATATGAGCACATTTCATATCCTGCAGGTGACTGATTTGCTCTGCTTCAAGGTATCCTCCATCATCAGTCTCTGTTTTGATTTGGTCAGGATGCAGATGGGTCACATATCCCAGCTCTGTACTGTCAAGGCTCTCCATCTTAATAAGATCCCCAGAGTGTGTGGAGCCCAGATCAGTTTCTGTTTTAATCAGTGATGTGTGTGTGTGGTGTACATCACTGACCCCACTGTGTGCTGTAACACACTCTGGCTCCAGTGTGTTGAGTCCTGGTGCAGCACACTCTGTCTCTGACTCTGCCATGTGGACAGACTCCAGTCCACTGAGTTCCTCTTCTTTCTGTCTGATCCTGTGCTGCTCAGTGAGCTCTGGTAGTGTTGTCTCAGTGTCCTGTCTCAGACAGACTCCAGCCTGCATCATACTGCTGCTCAAAGGTGTGCACAAGTGCCGCTCCTGGAGGGGAACAGGGGAAGGGATTTAGCCATTATCAAACTGCTCCTACTGCAGCAGCTAGAAATTGCAATCTCTTTCCTGATCTTAATCTTATCATGCTTGTTAAAGACTTGCAATTTGCGAATCATGCAATTTCACAGCTAGAAACATCAAACTTGCTCTGTGGCTTCAGGTAGGGTCACATCTGCAATTTTTTATTTCTTGACGGTGCTCAATTCCATCCCAACTTTTATCCCTTTCTTTTGTCTTTTTTAAAAAGACTTTATAGACATTTCTTTTCATTTTCAAAAACCCTCATTCTCCCACAATTTGAAAGCAAGAGCCCCTAAACTTTCCACATAACTTCTCTTTTTATCACATCATCATCCCTTAATAAAGGAATAAGTCCCGAGAAGCAGTGGGTTGCAGAGATTTTATAACGGCGGAGAGGCGTTCTAAGGCATGACGCGTAGCAGAGTGCCCCTCCGCAGCTATAAAATCACTGTAACCAACTGCTTCAAGGGGCTTAATTGCATTTATAAAATAGTTTATAGCACATTAAATAAACAAACAAGAAAAAACAAGCAGCTGACATTGTCAAGCAATATCCCCCGCAAATGGCATTGCATTTTTGAATAGAGAATATTTATATGCATTTAGATTTCTAAAGAACTGTACTAATCGCAAAGCTGTTCATTTCCTTACAAAAAAAATAGGCCAGAGAGTATGCATCAGAAAACTGGGAAAATTATACCAAATTGTTTTCATCACGCACCTTTATGTGTTTTTACACCTTGATGGCAAATATGATCGCAATCGGATGATTATTTTGAAAGTGATAGCCCGGACACAAGACATTACAGATTTCCCACAAATTTGTCGCTTTTTGCCCCAAAACGTGAGAAATTACAAAATTATTTTCAAAATTGTTTTTCATGACACACCTTTGTGTAGTTTTACACCTCAATGCCAAATATGATCAGAATCGGATGATCAGTTTCAAAGTTATAGCCCGGACAACAAACGTGTCGGACGGACGGACTGACGGACGGACCCCATTTTTACATCCCCGCTACAACGTTGTTGCGGGGGATAAAAATCAATAATTTATTGGTGGTAATGCAACAATAAAATTGAGAACTAGTTGTTTTTCCACCAAGCAAGATCGAGTGGACAGAATGGTTGGCAAGCAACACAGACACCAAGATTGCCTTTTCATCTAGTGCCATAATTATTTCATATCAGGCTATTTTGACTCATTAATGTAGATATACTATGAATGCAGGCTATTTTGAATGTCTCCGGCCTCCCGAAGACCCCGTTAAGTGATTCTACATTCGTTTCGCTTTTCGAGTTTCCTTGTTCTCAACTCGCGCTTACCGGCCAAATCATTACAACCAGCAGAGAGAGTAGGGGACGATTGACTTCGGTCCTCTACAATGGCCGGTGTCCAGGAAAATATGTTGAATTGTGCATTAGTTTGCTAGCCAGCTTGTCAACTAGCTAGCGTTCACTACAATGAACACATAGCCCATAAAATAAACACACAAGAAAGAAGTCAACAATTTATCGCTAATAGGCTACTGAAATAGCGAGCTAGTTAGCAACGTAGCTAGCAACGCAAAAGTGATATCGAACTCTGTAATGCAATAGCTAGTTATGTAGATAGCCATCTGGTTAGCGGGTTAAATGGCTAAACTTCGCGGACACTGAAATAGCGAGCTAAAAGTCTTGAAACAAACGTAACGAGTCAGCTGAGCGCAGGGATATTTTGTGCTGCGACCTTACTTACGACTATGCGATCAAATCAGTGTATCGAATAGATTTCTGACATTTGAAGCTATTTCCATTCATTTTCGCACTGAATCGCAGAGCGTTCGAGTGAACAGAAGTAGTGTGGAAGCCGATAAAATTAACTAGTCAGCAATAATGGATCGCGTCTCCTAACAAATGATGATAATTGCACAAGTTGTAATAATGCTTATGTGCCAGCTATTAGCAACATGCAAACCATTAGTAGAAGGCAACGACAGCATCAAAACACCGCCACGATGCGGTCATTCGTCAAATAACGTTTCCATCAGCAGTTATCGCATAAAACTTTCACCGATCAAGAAGAAAATCCGACGAGATCAACCCCATAAACTTAATGTCGATATCTTGAAAATAAGGTCAAATTTCACCGTTTCCATAAGGCATTTTTATTCGATGTCACTTAATTCGCAAAAGAACGTGTGGATGGAAACATGGCTATTATTAAGTATTTACCCACCAGTAGCCGGTTGACTTAACAAGCTGTTAAGCAGCTTCGTAGGAACGCTTAGCGACACTGCGGTTGTTAGGCTTAGTGAAGCCCAGCAATAACTGAAAGCACTGTTCATTTGCACACCGTTTCCTGTGTGGGGAGGAGAATTCATTTGTGATGTTTTATAAAGTTGATACAGCAGTAAGTTTGAAAATCCACGCAGTGATGTATTTAACACAGTGCGCAATGTGTGTCTACATTAATCACTCCCTGCTGAAAATTCCAGCTGCTGGTCAGCTTGGTTTAAGCGGTGTTTTGGACAGTATTAGTTAGTCAATCAGCCCTTCACCAGCTGACAATACCAGCTTAACCAGCTTTGACCGCTTTCATCAAGCTAAAGAGACCAGCTATGACCAGCCAATAACACGACTCAGACCATCTTAAACCAGCTTAGAATTCAAACAGCTAGAATTCTAAGCTGGTCTCTATAGCTTGATGAAGGTGGTCAAAGCTGGTTAAGCCGGTATTTTCAGCTGGAGTCAGGTGGTGAAGGGCTGGTTGACCAACTACAACTTTCCAAAACACAGCTTAAACCAGCTTGAAGAGCCTAGGCTGGTCAAAGCTGGAATTTTCAGCAGGGACTGTTGGCACTATGCTCCGTAGTCATGTTTTGCCATCAGCAGTAACTATTGCGGTGATATAAATCGAACTCACATGTTGAAAAGCGATCCACTGTGATGAGCTTTTTTTTTTTCTAATTCCTCCACCCCCCCCCCCCATTTTTGGGGGTCAACTGAGACTTTTTCTTCGTTAAAGTCTTGATCGCTCGCAGCAGCCATCGTGGTAATCAAATAGTACTATAACTCAAAAACAAAGCTCTGTCTAAAAAAATCTGGCAAATTTAAATCCAAGAGATCATGGCATTTAACCCATAAAGCCATAGTCCAAGACTATATTTTGACTGGCGTAGCAGCTATCCCAATAACAGACAGAATGACTGACACACAAACGAACTAGCGTATGCCCTACTTGCGCATGCGCACCAAAAAGACATTCAGGCTCGATTCCAAAGAAGGATTTTAGCGTGCGTATAACTAACATGTTAAAATGCCATTGTACGCAGACAGCTTAACAAAAGTTTAAACACCATTTCATAAGATGGGATCATCGCACGTTTAGCTGCACGTGGATAACCTTGCGTTTAGCCATCAGACTAAACAGGTGCAGTCAAATGACAACCTGTCTTTGTATAATGGGCATTTCCAAGTGTCGTTACCAGTTAGTAACCCCGTATGTAGGGTAGTTGCGTTGTGGACACGCATTTCGCACAGAGATGTCGGCAAAAAGCATAGCGAGAATTTCAAATGAATTTTTTTTTGCACAAATTTTCGCCGTGACATGAGCAATCACTGTGTTGACGTTGGAGGTCAACGCTCCACGTTGCCAACGTCCATTTGAAACATAGCCCTTGAATAAAATCTGAGAGCAATCAACAGCTGGTGGGGGTGGGGGTCAGGGCATGACATGACTCGCTCTGGTGGCACCCCGTTCATCCCAAATCAGTACAGTTCAAGAAGCTAATGGAAGAATTCTTTGATATTCTGCTTGCTAACAAAACCACTCATTTAGGTGCAAATCAATCTATGGTGGTCATGAGTATTTAAGTGTCCTTTTATTATTTGACCGCAGGCGTTAAAGATATTTAGACGCACGCGGACAGTTGTTCCTTGTGAAACGGTTATTAAAATTAAACTCATGCTAAACATGCGATTAAGAAAGTTATCCGCGTGTAAACTATAAAACACTTCTGTGAAATCGGCCCTCAGAGATAGTGAAACCTCGCCCTTTTGACATTTGTTTGTGACTTAGATTTTTGACCTAGCAACTAGACATTAGAGGAGGACCGAGCCACGGGCAAGACCTTTCTGCTGTCAGTGTAAATCTTGCCAATAGTTTTAAAAGATATGCATCTACACAGACAGACCTGATTACTATACCCTCGCTCCCCCTTTGGTAAGAGGGAAATTACTGACGCCCTGCTGCCTTTTGTCAGTGGTCGATATTCGGATCCTTCATACCTATATAACCGTATTTGACTGAAAGTTAGCCAGTGGGTCATTGAACCGAGGGAAGGTTTGCATGTTAATTTTAAAAGCCATGACCCCATTCCTGATTGGCTTATCTTTTCCATTGACACATTCAATTGTAGAGAGTTAAAGGATAATTCCATGTAATACCTTGTATGGGCTCCGCCTTCCAACAGCCCCGCTAGTACCAATCCCTTGCTGCACAGCAGCCTGCCTGAAGAAATTTGCATATCCATCCCCCTCCTGGCTATATAATGGCGACAACCCTTTAACATAACATAACAAGAACAGAGAACCGAACAGGCCATTCAGCCCAACTAGGCTCGCCAGTTTCTTTATACTGTTGTGAATATATCACTTCAAATACTCAATGACTAAATGGTATCTAGCTTTAAGTCAAGCCTGCTCTTGAAAACTCCCAAGGTCTCTGCCTCAACAATATAGTCAGGCAAGTAATTCCACATCAAAATTAGTCTTTGGGTGAAGAAATATTTCCGAATATCAGTGCTAAATTTACCCTTTGTCAACTTCCATTTGTGACCCCAAGTTCTACTCACAACACTTGGTTGAAGGAATCCTACATAATTCACTTTGTTAATACATTAAACATATTTAAAGACCTCAATCAAATCACCCCTTAGTCTCCTTTTGCTAAGACTAAAGAGATTAAGGATCTTCAGCCTCTTCTCATAGCTTTCATCTTTTATACCTGGAATTAGCTTAGTGGCTCTTCTCTGAACTTTCTCTAGAGCCTCTATATCTTTCTTAAAGTATGATCTCAAGAACTGTACACAATACTCCAGATGTGGTCTGACGAATGTGTTGTACAAAAGAAGCATCACCCCCTTTGATTTGTACTCAATACTTTTGGCAATGTATCCCAGCATCCGATGGCTTTTTTAACTGCTACGGCACAATGGGTACAGCCTATGAGGGTTTGGTCAACAATCACTCCCAGATCTTTCTCGTGTGGAGCACATTCCAGTTTTAAACCTCCTATGAAGTAATCCTGTCGAATGTTTTTATAACCTACATGTACAACTTTATATTTCGCTACATTTTAATTTCATTTGCCATATATCTGCCCAATTCTGGATTCTATCCAAATCATCCTGAATCACTTTAGTGGACTCTAAACTATTCCCCACTCTGTGTTCTGTCCTACAACCAGTTTTGAATCCACTTCAGAATACCTCCTGTTACTCAAATGGAGCTCATTTTAAAAATTCTTCTGCGGTACTGTATCAAATGCTTTCAGAAAATCTGAGTATATGATGTCATAAGCCCTGCTCTGGTCATAAGTCTTGGCGGCCTCTTCAAAAAATTCCAGGTTTGTCAGGCATGACCTTCCCTTACGGAAACCATGTTGGCTATCCCTCAAGATATCTGTATGTTCAAGAAATAAGTCCAGCTCATGTTTTATGATAGATTCCAATATTTTGCATGCAATGCAAGTTAAACTGACTGGCCTGTAATTTCCTGGCTCAGTACGGTCCCCTTACTTATATATTGGTATTATATTTCCCCGTTTCCAATCGTTTGGTATTTCTCCAGTTTCTAAAGACCATCTGAAGATGGTGGATAGCGGTTTAAAGATGATCTCATCAACATCCCTGAGAACTCTAGGATATGAGCAATCAGGACCCGTCGCCTTATCTGCCTTTAGTATATGCAACTTGTCTAATACTTCATTATCCCTAACCTAAATTTCAGCTAAATAATCTTGAGCATTTGACATGCCCTCCAACCCAATAAAGACCCCCTCTGAGGTAAAATTCTCAACAAAGTAACTCTAAGGTATCAGCAATATCCTTGTTATCATATAGCATCGATCCGTTTTTATTCTTTATGCACTTAACCTGTTCTTTAACTTTCCTTTTTCTGCTACAGTACTGAAAGAAGCACTTAGGGTTAGTTTTTGCCCCCTCTGCAACTTGTCTTTCATACAGTCTTCTAGCATTCCTCAGCTCTTTTTTGACCACAGCCCGCATTTTACAGTATTCAACCGTAGTATTCTTATTGTTATCCTTTATGTACATCTTAAAGATTTTTCTTTTCTCTGAAAATCCTACAAATATTTGTGGTCATCCACTGAGGATTCTGCTTTTTCAGCTTACTTTTGGACACCTTTGGAATGAATCTGCATTGTGATTCAAGTAAAACCCCCTTAAATCTTTCCCACATTTCATTTACAGACTCACAGTCCAGGAGTGTCTCCCATTTTATTTCACTTTGATATGAGTGCATCCTGTCAAAGTTTGCTCGCCTAAAATTGAAAATTTTTGTTTTTGAAGACACATTTTTAACTTCCCATGAAACCTCAAAATTAAAAGCAGAGTGATCACTTTTCCCAAGTGGCTCCAGTACCTCAACACTGCTAATTCTGTCAGGGTCATTACAGAGCACTAAGTCTAAAATTGCCTTCTGTCGTGCAGGTTTACTAACATACTGCACCAAAAAAATTATCATTTAAAACATCTAGAAATTCTTCCTCCCCTTCACCCCTCGTCCTTTCACCATTTCCCAATTGATACCAGGATAATCTAAGTCTCCCATAATAATAGTCCCACCACCTCTACAAGCTTGCGTAATCCTCCTAAAAAGCATTTCATTGATTGTACTGTCCAAAGCTGGGGGTCGATAGCATGCTCCTATGTTTACACCGGTCTCGTGTTTGCCAATGAGCCTGACACAGATATCTTCACAGGGCAAGGAATGTTCGATTTTGGGAATTTCCTGTACATTTATGCTTTCGTTCACATGGAGTGCTACACCCCCTCCTCGCCTATTACATCAATCCTTCCTAAAAAGCTTATAAGCTTCAATATTATATTCATCTCCATCCTCTTCACTGAGCCATGTCTCTGTAAACCCAACTATGTCATAGCCCTCACTAATCAAAACAGCCTCAAGTTCTGGAAATATATTTTTTATGGTTCTTGCATTTAAATAAAAATATTTCAGGTCATTATGAATGCTCTTTCCCTTCTATTTCCTGTGTGCCTGCTGCTCCAAGCCCGTCTCCACACTTTTTTGCTTTATAAGTATATCATCAATAGTTCATGTAATGCAGTCAGATTCCATCAGGGCAGTCTGCATTTCCCCATGTGTAACACTCACTAACCTCCCTAGTTTAAATAATCCTGTGCTACCCTCAACATACGCTGACCCAGTGCAAAGGTACCCCTCCAGTTCAGGTGTAGCCCGTTAGGCTTGAACAGGACACCCCTGTCCCAGAAAAAGTTCCAGTGCCCCATAAACCTGTACCCCTCTTTACTATACCAGGTTCGTAGCCACGTGTTAAACCTCCAGATAAAATTCTGCTTTCCTCTGCTTGCACGTAGTACCAGTAGAATCCCGGAGAAAACTACCATGGGGGGGGGGGATCTGCTCCTAAGCTTCTCAGCTAATTCCACAAATTTGCCTTGCAAAACCTCAAACCTACCCTTACCTATGTCATTTGTCCCAACATGGACTATGACAACTGGATCCCTACCTGCTCAGGCCAGGAGCTTGTCCGCACGCTCCAGGAGAACTCCTACCTGGGCACCAGGCAGGCAACACACCGTACAAGACTCCTTGCCGCGCGAAAAGACTAAACTGTCTATTCCTCCAAGTACTGAGTCCCCCACTATCACCAACTTTCTTTTCTGAGGGGTAGAGGCCAACAGAGTGCCCTGATGCTCATCAGTCCCCCCACTCTCAGGGTCAGGGGCCAATTCAAGTTCCCGCAAGGGCCGGAATCGGTTGAACACCTCAACCACTAGAGGAGCCTTTCATTCGACTCCTTTTAATCTTCAGCCCCGAAGAAAAGAATGCAAGAAAATAACTCACTACCACCATCGCGGTCTTCGAGCTCGGCTCAGACTGTCACACCTAAGGAGCAGTGTGCGGGAGATCCGTCTGCCGCCTCAGCTGTCCCACCAAAGACCTGTGAGAGCTGCCCAGGCAGGGCGCTCAACCTGCACCGCCAGTGTGTCATCTGCCTCGTCGTGTACCACACTCGCCAAGCGCTGCAGGAGCAGTCCACATGCTCAGTGCGCTGCGCTCCCCATGCCTATCCGGGAGAAAAGAGCGGCTCACTTCTCAATTAATGTGCCTCAAGCCAGAGTTTTGCATCTCCGGCGAAAGTCTCACTCCCAGCCGTGCAGTTCCTCCCCTGCACAACTGTGGCAGGCTGATTGTTTGAATTCCTTGGCGGAGCCCCAGATGCACCGCTGTTAGACCAGCTCAGGCTGGAGCCCACAGTCCGGTCCCGGCAACGACCCCTCCCAACTAGACGTGAGCAGGAGGCCAAGTTGGCGGACAAGATGTTCATCGGCAGTGCACAGGCAGCATCTGCCATGAATATTGTCGGCTTGACAGGAAATGCTCTGGCAGAGCTGTCGCTCCTCCACGCCCATCGGGACAAGGACGAGGTGGCTTGGCAGTAGGCCCACCGCCTTGCAGGTGTGCTGCTCTGCGCAGCCCAAGCGTTGGGCGGGTCATGTTTCTGGCAGTGGTCTCCCTGCATCAGATGTGGCTCAGTCAGACACCTCTAAAAGAACACCACAAGGCACTGCTGCTCGACGCATCACTGTGCCCCATCCTCTCCGTTTGGTCCGCCACTCAACACTGCCATAAAGGAGCAGGTGGAAAGGTGTGCGTCCGAAAACCAGCCGAGATGCCATTTTTCATAGGCACTTCAGCCAGCGGGAAGATGCGTCCCTCGGCCATGATGAGGAGACCGCCTCCCAGTACTCCGTACCACCTGCCACCAGTCCGCGACCCCGACGCACAGCCTGCGATGCGTTCCCGTCTGGCAGAGCGATATGGGAAAAAAGCGGGGAAGTCATGACCCACTACAGCAGTGTGGCGTGTCAAGGCCGGTTGATTGGGGGTCGCTGGGACTCAGAGGAGTCTCTGCATATAAATGCCCTGGAAGTGGTCGCAGTTTCGAACATCTTGCTTCATTTCCTGGAGCTCCTACGGGGCCAACATATCCCGGTGAGGAGTGACAGTTCCACCGTGGAAGCTTACATCAACCGTCAAGGTGGGGTACGGTCAAGGACGCTTTGTGCCCTCGCGCGGAGACTGCTGCAGTGCAGTCAGATCCACCTCGAGTCTCTGAGGGCACACCACATTTCGGGGGCATTGAATCAGGGAGCAGACCTCATGTTGCGGGGTGGGCCATGCCGGGAGAGTGGTGTCTCCACCCTCGTATTGCTCAACAGGTGTGGGCCAAGTTTGGCCTCCCTGTAGCGGATCTGTTCGCCTCCAAAGAGAACACTTTGTGGCCCCTTTGGTGCTCACTCAGGGAGGAGGACGACCCTCCACTGGGTCGGGACGCCTTGGCCTAGAAGGGATAGCCTCAGGGGGTGTTATATGCGTTTTCCCCCTCGACTTTGCTGATCCCACCACTTCTACTGAGAATCGGGAAGGAAGGCCAGATGGTGATATTGATACCTCCAGATCACCACAACTCAGTCTGGTATCCAGAAGTTGTGCGTCTAGCAGTGACAGACCCGTGGTCCCTCCCCAAGGTGGACTGGGCAATTTCACAGGCAAAAGGAAAGATCAAGGCCTCGTCCATCCTGGGTCAGCCTCTAATGGCTTGGCTCCTGAGAGGTAGCGGTTAGAAAGGTATGGTCTTTCAGCAAATGTCATTGCTACTAGTTTTCGGAGTTTCTGCAGTGGTAATTTAATGAAATTAAAATACAATCCATCTTGGATTGTGTGTTATGTTCTTGAAATGACATCCCACTTCCTTATTAGTCAATTTCCCAGGAAATTTGAATGATCTTCGGAATTGTTCAAATAAATGTGAAAAAAATTTGTTTTGAACACATTTCTCGCATTTATTTCTCATGATACCTTTTATTTATCTCATCAGAACATAAACAACAGGATTCCAGCAATGTCATATGGGACTTCCCATAACCTCTTTAAATGCTGCACTGGGCAAGGAACAGGACCAGAATTGATGCCAAGATACTCCCCCTCCTACAAATGAGAACAGCTGGGCGGGAACTCATCTAGGCTCTGCTCTTTGTGCCACTAGTGGAGCTGTTTGAGGGCGGAGTCCATAAAAGTATAAAGATAGTTACTGGGTATGCAACTTCAGTTATACAAGTATGGGCGGAGTCCTCTAACCACCGTGGCCCAGTTGTTTTTTCTTTGAGGCTTCAGTTTTTCCATAAACAGGAGTCAAATGAAAGGGATTTTGCCATTATATAGCCAGGAGGGGGATGGATTTGCAAATTTCTTCAGGCGGGCTGCTGCGCAGCAAAGGACTGGCACTAGCGGAGCTGTTAGAGGGCTCCGTCCATACTCGTATGACTGGAGTTACACACCCAATAACTATCATTTTATTTATTTACTTTTCCATATAAAAATACTGAAATCTTACCCAAACCCAAAAACGGCCCAGTTTCAAGCAGCTCCTGGGTTTCACTGACCCTTGTTATGTCATCCCAGAACAAAGACATTTCTCAAAATCTGTAATCCAAGTATATTAACCCATCAATGACCCCTGTCTCATTTTTGTGATGCAGCACATTTTAACCTCTGTAACCCAACTGAATCCATTACCATGACTGAGCTGTTATAAGTTAATCAAGGGAAGTAACGCACATCCAGGAGAAGTGCTTCTGAGAGTAGTCTCCCTTTACAGCAGGGGTGGGGGCTGCCATTTGCATGTAGTGAATCTGTAAAAGCACCATGTGACACAAAAATGTGTGTGTACCTTTTTTTTTCCCGGAGAAATTTTTCTACAACACCAAGAACAAAAATTGGAGATTATAGCATTATGCAAATACATTTTTCTCAGAATGATGATTTCTTATCTTTCAACGATCAGTGTACATTTGTAATGGGACATACATATTTGGGGTCCTCAATGACAAAATAATTATTTTTCACCAGAATTTAAGCATTACACATTCACTGTACACCGTATCCGATAATAAAATGTGACTTCTACTTTCAGAAGAAATTTGGGCACGAACGGGACAAACTTTTTCTACAAGTGTTTGAATTAAAAGGGACCAGATTCTGATTTAAATTACAAAGGGAAAAATATAAACCAAGTATCATTATCAATCAATATTAAATAATTTTATCAAGGTAGAGATTTTTGGCCCAATTTTTCACTCTCTCTTTATTCCACAAAGGCTAATCCAAAAGCATTTCAGCAATGAAACACTGATGTGGAGTCACTGAGAAGAACGCTCAAGCCCCATCCTAATATCTCATTGGCTTTTTGCTTATAGACCCAGGCTGTACATACTCACTTTCAATTCCGGTACACTAGCAGAGTGACATTCACCATCCTGAGGAGAACAGCATTCTGGGAAGGAGGTGGTGAACAAACGCACATGGCCTTGTGCTTTATAGCCCAGATGGCTCACTTACCCCTGGAAATAATAAATGAACAAAACCGTAAATTGACAATCAAATTTCCCAAAACTGTCAATGCATACTGGTAGTCAAGACATCCGTTTGATTTAATACTGGCAAAATTATATGGCTGATTTTAGAATTATTTTTCAAGGTGACTCGACTCTATCATACATGGCCGAACCTAGAATGGGAGGTTGACGTCCAGTTTTATTTTGTTGTAGTTGCACAAACATGCCCATTGTGGACATTAGCGGGATAGATCGCAGTGTATGCACAAACCGCCAAGGTGTTATCTATTGTGCCTTGAAATAGCCTCAAATTCCCTATGATATCATGTCTTAAACACTTTAATAAAAATATTACCAATTGTAACCACTGTAACACAATTGTGGAGGAAAATACCACAAATAGGTTGGAGATTTACAGTGATACAGCCTTGACAACAGAGCAGCCCCCAATGGCAGTTTCTCCCGCACTCATACAGTCTCCTGTGCCCTGACTAGTGCCTTATTCGTTATGGCACGATCCACATCATCATTGGTACTTCACAAGTCCAGTTTCCATCTCATGTTAAGCGAATTTTAGAAAATTTGCTGAAAAGACAATTCAAATTACATGCGTTTCCATCAACTGACTTGGAGCAAATAAACTCCAATAAATAAGGCTAATTTCACCATAAGAAGACAGTCGAGGAGACTTTACAGTTGTATAGAACAGCAGATGAAGAAGTGGTCGCAAAATTTGGCGATTGCTAATTCTCCGCCAAGATGCTGGATAATGCAAGCTGCATTATGAAGCTGGAGTACCACAGCCTAGGTTGCAAAAAAATGCATTTGCTAATCACTGGAAAGGAATCAAGATGAAATATTCACATCCAGGTAGGGAATGAACCAGAGAATTAGACTACTCGCCTGTGAATTATGCCATGATCAGGCAGCACTCTACAAGCCACGGGCCAGAGACAGCAGCTCGCGCATTGCCCATTACACCTGTGCAGAACTGTCCCCCTGTTCCTAGTTGTTAGTAGGTAGCTGGTAAGCATCATATCCAGCAAGTAATACGGTGTGCTGCAGTTCAGCTGCGGGCAGTAGAGAGGGGAGGGCGGATTACATCCGCAGTAATTTCGATGCGGAGAGCCGCCTTAAACCGCTTTCACACCGGACGCGAAACGAATTTTTCGCACGAAAAACTACATTCAAAGTCAATGCAGAAACTTGCGTATTCTCGTCTTTGCATTTTGAATGTAATCTGTCGCGCGAAAAATTCGTTTCGCGTCCGGTGTGAAAGCAGCTTTAAACATAGATCATGAGCAGGAGGGATGCCAAATCGAGCAGCAGCTACGCTTAATCCCTTTGACACACGGTCTTTGACACATACAAGCACACACGAGGCTGATGTTGGTTTCCGATTCGAAGCTCACGATGAGGATTAGTCCACCTTAAAAACGGCTTAATAGCCGGATATAGAATTCGCAAACGGAAAACGTAACGCATCAGTGAGATAGAAAGGAATCCAAGAGCGAAATGGTATTTAATTGATTTGCAATCCATGAAGTTGTTAGTTCTCACTACATCATTTTTTTCCAAGAGATTGCCCAACTTTTTTCGCGTCTGGACGGTAGCCTGATGGACCTCATCCAGATCAAAAACCGCGAGATTTATACTCGCCAAATAAGGGCTGGATTACCAATGTGACCACAGTGACCCAGTTAAGCACAGTTTCTGATTGGTGAAAACACAAGGCCGACTTACTTCGCCCCCACCCCACATGCAGGCCACACAAAAGCAGGACTAGATTTAAAAAAAACCCACCGATATACTTAATATTTATCAGGTTTGAAGAGTCCAACTCTATGAATCTTAAATACTCATTTGAACCATGCCTCTGATGTGTGGAAGGTTTTCCTGATTTGTGAAACCAAAGAAATGGTGATTTAATACCTTTTTACCCCAGGTTAAAGACTGTTGAGAACACAGCATTTTAGGTTCTTACTGTGAATTTATCAAGTTTGATGAGTCAATGTCTATCAGGCCTTTTTTTATAATCCTAACCGGCTCGTCTGCGGTTTGTGTCACGAGGGGGAAAAAACGCAAATCGGCTTTGCCGTTTTCACAAATGAGAAAAAGCTTTCATAAATTTGAAACAGCGTTTAAGCGAGTCACTATTCACCTTCGAAATCCAGCCCTTATTTGACGGTTAAAAATAAAGTGGTTGTTGATCAGGATGAGGTCCATCATGGTCAAGACGGGAAACAAAAGCTAGAGAATCCCTTGAAAAAAATGCTGCAGTTCAAACCATCAACATCATGGTTTGTAAATCAGACCATTTCGTTTCAGGATTCCTTTACATCTCAATACCCCGATGCTTTACGTTTTCAGTTCACAAATTCGCTTAAAGGGCATCTGAAGTCCATTCTCTGACGGGACGTTGAAAGTCCAATGTTGACAAACAAATCGCTTGCTTTTGTTGACATCTTGCATTGTCACATGGCCAATTCCATTCATATAAACAAATGTTTTGTGTACATGCGTAGATAATCCTTCTATTTCGGTTCGTTTGCGCAGGTGGGGCAAGCTGATTGGCCGATAAACAAAAACAATGGGAATCGAGCTTAGATTCCCTTTAAGATTGTCCGAGCACCACAAATACGGCCATTAAGCATTTTGTAAGGTGGACTGAATAATTCCAATAGAAAGACAGCAACAGCGTCGTCAACCGCACACTCCATTTCGCCTCATATACAGCCTATCGCCGAGCCCCACACCACCCCGCCTAACCACATTCGTATTTATATATGCCAATGTGCATGCCCTCTCAAAATACGTGTGCATGTGGGCTGACTAGCTAACTGCCTGAGTACGAGCTAGAATCAAGGCTGGTTTCACACCGTAATAGTCTGATGATTCAAATCCAGCAGAATCGGGCTGTAATTTACCAGTGAACGGCTTTGTTGTCTCCTTTCCCTCTCCCGTGACTGCAGCTGACAGGGACACAGTGGTCAGGCTCTTCCAAAAAAATCGTGGAAAGAAACACGCACTTACTGGCAAGTACGTCCGGACTCGCGGACTGATATCGTTACGCAGCGCCTCCAGTTCATTTATATCGTTGGCTTGAATGTACGGAAGCACGCCCGGAAAATAAATAATCGAACTTCCGGAACAGGTTTCACCGAGTATCAAAATAAAAGCAAATTTTTCATCTCCAATGAAACCCCGTTCGGTGCTGCCACAGAGCTAAAGAAAACACTAAGGTGGACGTGAGACCAGTTTTGGCGAGATTCGCGTCTGGAGTACCGTCTCGCTTGGAACTATAACAAATAGTGATGGTCAATTGAAGCCTCATGAATCACTGGGGCTTTCCAGCCCATTGCTTCACCAAAAAGTTCAGTACTCGAGGCTGAGTATTGAATTGAATGTTGCCATCTACTGGGCAAAACAATACAATATGACAGTCAATGAACGGACCTGAGCGGAAATGTATGAAAAACTTTTGTGTGCAGTAACAATAAACAATGGATATATTTCTATGGCATGTGCATGTGTAAGTATATGGACATAATTCTGTAAGTAGCTATATTTGTTCATAATTAAAATAGCAATGAAACAATTGCGATACTTTGCTTTTATAAATCATTTTTATTCAAAACACAAATACAGGAGTAACATTACTTAAAAAACGAAATAACTGACACTCTAACGTAAATGTCCAACAATGGGGAAAATAATATGTAACTCACTACACCTCTCTCCATCTTTCACAAACGCCGACAGCACTCACAGTCCGGCGAGAGATTCGAAGCGTATTTATGAGGAGGCGATACGTTGAACGAACCAATGACGTACTCTCCACAAACCGAGGCTCCGTTTGTCATCAGTCACGCGATTTTTACGGTAACGACGCAAGCCTCAAATCGGGGCTTTATCTGACACGCCCCTTTTTGCTCGGCACACGCTCCGGCGCCTCGCTTCAAATGTCACATCACTACTGACAAACCTTGGACAAAGGTAGTTCAGAGGTGGAATATGAAGATTATGTTGATGATTTTTATCGTAGATAACAATTTTACAGAGAAAGAAATTAATACTGGTTATTATCATGAACCAAGAGGAACATTTAATAAATATTGCTATAATCCATCTAGAACAAAGAGCACAATGTGAATTCATGGTACAAATATGTGTTCAAAATGTGAAAACAGAACTTCTTGGACATAAATACACAACTCTTTTATATATTTAGTTGGTTCAAGTTCAAAATATTAAATTTAAATTAATGATTAAGAATTTCCTGACAACAATAACCCGTGAACAAAATAATGGTCATGCTTGAAAGGCTGATGTGTGTCACCAGTCCAGTGTTTCTCACATTGTTCACATATACACGACATGTACAGCGTTTGATTGCGCAATTCCCCTGCTGATTCCCTACACAAGATGGCGGACGCGTCTCACATTTTCAGCCTGGTTTAGCAAACAATGTCGTCCTCTCCCCCCCATTAAACCCTAACGCTGTTATTATCTGGGAAAAGGTAAAATGACAAAAAAGAGGCAAAAATTTTAGATGTAATAAGTGACATTTTTGATGCAGTACATCTAACCATCAGAGAGAATGTGAGGGTGCGATCAGGAACCAGTCGCGAGAACCAGGGAATGCAGTAGAACTTGCTTTATTAATAAAGGGGGAGGACCCCCGCAGGGCATAAGGCAAAAGTACAAAGTCCACACTCCAAAAATCAAAATCCAGTTGGGCAAAAATAGAATCGAAAACCAGGGCAGCAATCACAGTAATCATAGCCGGCAAGAAATGGGTCTGGTTCACAGGAATAGGTATGTCAGAGAAGCAAAACCAGAATCCAATGGGCGTAATCTGAATTGTAACCAGGGCAGCAAACATAGATCTCGTGGTCGGGCAGAAAAAGGGTCAAAACACACAGATGCAACATTAATCCAAAATCAAAAAGGCAAAAAGTCCAAAGGTTGGGAGGTCCAGTCAGAAAAATCAACACTGAGTAATCAAGGCGAGAGAAGCGTGGCACAAGAAGACTGAGGAAAACAATCTGACAAAGAGTAACTGTGAAAAGACACCTAATATACATTTCCTGGGAGATCACATGGTGAGAGACGCAGGTGTAAACAGTCAGACTGATTACAAGGGAGCAGCACATGAGGAAGGACCTAATCACATGCAATTTGGCAGAAGCCAAAACGTTGACAGGGATCACGGGACAAACCTATACAAAGACATACAGCTCCAGTTAAGGAGTTCTAATGTGCAGAGATACTTAAAGAAGGACAGCGTGATCAGATGTGGAGCTTCCACAGAAAATGCAGCAAAGGTAATCAGGGAGAGACAAGAGGCGGAGACTAGAACAGGGCGAGTGCTGAGAGCTTGTTCATCAATTACTAAGTGAAACTATTCAATCCCTTGGTGCTTGTTAGTAAGTTAGTATTATATACAATGTTAGTTGGTGTTGGTAACTTCTAGCAAAAATAACAAACTGTTAGTATGATTAGTAAGATAGAAAAGTAAGGCGAAGTAAGCAAACGAGATCGGAAAGAAGACTGAAATCCAGAAGCCAGTAAATCACCCGAAGAGTAACACGCAGGACTGGGGCTGTGTGCAATGACAAGACAAGAGACCAGACGGGTGAGACAAAGTGCAATGCATGATGGAAAACATGAACCGGAATATGACAATGGCAAGATGCAAAACATGGAAAAGTACATACTAAAGCAATACATAAATAAACCAATACTAACAGAACCCAATACATAATTCAAGAATAGTCAGACATGGCAAATATCAAAATGCGCAAAGGTCAGTCTGAATAATCAAGGCATGAACATGGTCAAGGGCAAAACAGAACATGAGCAAATACCGAATCACAACAGAGAAAGCAATATTAGATTTTGTCCTGCATTTCACTAACCCTCACAGAATTTGCAACATTGAGGCAAAGGCACTAGGGACAAGTAATCATTGTACAGTTAATTTTGATCCATATCGGCACAGAGTCTCCGTAAGGGAGGCACGTAAACTTTAACCTTTAGAGCACTGTAGGCAGCTGTAGTTGCCCAATTATGTAAGATATCAAAATCAGTTGCTTTTGAAAATCTATCAAGTGGCAACTTGTTGAAAAGAGCTCCTGCAGGGCAGTAAATGTTTTATCATGGAGATTACTCATTTTGTTTTTGAAAACATGACCTCACACAACAAGTAAACTAATGTAACTACTCATAAAAGATCAAATTTGGAGTTAAAACTCCTAAGCAAAAACTAAAATGTACTGAACTGTACGTGAATCCACAAATGGCAAAATTTAATGAACCAGTTAAATTCAGAACAAATTAATCCCATATAGCAGGGAAGATCTGCAACCAAATCTTTACTGCACCACTTTGAGAAGCAAAGGTACATTATGTCAGCATGCCCAGCAGAGCAGTTATTCTTCAGTGTTTCGTCAAGGAGAGTTTCGCAAAAAAAAAAAAAAAAATCATGTGTGTCAGATGGAAAGTGTGTAACTTTATAGCACCAGTCAGGGCCAGAACCTAAGCCCTGCAGTGCTGCATGCAGGCGTCAAACAGGATGAGCCCCCAACAAGATTTTATGAGGAGGATAAAAAGAAGGATACTCTACAAAAAGTATGAAAATTAATCAATGAGTGTAATAAGGCTGGACATTGTAAAACGCCTGATAAACTTAAAAAGAGCTGAGGGGTGATTAAAAATAAATTCTGAAGGAAAACTGGGATGCTCACACTAATCCAAATTTTCCCCAGTTCTGAATTATTAGCATTAGCATTATTATACTGAACAAAAATATAAACGCAACAGTATAGTCCTTTCAATATTACGCATAAGTATTTCTGAGGTTGGATTATTTGGGGTTATTTATGTGACTAAGGTTGTGTGCCACTGGTCTGTGCATCTCAGTCACCTTCTCCATATCATCGTCAAGTTCATGCCCTTTGTCAAAATTGGCCTGTCAGACAGGTGGGGCCTGATCCAGAGCTGCTGAAATCAGGTACAGTCAGCCCAGGCACATCCTGTACTCTGGTCAATAAAGGGCCACCCCAAAAGTCCCAGGTCTGCCATTGCTCAAAATGCCATAAATGACTCGAGCCATCAGGGAGCTGCCATAGGCATGCTCAATGCAGGAATGTTTCTCAGGGATGCTGAAAGGGCTCTTAATGTCCATGTTTCAACAATGAGTCGCATAAAACACCTTTTTGAGGAATGAGGCAAGGCAGCAGACCGCTCACATGCATGACGACCATGTGTGACGACCCCCAACCAAGACCGCCATATCTGAACTCTTTATCTCTGTGATCGTCTGAGACCAGTAACTCCCACTGCAGATAAGACAGCTGGTCCCCACCATTACCCCATTTTTGCTGAAACCGTGAAAAATAATCTCCAGGAAGTCCATACCTTTTGCCCTTCGTGGATTGGACCTCTCCTCAGCTCGATGAAAAAATTGGTTTGACTGAGTGAATAGAGAGAAAGAAGATACCCGCACACTGTAACTGTTGCTCCTGCAGTGATTTATTCCACAACGTTTCGACCAGAATGGTCCTCGTCAGGTGTTTCTGGTCGAAACGTTGTATAATAAATCACTGCGGGAGCAACAGTTACAGTGTGCGGGTATCTTCTTTCTCTCTATTCTTTAGGTACAGTTTTATCTAGCACCTGTATTCATTTGATGTACCTGCACCACTGTATTTTTCGACTGAGTGAATAGACACGTTTGATGGCCAATGGCACAATGGAGGACTGTTTTCTTTACAGACAAGTCACGATTCCAACTTCACAGAACGGATGGACGGACGATCGTTATTCTGACATAATTGTGGTGCAAAAGGTGGCACATGGTGGTAGAGTGCTGGTTTGGGTGGGAATATTCCAAGGACATTGCATCCAACTGCAGTTGATGAACGGCAACTTGAATGCAGTGTGATTTCACGATGAGATGCTGCTGCCTATCGTCCTACGATTCATCCATCAAAACAATAACCATCCAGCACGACCATGCCAGACCCACGTCACCCGTGTCTGCACAGAATTCCTTGAGCCTGAAAACATTTGTGTGCTTGAATGGCTGGCTTATTCCTCGGATTTGTCCCCCTTCCAGCATCTTTGGGATGTCCACAAGCAACGGGTTCATCATTGGTTCCCATTTTCAGCCAATAGCTGCCATCTCCACACAGCTCTTGAAGAGAAGTGGGAACATGTCCCCCAAGTCACCATTGACCATTTGTTACAGTCCACACAGCAGAGATGTGTAGCAGTGCAGCAGGCCAAAGGCGGACAGACCCAATATTGATTTGTGAAATTTGGACAATCGACCCCATCCCCTTTATCATCATGCCATCGCAAGATTCTTGTCTGTTTAAATCATTGATCAAAATGTATTGCAATACGGTGATACAATCTGTCTACACTCAATGAAAGTACAATGAGCTTCTGAACATGATCATATTTCTCTCAATAGGAATTGTTGCGTTTATATTTTTGTTCAGTGTACATTATGATCGGATGCATGTGTATGTACAAAACCCAAAACCAGTGAAGTTGGCTCGTTGTGTAAATCGTAAATAAAAACAGAATACAATGATTTGCAAATCCTTTTCAACCTATATTCAATTGAATACACAGCAAAGACAAGTTACTAAATGTTCGAACAGGTAAACGTTGTAATTTTTTGCAAATATTAGCTCATTTGGAATTTGATGCCTGCAACATGTTTCAAAAAAGACAGAGAGTTGAGGAATGCTCATCAAACACTTATTTGGAACATCCCACAGGTGAACGGGCTAATTGGGAACAGGTGGGTGCCATGATTGGGTATAAAAGTAGCTTCCCTGAAATGTTCAGTCATTCACAAACAAGGATGGGGTGAGGGTCACCACTTAGTGAACAAATGTGGGGTCTGATTGTCGAACAATTAAAAAAACAACATGCCTCAACGAGCTATTGCAAGAAATTTAGGGATGTCATCATCTACGGTCCGTAATATCATCAAAAGGTTCAGAGAATCTGGAGAAATCACTGCACGTAAGCGACAAGGCCGAAAACCAACATTGAATGCCCGTGACCTTCGATCCCTTAGGCAGTTCTGCATCAAAAACCGACATCAGTGTGTAAAGGACATCACTACATGGGCTCAGGAACACTTCAGAAAACCACTGTCAGTAACTACAGTTCGTCGATACATCTGCAAGTGCAAGTTAAAACTCTAAAAACTCAACTGTTGCATTAAGATCACAAAGTACAATTATGTGATCATCTCTGTTTGTATTAACAACATTTGTAAGCTGCTCATAAAAATGCTCTTTTTCTTCTAATGAACGCTGCATAGTTGGACTGTACACACTCACAAGCATAAGAAAGCTTCCCGATTGAAGTTGAATACGCAGGGTCATAATTCTATCAGATACAGGCAAAGGAATCATGCTGATGTTATGTAATCGATTTAAAACATCAAAACCAACACCAGCTTCTTTTTTCGTTTCACCACTCCAAAATAAAGTATGGTCTCTTTCAACGATATTTCCGACTCCTTCTCCTCTCACCTCACTAAGAGCACATATGTCTATTTGAGCCTTCGCTAACTCTTAAAATTATAGCTGTAACTCTCTCCAGTCGATTTGAACTGCTACTGTGGTTCATTGTGCGCACATTCCATGCTCCAAAAATGAGCTTTTGTTTTTTGTTATTTGATGGATTTCGCATATTTCTTGCCACTACCGTCACATGTGGCGCATTGGTTCCCCCGAATGCGGAAGCATTAGTTTCACTCATGTTATCTATTGGATTCATTATCTGTACGCTGCCCCAAATGAAAGACGACTTTGCTTGGCGCTAGAGCACCGTCCCTTGGCAGAATCTTTACTTGAATCAGCAGCAAAGCAAAGCTAGGATGTCCGTGAAAGATACTGTTGCAGTGTTGCCAGAGATACGGCCGGGTTGACTTGCATAACTGCCAGCAAAGCTGCCGAGTTGACAAAACAGTGCTGCTTAATGTCGTAATCCTGACTATGAGGGCTAAGGGTGTACTATCACTTGCCCAAGGTGACCACCCAGACTAGCAGAGGGAAGGAGGCATCTTACTACTCCATTCTGAATCGCAACCCATGTAGGGAAACAGCCACTGCCCTCAAAAATGCTCAAACACAGGCAAAAATCCACAAAAAGAGCTTCACAGGTCTTGAAGAGTGACAAGTCTGTTCAAATGTATCCTTCCACAATTTCTCCTTGCAATTTCTCCTACTACTTTACTCTCTCAATTTTTCTCCTTATATACTCTTTTCCAGCCCCCTCCCACCTTCCAGACTTTTTTCTCTGGGACTTCCCCTCTGAGGCATGCCCAGGACATGCCCAAAAACCTCGCTCTAGACTGGGCTCAACAAAACAAGAGGCCCATGGGCCTTAATGGTCACCTGAGTATCGTATATCCAATGTTAAACCTTGGCCATTAGGCGTGGCCCTAATTTTGACCCCAGGGATCAGATTAATGGAAACCAGTATCATAAGCAATAGAGTATTCTAAATTGTATGTATATAACTTGTGGCTATTTTCTTTAAGCCAAGAAGATTTCTCAAGCCATTTTGACCCTTGGGCCCTGCCCCTTAGCCCCTGGGGACGGGAAACTGTCAAAAATATCATAATATCATCTCATTGTTGTAATGTCAATCAAGTGTGAATGATTTCCAGTAGAAATTAAACAGAATATACCCAAAAGTATCATTTTCCTATATAAACTATAGTAAACTTGACCCCCTCCCCAGGGGCAAACATGGAGCCTGGGGGTCATAAAATTCACAATTTTTATAAAGCACCTCAAGACACTTCCATCTATAAAGATCACTGGTTTCCAGCATATATAGGTATAAAAAAGTAAATGCAAGACAATAGGCTTGCACTGACAGAGTTGACGATACATAGGTTTGGTCGGTGCGGTCTGTGAATATGCTCATAAAAACTTCATTTTGCGTTTAAACAAAAAACGCTTCAGATAAAGGAAGGAATAATACCTTCATTAACATATGTCAAGTTACTTTTCTACTTCTGAGGTAAAACCGCATCCCGTGGGGCATTTTCCCCTCAAACTGTACAGGCAGTTGCCAAGTACCAACCACAGGTTGTTGATTTTCTCCGGTATACTCCAGTTTCCTCCAAAACCTAAACATGACACATCATAAAATGACCCTAACTTAAGTTGTTGTGTTCACAAAGTGGCTTTTGATGACAATATAACAAAGGGCAATAACTCCATCAAATTTTATTGAATTGGTCTGGTTTTCGAACTTCTTTGAGATCTTATAGATATAAGCCAGCATGCAAAGTTTAATGAAAATTGACCAATATTTACTAAAATTATTGTGTTCACAATGTTGCTTATGATAATAATCATAAGGGCAATAACTCCATCAAATATGATCGAATCACTCTGGTTTTCGAACTCGTCCAAGATCTTATGGATATAAGCCTGCATACAAAGTCTCATCAAAATTGGTTCATAAATACTTAAGTTATTTTGTTCACAAGGAAAAGTTTATGGACGACGCACGACGACGGACAAAAGGGGATCGCAATAGGTCACGCCTTCGGCTCAGGTGACCGAAAAAGTCAATACTGCCATCTAGTGGCTTTTTTTCCCCCCACATTACACAAGAAAAACATTACCCACAGATTACATTTTTAAAGCTTTTCACCAGCGTGAATTTTCTTGTGATCATGTAAACGAGACCCACGTGAAAAGCACTGGCCACACTGATTACATTCGTAGGACTTTTCGCCAGGAAGAATTCTCTGGTGATTAATTAAACCACCTCTATATGTGAAACACCGACCACACTGCTCACAACTGTAGGGCTTCTCGCCCGTATGAATTCTCTTGTGATAATTTAAACTAGCTCTGTGTGTGAAGTACTGACCACATTGATCACAATTGTAAGGCTTTTCACCAGTATGAATTCTCTGGTGACGATCTAAACTACTTCTACAGCAAAAGTAACGTTCACACTGGTCACATTTGTAGGGCTTTTCGCCTGTATGAATTTTCTTGTGATCACTTAAATTACCTTTCTGTGAAAAGTACCGACCACAGTGGTCGCAACTGTAAGGCTTTTCACCAGTATGAATTCTCTGGTGGAGATTTAAATGAGATCCACAGCCAAACTCCTTCCCACAATGAGAAAATTTGTAAGGCTTTTTGCTCGTATGAACCAACTGGTGATAATTAAAACTATTTCTATTGGCATAGTAACGTCCACACTGGTCACATTTGTAGGGCTTTTCCCCTGTATGAATTATCTGGTGGCGAGCAAGTCTTGATCTTCTGGCAAACTCCCTCCCACACTGGTTACATTTGTGAATGGTTACATTCACCTGTATGGAAATGCTGGTGTTGTTTTAGATAAGATTTTGACATGAAACACTTCCCACACACAGCACATTTGTTCAGCTTCAGAACGGTTTGATTATTCTGAAATTGATGATTGAAGTCCCCACTGTGGGTCAGTAGATCATGGGTCTCCTCAGGTTTACAGCTTGAGTTTGGCTCTCCAGCACATTGCCATGGCTCAGTCGGTTCTTCAAGATCACCAGCAGCTTCAGTCTTAACAGTGTTCATGAGGTCACTCACTAAAGTCACTCTAGATTCACACTTCACTTAGGCACATTTAATATCCTGCAGGTCAGTGATTTGCTCTGATTTAAGGTATCCTCCATCATCAGTCTCTGTTTTGATTTGGTCAGGATGCAGATGGGTCACATATCCCAGCTCTGTACTGTCAAGACTCTCCATCTTAGTAAGATCCCCAGAGTGTGCGGAGCCCAGATCAGTTTCTGTTTTAATCAGTGATGTGTGTGTGTGGTGTACATCACTGACCCCACTGTGTGCTGTAACACACTCTGGCTCCAGTGTGTTGAGTCCTGGTGCAGCACACTCTGTCTCTGACTCTGCCATGTGGACAGACTCCAGTCCACTGAGTTCCTCTTCTTTCTGTCTGATCCTGTGCTGCTCAGTGAGCTCTGGTAGTGTTGTCTCAGTGTCCTGTCTCAGACAGACTCCTGCCTGCATCATACTGCTGCTCAAAGGTGTGCACAAGTGCAGCTCCTGGAGGGGAACAGGGGAAGGGATTTAGTCTTATTGATCAAACAGCTCCCAATGCAGCAGTTGACCCATTCTTTACAAATTCCAGGTCAGCTGATCCCAAAAGGGGCAGTTTTGCTACTCGAGTTGTAGGAAGCCATTCCTCACAAGTCCTCGGTCAAAAATAAAAACAGTATCGATGTTAAATGGCTTTACTCCCAGAGGCTATGGTGCATTGAGTGTTAGACGGCTCTGGCGCTCTGAGAAACTTTAGGACGATAACATGATAATGAAACTGTATGATTATAATATTCTGTTCGGCAGACCAGGACAGGGTCGGTGTGTATTCTGCCATTAACCTGCTTTCAAAAGGTCTTTTACAGGCACCCCACCCCTGCTCACTCCAGCAGAACATCAACCCACCCTCTGCACGTATGACAACACACTGTGGATTCTAGACTGGTCTGTCTGCAGCCCACACACTTCTCCAACTCAACAGTGTGGCATGTTACAAAGCCCCTAATATTACTGCTAATCACACGAGGCCCAGTATCAAGCAAAAATGGTGACAGATTCTGATCAAGGATCCAACAATTAGTGTCTCCAGTTCCACAAATGACTATTGAGTGTAATTCAATGAGAGGCTCTTAGAAAGCAGTGAACATGCACCTGTCTGACACCTGTCCCACCTTCACCGCAGTGAGGGAAATTACTCCTAGTTTATGATTGGGGGTAGAGGGACTAGAACAAAGCCTCATATCTGTGAGTGTACGTCTGATTTTTTCATTGATGTCACGCTAATCACAGTGGATTATTGGTAGAGACACAATCGCATGACTTCAATATTGGGGGCACATCGGAACAAATGGGTCGGAGGAAAAATCATGACTAATGGCCTAAATGGGCCTTTTGGAAAGCTCAGCTGAGCAAATTTACAGGTAGCGAGTTCTGTGAATACTCTAACAAGTAGGACAGGCGCGGTGAACACCTCATTTGCTTTCTGCACAAAAAATGCATTAAAAAATTTTACGATTACACTATTTCAAATTATTCTAATTCGTTGACCAGCAGCTGTAGTAGGGCTTGCCTCGGGCTCAACTGGCTCCACTGGTAACATTGACCTGGATCGAATGAAGAAAGCAATGGATGGCTGCTCAGGGCCAAGGCCAAGGAGCACCTCTGGTGAGCACTACCAGGTGCCTCTCACCCACAATCCAATTCCGGAAACAGACTGACATATAGAGCTAGTCACATACTGTTTTGACATTATTTCGGTTCGGATATTTGAAAAGTATAAGACGGATTTAACTTTTGTACTAATACATTCTGTCTTCATGCACACAGTTGTGTGACAAAGATTCTTTTTTACAGTTCAAATTATGGACTGTAATTTTATACAAGGGTAGGTGCACTGTTGACGCATGTCTGCATACATATTTATGGTGGTAAGCCTTTTAAATGAACTCTTTTTTGACATTTTAAAATTTTGGACTGCTCATGGATAACATGCTGTAGATATTTGACTGCGCTGTACCCATACTTGGTAATAGTACAGGCATTGTGCATTTGTAATGCTCACAATCACCACCAGTTTAAAACCCTGTTTTATACCAAAGGCATTGCAAATTTTATGTATAAATGTGCATGTACATCAAATATTTCAAAAGACAAAACAGTATATGTGCGGTGTAATGAGAATAGAGGCCACTAGATGGCAGTATTTACCCTTTTTTTGTTAAGGCCAGACTGGAGTTATGTTGAGACATGTCCTGGGCATGTCTGAAACAAGTCCCAGAGAAAATAAAAAAAAGAGGTCTAAATGTGGGTGGGGTCTGCAAAAGAATATATAAAGGGGAGAATTGAGACAGTAAAGTAGTAGGAGAAATTGCAAGAAGAAGGATACATGTGACCAGACCTGTCATTTCTGTTCAGAACCTGAGAAGTTTCTTTTGTGGATTTTTGCCTGGATTTGAGCATTTTTCCTAACCCAGGACATCACCACGCCACCCCCAAAACAAGGGACTGTAAATATTTCTGTTTTTTTTTATATATTATCATCTTGGTCAGTTTAGTTAGTTGTTGTGTTTAATTAAATGTGTTTCAGTTTTAAAATTGTGTCTGTCATCCCTTGCTGTTGCTGTTACGTTGTAAATGTAATAACAAATTGGGGCCATAACTGCGGGAATATGGAATATTAGGTTAGTAGAACATTAGCTCTTTTGAGTGCTACCCTTAATGAGAAAGCCATCTACCCAGCATAGTACCAAACCAAACTTCATAATCAAAGAAAACTTATTGTGTGTATCACAATTCAACTAGAGTGTTCAGGTGAACATGTGTCGCCTGCGAGGCACTTATGTGAAAGGGTGACTACCAACTGAAAGTGTGACTACCGGACAGACCGACAGACGGACAGACAGACACCGGACAAAGTGATCCCCATGTGTTGCTAAGCTTCGCAGGCGACACAAAAACATTTCTTTGGTACATTGCCGGGGATGGCCAGTACTTGCATCCACCCTACAGCGCCCCCTGGGAGCAAAATGTTCTGATTTTTGATGTTGAATATCATCTCCACTGAAAATACTACCATTGAGATTTTACTAATGGTGTAATATACCCCAAGGGGACTATGTTTCCAGAGAATTTCAGATATTCATCTTGCTGGGTAAACTAAATGATGCCACCTAAACATAGGCGCAATCTGCAAAGAAATGGTCCATGTTGAGTTTTCCTCCAACTTTGGCTCTGTCTGGCATGAAAAGTGTCGATACTATCAAATAACTGCTTGGTATTCCTGAAAATAGTCGTGAGTTAACACAAAGCATTCTAGATTGGTGTATGTCTGGAAATTATTTTATTCTCATTTTCAATTTTTACAGCCCTAATTCCAAAATAGTTGGGACAAAGTGTAAATTGAGAATAAAATCGAAACGCAATGTATTTCAAAACACACCAGCCAGAGGTTTATTCACAATTGAACGGAGATAACACAGCAAATGTTGAAACTGAGAAATTGCAATATTTTATCCACAAAATGAGCTCATTTCAAATTTGGTGGCTACTACAGGGGCCTGTTTGCCATGGTGTAGCATCTCCTCTTCTTTTTAACACAGAGTGGAGGCATCTGGGCATTGAGGAGCAAAGTTTCTTGAGTTTAGCCATTGGAATTTGATCCCACTCATTTAATACAGGCTTCCAGCTGCTGGAGAGTTTTGGGTTTCCTTTGACAGACTTTTCGTTTATGCGCCAAATGTTCTCAATCGGTGAACGGTCAAGATCAGGACTGTAGGCAGACCAGTTCAGCCTACCGACTCTTCTACTACGAAGCCATGCTGTTGTAATAGCTGCAGTATGTGGTTTTGCATTCTCCTGTTGAAATACACTAGGCCTTCCTTGGAATAGATGTCATCTGGAGGGGAGCATATGTTGCTCGAAAACCTTATACCTTTCAGCATTCATGGTGCTTTTTAAAACATGCAAGTCCACACCATATGCACTATTGCATCCCCATACCATCAGAGATGCTGGCTTTTGAACTGAACACTGATAACAGGAGGCGTGGTGTTTCTCCCCTTTAGCCCAGAGGACACAACGCCCATGATTTCCAAGAAGAATGTCAAATTTGGACTCGTCTGACTACAGGATACTTTGCCACTTTGCTAGAGTCCACTTTAAATGAGCCTTGGCCCACAGAACACGCTGGCGCTTCTGGATCATGCCCAACAATGGCTTCCTTTTTACATGGAAGAGATTTAAGTGGCATCTGGGTGGCACGGCGAACTGTTTACAGACAGTAGTTTCCTGAAGTATTCCTGGGCCCATTTAGTAATGTCAATGACAGAATCATGCCGGTGAGTGATGCAGTGGCTTCTTAGGACCAAAAGATCATGGGCATCCAGTGAAGGTCTTTTGCCTTGTCCCTTACACACAGAGATTTTCCCAGTTTCTCTGAATCTTTTGATGATGTTATGCACTGTCGATGATGAGAATTATAAAGCCTTTGCAATTTGACGTTGAGGAATATTGTTTTTAAAGTATTCCACAATTTTTTTACACAAGCCATCATAGGTTCGAGTGTCTCTGGCCATCTTTACTTCTGAGAGACTCAGCCTCTCTAAGACGTCCCTTTTATAGCCAATCATGTTACACACCTGATGCCAGTTAACTTAATTACTTCCTGAATGTTCTTTTATCTGATTCTCCTCTGTATTGCTTTTTCAGCCCTTTTTTGCCCATGTCCCATCTTTTTTGAGATCTGTTGCAGCCAGAAAATCTGAAATAAGCTCATTTTGTGGATAAAACGAAAAATGTCTCAGTTTCAACTCTTGGAATGTCATGTGTTCTATTGTAAATAACATATTGGCTCATGTGATCTGAAAGTCATTGCATTTTGATTTTATTCACAATTTACACTTCGTCCCAACTATTTCAGAATTGGGGTTGTATTTTTACTTCTCAAATAATTCTGGCTCAATAACAGTGACCCAGCTTGGGCGTTCTGTGGTGCTGATGCCTAACCGGTCTTCACAGGTCTGATAAAGACAGAACATATTTGGTACTGTGTGCCCTTCAGTCTTGATTGTTGATGAACATGTGGTGTCAACAGCTTTTGGATGATAAAACTGAGCCACCTAAGTGGCCTCCAGATGGCACCGCCGGCAGACAAAGTGAGATACGTTTTTCCGTGAGACACCCCAGTCTACCTTTGTGTCAAGTTTCATTCAATTCCAGGAGGGTCAACTTCTCAACTTCTTCAAAAAGTGCCATTTTCTCTTGGAATGGCTCTTACATCCCTGCCCACTGAAAACCAGGGACCTTAGGGGAGTGGAAGTATCCTGTAAATGGCCGAGAAAAATCATCATTCCAATACATTTGAATCTTATAGCATTTTTATTAATTAATTACATTTTTTTTTTTTTTTTTTTTTACAATGAATGTCCGGGAGTCTAAAAACTTGCACTTAAATCTGAACAAAAAAAAAAAATTTAGATAAATTTATTTGCATGAATGAGGCAATAATTGTTTATCGAGAGGCTGTTTAGGCTCGCAACCGCTTGAACAAGGGATTTTAAATCTTAAGCCGCTTTCACACCGGACGCGAAATGAATTTTCCGTACGACCGATTGCATTCAAAGTTAATGCAAAGACACGAATACAGGCGTTTTGCGTGTATTCGCGTCTTTGCATTAACTTTGAATGTAATCTGTCGTCTGGAAAATTCGTTTTGCGTCCGGTATGAAAGGGGCTTAAGAGTGATTATCCCAGCAACATAAACGTTAAATAAATGAAAACCATTGAAAAGTATGATGGCCAATTCACCTGGCCTCTTCAAGAGATTAGTCTCGTTTCTCCTTCTAAACAGTCATATGGTTCAGCACTAAACACGGTACCGCTACCCCAGCTGTGACCCATAATACCAGAAAACCCGTAAAATGCACACTGTCCACCTTTAACATTCTTTCAATGGTCACAAGTTCACCAAGATGATTTCACTTATATATGAACGACAAAAGCATTAGAAGATTTATTGTTTGGACCCCAAATAATAATGAAGAATTTTTTGAAGAAAAACATGTTGCATTCACACCAACAAATGCAGTCTTTTTCAGCACATTCTTTCAGCATTTTCACGCTGACTGGCAGTGATGCGATTTTTAACATAAAACTTCACTGCTGTCCAGCTTCGATTCTGAAGTGCTTCAGGCGAAGCCTTTATACAGGCAACACAGTCTGACTTTCCTGGCACTTTGCCAGATTCTATGAAGGCCATTAGTGTCTTTTCCACGGCGTGGACCTCAGAGACAGACCAACTCTTCCTCTTTGAGGTTTCTGTAACAGACAGGCAGAAAAAAGAAAAGCAATTAGGGGTGTGGATTAGCCATATACAAGATAATTCAGTGACCAATCACTGTTATTAATTTGGTAAAATGAGGGGATCTCAAAGATTAAACATAACGCATTGCTGAATACCCCTCGGCCAAGGTCAAAGGTCAAATCACCAAAGAAACTTGACGGTGCACATCTATGGGTCACCGAGAGTTACCATACCGAATTTGAAAAGGCTACCATCAATAGTTCCTGGGTATCAGCCCGGACAAAGTTGTAGACACTGGACAGACAGACAGACAGACGAAAAGGGGATGGCAAGACCCCTCTGGCCAAAGTTGGCGGAGGGGTAAAAACGACTGCATGACGTGATGAGCTGTCTGCACTTGGTGGCTACAACAGGAAAGAGACAGCAATACCACGAGCTACTATCTAAACTATTCTACGTGTCGTGTCACGCTGTTAAAATTTACCCAAACTGAATACCAAGAGTAACTTTAAATTGTCATGGCATATCGCTGTAGCGAGCTACCTACACTGTTATAACTAATCTAATGTTACTTGGCTAGCTTGCTAGTGCGCATGCAGTACCTTTCCATAACCATTATGCAACATTAATTTGTCGGCAAGCTAGCTAGCAAGCCGATGTTAGCTAGCTGCTCCATTGACCATGAATTGAGAAATCACCACTAGTTGAAATGTAGAGATGTAACTATAGTCAACCGTGATTTTTTATTTATTTTTTTTAAAGCAAAGTAAGACCACCTGCTGCCATGGGGCGAACATGCCCTTTTCCTAAATTAAACCTGATAATTACAGACTAATAAACCCATGAACCAAATAAGGCAAAATAAAAATAAAAAAATAAAAAACCAGAGGACGCACAGCAGTGCTTTACTCTAGGGTGAAAGCTGGTCCAAGATAAACCACAATAAACCAGAAAAAAAACAATACTTGATCACACCTTTTTTTTTTTTTTTTTACTTCCATCCTTTTTGTGTAGCCAACTAACAAATAGCAACAACAAAAACATTTAGCGTGTGAGCGACCTTTCTTAAAATCACCACCGTCAGGCTCAATAGTTTCTCGTCTTCTCTTTGGTGTCGAGGATGCTGGAAAAAACAATGAGGACAGAAAGCACTGTACACGATTAAACAGTGCATTTATTTAACTACATGTTTTCTTAAGCTTGCTAAAGGGTGATTTTAAGGCAGGTGGCTGACACAGCAGACAGAGAAATTAGTTTATAAAATTACCTGTATTAGGAATGTGAGAAGAGTTCGACTGTCTCTTTTTTAGCGTTTGTAGGGCACATGACGACACGCTCATGTCCCATTCTTTCTGATAAAGACTACGGCTCCTGGCCAGATTCTCGAGAAATTTTTCGTCATTAGACTCGGCCACCTGCGCGTCGTACTCCAGGATATCTGCAATCTTTTTCAGACTATGACCCAGTTTCAAAGCCAAGGATGGATTTCTGAAGACTTTTTTATCTTCATCAAAGCCCGCCAAGTCCTTTACTGCTTTCACCACAAAGTTGAAATTCGATGGCACGTAGAAGTCCTCAATTCGTTTCAGTTGCCAAGCTTTCCGTGAGTGTCGAATTAGTCTTCCCATTTCTCGCATTTTCCCTCTAATGTACTCATGTTTGGTCTTTTTATGTCCGTGCTTTGCATAAAAATGTGCTCCAAGTCTCAAAATGCTTTTCTCCTCTCGGATGATACGAGTGACTTCATCTTGGTGCATAGCATCGACCAGCTCCCAAACTTTGCTGCCAACACCATCAGGGACAGGCCGAGCGAAGGCAAAGAGTAACCGGATCTGATTTTTGTCCAGCTTCGTTGCACCACATTTTTGCGCAAGCCTGCACCTGGCCATGTGCTTCCTTAATGATTTTCTTTTAAGCAAAGCCTCACAGTTCAGGCAGTGCATGTAGTCACTCGCTTTCATCGATTCCAGAGCTTGCTGCCTTGGGATTAGTGTACCACTTCCAGCCTGAAGGACCTCATTATTATGAGCCCGATTTCCTTGGTTTCTAATGAGGTCAAAATGCAATTTCCGTTCCCTTGAGTTTAGAGGAAAAGTGCAGGCTTTTGCTACAGCTGGCTCTCTGCTGTGCTTGGATCTCAAATGCCTCGCCATTTTGTGGTACTGCACGGAACAATACAGACAATAATTCTTTTTATTGTTAACTCTGGCACCATTTTCCATTTTTCGCACCTTTAATACCGACACATTTCCCAGGTTTGTAGCATCAGAGATTTCACTTCCTGATCCCCTCTTGTCTTTCTCTGAGGTAGTGCAGGGCACGGTCATCGAACTAGAAGCACTCGGAGACGTCTGCTTTTTCACCAGCTTCACAGGAGGACCGTTGCTCATGAGCTCGTCAGATCCCTCTGAACTGCTTCCATGTGCCCAGCTTTTTGACAGGCTATATTCATCACCACTGATCCCAACGCAGGTCACTGAGGCTTTGGATCCATCAGACTCCTCGGGTGGCGTCTGTTCCAGGTGACCTTCGGTAAGCTGGAAATAAAATGCACAAGAGCTAAATAATACACAAGAAACATTACCTAGGTATGGAAATCACATTGTCTATGACACCGCCTTAAAACCAGGGCAACTGAACCTGATAACAACCTTTGTGCACCATACAAGGATAAGGTTAGGATAAGACTGTGACCTTAAGGCTGTAACAATTATGAACCACGGTTTTTTTTAAGGCATAGCACCACCACCTGCTGCCATGGGGCGAACGTCCGAGCTTTCCTTTTTCCTTCGTTAAACCCGACGCAGGCTGAATGAAAGTGCCTAACATCAAAGGGCATGGGAAATGCTTCCGAAAAAAAAACTTGACTGACATCAGTATTTTTCGGCAACATGCTGCATGAAGCCAAGTCAATGACAACAGAATCGTCTCCTATTAACCAATTCGGCAACTCTAAGAAAAGTAACCTGTTCCAGTTTACTTCACTTGATTAGCAATCAAATGGTGGATTTGTTTACTCTAAATTGAGTGAGTAGAGCGGTTTAACAAGACAGCATGTTTGATTGCTGCATTTTGAAATTTAAATGGCCAAAGAACAGCACAGAATTGCATGAACATAATTGCCATTGCCACGCCATTCCGCGCGACTATGATGACTTATATCTCACATTCACGTTCAGGGCTAATCGGTCTTGCTAAGGGTTTTCAAAGTAAGCAGAAATGCTAATCTGCTAAAGAAAAAGTTAGCTTTGCTAATTGGCGGTTAGTGGTTTAGCGGAACTGTGTGCAACACAGCAGATATGCGGTCAGTTCCTTTCAGTGGTGGTAAGGGATATAAATACCACACTGAGCTTTCAGGGGGGCAAATCTTTGTGTTTCACTCAAAGTCAAGGCTCATATCCTAATGGAAACAAATCGAGGGCATAGAACCAGATGTGTCCATGTCCAAAATCCTACTTTTGAGAGAAATGCATTTGAATGTTAAAAATGTGCTGAAAAATCAGGAATGCAATCTGCTATGCTAATTTCTTCCTGAATGCTGGATATTTGATCAATTGAACTTGTGCTCGTTGGCATGTGAAAATGTCCCTTCCTAAAGATGGCAACTGCCAAAATTAGTCACAACCACTTCTAGCAGCAAGTGACCGTGGGCTTGTCACTTCAATAACTGGACATACCCTGAATACAACAACTTATTATAGGAATAGAATATAATTAATACTGCTGCTATCCATGAACATGCCTTCATGTGGTTTATTAATTTCCAGCCTTCTACCTTTCATGCCTGTAAATTGTTAGTATTTTTGGCTGGTACCAACCAAGTTCATCACAAAACAAAACAAAAAAAAAAAAACAGTTTGATGAAACTGTTGCATCTAACGGGAGAAGCTCAAGACGTTAACTCAGTTGGCATAATGAACTCCAATGTCGTAAAGCTTCAGTATGAGCTTATAAGACATTGGTTGGGTGAAACATGCATTCAAGTTTTAACACTTCAGTCAATCATCTTCAGTCCCCAAGTCACAAACGGATGGCTCAGGCAAGCGATCCCTGGCTTGATTGGAAGTTGGCAGGTCTGCAAACCATTCATGAACAAAATGTACTTTCATATATATGTCATCATTGGTGCATTATGATCTCTGCTAATAATCTGATATATTCCCGTAAATGAAGAATTTTAGACTTGTTTCTACATTGGACGGGTAAGCTGGTAGGGGAGCGCCATGACAGTCAGCCATCTTGAAACTGTTGCCACCGGCAAGGGACAAATAGTACCAAACACAGAATAATTCCATGTTTGCCCTGCCAGCCAGTGCAGAGTGATTGACACACTGGAGGTAATCCAGGAAAGAGGCTACAGCAGCGACTTTGAAAATCAGTACTACTGCAGCATAATGCAGGAACATACATATGCAGCATCAGCACAGGAGACCGAATCCTCATCCGCAAAAAAAGCGAAATAGAGAATTGAAAAGGCAGCGCAACCAGTGCGCTTAAAAAACAAGGGTGAACATCGGGGCTAACCTTCCCCAGTTGGAAGGAGCTAATGAAGGAGAAAGATTTTCTAAGGGACGCTGAAGTTGCCAGCTTTCTCCTCGACCAGTAAGTCAACTGTACTGCCTAAATTAGCCAAAACACAACTTTTCATTCAGTTTTGTTACACAGTGCTGCTTGTTACCATAAGCAGCATAATAGTAGATCTTGGTAAAATACTGCATCCTCATTGTTACAGGCGGAACTGCATGTTTACGTGGTTTCAGTAGCTTTCATAATCGCGGTAAACGCCGGCTTTCGAAGGCTACCCACCGGCTTTTAGTGACAGTGAAGCTGGTGGGTAGACTTCAGAAGCTGGCATTTACTGTAATTAAAAGCTGGCGTTTATCGCAACTAAAGCAACTGAAACCACGTAAACATAGAGGCTCATAACTATGAAAGGCGCTAATCTCCTATTCATGAATGAAACGGCTAAACAGTTCCTAAAACGTGCTAAATTTTTGGTCATATAGGACTAAAGAATAAGCTACGCTTATGGTCATGTTTTAATAATGGGAAGGTGCCACCACCGGTTTTCAGTGCATCAAATTTCCGGGCTCGATCGGCAGACTTAGTTCGATTTTTCATTCGCCGCCAGAGTTCTTTGTACTCTTTGATGTTTCTTCTTGTGCTGTCCGGAAAGAATGCAGTTATTGCACTTTATGATGTTGGCATCTTGAATCGCCACCTTATCGCGGTGGAGGGGTTTGAGTACCTGGATGATCCTAGGAGCTATGTTGTCTGGGGCTTACTGCCCCTGGTAGGGTCTCCCAGGGCAAACAGGTCCTAGGTGACAGGTCAGACTAAGAGTGGTTCTATAGCCCCTAATGAATGAACGGTAGACCAAGGATGTTCACCTCGTCCGGATTGGCGTCACCGGGACCCCACCCTGGAGCCAGGCCAGGGGTTGGGGCTGGCAGGCGAGCACCTGGTGGTCGAGTCTCTGCCCACAGGACCCGGCCGGGCACAGCCCGAATGTGCGACGTGGGCCCGCCTTCCCGTAGGCCCATCACCCGCGGGAGGGTTCAAAAGGGGCAGATGCCTTGCAATTTGGGTGGCAGTTGTGGGCAGGGGCCCCAGCGACCCAATCCCTGGATGCAGAAACTGGTTCCCGGGACATGGAATGTCACCTCACTGGGTGGGAAGGAGCCTGAGCTTGTGCGGGAGGTCGAGCGATACCGGCTAGAGATAGTTGGGCTCACCTCCACGCACAGTCTGGGCTCTGGAACCCAACTCCTCGAGAGAGGCTGGACTCTCTTTTCCTCTGGAGTTGCCTGCGGTGAGAGGCGGCGGGCTGGTGTGGGTTTGCTTATAACCCCCCAGCTTAGCCGCCATGTGTTGGAGTTTTCCCCGGTGAATGAGAGGGTCGCTGCCCTGCGCCTTCGAGTCGGTGACAGGTGCCTCACTGTCGTTTCCTTCCTTCGAACCTAGTCCTTCAGCATGTAGTGGGGCAGTTTGCAGCCGAGTGCGAAGCGGCTGGGATGAGAATCAGCACCTCCAAGTCCGAGGCCATGGTTCTCGACCCGAAAAAGGTAGCTAGTCCCCTCCGGGTTGGAGGAGAGCTCCTGTCTCAAGTGAGTATAGAAGAGTATAGAAGCCCCGGGAGATACAGATGAGAGCAGGACAGGGAGAGGGGAGGAGAGGCAGAGATTAGAGACCCCGGGAGAAACAGATGAGAGCCGGACAGGGACAGTGGCAGAGAGACAGAGTATTGAAGCCCCGGGAGATACAGATCAGAGCAGGACAGGGAGTGTGGAAGAGAAGCAGAGAATAGAAGTCCTGGGAGATGAGAATGAGAGCAAGACAGGGAGAGTGGAAAAGAGGCAGAGTATAGAAGCCACGGGAGATACAGATGAGAGCAGGACAGGGAGAATGGAAGAGAGGCAGAGTATAGAAGCCCTGGGACATACAGATGAGAGCAAGACAGGGAGAAGGGAGGAGAGGCAGAGATTAGAGACCCCAGGAGAAACAGATGAGAGCCGGAAAGGGAGAGTGGAAGAGAGGCAGAGTATAGAAGCCCCGGGAGATACAGATCAGAGCAGGACAGGGAGAGGCGAGGAGAGGCAGACTATATAAGCCCCGTGAGATAAAGATGAGAGCAGGACAGGGAGAGTGGAGCACGGGCAGTGTATAGAAGCTGCGGGAGATACAGATGAGAGCAGGACAGGGAGAGTGGAAGAAAGGCAGGGTATAGAAGCCCCGGGAGATACAGATGAGAGCAGGACAGGGAGAGTGGAAGAGAGGCAGGGTATAGAAGCCCTGGGACATACAGATGAGAGCAAGACAGGGAGAGGGGAGGAGAGGCAGAGATTAGAGACCCCAGGAGAAACAGATGAGAGCCGGAAAGGGAGAGTGGAAGAGAGGCAGAGTATAGAAGCCCCGGGAGATACAGATCAGAGCAGGACAGGGAGAGGCGAGGAGAGGCAGAGTATAGAAGCTCCGGGAGATAAAGATGAGAGCAGGACAGGGAGAGTGGAGCACAGGCAGTGTATAGAAGCTGCAGGAGATACAGATGAGAGCAGGACAGGGAAAGTGGAAGAAAGTCAGAGTATAGAAGCCCCGGGAGATCGGATGAGAGCAGGACAGGGAGAGTGGAGGAGAGGCAGACTATATCAGCCCCGTGAGATAAAGATGAGAGCAGGACAGGAAGAGTGGAGCACGGGCAGTGAAAAGAAGCAGCGGGAGATACAGATGAGAGCAGGACAGGGAGAGTGGAAGAAAGGCAGGGTATAGAAGCCCCGGGAGATCGGATGAGAGCAGGACAGGGAGAGTGGAAGAGAGGCAGAGTATAGAAGCCCAGGGAGGTACAGATGAGAGCAGGACAGGGAGAGTGGAAGAAAGGCAGAGTAAAGAAGCCCCAGGAGATACAGATGAGAGCAGGATAGGGAGAGTGGAAGAAAGGCAGGGTATAGAAGCCCCGGGAGATCGGATTAGAGCAGGACAGGGAGAGTGGAAGAGAGGCAGGGTAAAGAAGCCCCGGGAGATCAGATGAGAGCAGGAGAGGGAGAGTGGAAGAGAGGCAGAGTATAGAAGCCCCAGGAGATACAGATGAGAGCAGGACAGGGAGAGTGGAAGAAAGGCAGAGTAAAGAAGCCCCAGGAGATACAGATGAGAGCAGGACAGGGAGAGGCGAGGAGAGGCAGAGTATAGAAGCTCCGGGAGATAAAGATGAGAGCAGGACAGGGAGAGTGGAGCACAGGCAGTGTATAGAAGCCCTGGGAGATACAGATGAGAGCAGGACAGGGAAAGTGGAAGAAAGTCAGAGTATAGAAGCCCCGGGAGATCGGATGAGAGCAGGACAGGGAGAGTGGAGGAGAGGCAGACTATATAAGCCCCGTGAGATAAAGATGAGATCAGGACAGGGAGAGTGGAAGAGAGGCAGAGAACAGAAGCCCTAGAAGATACAGATGAGAGCAGGATAGGGAGAGGCGAGGAGAGGCAGAGTATAGAAGCTCCGGGAGATAAAGATGAGAGCAGGACAGGGAGAGTGGAAGTAAGGCAGGGTATAGAAGCCCCGAGAGATACAGATGAGAGCAGGACAGGGAGAGTGGAAGAAAGGCAGGGTATAGAAGCCCTGGAAGATACAGATGAGAGCAAGACAGGGAGAGTGGAAAAGAGCCAGAGTATAGAAGCCACGGGAGATACAGATGAGAGCAGGACAGGGAGAGTGGAAGACAGGTAGATTACAGAAGCCATGGGAGATACAGATGAGAGCAGGACAGGGAGAGAGGAAGAGTATAGAAGCCCCAGGAGATACAGATGAAAGCAGGACAGGGAGAGTGGAAGGGAAGCAGAGTATAGAAGCCCTGGGATATGAGGATGAGGGGAGGACAGGGAGAGGGGAAAAGAAGCAGAGTATAGAAGCCCCAGGAGATGCAGATGAGTGCAGGACAGCGAGAGTGGAAGAGAGGCAGGGTATAGAATCCCTGGGAGATACAGATGAGAGCAGGACAGGGAGAGTGGAAGAGAGGCAGAGTATAGAAGCCCCAGGATATGCAGATGAGAGCAGGACAGGGACAGTGGAAGAGAGGCAGATTATAGAAGCCCCGGGAGAGACAGATGAGAGCAATCAGGGAGAGAGAAAAAGAGGCAGAATATAGAAGCCCCAGTAGATACAGATGAGAGCAGGACAGGGAGAGGGGAGGAGAGGCAGAGTATAGAAGCCCCGGGAGATACAGATCAGAGCAGGACAGAGATAATGGAGCAGAGGGAGTGTATAGAAGTCCCGGGTGAGACAGATGAAAGCCGGACAGGGAGAGTGGAAGAGAGGCAGAGTATAGAGGCCCTGGGAGATGCAGATGAGTGCAGGACAGTGAGAGTGGAAGAGAGGCAGGGTATAGAATCCCTGGGAGATACAGATGAGAGCAGGACAGGGAGAGTGGAAGAGAGGCAGAGTACAGAAGCCCCAGGAAAGACAGATGAGAGCAGGACAGGGATAGTGGAAGAGAGGCAGAGTATAGAAGCCCCAGGAGATGCAGATGAGAGCAGGACAGAAAGAGTGGAAGAGAGGCAGAGTATAGAAGCCCCAGGAGATACAGATGAGAGCAGGACAGGGAGAGTGGAAGAGAGGCAGAGTATAGAAGCCCCAGGAGATACAGATGAGAGCAGGACAGGGAGAGTGGAAGAGAGGCAGGGTATAGAAGCCCCGGGAGATGCAGATGAGAGCAGGACAGCAAGAGTGGAAGAGAGGCAGAGTATAGAAGCCCCAGGAGATACAGATGAGAGCAGGACAGGGAGAGTGGAAGAGAGGCAGGGTATAGAAGCCCTGGGAGATACACATGACAGCAGGACAGGGAGAGTGGAAGAGAGGCAGAGAATATAAGCCCCGGGAGATACAGATGAGAGCAGGACAGGGAGACTGGAAGAGAGGCAGAGTATAGAAGCCCCAGGAGATACAGGTGAGAGCAGGACAGGGAGAGTGGGAGAGAGGCATGGTATAGAAGCCCCGGGAGAGGGAGATGAGAGGAGGACAGCAAGAGTGGAAGAGAGGCAGAGTATAGAAGCCCCAGGAGATACAGATGAGAGCAGGACAGGGAGAGTGGAAGAAAGGCAGGGTATAGAAGCCCTGGGAGATACAAATGACAGCAGGACAGGGAGAGTGGAAGAGAGGCAGAGTATAGAAGGCCATGGAGATACAAATGAGGGCAGGACAGGGAGAGTGGAAGAGAGGCAGAGTATAGAAGCCCAGGGAGATACAGATGAGAGCAGGACAGGGAGAGTGAAAGAGAGGCAGAGTACAGAAACCCCGGGAAAGACAGATGAGAGCAGGACAGGGAGAGTGGAAGAGAGGCAGAGTATAGAAGCCCCAGGAGATGCAGATGAGAGCAGGACAGAAAGAGTGGAAGAGAGGCAGAGTATAGAAGCCCCAGGAGATACAGATGAGAGCAGGACAGGGAGAGTGGAAGAGAGGCAGAGTGTAGAAGCCCCTGGAGATACAAATGAGGGCAGGACAGGGAGAGTGGAAGAGAGGCAGAGTATAGAAGCCCCGGGAGATACAGATGAGAGCAAGACAGGGAGAGTGGAAGAGAGGCAGAGTATAGAAGCCCCTGTAGATACAAATAAGAGCAGGACAGCAAGAGTGTAAGAGAGGCAGAGTATAGAAGCCCCGGGAGATACAGATGAGAGAAAGACAGGGAGAGTGGAAGAGAGGCAGAGTATAGAAGCCCCTGGAGATACAAATGAGAGCAGGACAGGGAGAGTGGAAGAGAGGCAGAGTATAGAAGCCCCGGGAGATACAGATGAGAGCAGGACAGGGAGAGTGGAAGAGAGGCAGGGTATAGAAGCCCCAGGAGATACACATGACAGCAGGACAGTGAGAGTGGAAGAGAGGCAGAGTATAGAAGCCCCGGGAGATACAGATGAGAGCAAGACAGGGAGAGTGGAAGAGAGGCAGAGTATAGAAGCCCCTGGAGATACAAATGAGGGCAGGACAGGGAGAGTGGAAGAGAGGCAGAGTATAGAAGCCCCGGGAGATACAGATGAGAGCAGGACAGGGAGAGTGGAAGAGAGGGAGATTATAGAAGCCATGGGAGATACAGATGAGAGCAGGACAGGGAGAGAGGAAGGGAAGCAGAGTATAGAAGCCCTGGGATATGAGGATGAGAGCAGGACAGGGAGAGGGGAAAAGAGGCAGAGCATAGAAGCCCCAGGAGATACAGATGAGAGCAGGACAGGGAGAGGGGAGGAGAGGCAGAGTATAGAAGCCCCGGGAGATACAGATCAGAGCAGGACAGGGATAGTGGAGCAGAGGCAGTGCATAAAAGTCCCAGGTGAGACAGATGAAAGCAGGACAGGGAGAGTGGAAGAGAGGCAGAGTATAGAAGCCCCTGGAGATACAAATGAGGGCAGGACAGGGAGAGTGGAAGAGAGGCAGAGTACAGAAACCCAGGGAAAGACAGATGAGAGCAGGACAGGGATAGTGGAAGAGATGCAGAGTATAGAAGCCCCAGGAGATGCAGATGAGAGCAGGACAGAAAGAGTGGAAGAGAGGCAGAGTATAGAAGCCCCAGGAGATACAGATGAGAGCAGGACAGGGAGAGTGGAAGAGAGGCAGGGTATAGAAGCCCCGGGAGATGCAGATGAGAGCAGGACAGGGAGAGTGGAAGAGAGGCAGAGTATAGAAGCCCCTGGAGATACAAATGAGGGCAGGACAGGGAGAGTGGAAGAGAGGCAGAGTATAGAAGCCCCGGGAGATACAGATGAGAGCAGGACAGCAAGAGTGGAAGAGAGGCAGAGTATAGAAGCCCCGGGAGATACAGATGAGAGCAAGACAGGGAGAGTGGAAGAGAGGCAGAGTATAGAAGCCCCTGGAGATACAAATGAGAGCAGGACAGGGAGAGTGGAAGAGAGGCAGAGTATAGAAGCCCCGGGAGATACAGATGAGAGCAGGACAGGGAGAGTGGAAGAGTGGCAGGGTATAGAAGCCCCAGGAGATACACATGACAGCAGGACAGGGAGAGTGGAAGAGAGGCAGAGTATAGAAGCCCCTGGAGATACAGATGAGAGCAAGACAGGGAGAGTGGAAGAGAGGCAGAGTATAGAAGCCCCTGGAGATACAAATGAGGGCAGGACAGGGAGAGTGGAAGAGAGGCAGAGTATAGAAGCCCCGGGAGATACAGATGAGAGCAGGACAGGGAGAGAGGAAGAGTAAAGAAGCCCCAGGAGATACAGATGAAAGCAGGACAGGGAGAGTGGAAGAGAAGCAGAGTATAGAAGCCCTGGGAGAGGAGGATGAGAGCAGGACAGGGAGAGGGGAAAAGAGGCAGAGTATAGAAGCCCCAGGAGATACAGATGAGAGCAGGACAGGGAGAGTGGAAGACAGGCAGATTATAGAAGCCCCGAGAGATACAGATGAGAGCAATCAGGGAGAGAGGAAAAGAGGCAGAATATAGAAGCCCCAGTAGATACAGATGAGAGCAGGACAGGGAGAGGGGAGGAGAGGCAGAGTATAGAAGCCCCGGGAGATACAGATCAGAGCAGGACAGGGAGAGTGGAGCAGAGGCAGTGTATAGAAGTCCCGGGTGAGACAGATGAAAGCCGGACAGGGAGAGTGGAAGAGAGGCAGAGTATAGAGGCCCTGGGAGATGCAGATGAGTGCAGGACAGCGAGAGTGGAAGAGAGGCAGGGTATAGAATCCTTGGGAGATACAGATGAGAGCAGGACAGGGAGAGTGGAAGAGAGGCAGAGTACAGAAGCCCCGGGAAAGACAGATGAGAGGAGGACAGGGATAGTGGAAGAGAGGCAGAGTATAGAAGCCCCAGGAGATACAGATGAGAGCAGGACAGGGAGAGTGGAAGAGAGGCAGGGGATAGGGGCCCCGGGAGATGCAGATGAGAGCAGGACAGGGATAGTGGAGCAGAGGCAGTGTATAGAAGTCCCAGGTGAGACAGATGAAAGCAGGACAGGGAGAGTGGAAGAGAGGCAAGGTATAGAAGCCCTGGGAGATACACATGACAGCAGGACAGGGAGAGTGGAAGAGAGGCAGAGTATAGAAGCCCCTGGAGATAAAAATGAGGGCAGGACAGGGAGAGTGGAAGAGAGGCAGAGTATAGAAGCCCCGGGAAAGACAGATGAGAGCAAGACAGGGAGAGTGGAAGAGAGGCAGAGTATAGAAGCCCCTGGAGATACAAATGAGGGCAGGACAGCAAGAGTGGAAGAGAGGCAGGGTATAGAAGCTCCGGGAGATACAGATGAGAGCAGGACAGGGATAGTGGAAGAGAGGCAGAGTATAGAAGCCCCAGGAGATGCAGATGAGAGCAGGACAGGGAGAGTGGAAGAGAGGCAGGGTATAGAAGCCCCGGGAGATGCAGATGAGAGCAGGACAGCAAGAGTGGAAGAGAGGCAGAGTATAGAAGCCCCAGGAGATACAGATGAGAGCAGGACAGGGAGAGTGGAAGAGAGGCAGGGTATAGAAGCCCCGGGAGATACACATGAGAGCAGGACAGGGAGAGTGGAAGAGAGGCAGAGTATAGAAGACCCTGGAGATACAAATGAGGGCAGGACAGGGAGAGTGGAAGAGAGGCAGAGTATAGAAGCCCCGGGAGATACAGATGAGAGCAAGACAGGGAGAGTGGAAGAGAGGCAGAGTATAGAAGCCCCTGGAGATACAAATGAGGGCAGGACAGCAAGAGTGGAAGAGAGGCAGGGTATAGAAGCTCCGGGAGATACAGATGAGAGCAGGACAGGGAGAGTGGAAGAGAGGCAGGGTATAGAAGCCCCTGGAGATACAGATGAGAGCAGGACAGGGAGAGTGGAAGAGAGGCAGGGTATAGAAGCCCCGGGAGATACACATGACAGCAGGACAGGGAGAGTGGAAGAGAGGCAGAGTATAGAAGCCCCTGGAGATACAAATGAGGGCAGGACAGGGAGAGTGGAAGAGAGGCAGAGTATAGAAGCCCCGGGAGATACAGATGAGAGCAAGACAGGGAGAGTGGAAGAGAGGCAGGGTATAGAAGCCCCAGGAGATACACATGACAGCAGGACAGGGAGAGTGGAAGAGAAGCAGAGTATAGAATCCCCTGGAGATACAAATCAGGGCAGGACAGGGAGAGTGGAAGAGAGGGAGATTATTGAAGCCATGGGAGATACAGATGAGAGCAGGACAGGGAGACAGGAAGAGTACAGAAGCCCCAGGAGATACAGATGAAAGCAGGACAGGGAGAGTGGAAGAGAAGCAGAGTATAGAAGCCCTGGGAGATCAGGATGAGAGCAGGACAGGGAGAGGGGAAAAGAGGCAGAGTATAGAAGCCCCAGGAGATACAGATGAGAGCAGGACAGGGAGAGTGGAAGACAGGCAGATTATAGAAGCCCCGGGAGATACAGATCAGAGCAGGACAGGGATAGTGGAGCAGAGGCAGTGTATAGAAGTCCCGGGTAAGACAGATGAAAGCCGGACAGGGAGAGTGGAAGAGAGGCAGAGTATAGAGGCCCCGGGAAAGACAGATGAGAGTAGGACAGGGAGAGTGGAAGAGAGGCAGGGTATAAAATCCTTGGGAGATACAGATGAGAGCAGGACAGGGAGAGTGGAAGAGAGGCAGAGTACAGAAGCCCCGGGAAAGACAGATGAGAGCAGGACAGGGATAGTGGAAGAGAGGCAGAGTACAGAAGCCCCGGGAAAGACAGATGAGAGCAGGACAGGGAGAGTGGAAGAGAGGCAGAGTATAGAGGCCCTGGGAGATGCAGATGAGTGCAGGACAGCGAGAGTGGAAGAGAGGCAGGGTATAGAATCCTTGGGAGATACAGATGAGAGCAGGACAGGGAGAGTGGAAGAGAGGCAGAGTACAGAAGCCCCGGGAAAGACAGATGAGAGCAGGACAGGGAGAGTGGAAGAGAGGCAGAGTACAGAAGCCCCGGGAAAGACAGATGAGAGCAGGACAGGGAGAGTGGAAGAGAGGCAGAGTATAGAGGCCCTGGGAGATGCAGATGAGTGCAGGACAGCGAGAGTGGAAGAGAGGCAGGGTATAGAATCCCTGGGAGATACACATGACAGCAGGACAGGGAGAGTGGAAGAGAGGCAGAGTATAGAAGCCCCTGGAAATACAAATGAGGGCAGGACAGGGAGAGTGGAAGAGAGGCAGAGTATAGAAGCCCCGGGAGATACAGATGAGAGCAAGACAGGGAGAGTGGAAGAGAGGCAGAGTATAGAAGCCCCTGGAGATACAAATGAGAGCAGGACAGGGAGAGTGGAAGAGAGGCAGGGTATAGAAGCCCCGGGAGATACAGATGAGAGCAGGACAGGGAGAGTGGAAGAGAGGCAGGGTATAGAAGCCCAAGGAGATACACATGACAGCAGGAAAGGGAGTGTGGAAGAGAGGCAGAGTATAGAAGCCCCGGGAGATACAGATGAGAGCAGGACAGGGAGAGTGGAAGAGAGGCAGGGTATAGAAGCCCCAGGAGATACACATGACAGCAGGACAGGGAGAGTGGAAGAGAGGCAGAGTATAGAAGTTCCTGGAGATACAAATGAGGGCAGGACAGGGAGAGTGGAAGAGAAGCTGAGTATAGAAGCCCCAGGAGATACAAATGAGAGCAGGACAGGGAGAGTGGAAGAGAGGCAGAGTATAGAAGCCCCGGGAAAGACAGATGAGAGCAGGACAGGGATAGTGGAAGAGAGGCTGAGTATAGAAGCCCCAGGAGATACAAATGAGAGCAGGACAGGGAGAGTGGAAGAGAGGCAGAGAATAGAAGCCCCAGGAGATACAAATGAGAGCAGGACAGGGAGAGGGGAAGAGAGGCTGAGTATAGAAGCCCCAGGAGATACAAATGAGAGCAGGACAGGGAGAGTGGAAGAGAGGCAGAGTATAGAAGCCCCGGGAAAGACAGATGAGAGCAGGACAGGGAGAGTGGAAGAGAGGCAGAGAATAGAAGCCCCAGGAGATACAAATGAGAGCAGGACAGGGAGAGTGGAAGAGAGGCAGAGTATAGAAGACCCTGGAGATACAAATGAGAGCAGGACAGGGAGAGTGGAAGAGAGTCAGAGTATAGAAGCCACGGGAGATACAGATGAGAGCAGGACAGGGAGAGTGGAAGAGAGGCTGAGTATAGAAGTCCCTGGAGATACAAATGAGAGCAGGACAGGGATAGTGGAAGAGAGGCTGAGTATAGAAGCCCCAGGAGATACAAATGAGAGCAGGACAGGGAGAGTGGAAGAGAGGCAGAGTATAGAAGCCCCGGGAGATACAGATGAGAGCAGGACAGGGAGAGTGGAAGAGAGGCAGAGTATAGAAGCCCCGGGAAAGACAGATGAGAGCAGGACAGGGAGAGTGGAAGAGAGGGAGAGTATAGAGGCCCTGGGAGATGCAGATGAGTGCAGGACAGCGAGAGTGGAAGACAGGCAGATTATAGAAGCCCCGGGAGATACAGATCAGAGCAGGACAGGGATAGTGGAGCAGAGGCAGAGTATAGAAGCCCCGGGAAAGACAGATGAGAGCAGGACAGGGAGAGTGGAAGAGAGGCAGAGTATAGAAGCCCCTGGAGATACAAATGAGAGCAGGATAGGGTCATTGGAAGAAAGGCAGAGTAAAGACGCCCCAGGAGATACAGATGAGAGCAGGACAAGGAGAGTGGAAGAGAGTCAGAGTATAGAAGCCACGGGAGATACAGATGAGAGCAGGACAGGGTCATTGGAAGAAAGGCAGAGTAAAGACGCCCCAGGAGATACAGATGAGAGCAGGACAGGGAGAGTTGAAGAGAGGCAGAGTATTGAAGCCACCTGCCACGGCCATCCAACTAAATCTTTCAATTTGTTACCCAAACATACATTTTGATTATTTAAATCCCAGCTACAATATATGTGCGTGAAATACTGACATTCAGTATGGATTTTTTTTCAAGATTAAAGTTGGTTTGTTCTACTACATTCTCAAATGAAAAAAAGTTGGGATGGTATGTCATGTTAAAATTAAAGCTGAAATGAGTAAGTTATATTTGACCTGTACTACATTGAAAACTATGTTATAGCTAATTACTTGATGTTTTATCGCAAGAATTGTATTGATTTCTCAAAATAACAAGTTTTAAGACTCAAATTTGAAATTTTTCTGTTTTTTTTATTGGGACAGCACAGTACTCACGCTTCGTCATGTTGGCATTCCTTTTCACAAGTTACTGAACATTTAGGGACTGATGACACAACACTATTAAGTGTTTTAGGTGAAATTTTGACTAATTCATTCCAAAAACAAGTCTGCAGTCTGTAGCAGGAGGTACTCATTGTAGCATTTTGCATTTCAAAATGTGCAAAACATTCTGTACTGAAGACGAGTTAGGAGTGCAGGCAGGCTAGTCCCTCATCCACACCCTTGGCCTCTGCAATGCATTTAAAATAAGGTTTTGGGTGTGCTGTTGAAATGTGCATGGGCGTCCCAGGAAAAGTTGTCATCTTGAAGTCAGGATGTGTTGCTCCAAAATCTTTACTTTTCAGCATTAAGGAGCCTTCACAGAAGTGCAAGGTACCCTTGCCTACGGTACTGACACAACCCCATACCATGATAGAACATGACTTCTGGACAAGTTGCAGGTAAAATTCCCTTGGTCCTTTGTGTCTTTGTTCCAGAGAACAAAGTACCCATTTCTTTCGCAAAAATGCCAGAGATATTAGTTTTGCTGACCACAGTACAAGTTTCCATAGTCTGATGGTCTACTGCAGATGTTTCCAAGCCCAGAAAAGTCAACAGCACTGCTGAACACTTGATACACGGCTACCTTTTTGCACAGTTACATTTTAATTAGCGCGTGTGTGTAACGATGTATTGCAATACTTGAAGGAGGTCTGCAAAAGTACTCCAAAATGCTCCCAAAATAAGCAACAGCAGTAATAACAAGATGTGTTTGTGAAACACTGATGCCCCCATACATATCATGCACATGCTAACCATAAAAGGCCTATCACGAGTCAATCAAAGGTTAAAGGTCAAGGTCACAAGGTCAACATTCATGACCTCATCAGAAAGGCCTTATCCTAAGGAATACATATGCCAGGTATCAAATGCCTATTACTAGGTAATGAAAAGTCATGGCCCATGTTAAAGTTTTTGTCACCAAACGTCATGCTACAAGGTCAAGGTCACAAGGTCAAAAGTCATGACCCCATCTGAAATGCCTTCTCACAAGCAATGCATATGCCAAGTATCAAAGTCCTATCATGAGCCGATCAAAAGTTATAGCCATGGCAAAGTGCGGACAGACAGACAGACATACATACAGACAAACAGGTGAAAAACTATGCCCCCGAAACTTCGTTTACGGGGGCATAAAAATCAATGATTGGAGCAGCATGACAATAGTCAGGGGCAATGGTATCACTGACTGAAATCCGTAGGCTTGAAGTTTCTGAAAAAGTTCTCGGCTTAAAGCACAGAACCTATTTGTGCAAAAACTTGCCACTGAGTGCATACATCAGAGACAATAATGCCTAGCTGCTTTTTAATATTAAGCCTTGGGGTGAAAAAACTGAAGTCAAGGACAATAATGGGTGTGGCTAAATATACGTAAAAACCCTTCTTTGCCCTCTATAAGCGTTTCATTTGGCCGGGTTAAAAGACATCATTAATAATGTTAACCATTTTTCAGGGTCATCAAACATGAATCATCTTTTCCCAAACTTAATTCTGAAAACTCTGCTTGCAAAGTACATTTGTTGGGATTTTTTGTTATGAATTCTGAAGAGGAGATTTAAATCAGATGCATAATCAAAAAAAACTTCCCATACAGAATTCGTGTCTCAGACTCAATGCTCACGGGGATCACTTTGCCCATGAAAACTGAGCACCAAGTGAATCGGTATGAATCGTCGGCTGGTCATTCTCATTATCCATTCTGGCAAAACACTTCCCATACTGAGAATACATGTAAGGTTTGTCTGTATTGAGCCTCCACTGGCAATTTAAGCAGCGCGGTAACAAACCACCGAGGCTTTTCACCTCAAATTCTCTGCTGACTGAAACGAGATCTGGCGACAGTGAGAACACTGCTCAGGCTTCACAACAGTATGAATTTTCTGGTTCAGATCTGAATGAGATTTTTACAGTAAACACTTCCCACACTCTGCGCACACACAGATTTTTAACGGTTTCATAAATTGGGCCATGCTGAATAAAATCAAAAAGGTTTGTGTTTATACTAGAATTACCAACCTTCTGTACAGTTTTCCCAGTCCTCCTCCGGCGAAGTACAGGCTTGTTCCTCCTGTTTACTCTTTCAAGAACAATTATGGGCTGATTATTCTGAAATTGGTGATTGAAGTCCCCACTGTGGGTCAGTAGATCATGGGTCTCCTCAGGTTTACAGCTTGAGTTTGGCTCTCCAGCACATTGCCATGGCTCAGTAAGTTCTTCAAGATCACCAGCAGCATCAGTCTTAACAGTGTTCATGAGGTCACTCACTAAAGTCACTCCAGATTCACACTTCACTTGGGCACATTTAATATGAGCACATTTAATATCCTGCAGGTCAGTGATTTGCTCTGATTTAAGGTATCCTCCATCATCAGTCTCTGTTTTGATTTGGTCAGGATGCAGATGGGTCACATATCCCAGCTCTGTACTGTCAAGGCTCTCCATCTTAGTAAGATCCCCAGAGTGTGTGGAGCCCAGATCAGTTTCTGTTTTAATCAGTGATGTGTGTGTGTGGTGTACATCACTGACCCCACTGTGTGCTGTAACACACTCTGGCTCCAGTGTGTTGAGTCCTGGTGCAGCACACTCTGTCTCTGACTCTGCCATGTGGACAGACTCCAGTCCACTGAGTTCCTCTTCTTTCTGTCTGATCCTGTGCTGCTCAGTGAGCTCTGGTAGTGTTGTCTCAGTGTCCTGTCTCAGACAGACTCCAGCCTGCATCATACTGCTGCTCAAAGGTGTGCACAAGTGCCGCTCCTGGAGGGGAACAGGGGAAGGGATTTAAACATTATCAAACTGCTCCTACTGCAGGACCTGACATATACATTACAATCAGCAGCCCAACAGACCACTCTTGCCTCATAAGTAAAGGCATATATTGAGAGTTGTGACAACATAGCATAAAAATGAATTCCAAAGCCCTCTACAGCATGCAGAAATGCTTACGTACTCCAAGTATGAGTAGGTCTCACTGGCACGTAAATCTCAGTGAACATTGAAGTTACCTAAAAATGCCCGTTTACTGTGCTTGGTGATGTAGCAATAATCCTATAGAGGGGTAAAGTTGGTAAACTTTCCCTCTAATTCCACCAGATGCAAAGTATAGGAAGGTGAGGTTAACCTTTTAATCTCTGAATACATTTTCAAGGAATTAAAAATGTTGTTTTCCTGAGCTGTTGAAAACCTATCATGGTGGCAACTTGTTTAAAAGACCTCCCCTCCTATAGGGGAGCTCTTTTAAACAAGTTACCGCATGATGGGTTTTCAACAGCGTTTGATTTTGATTTCTTCCATTATTGGGCAACTATTGTTGAGCGAGTCTGATGAACCATAAACAGAATCTGTCCGTTTGACCGAAGGTGGCAGCAAGTGAAAACCTTAGGAGTCAGTAAAGAGCATAAATAAGATGGCAGATCATTTAATATTGCCTTAAAAAGAAAGATATACCAATGCTCCATTCTTCTGTTATGTAGGGAATATTAGACACAGTGATGTGTATGAAATCCTAAACCCCAGACAAAACGCACTGCAGCATGGTAAACTGAGTCCAGCATTTTCAAAGAGGCTGATGTGACATGCATATAGACAATATCACTGTTGTCAAGAACAGATAGAAAGGTTGCTTGAATTAGTTTTTGTCTGAGCAATAAATGAAAAACAGCTTTTGTTCCTGTAAAAGAAACCCAGCTTCACCCTCGGGTTTGTAAGGCTCTGGATTTTGTGACTAAAAGAAAGGCTTTCATCCAGGAGAAAACCCAGATATTTAAAAGTATGGACCAACTCAATCCCCTCATTTGCAAGAGTAAAAACCTGACATTAATGTACAGGAAATTCCCAAAATTGAACATTCCTTTTCCTGCAAAGATATCTGGGTCAGGCTCATTGGCAAACACGAGACAGGTTTAAACATGGGTGTATGCCATCGACCACCAGCTTTGGACAGTACAATCAATGAAATGCTTTTTAGGAGGATTACGCAAGCTTGTAGCGGTGGTGGGACTATTATCATGAGAGACTTAAATTATCCTGGTATCAATGGGGAAATGGTGAAAGAACAGGGTAGGGGGGAGGAAGAATTTCTAGATGTTATAAATGATAATTTCTTGGTGCAGTATGTTAATAAACCTACCAGAGAGAGGGCAATTTTAGACTTAGTGCTCTGTATTGACCCCAACAGAATTACCAATGTTGAGGTACTGGAGCCACTTGGGAAAAGTGATCACTCTGCTGTTAATTTTGAAGTTTCATGGGAAGTTAAAAAGGTGTATTCTAAAACAAAAATTTTCAATTTTAGGCGAGCAAACTTTGACATATCTAGCTGAAATAAATTGGGAGACACTCCTGGACTGTAAGTCTGTCAATGAGATGTTGGAAAGATTTAAGGGGGTTTTACTTGAATTACAATGCAGATTCATTCCGAAGGTGTCCAAAAGTAAGCTGAAAAAGCAGAATCCTCGGTGGATGACCAAAAGTATTCGTAGGATGTTGAGGGAAAAGAGGAATTTTTATAAGATGTACATAAAGGATAACAATGAGAATACTAGGGCTGAATACTGTAAAATGCGGGCTGTGGTCAAAAAAGAGCTGAGGAATGCTAGAAGACTGTATGAAAGACAAATTGCAGAGGGGGCAAAAACTAACCCCAAGCGCTTCTTTCAGTACTGTAGCAGAAAAAGGAAAGTCAAAGAGGAGGTTAAGTGCATAAAGAATAAATATGGATCGCTGCTATATGATAACAAGCATACTGCGGATGCCTTAAACAGTTACTTTGTTGAGAATTTTACCTCAGAGGGGGTCTTTATTTGGCCAGAGGGCATGTCAAATGCTCAAGATTATTTAGCGGAAATTGAGGTTCGGGATAACGAAGTATTAGACAAGTTGCATAAACTAAAAGCAGATAAGGCAGCGGGTCCTGATGGCTTATATCCTTGAGTGCTCAGGGAAGCTGGTGAGTTCATCTTTAAGCCACTATCTGCCAACTTCAGACGGTCTTTAGAAACTGGAAAAATACCAAATGATTGGAAACAGAGCAATATAATACCAATATATAAGAAAGGGGACCGTACCGAGCCAGGAAACTACAGGCCAGTGAGTTTAATTTGCATTTCGTGCAAAATATTGGAATCTATCATAAAAGATGAGCTGGACTTATTTCTTGAACGTAACAGTATCTTGAGGGACAGCCAACATGGTTTTCGGAAGGGAAGGTCATGCCTAACAAACCTTCTGGAATTTTTTGAAGAGGCCACCAGGACTTACGACCAGAGCAGGGCTTATGACATCATATACTTGGATTTTCAGAAAGCATTCGATAAAGTACCGCATAAGAGACTAATTTTTAAAATGAGCTCCATTGGAGTTACAGGAGGTATTCTGAAGTGGATTCAAAACTGGTTACAGGACAGAACACAAAGAGTAGTGGTCAGTGATATCTCATCTGAGCTGGGTATGGTGGGGAGTGGCATCCCCCAGGGATCGGTGTTGGGACCCCTGCTATTCCTCATTTACATTAATGACCTTGATGGGAATATTGAGAGCAGATTGGTTAAATTTGCAGATGAAACTAAATTGGGGGGTTTGGCAAATAGTCTAGGGTCCACTAAAGTGATTCAGGACGATTTGGATAGAATCCAGAATTGGGCAGAAATATGGCAAATGAAATTTTTGCTAGATTAATGTAAAGTTGTACATGTAGGTAATAAAAACATTAGACGGGATTACTTCATGGGAGGTTTAAAACTGGAATGTGCTGCACAAGAGAAAGATCTGGGGGTGATTGTTAACCAAACCCTCACAGGTTCTAGCCATTGTGCCGTAGCAGTTAAAAAAGCTAATCGGATGCTAGGATACATTGCCAAAAGTATTGAGTACAAATCTAAGGAGGTGATGCTTCTTCTGTACAACATGTTCGTTAGACCACACCTGGAGTATTGTGTACAGTTCTGGGGACCATACTTTAAGAGAGATATAGAGGCTCTATAGAAAGTTCAGAGAAGAGCCACTAAGCTTATTCCAGGTATAAAAGATGAAAGCTACGAGAAGAGACTGAAAATCCTTAATCTCTTTAGTCTTAGGAAAAGGAGACTCAGGGGTGATTTGATTGAGGTCTTTAAATATGTTAAAGGGATTAACAAAGTGAATCATGGAGGATTCCTTCGGCCAAGTGTTTAGTAGAACTCGGGGAAGTTGACCAAAGGTAAATTTAGCACTGATATTGGGAAATATTTCTTCACCCAAAGAGTAATTTCAATGTGGAATAGCTTACCTGACCATATTGTTGAGGCAGAGACCTTGGGGGTTTTCAAGAGCAGGCTTGACCTAAAGCTAGATACCATTGAGTCATTTAGTATCTGAAGGGATATATTCACAATAGTATAAAGAAACTGGCAAGCTTATTTGGGCTGAAAGGCCTGTTCTTGCCATTCATGTTATGTTATGTTATGTTATATGTCCTGTTATAAAAGGGATGTCTTAGAGAGGCTGAGTCTCTCAGAAGTAAAGATGGCCAGAGGCTCTCCAACCTGTGAAGGCTTGCATTAAAAAATTGTGGAATACTTTAAAAACAATGCTTCTGAATGTCAAATTGCAAATGCTTTGAAGGTCTCATCATCGACGGTGCAAAACACATTCAAAAGATTCAAATAAACTGGAAAAATCTCTCAGCGTAAGGGACAAGGCCAAAGACCTTTACTGGATGCCCGTGATCTTCAGGCCCTCAGACGCCACTGCATCACTCACCGGCATGATTCTGTCATTGACATTACTAAATGGGCCCAGGAATACTTCAAGAAGCCGCTGTCTGTAAACACAGTCCGCCGCGCCATCAACAGATGCTACCTAAAACTATCATGCAAAATGGAAGCCATTGTTGAGCATGATCCAGAAGCGCCGCCGTGTTCTGTGGGCCAAGGCTCATTTCAAATGGACCGTAGCAAAATCGCAAAGTGTCCTGTGGTCAGACGAGTCCAAATTTGACATTCTTGTTGGACATCATGGGCGTTGTGTCCTCCGGGCTAAAGAGGAGAAAGACGACCCCTCCTGTTATCAGCGTTCAGTTCAAAAGCCACCATTTCTGATGGTATGGGGATGCATTAGTGCAGAGATGGGCAACTCCGGTCCTGGAGGGCCGGTGTGTATGCTGGTTTTTATTTCTATCAATTACCCTGACTAATTGAGTTAATTGGTTGCATACACAAATATAGATTTGTGCAAAGGTTTGATCAAAGAAAAATGTTTTATGTAGGGAGAGAAGAACAGTCTTTTGTGGTTATTCATGATAACTTAAAGAAATGCTCCATAAATGTCAGATTTCATGAATAGTTTGGCTAATTTAGATAATCAACTAATTAAAGCCCAGAAGTTGGAGTGAAAACCAGGGACAGATATGGCCCTCATTGCCCATCCCTGCGTTAGTGCATATGGTCGGAGACACTTGCAAAACACCATGAATGCTGAAAGGTATATAAAGGTTTTAGAGCAACATATGCTCCCTCCAGATGACATCTATTCCAGGGAAGGACTTGTGTATTTCAGCAGGACAATGCAAAACCACATACTGCTGCTATTACAACAGCATGGCTTCACAGTAGAAGAGTCTGTGTGCTGAACTGGCCCGCCTGCAGTCCTGATCTTTCACGGACTGAGAACATTTGGCGCATGATTAAATGAAAAGGCTGTTAACGGAGACCCAAAACTCTCCAGCAGCTGGAAGCCTGTATTAAACAAGTCGACATGGTCTACAACATCCCCCGCCAATCGTGCACTTCTCATTTTCGAACTCAATCAAGGCCTTTATGGTCTGAAGCTACACACCAAATTTGGTTACTGTATCTGTAGTAGTTTCTGAGTAAAGCTGTCCCCCTTTATCTCGGACAGACGGACAGACGCACACACGGACGGACGGACAGACGGAGGTCAAACCTATATCCCCCTCCCACTTCGTGTTGGCGGGGGATAACAAGAGTGTGATCAAATTACAATGGCTAAAGAGTGGAGGCGCTGAGCATTGAGGAGACAAGTTTCTTGAGTTTGTTAAAAAGAAGAGGGGATGCTACACCATGGTAAACAGGCCCCTGTCCCAAATTTTTTCAGACCTGTAGCAGCCATCAAATTTGAAACAAGCTCATTTTGTGGATAAAATAGTAAAATTTCTCAGTTTCAACATTTGCCATGTTATCTCTGTTCTATTGTGAATAAAATAATAATAATAATGCATCAATTTTATATAGTGCTTTTCTGCTTTCTGGGCACTCAAAGACGCTTCACAAGGACACATTATTCATTCACTCACACATTCACTCTCTGATGGAAGTAAACTACGTTTTTGTAGCCACAGCTGCCCTGGGGCAGACTGACGGAAGCGTGGCTGCCAGTATGCGCCTACGGCCCCTCCGACCACCACCAAACATTCACACACAGCCATACAGAAGTATTCCTATATTGCATGTTTTGTGGGTGGGGGAAACCGGAGTACCCGGAGAAAACCCACGCGAACACGGGGAGAACATGCAAACTCCACACAGAAAGGCCCCAGGCCGGATTCGAACCCACAACCTTCTTGCTGTGAGGCAGCAGTGCTAACTTATTATACAGGCTACATTCCATGATTACATGTTTTACAGTTTGTGGATTCTGCAAACAAAAACAAGGTCCTTGTGCTTTCCTATTTTTACCAGGTCCCATAGAAGTCCAATGTCCCAGTCTCAGTCCTTGTGGTAATAGTAATGTGCTGCCTTTCTGTGCCCAGATAATGAATTGAGAAATAATGACGACCTTTCTTTTCATTTTCCCCCAATTTTTGACATTTTGCTGTTGTGTTTCCCTTAATGGCGAATGAAATTCAGATACTCCTCTGCCAAATCTCAAATCAGTGTTTGCCTTCAAAGCAAATTTGGCTGCCTTATCTGTCGTTTCATTTCCATCCATTCCTACACAGGCAGGAACCCACAGAAAGCCCACCCACCCTCCTGCCTGTTCAACTTTCAACAACAGAGCCAATAATTCCGCTAAAAGGTCTGGCCTAGACCCCCAGTTTAGTCTTTTCGGGGTGGGGCCGAATCTGGGCATACGACTAGTCTCTTTGGCTGGACCTCCCCCACCCACTGCGCCGCCTATATAACGGCAATCAGCTCTGTTGTATAAACTGAAACCCCCTCAGACAGTCGCATGAGCTTTGCAATTTCAGGTTCAGGAATAGAAAAGGCCAACCCTGATTTTTTTAGGCAGTAGATCTTGGGCCTCACCGGTGTACACCTGTAGGAGGTTTGGCCAGGAGTTTTCAAGCCTTTGCTTCACCATCCCAAGATATTCTGTATTCCCTTGGGTTTCCATTTTTCCCAAAATACTAAAATTAACATCTGGCGTGGGCAGAATCCATCAAGGTATAACTGGTCAGTGGATTTGTGTGGCCACTTCTACCGCCCCAGTCTGAGCCTCTGAATCTCCTCACTCACCACAACAATTAACCCTTTCACCCCCAGTAATGCCATATGGCATCTTTGCTATGTTTCTTTTAACAATCAGGAATAAGAACAGGCAGCCAGAAATTCAGTTAGAATGTCAACAAAGGCCGTGGGGAGAAATAGCAGTGAGAACTGGGCACTGGTGGGGCTGAACAGGGGTTAAACAGGGCGTGACATTATCGTGGTCAAAGTATAAAGGAATCTCTAATGGCTGAAAGCTTGAGTGAATTCAGAGACGGCGACAATTCTGCCAATAATAGCGACCAGTCGTCTCAGTTTGCGGTGGAACTTTTTCCTGAAGGGGTGGAGAAGATCCAGAAATGCTATGGCCTTCACTTGGCTCATTTAAGATGGACTGAGGCCAAGTGAAAACTGTCTGACCAATCAAATGTGAAATTATTTTGCGAAATTAGAGAGGCAGTATCCTTCGGGCCAAAGAGGAGAGGGACCATCGAGCTCGGAATCAGGGCACAGTTCAAAAATCATCATCCATTATATTATGGGGTGCATTATTGCACATGGCATAGGGAACTTGCACATTTGTGAAGACGCCATTAATGCTGCACAATAGAGACAGGTTTTAGAGTTTTATACAGGGCTGGATGCAGCCTGCTTTGACTGGGGGTGCAGTCAAAATTTCTGGGGGTGTATTGGTACACAGTGGTGGTCTAGTTTCTAGTGGTGGGGACACTGAGGCCTAACAACCCCCAAAACCCACCCCTCAACTCAAGCAAAAATAAATAATCAAATAAATACTAAGGCATTTCTTACTCAAAAGCTTTAGTATTTGGGTCTGACCCAGCGAAAGTGAACGTGTGATAAAAATTATATTTCTTTGTAGCACATAGAGAATGGGCTGATCTTGTAGCTTAATCTGTCTAGTTTATTGAACTAACTTTGTTTTTTCAATTCAAGATGTGAAAAAAAAATTTCAGCCACGACGTTCGCAAACTACAGGCACACTCGGACATCTATTTTTCACATAATTTTCATCTAAACAATAAAATATTTAAAACTACATAAAATGTACTTTTTCTACATTTAATACCCTTTACTATTAATATTTTTCAGCATCTGCTACTATTTTTGCCAAATTCAAATTAAAAACGAGTTTTAACTCTTAAAAAGATGTTGCATTATGACCGTATAGATTGCTGTCATAACTGACTTAAGTAATGATAATGTTGATCTGTGATACAGAATGTTATGTTACCCATTTTAGTTCTTTTCTTGAAGTTAACCTAACTTTTTCTAATGAACACCTAGTTCTGTAGTGACGCATTAAATCTTAGAAATTCCATATTTTGCTACAATTTTTGCTGAGAACATAGTATATTGCAATATTGAAAACAGGATGACTCCAATTTGTAATGAGAACAGCATGTTGTGCATCCTTGCATATACCATGTCAAATCTGATGTCCTCTGTTGATAGTGGTAGAGCAAATTTTAGCTATTTTCACATTTAAACATAACGCGCTGTTGAATACCCCTCGGCCCGGACAGGATTTCCTGCCTCAACGTCACAGCGTTAAGGTCAAAGGTCAAATCCAGCAAAAAAGGTGACTATGCACATCTGTGTGTCACAGTGAGTTACCATATAAAATTTGGTGAAGCTGCGATCAGTAGTTGCTGAGTACTGACCCATATAAGATTTCCTGCCTTAACGTCACAACGCAAAGGTCAATGGAGAAATCCAGCAAAAAACATGACACTGCACGTGTGTGTGTGACAGAGAATTACCATACCAAATTTGGTGAAGCAGCGAGAATGCGTTGCCGAGTACTGACCCAGACAAGATTTCCAGGGTCAAGGTCACAGAGCTAAGGTCCAAGGTCAAATCCAGCAACCTGATGATGCACATCTATGGGTCAGAGCGAGTTACCATACCAAATTTGTTGAAACTGCAATAATTAGTTGCCTAGTACTGACGCAGACAAGATTTCCAGGCTCAAAGTCACAGCGCTAAGGTCAAAGGTCAAATCCAGCAACAAACCCGACATTGCACATCAATGGGTCATAGTGAGTTACCATACCAAATTTGGTGAAGCTGCAATCATTAGTTGCCGAGTAATGGCCCGGACAAAATCATGGATGGGCGACGGACAGACACACAGGTGACAACAATACCTCTCCGGGCCCGAGTTGGCCGAGGGGTAAAAATTATTCTAACAATCCATTGAGTATACCATGTTAAAGTACTTCTTAATATCTTAAGAAACGTGCATTTCAAGTTTATACAAGTTAAATATCTGGTTAAAAAGTTATAGCCCGATGACCAATTGTAGTGACGAAACCGCCTGACCAGACCCATGTTACATATTTACATTTAGTAATTTAGCAGATGCTACTATCAAAAAAGACTTGCAAAATGAGGAAAGCATTGCAAGCTACAATGAAGAACCACATGTAAACAAAATAGTAGCAACAGACCACCAGAAGAGGACAGTGCTAAGTGTAAGTGCTACTAGCAGAAAAGTCAAAGTGGAAGGCGAGCATTACAGAAAAAAAAACTAATTATTGATACATTTTTTTATGTTGCACTTACCCCCTGTCCCATCTTTTAAAAGGCAAAACCCTTTTGCGTCTACATGGCCATATTTGTTATTAATTTGAAGCAACACCAAATTTGCCAGGGTTTCAATAATCTCATTTTGCAAATTATAAGCAGTATACTTCGCATTTTGAGGTATACTACTGGCTATGTCACTAAGCATCCTTTGTGAGTGTGTACTCAAACAGCTTCAGGAAAAGCCCATCAGAGAAATCATCATTCATAGACAGAGGGCTCTCAGAGGTTCCACAGAGGGGCAACTCATTAACAGCAAGAAACCTTACGGTCTCCCCTATACTTTTAAAGTACTATCTATTCCTCTCAGTCGGGTTTGGGCCTAACCGGTGAGCAATAGTTCCTCCTGGTGTCTGTCTCTCTCATTTCTGCCCATGAATATGAGACTTGTACATGGCAAAGGCCAGAGCAGCGCTTCTCAAACTCAGTCCTGGGGGACCGCCGTGTACATGCAGGTTTTCATTCCAACCACAAATGCAACCATAGAATTTTAATGAGTCGTTACCTTTTCTTCAGTACCCTCTTAGGCAGTATTGTCAGAAATAGTTATGCATGTTATGAACAATTTAAAGTTTCATGTTCACATCATGCTATATGGGAAACTGCAGAATAATAAGAGAAAAAAAGATGTACCAATAACTTTCAAAATATCAGTAGGCTCTCGATAAGTATAATGATTGATGAATGGTCACTAAACTGAACCATTTATTTGATAATGAGGAGTTAGAAGGCAGAGCAATTGACAATGACACGCACCAGTTTTGTGTTTGTATTGTTGTAATATCCTTAATGAAGGAAGAAGCCCAAGCCCAAGTAATCCTCAACCATTTGAACACCTTACGACCCCGAACTTCAGGCACTGCAGCAACCAACATACACATACTTTTCTTGCTCACTCGCAGTGGCCGATATCGATAGTTTACACCAGTGCTATCCTGCCATCTGCAGGAGACTACCACCATTACACACCATTTACTACATGCCTTCCCCCTAAGGTTCCATTCTCCCCCCCCTTTTTTTAACTGCGAAACAAATCTATCACAAAATGAACAGAAACTGGGCAATGTCACTTGTTATCCTTTCACCAAACACTGAACAACTTCTTTTTTTTTTAAAAAAAAAAAAACTCTCAGTCCTTCAAATAACTTGGTTTTGAAATAGCTCTTTGTGAATGTCTCTCAAATGCCACCTCCTTTTCTGACTCTTTGGGGTTGGCCCGGGCCTGTTTGTCAGTCCCCGATGGTTTTGCACTGTCCGGTGTGTTCGCATTCAGGAATACAGTGGTGCCGCTTGCCAACAGCACTCTTGGACACGACTTCAGTGTCAGATGGATCCCCAGGCACTATTAGTGGTTCAGGGACCCCGATGTTCTGGGGAATCTTTGTCCTCTGGTCTCACTAGGACCTGTTCCACATGTCTACACACAATATTCCTAGCCCCTGACATAAAATTGTAGGACACTAGTCCTGTGACTTTGGCAATGAAGCCGGGGATCGATTTAGGCCCATGACTGAAGTTTCTCGAGAGCACTGCATCTCCCTCCTGGAAACATTGTCCCGTTACTTGTTTGACGTGGTATTTCTTTTGGTTGCTCCATTTTTGTGCAATCCTCATTCTGTGATTTAGGTGAACTTGGTCGCGCAACGAAAGAAATCTTCTCCCTTGCAACATTTCAGCTGGTGACGACCCCGTAGTGGACTGTGGGGAAAGGCGGCAGTTGAAAAGCACTCTAGAAACTTTAATGGTGAGGCTTCCTTCTCCAGCCTTTTTCATCATTGACTATGTCACAAAACATCAAATATCAGACACCATCTTCTCTGGTAAGCCTCGACTGAAGAACTTTTCCGTAAACAGTCAATGGTACTGGGTGAGGTTGCTGAAGTCACTGGATAAACGTCCATCCACTAGGAATATGCATCCACCACAATCAAGAACATGCGACCAATGAACGGCCGAGCATAATCTATATGCAGCCTCTGCCAAGGCTTACTCGGCCACTCCCAATGGTGGAGCGGAGCGGGAGGTGGCCTCCTTTGATGTTCCTGACATGTGCTGCAATCACTTCACCTGTGCTTCAATGTCAGCATCAAGCTTCGACCATCAAATGTAGCTTCGTGCCAACCATTTCAACCAAGAGATGCCAGTGTGCCCATGATGCAATTGCTGTATTAATGTCTAGCGCCCTGGTGGCGGTACAATCACACGTGACCCCCCCCCCCCTCACCCAACACAACACGGGGTCTTAACCTGTCCAGCTGCTTATTTCTGCTGCCAACACCAGAGTAAAGTACTCCATCATCAGTACTCCATCCTCTGGCCCTGCCTCGGTTGGCTGCTGGGGCAGGGGGAGTCACCACTGCACCCACACCATAGGGAGGCTTCACAGGACAATATCAAGCCTTTCTGGCAGCCATAGTGCACCAAGACTTTTGAGGATTGCATGAGACATTTAGGCCGAATCTCATTTCACCCCTTGGCCCTACCCCTTGGCCCTACTCCTCCATTTTGCGCGTTCACGTTAAGGGGTAGGGGTATCCCAATTCGTAGGGGTTGAATTTCAAGCCCTATCCCTTGCAGCTCAGTTTCAAGGGGAAGGGCCAAGGGGAAAGGGGGAGGGGTAGAAAAGAATTGGGATTGGGCCTTAGACTCCTCAAAAGCCCTTTGCTGCTCACCCTCCCAATTCCACTGGGCATCTTTCAGTGCTGGAACAGTGCTGCGAGGTTTGGCAGGAATCTATTATAGTAGTAACATAGGTATGCTTTCAGTTCTGTAACATTAGTGGGTGCGAGAGCATTTTGTATGGCCTTCCCCTGATGTGCTGGGGTGTGAAGTCCTGCAGCATCCACTCTGTATTCCAAGGACTCTGCCTCCTGCCCAACGAATGAACATTTGCGGCGCTTTAGCCTCAGATGCCCTTCCTGTAGCCGCCCAGGACCTCCTTCAAGGTTGCCAGATGCTCCTGGTCCTCCCACTCTGTCACCAAGATGCCATGCAGGTAAACCCCTACATTAGCAATCCCTCCCAGCAAACACTCAGTCGCTGAAAGATTGCTGGACTGGAGGAAACACCAAAAGGAAGACAATTCACCTGGAACAACCTCTTATGTGTATTATTGTCACATACTGCTGTGATGCATTGTCCAAGGTCACTTGCTGACACCCATGGCTTAAGCAATAATTAGTTAGTGTTTGGACAGCAAAACTGAGGGAGGTCTTTAATGAGGCACGTGTTTTGACTGTCTTCACACCTCCCCTTCGTTCTGGTGTGAGCACAGGCCTAGCAGACAAACTTCGGTCTCCCTCTGTGAAATTTTTCCGAGGAATACCGATGTAGTATCTGAGCTTCAGTGGGCCAGGCAATCCTCAGTGTGTTTCGGGAAAATTTAATTGAGGTTTACTGAGGAGTTGTCCAACCTAAATTCAACTGGACAGACTTCGAGATACCTCAGTCGAAATTTTGCAAGGTTAGCAGAGTTGGCTTTAAATCTTAGTGAATCTCAGTGTACTGTAGGTTTTTATCAGAATTTCTCAGAAAATGGTGCACTCTCGGTTTTTGGGTGCTTCTAGAGGAAGCTACCATTATGAAGATAAATCGTTACGTTTTGAAATTTCCAGGATTCATTGGAATTCAACGCCTGCAAATTTAGTTTAAAACCGACGTCGTTAGTCGGAGGTTTTAAACGTTTAAATTTGCGGGCGTTGAATTCCAATGAATCCCAGGAAATTTCACAAACGTAACTATTTATCGATATTGTAAACCATAAATTTCACAACCGTAACCATTTATCGATATTGTAAACCATAAGCGAGAAAGAAACGTTTTTTGCTCGGACTCTTTCGTATGGCGACGTGATCAGTCGCAATTAGGTCATCGTATCACGCGCTAGAATTCCGCAACCTGTCAAGTTGAACTGATGGGCTGAATGAGCGAAAGTAGGTCCGTTTTCATGCTAACAGAGGTGTATAATCCAGGTTCAGAAAGTAAAAGTCCATCCCAGGATATTGTTCCAGCCACAAAAGACCTGGCAGCTGACACTATTCTTCAGCAGGGTGGTAAAACTAACAAGTCAAATCTGCTGACAGGAGTTTACGGTTGGAATGAAAACATGGTAGGATTTTTACTTTCTGATCCCAGGATTATACACCTCTGCATGCTAATGTATTCATGAGCAGGTGAAAAGGTCCTGTCCTTTCAGGGATGTCGAACACTATTCGACAAGGGTAATTAACCAATCAGATTGCGGAAAACACCTACTATTGGTTTACAATTATGTTTAGCAGTCTGGCGATGGAGTCTATCATTAGCACGCTGGACCCCGTTATGCCGGGCATACACTGTGCAATTTTTTGGCCCTTTTTGCCTCGATTTTTCAGTCGTGCGACTTTTTTGGAAGTCGGGCCGAATTTTGGCTCAATCTTACGTCTGTCATCGTGTAGTGTATATGGGTCACGAGAAGCGATTAACACCTCTCGACCACCTTTCTCCCGATCGATCGGGAGAAAATCAAACTTGTTTGAAATCCTGGTCGCCCTACGTGAGGCTCTCGCACTGTTGAAGCAGCTGCATGAGCCGATTTACCCCCATCTGTCAAGCTGCGCATGCGCAAACACTGATACGGCTTCCGGCGTCTTCCCCTTCTTCTTCTTCCATTCCGGACGACGTGTCTTGTAGTGTGAGCAATCACATCGCACCAGACCGTATAGTGTGAGAACAGGAATCGTGAGTTGCAAAGTTTAAACTCCTGCGATTCACTTGTACAGTATGAACAGCAGCTTATTACCGCGATTGAAAAAAATCTCAGTGTATACCCGGCATTAGGCGATGCATTGTAAACACCTCTACTTCACTAGTCATTCTCAGGGGCTTCACTTGTGTGATATGAAGACTACTTTTTATCTTTTTTGGCTCTTTTTCTCTCCCCACTTAAACTGTGGTTGTTCCCCAGGAGAAGCCAACTTAAAATCGTCTTCACGTGCCCCTTCTCCTCCACAGCTGTAAAACTTTTCATTCAAGACGCGACAATCCCGTGCTAAGTGCCCACCCCCGCGTCTATAACACATTCCTGCTGTCGCTTTGCCTTGCCGTGTACTCACCGCATGCACTGCCAGCTGTGAAGTATTCTTGGAGCCGGCGCTATCCAACGTATGCATTTGCTCTTGCAAGTCCTGCACATCCTTGTTTGTCGTCTCAGTTGCTTGTGCGATTTTCAAAGCCTTCTCGAACGTCAACTCGGGCTCAGCCAACAACCTCCGCTGAATACGGACATCTGCTACACCGCAAACCAGTCTGTCGCGGAGCATCTCCTTCACTTTATCCCCGTAGTTGCAATGCTGCGCGAGCTCCCGCAGCACCGCCACATACTCCGTCACACTTTCCGTCGCTGCCCTCGTTCTAGAATTGAACTTGAATCGCCGGACAATTTCGCTGGGCTTCGGACTGCAGAGTGACTGCAGCAGTCCCGTTAATTCTACATATGTTTTGTCACCAGGTTCGTCAGGGCTGAGCAAGTTTCGCATTATACTACGGGTCTGGCCCCCGACTGACCTCAACAATATCGCCCGTTTCTTAACCCCATCTGTTATCTCATTCGCTGCAAAGAAGTGATCCAACACTTCGCAATACTCTTCCCAAGTCTGTCTCCGACTATCAAAAGGAGTGAGCGATCCTACCATAGCTGCTGCCATTCCGTGCTCCCTGCCAACTCCGTCCTCTTGCAGCAGTGGTAGCTGAGCTAGCTGAGAATCCACGCTGTCGAGCCCACACTGTGCCTTTTTATTAATGAAACATCGTCCTCAAAGCTCAGCGGTTTCCTCGTCGCCATTAGTAATATCCTTAATGAAGTAAGAAGCGGACATCCCAAGTAATCTATAACTGTTTATAGCGGGTTTAATGAACACCACGACCGCGAACTTCACGCACTGTAGCAACCTAATACACGTACTTTTCTTGCTCACTTGCAGTAGCTAATAGTTTACGTTGACACCAGAGCTGTGCTGCCCTCTTCAGGAGACTACTGGCATGACACACCGTTTACTACATCGGTAAAAAAAAAAAAGAAAAGAAAAAACAAGAACAACTGAAGCCCAACCTCTTAGGACAGGCTCAGAAACCCAGTCCTCAGTACTTTACCCGTAAGAGACCAAATGTTATAGGAACCGAGGTGCTGGCGGAAAGTGTCTGGGCTGCTCAGGGATTTGAGGGCCCATGATGTAGCAGACTGAGCTGATAACAACATTGTACCATAGAGGGAGATCACAGAAATAAAGCCACATACAAGTACTATTAACAATAGTAAAGTAGCTTGAAGTTTTCACTTTTTTGTGATGACGAATGTTCCACTGAATCGCGATATGCACGATTTTCTTACAGCGGCAAGCTGCACATCGGAGATGCAGGCATGGAAATCACCACTTTTCAATGCAGTATCTACCTCCATGATTTCGTTTCTTTCCCAAAAACAATTTTACTTTACCTTTAGAAGAGCTGATCCTACAGTCCAAGTCGGTCCACCGAAAACACATGGCAAACTCAGAATATTGCTTAACAGGAAATTGTGGGAGGTAAAATTCACGAAATGGACTTGTTTATCTAAAACCAAAGCAACTCAATCATTCATTCAAGCAATCAATCAATAATAAATAAAAAGTGATGCACATATAATTGGAAATCATCAAATTGGAACTATACTCACCAGAAACTGAAATTCGGGAAAGATGAAACACAATGTAAAATCAGAGGCAAATATATTCCCCCTCCAATGATCTTGGTTAAAATATCACAGGAAGAAAATGCCAAAGAAATAAGAGCTCATGTCGGAGAAAAGAAAAGTCTGTGTTAATGATTGAGGAATGAGTCAAGCCCATAAAAAAACTCTACCCTGTACCCAGATGAAGTAAATAAACAAGATGGATACTGCTCAGAATCAGTGTGTACAACAGCATGTTCTGCAACTCAAATTGGTTCACATTAACCTCACAAAAAGATAAAATTAAAGGCTGAAACAGTTGCATTTTTACATGCTGAAGGTCAGCAGAAATGTTCATCCTGGAAGAAAATCATTGAAGTTGATGAAAATAGTTCAATAACTTGTATTTTGCATATAGTTGTCTTGTCTATGTTTTACCTATGCATTCTGTGTACATTTCGTGCACATTTGGAACATAATAGTCTAAGAAGGGTTAAAATGGCATCTCTATGGGTTCCCCATACATTTTTAGTTGATATTAAAAGGTGGAGTCCCATTAAGGGTGTTTTTGGGCCCAAACCACCAAATTTTAAATAATTTTCAGCATTGATAAACCACCGCATGGGATTCATGAATCCACTAGAGAACCTGGAATAACAATTTTCTTAATCACAAAAAAAAAAAAAATAGGCGTGCAATGCACGAAATGCCCCTCAGCCCGATGTCGAAGTTTTTGGAGACGCCCGCCCGCCCGTCTGCCCAACCGCACGAAGGATAGCAATACCCCGTCAGCCTTCAGGGCTGAGGGGTAAAAAAATTATATTAAAAATTTTTTTTTTGTTTTTGGGAGGGGCCACCCATTCTGGGGCCCCACAGTGTCATTCATGATTATAATCATGTGCTTATCAATGCACATTGTAGCTGATATATTTTCCTAATGAATAAAAAAAAGAATTTGCTGAAATTGATGTTATAGTGCTGAGATAGCAAGATATTTGCTCAAAAAATATGTTCTGAAATGGAGATTTCCAACGGCCACATGTAAACAACGGTACATTTGACAGTTCCCAGCCATGACACACTAATGGAATTTGCTGAAATTTGCCCTAGGGTATGGCCAACATTCAAGGAAAAAACCAGGATGTGTCGACACCGGTAACATCATCTTCCAAACACTTGCATTTGTGCTGTGAAGAGTGCTATACAAATAAAGTTTTACTCACTTACTTACTTATTTCCAGACTGTGCCCTCAATAGCCTAAGATTTTTTCTCAATAATATGATACGATGAGAAGTCGTTTTACATAATCAACACAAATTAAAACTGGGATGCTGAGGGCGCAAGAGTGTAGGTCAGGGCTCTCCAAATCCAGCCCTCGAATCCAAAGACAGTACTGATCTTCCTTCCTTCCAGGCAATTAAGTGAACAATTAATGCTGCTGATTGGCCAGATTGCCATCTCACCTGACTCCCAGGTAAAGGGAGGGTGGAAAACCAGCAGTTTTCAACCCTCGAGGACCGTGATTTGAGGAGCCCTGATGTAGGTGGTGCTTCAATCAGGGAGAAAGTGAATAATGGCATCTCGGGAGGTAAAAGTTCTCCCACCACTCCGGTAACATTTTCTGAAAATGCCTATAAAGGACGTACTCAAGGTAAAATGAAATCTTTTCTTGTTTTTAACTTCCCTGATGGGCCCGTATATGGGCCGTCGGAGTGGTAAGGGGTTAATAGTTTTTTTTTTTTTTTTTTACCTTTCTTGCTTTTGTAACAAATGTCTTTGATTATTACTTTGAGTGAGGTTATCATATAAGCCCTCTCAGGGTTTATACCTCTCCTTTACACATTCCAATCATATTTATTGTTTATTTTTTATGAAATGTTTGTGCAAAATAAATTAAAAAATAAATAAAAGTTTCCACTACTGTTTGCGAAAACAAAAACACTGACATTATGGATGCATAATACTGCTAAAAATACAAAAACTGTCAAAATTAAAGTATGTTGATTAGAATTCATAACATTATTCAGGAAAAAATGGACTAACAAGTTAAAAACACAAAAGCTAGCTGGTAATGTTACATTTTGAGGATTGTTGGCAAAAGTGCTATTCAAGTATAGGTTCAAGATTTTTTTAATTGGATATTTATTACATAATGGGTTTAATTACACTTGATTTTATTACATTATTGGTTCAGGATTTTCTAACATAATTATATATTTATTACATTCTGGGTTTAATTAGATTTTATTACATTATTGGCAGGCATTATATCATTGGCCTTCACAACCAATCGAGATTGAGCTGATCACCTCTGTCCTGAGGTGTGTTCCAGTGCCCCATACAATGAATCTACATTCCGCTTTCCTAAACCAGGTTTGTAGGAACATGCTGAACCTCCAGATAAAGACCTGCTTCCTTCCTTTTGCTTGCACACTGTACAGATACGGTTCCAGAGAGCAGGCCTGTGTGGTTTCAGTCCCTGATCTTTTCCGCTAGTGAAATAAATGTTTGTAACAGGATCTGAAGCTCCCCCTGAGCTTTATTGTAGGACCAAACAAGCATGATGATCACTGGCTCTCCGCTCCGGCCAGGTGCTCGTCTGCATGGCCAGGAAGTCTCTGACCTGGGCACCAGGGTAGCAGTACACTGTGCAAGACTCCCTGTTGCCCAAATGGGCAATGCCATTTACCCCTCTAACAATGGCCTCTCGCTGCCAATTGGCCCTCAGGAATCTTTCTCTCCAGCAGCACAAAGAGCTGGCCCCGGCCAAACCCGTGCTGGATATCTGAAGTGGGTTCGTCAGAAAGCCCACCAAACGCCTGATAGTTTCCAAACAGTCACCTTCCTTAACAAACTGATTTGCATGATGGATCTCTTACCGCCTCGATCAGGGAAATGTTAAGTTTCAGTTTATAAGTAATTATGTGCCACATAGATTTATATCATTCAAAAACAGAGTGAAGGGGAAAACCAAGGCAAACTGAAGTACAGTGCTTTATTAACCCCTTTGTGCAGAAGCCAAATTTGGCTATTTATGGGTTACCCACTTTAATGCTGTATAATTCAAGATTTAAGCTTCATAAAGGGGAAAAATGTAGCTCAATTCAGAAAAGATACTTACAGCATTTAGAATTACATTGTATTTCAGTTTATTTTCATGATTTTGGTCGAGAAAATGAGCTGCAAACATAAAAAATCTTCATGAGAATTCACCATTGAAACTGCAAAAAAAAAAGAAATTCTGAGGATTGAAAAACTGCTGGGGCTTAAAACTTTACATTTCTGGTATCATAAACTCCTTGAGCACAAGTAGAATTCATCTTCAACATTACATTCTAGATTACCTACATGCTATTAGCCAAATTATACAGCTACCCAAGTGTCTCCCCAAAGTCTCAAAATTATGTACTGTCAAATCATAAAAAAATCATGTATTTAACAAAAATAAAGTTTTAAGGCATGAAATTTAATATGAGCAAATGATTTTCTGGTTGAGTTTAGTATGAATTTATCAATATCAGTGCAGTTGAATATCAGTGGTCACCAGTAACCTCTCCAAACACAGAACATGCCTTTTCTCCATAATAAGGTTTAGAGTTTTGTCAATTTTTCTTTTAAGTCTCCCAAGCTAGCACAAACACGCATTGCATTTTATAAACTGCTGATTAAACAGTCAGAACATTCACCCCGTAATGGAAGATACCAGTTCCCAAACTCACGACCTCATTTCAACCCTTTTAAGGAACAAGTACAACTCACTAACTCATTAATATCTGAATTCTGAAATATACCTTATTTTAACAGAACAGACATTCCACTTTCAGGGAACCTCACGAAATATAAATTCCTCCCTAGATTCAACAGAACGGTGCAATGACCGTCCCAGGGGGTCCACCTAAATGCACGGGCAGTTCACTTTTAAACCGGAAAAACTTCGGCATTCGACTTTGTTGAGTACGGTATACATTCCAAAACAGAAAGCAAAACTAGCAGCCTACCGTTTTTCCACAAATCCCTCCTCCAGAGACAATGTATCCAGTAAAGGTCCTGTTTCATTCTAAATAATTCCCATTGACCATGTCCTTATCTTATTTAAATCCTCTAAATATAACTGAACACTTCAAGGCCAGTTTTGCGCGTCTTTTTTCTATATATATAGATATATCGCGTCTGTTTCAGCCGCGTAATGCGCGCAACGTAAACAGGATACAACCGAGCCTGCTGATACGCATAGGCTTGTATGCTCTGTGTTTATCCAATCAATATGTTTCACTTGCTGTAGAACGTTTAAACACGCGGGAATTGGATAAGAAAGGAGCCAATCAATACATTGTTACCGCGGAAGTTTCACGAGGATGTGAAGTCTAACTGTGCAGTTAGGCAGCAGAGCTTGAATGTATGAGTGAGTGATTGGCTATCAACGCCAGTACTCGGGTGGATATAAGGAAGCGCTGGATTTGTCAATGAAGGAATGTACACGAAAATACACGGTAGGGAACTACTCATTTTTTGCATTTGATGACTGTTATTGATAGTAGAATGTGAGAGAATCAATACCATGTCGAATTTTTTGCTTCAGAAAACAGATTTTTCTGAACTATGAATTGGAATGCCGTTGGCTCACTGTTGCTAAAGTGGTTGCTACATAGGAAACGATTTTTTCTGTCGCAAAAGATCATTTTTTAAAACTGCTGGATCCATGCTATGGGCAAGGATATTGACCAGTTTGCACACCAGGCTTAGCTGAGGAGTTTAATTCATGCAACTCTCGAAAAACAGGGAGTGGAGTGAATTTCCCCATATTCAAAACCGCGTTCGAGGTCTGCTTGCTTGTGAATATTCAATAACTGATCCAGGGGTGCCATCTAGTGATCGAGTACAGTAACAGCGTGCTTAAATTTGCAGGTCTATCGACGCAGGCGTCTACATCTGCAGAAAGGGGTTAAGGCAGTTAGTTTGCCAAGATACGTGCAAATTGTAAAATAATTAATATAAAATAATTTCATTCAAAATTCATTGAATGAGTTCAAAGATCAAAACCTACACTAGACAGAAAAGAACTGAAAAAGGCCAGTAGTGTTGAGTTCATTTTACAAATGTTTATGTTCATGATTACAAATGTATAGTACACACAACAAACTGGAGCTACCATGAGTGATAGCCAACAATGGTAATGAAAACAATTTTCTCAAACAACAGATAAGTTGTCTGGTTCAGAAAGAGTCAAAAAAAGAGAAAATGTTGAGCAGAATTTTCTACAGCCCAAGGTGATATTCTCTCGTCTTGTTTTGTCCCAGCTGACAGCCCTCAAGTCCAAGATATTTAGTCCGTCATAAAGGACTAAAGAGACCAGATAATATTCACATTGGAGAAGCTGAAATCTACAGATTTAGAAATCTTCTGATTATAAATTACTAAAAATGATTACGTTATGAAAATAGTTGAAGATTAATTTCATAGTTGGAGATTAATCGTAACAGCTTTACCACAAATACATGTTTCTTCAGTATGTAAACCCTTTCCACTCTGGCCCTTCAAATACACAAAATGACACGACAAAACCCATGAAAAATTGTCCTTATTTAATTTGACCAATGTTGTTAGAACCCCCTTGTTAGAACTCGTTTTTGTTCCAGCCACTAGCACAATAGGTGATTGTCATGAAACTCATTTTTATCTTTCAAGTTCTGTTCAGAGGGCTTTATTAACCCTTTTAAACACAACTGCAGCAATAAAACTGCAGCAACAATAAAACAATATGCAGCTGTATATTTACATGATATGCAAAATTATAATTACATTAATAACAAAGCAAAGCCATTTTGCTCATTAAAGACAAAAGTAGAATAAGCCCTGATTTAAACTAGAGTGTTCAAGTGAACACGTGTCGCCTGCGAAGCTTATGTGAAAGTGTGACTACCAACTGAAAGTGTGACAACCGGAGACAGACAGACGGACGCCGGACAAAGTGATCCCTATGTGCCGCTATGCTTCGCAGGCGACACAAAAATGCTGCCAACACTGAGTTCATGTCAAGGATTTTTCATTTGGAGTAAATTCACAAAATTTTGTAGTGCAGCACTTTCCACAGTAAAAGCATTTGAAGGGCTTTTCACCCGAGTGAACTTTTAGGTGTTTACTTATCTCAGAGTTTGTACAAAAGCACTTATCACACTCTGTACACTTTCATGGATTTTCACTTTTCATTTTCCTTATTTCTCTTCTTATAGTGTGTAATGGGCCCCTTTCCTGGGGTCTATAGTTACACCTTAAGCATTTTTTGCATTGTATCCAAGGGCTCTTTTCAAGATGGTAACCGTTCCTTTGATTGCGGATAGCTGTACTTCCTGGGTACTAGGACAACCGGGGATGGCCTCCATGTAGTTCTTCAGGTTTTTCTTCATAAGCCCCGTTGCACCGACCACCACTGGTATTATATCAATTTCTTTCAATGACCAGGTTGTTTTTAGGTCATTTTTTAGATCTTGGTATTTTGCTATCTTTTCTCTTTCTGCTCTATTAAGTCCATAGTCATTGGGGACAGTGACATCTATAATTTTGGCATTTTTCTCCTGCCTATTCCAGATGACAATGTCTGGTTTTATGGCACCTCCCTCTATGAACCTTCCAGTTGGAATGATTTTGTCGTAGAAGATAGTTACTTTCCCGTTAGAGACCACTGGTGCTGGTTCATGGTCCCATATTTTCTCCTTGACTTCCACTTCCAGCTCTTTGCATATTTTCCAGTGCAGGTATTTGCAGATCTTATTGTGGCGGGAGGTATAATATCCATCTGCCAGGAGGGTTTGGCAGCCTGATACTAAATGGTTCACACTTTCAACTGTTGTATGACAGAATCTACATAGATCGTTTTGTGATATTCCTGCCATCTTCTTGAAGCCATTCGTTATAAGCCCCTGGTCTTGGGCTCCAACGATGATTCTCTCTCCATCGAATTCCAGCTCTCCATTCTTCAGCCACTGTATTGATCCTTCTTTGTCGATGTAATCCTTTTCCAGTTCTTCTTGGAAGCGTCCAGCTCTACGGTGTTGCTTCCATCTGTCCATTCTGCGACTCTGTTCCATTTTGCTGAATTTTGCCCGTGCATTTCTTGCTAGCTTGGTTGCCTTTGACAGTTTGTTTCCTTGTCTCTCTTCAAAAATATCTCTAGCAAAGTTTTCAGCCAGTTTGATTAGAGACATCTGCTGGGGTAGGGTCTCAGCATGTTGTTGTGCAACCATTTTCATCACATCCTCCTCAGTGCTCTTTAGGTACTGTCCCATACTAACAACTGTTGCTCTATAGGCGTGGTTGATTTCTGTGAGGCCTAGTCCGCCATCTCTGCGAGGGAGATATATCCTATCCATACACTGATTTCTGTAGGTCACTTTGTGTAAGGTGAGAGTCTTCCTGGTCTTAATATCTAACTTGTCCAACTCACCTTGCGGCCAGTCTATTATGCCCCAAACCGTAGGTCACCACAGGGATTGCAAATTGGTTTATGGCAGTGATCTTGTTTTTTGGTGTTAGTTCTGATTTGCAGATATTTTTTAGGCGCTTAAAGTATTCTTTCTTGACTCCTTCCCTCATTTTCTTATGCTCTAGTATTGCATTTTCTTCTATTCCCAGATATTTGTATGTGGAATCCTTGGCCAGATCTGCAATACAACTTTCCTCCCCTAGTAGAATATTTTCTGCTGCTACCTTCTTGCCTTTCCTGATTGTACATTTAGAGCATTTTTCCAGGCCAAGTTCCATATTAATGTCCTTGGAGAACTTATGGACAACTTCAACAAGTTGGCCAAGTTTTTGTTCTGACTCGGCATAGAGCTTCAGGTCATCCATGAATAGAAGATGGTTCACTCTTTTGTGACCTTTTCTGCTTCTACTTCTGCTGAGGTCGTACCCGATGTCGTAGCTTTTCAGTAGCTTACTGAGCGGGTCCATAATGAGGCAGAATAGGAGCGCTGACAGGCTGTTTCCTTGGAAGATTCCTCTCTGCACTTGAACATCTGGGATTATTATGTGTCCCTCTGAGTATTTTAGAGTAATAGTGGTTTTCCACTTAGTCATTTGGGTCCCAAGAAAGGATCTTATCTCTTTATTGATGTTGTATAGTTCCAGGCATCTCAGTATCCAGGAATGTGGCACACTGTCAAATGCCTTTTGATAGTCAATCCATGCCATGCTGAGGTTTTGCTGTCTTCTTTTGCAGTCATCAAGAATAGTTTTATTGATCAAGAGTTGGTCCTTAGTTCCGAGCCTTTTTCTTATGCATCCCTTTTGTTCATTTTCCAGGTATTTTCCCTCATGAAGATGTTCATAGATGGCATCAGCTATGATCCCTGTCAGCCACTTGTATGTAGTTGTCAGACAGCAAATAGGCCTGTATTTATTAGGCAGCTGCGTATCATTACTCTTCGGTATCAGGTTGGTATTACCAATGGTCAGCCATTCAGGAGATTCCTCTTCTCCTTTCAGTAGTTTGGTAAAGGCTATAGCATAGTGGCAATGTAGAGCCGTCATCTTCTTCAGCCAAAAATTTGGGATTTTGTCTATTCCTGGCGTCTTAAAGTTGCAATATTTATGGATTTTCTTCCTTATTTCCTCTTCTGCTAGTACAATTGCAGGCATTTGTTGTTTATCTGTTTTTTCCTTCAGTAATTTCAGCCCATTGGTTCTCCTGATCTCCTGATGAGTCTTCAAATAGTGGCCTCCAGTATCCTTCAATTTCTTCCCTTGCTGGTGGTTCTTGCACTTCTATGGAGTCTTTCACCATAGTTCTATAGACTGTTCTTGGGTTTTCAATGAACTGCTTATTGATCTGTTTCGAGATTATTTTTCTCTCCTTATTTCTTATTTGTGCGGCTAAGGCTTTAATTATTGCTTGATGTTCTGCTAGGCGTCCACTAAGCTGGTCGTCGCTTATGTTATATCTTCTTTTTATTGCGTTAATTTTACGGGTGAGATTCTTTGTATGTTTTTGCTCACTTCTAAAAATCGCGATTTGAGAGATTTCAGCTCTCAGCTTGTAGATTTTTTGATTTAGCTTCTTTTCCCAGGGTGGTTCGATCTTAATTTTCCTGTTCCCCTTTTCTCCGCTTTCTTTATGTTTCGGGATTATCTTAGTTTGTATAAACCATGCCGCACCGTAGTTTACATGATTCAGCTCAGTGAGCGTGGCGTCTGCAGGAACCAGTCTTCCAAGGCTAGCGTTCACCCTGCACAATAGTATTTTGAATTTTTTGTTTTGTTTTAATTTAATCAGTTTAGGTCATTCTATAATGTTCATCGTTCGAGTTTCTTCAATTTTGTTGGCTAGTTGTTCTTCCAACTCTAATTGCTCTAACTCTGTGCATGGCTGCAGATCTCCAGATTCCTGGGTTGGTATGGGGCTCTTTTGACACTGTCTCTCAGGAGTTCGAGATTGCTCCATTTCTGGTTCAGTGTCCGCCAAAATATCTGCCAATGGGGAGGCAGGTGGCCCAAGTGGGGTTGCCCTGGGGAGTAGTTCTTCAAGATGTTTTGGCTGTCGTTCTGGCATCCCTGTGGGCTCAGCACAGGGACAGATTTTATTGCTGATTAAGTTAATTACTGCCGCTCGCATCCACTCTAAGTCTTTTTCTGTGAAGTATTTTTGTAGTAGGGTGTTATGTCTTTGAGTAGTAAGTTTGCTTCTGGGTATGTCTCGTTTACTAGGGCAGTGGTGATGGAAGATCCGTTGCCATTCTTGACATCTTTCTCTCTGATTGATGTATTTTGTGTTTGCATACTCTGTTGCCCAGAGCAACACCCACTTTTCCTCCAGTGTCCATTGGGTTCGTGCAAATTTTTGCTGATCTTTCTCTCCTTTGGCTAGGAAATCCGCTTCCGCCTGTCTACGAGCTTCCTCCTTAATCTTTGTTATTTCTTCTTCTTTTAAATATTTATGAGTTTGGGATGCGATTGAGGCTAATTTGGCGGTCGTGGTGGCTTCTTTCTTTTCAGGTGGTAGATCCGCTTCCTTTATCTGCTCCTCAAATACAACGTTCTTCCGCCTGCCCCACTTCTCATATCTAGTGTAGGCGAAGCAGTGGAAAATTTCTCTCTTCTCCTCGATGGACCAGGTTGTAGTTTCATATTTCCGTTTATTCCTTCTACTTGTCCTTCGACAGTCCTGTTTCTGGGGCCCAAGGTCAGTAGGTAGCTGACCTACTGGGAGACCCAGCTGAGTGCTTACAGAGGAGGGACTAATCTCTGAAGCACAGGGAGAAGTGGCACTATTATATTCCTCACACGCCCTAGTGCCGAGGCGTGGTGTGGGGACCTTTTTATCCTGGGCGACGTCCGGCCAGTATATTTTATCTTTCTTTGATTTCTTATTCATATTTATTTCGTGGAATTTTTAGTCGGGGTTCGCTCCAATAGAATATGAAGCGTCCTCATACAAGGATTTCTCCTCGTAAACCCCTTCACAGTGGGACCGAAGGCACTCGAGGCTTGTGCCTAGAAGGAGTTTCCACAAACCACCACCTGTATGAATTCTCTGGTGGCGTTTTACATCAGAAGTATGAGGAAAGCGCTTCCCACAGTGACTGCAGCTGCAGGGCTTCTCACCTGTATGAATTCTGTTGTGGCGTTTTAAATGAGATGGGTCAAAAAAGCACCTCCCACACCGACTACATTGAAGGGGCTTTTCACCAGTATGAATTCTTTGATGGCGTTTTAAATGAGAAATACGAGCAAAGCATTTTCCACACTGAATACATCTGAATGGCTTTTCACCTGTATGAATTTTCAGGGGAACATTTAATGGAGACAGGCGAGAAAAGCGCCTCCCACAATGCAAGCACTTATATGGTTGATCACCTGTATGAATTCTCTGGTGGCGCTTTTAATAAGATTGGCCAGAAACGCACTTCCCGCACTGAATACATTTGTAGGCCTTTTCACCTGTAAGAACTTGGATGTGATTACTTAAAGCAGACTTGGAATCGAAAGATTTCTCAACCTCTGCACACTTGTAAGTTCTCTTAAACCTCCGAATTCCTCTTCTTTCTGTCTGATCCTGTGCTGCTCAGTGAGCTCTGGTAGTGTTGTCTCAGTGTCCTGTCTCAGACAGACTCCTGCCTGCATCATACTGCAGCTCAAAGGTGTGCACAAGTGCAGCTCCTGGAGGGGAACAGGGGAAGGGATTTAGTCATTATCAAACTGCTCCTCCTGCAGGACCTGACACATTCATTACACTGTGTAGTCCTCCTCCTACTGACTACAGGTAACACTCTCTCACCATCAGAGACACCTCCTTTTAGGGACAGTGGACTTATTTTTTATCTTAATTTTTTCACATTCACCCAATAGTGGGATAAAAGATTCATCACCTTACCCTTATGAAGAACGATTCACCAATTCCTCTAAATCAGAGGAGTCAAACAGTGATGTAAAATTAAATTCTCACGATGTTTGGCATTTGCTTGTTCAAAAAATGACAGTTTTAATGACATGTCTGTGAAAATATTGTCAGTTAAAGACTAAGATCCGCTCGTCTTTATGATCCGTACTGCACGATAGCCAGAAAACTGGCACCTCCAACACAGGACATTGTGTCTGTGCTTAATTTATGCCTGTATGTCTCTTGGCATCCCAAGCCCCTCATATTAAATAACATATTACATAAATTACTTAAAAATAAACTACACGAAGAAATGGTCTAAAAATAAAATATAAGGCTAGTCAGTCCATATTCTGCATTTGCCTTAATTAAAATACCAATTTGTTCAGCTGTTGCCAGTCAGGTTCATTAACAACTGTACATTCTCTGCTGGTCTAGACTGACCATTTCATATTGATTTAGTGGGACGAGTGAGCGGTGGCAGGGAAATTGAATGATTCAAGGTAAGTACTTGACAAAAGGTATTTCTTGAAGGATCATCCATTCTCCAATACCACTGGTAAGAGCACAAAATACCTCTGCAAAATGACACCCTATGTTGTTTATACCTCAGTTAAGGAAATTATAGGCATTCGTCAGCCTGAAAATTGGGGGTAAATCCTAGGCTATGCTTTCAATGTGTTTTTTAACGTGATCAAAATACAATGGAAATGAACTAGAATGACTATCACCTCTTTAAAACTCAAAGAATATTTAATAAAGTTTCAACAAATAAGGAACGATAAGCACTCTAAAAGCAACGGAAGATTTAAGTTCACAGTACTTAATTCGTGACATAAGCAGCTGCTATTAGTTTTTTAAACTTAATTTGTTCCTTTGGCAATATACAATTTCAGTGACACTTCGTCAGATCTTGCTCAGATACCAAATCAAATCATTTTTATAGAAGTTTGGACATTTTTACTTCCCTTTGCAAACGTCGAGAGAACAAACTTGGGACCTCGTTTCAATTGAATTAGATTTTGAACTAGAACGTTGTTAACAACCCACTGGAAAAATTCAATAACAAGGGAAAAGCCTCGGATCTAAATGATATAATCTGCGTTTCCATTACCCTTAGAAATGCGCAAAATCTAAATAACGAAATTAAGTGGTAATGAAAACACGTGAATTTCAAATAAACTCTCAAATATCGCTAAAAAGTTTTTGCGCTCTCATGAATTTCAATGACTTCCATCACCAAAACTATTACATATGGAGTTCAGGCTTGTGTTGCAGGCATATAGGAACTCATGTATGAAGTTTCATTTGGTGTCCTTGAACTTGACCATCAGTGACCTTTGAAGGTCAAACTTTACATAGTGAAATTTCAATGACTTCTATCACCAAAACTATTACAGATAGAGCTTAGGTTCGTATTTTGGCCATAAAGGAAGTCATGTATGAAGTTTCATTGGATGACTTGAACTTGACCTTCAGTGACCTTCAACGGCCAAACTATACAGTGAAATTTCAATTACTTATATCAGCAAAATTGTTACAGATTGAGTGTATGTTTGTTTTGGAAATGTATAGCAAGTCATGTATGAACTTTCATTTGGTGACCTTCACATTGAGCTTCAAAGGAATAGAGAAAATTCAATCATCTCTGTCACTGAAAAGGTCACAGATGGAGCCTAGGTTTGTGTTACCGACATAGGAAATCACATATGAACTTTCATTTGGTGACATTCAGCTTGACGGTTGATGACATTTGAAGGTCAAACTTGACATAATACAATTACAATGACTTGTATTGCCAAAACAATCACAGATGGAGTCTAGGTTTGTATTAGAGACATATAGGAAGTCATATATGAACTTTCATTTGGTGACCTTTGTATTGACCTTCAAAGGTCAAATGTGACCTAGTGAAAATTCAGTCACTTGTATTACTAAATCGGTCACAGATGGAGCCTTGTATTACCAAAACTGCTTCAGAGCATAAGATTGCATGACAGTGGGTCTTATAAATGTATGTGAACTGCCATTTAGTGACCTTGACATTGATTTACATTGATTAATCATTGATTAAATGTCAAACTTCACGTGAAATTTTCATAACTTGTATCATCGCTGTAAGACTGATAATTTCAATAATAAACTGAGTAAAATTGAAAAAATTCTGCTCCCATGGAAAGGGAAACATTTGACCATTTATGGCAAAATAACTCTGATTAATTCATTAATTGTCTCCCAGTTTACATATTTATTCATGGCATTACCAACTCCTAAAGAATCATTTTTCAAAATGTATGAACAGAAGATATTTAAATTTATATGGAATGACAAACCTGATAAAATTAAACGTGTGTATTTCTACAATGATTATGTATCTGGTGGCCTAAAATTATTAAATTTAAAAGCCTTAAATCTTTCACTGAAGGCCTCCCTTATTCCAAAATTCTATCTAAATTCAAACTGGTTTTCCAGTAAGTTACTTAAAAGTGTCCATCCTATGTTTGAAAAAGGATTCTTCCCATTCCTGCAGATTAAACCTGTGCATAATAAGTTAATTACTGACATGTTTTTTAGTGTTTCCACCTTTCTGGAAGAAGCTCTACAGAGTTGGTTGCAATTTCAGTTTCATCCACCAGAAAATACAGAAGAAGTTCTGCAACAAATAATATGGTTAAATTCCAATATACTTGTTGATAGAAGAATGATTTTCTGGAAACGCATGTTCGATAACGGAATTATTTTTTTAAAGGATATAGTGAATGAGGAAAATAAAATTATGTCCCACAGACAATTAACTAGTGTTTATGGAACTGTCTGCACACTGCAACAATATAATCAACTTATTGGAGCTTTACCAAATACTTGGAAATCAAAAATTATTAAAAGACCAGGAGGACATTTAGTCTGTCTGCCTCAAATGAAAATGGTACAATGGTTAAAGAAAATAAAGATTAATAAACATATATATACATTTTACTTAAGAACAAAGAATTTAGTTGCGACACCATATAGAATTCTAGATAGTTGGGAAAATTTGTTAGACACACCAGTTCCATGGAATAAAGTCTTCAAAATTCTTTACAATACATCACTTGATCCGAAGATAAGATATTTTCAATATAAGCTAATATATAAGTTTCTAGCAACAAAAAAGATGCTAAATATCTGGGGAATTGAGCCGTCACCCCTCTGTCGATTCTGTCAAGAGGAAGTGGAGTCAGTAGTCCATTTGTTTTGGTACTGTCCTGTAACAGCCCTTTTTTGGATAAAGGCGCAAAATTGGATATCTCAGTATAATAGTATACAACTAGATTTATTTAAGGTATTACTGGGTGATGTAACTAAAGAAAAACACCAAATATGTAATATAATTGTATATCTTGCAAAAATATTTATTTTCAAGTTGACATCTGTTGGGGAGTTAAGACTTGAGAGATTCAAGAATTTTGTCATGTATTACAGTAGAATTGAGTGTGCGATGGCCTATGAGACGGGTCTTGTAATTTATGCCAAAAGATGGGATAAAATTCGGGAGGCTGAAGGTTGGGAATAACAAAGAGATGGAATGGATGAGCTAATAGTTACAAATGCCAAAAATATAAAACTCTGTGAATGTAATCCTTATTGTATTGTATTTTATTTTATTTTATTATTATTATTATTTTTTTAATTTATTTTTTATTTTTTTGTTTTTTGTGGGTGTGTGTTTTGTTGGGTGATGGTAGGAGGATTCATACTTAATTATATAACTGATTAAATTAATAAAGTTGTCCTCCAAAGTGGGGGGGTGGTGGCGGGATAGAAAAAAAAAAAAAAAGACTGCTTGCTGGTAAGCTACAGGACCTTTGATCCCATTTATTTTTTTTAAAACCATGAATCAGAATTGCTTTTCGGTGTATGAAAGTGAGTTATAATACATGCAGGTCAATGAAACTTTAACTCATGTGTTTGTAGTGAATATAACGCACGGAAGAAAAAAAAGAGGAATTGAAAAATGAAAATAGTGGAAATCCGCGAATTCGCAGAAGAAGCTTGTGTCAGATTTATTAGAAATAATTAAAAATGTTACACAGTTGAAAATATCGAGAGGAGTTGTAAAAACAGACCTGAAAATAAAATAGTCCCAGCGGGCCCCATGCCGTTAAGCCGATCGATACTTTCACCAGAGTATTTGATGCGGCTGTTCCGGACTGTACATCACTTGCAGAACACTATACACATCGCGCAGTCTGTGCTACCATGGCGCTTCCCGCTGAGGCGATTGGTGGGTGTTGGCATGATAGGCAGTGAACTTTGGAAGGTAAAATGCCTTTGTGCTCCCACTTTGTCAAGTTCAACGGGTCGACTGACTGTTGGCACTAACAGACCTCATGAATTTAACATGTTTTACAGCGTTGTTTGTGAATTTTCATGGTAGACCGCCGGACAACCGACTGGTAGTCCGGTAGTCTGGTAGTCCGACGTGATTTTTGTCTCGGCAATTGGACAACCACTTATTTTGACCCCTGCCCACATGTTGAAAATCTCTGGTCTTTCTCCATTTTACTGAGGGTTTACCCTCATTAAATTACATTTATTTAGCAGACGCTTTTACCCAAAGTGACTTACAATAACTGCATACAATAAGGTCACTGACACTATAGCCCAACAGACTGGACAAGTTAGAATTCATATCAAGCATTAGTCAACTGAAGTCATGAACATGTAGAGCAAGGACTATACAGAAGGCAGTAGCACACAGAGAAGAAAAATAAAGCAAGTGAGGACTCACATGAGAGGAAAAATTTTTTTCTCTTTTTTCAAATAAAGCAGGGGTGGGGGGCGATCAGGACAGAAACTGTCTAAAGAGGTAAGTCTTAAGGTTACAGCGGAAGAGCAGCAGGGATGGAGCAGTTCGTAGGGAGGTGGGGAGGTCATTCCAGAACTGGGGAGCAAGATGGGAGAAGCTGAGTGATCTGGCATAATGACCAGCTTTCCGACCCAGGGCAGGGGGACGAAGGCACACACTGGTCAGAGTAACAAATCTTCCTGCTCGTTTCTAGGCTCTCAAAGATGAACCCTGACGCCGTCCACTGTGAGCAAAACCCCAAAACTTAAACAAGGTGAGATAAGTTAGTAAGATAAAATACCAAACATATTGCAAAAGGTTCATTGGAGATGCGTCACACACTCAAAAGTTGAGTATTATTTATAAGCTCCATTATTTCCTGGCCAACAAGATTCCAAGGTGAATGCAGTAGAAGTACGGGTGCAACGATTCTGTATCGCGATTTTTTTAAAGCGTAGTAACACCACCTGCTGTCATGGGGCGAACATCTGAGCTTTCCCTTTTCCTTTATTAACCCCTGTGCTGTCCTGAACAAAAGTGCTTAACATCAAAGGGCATGGGAAATGCTTCAGGAAAAAAAACTTGACTGACATCAGTATTTTTCCGCTACGTGCTGAAAGTAGCCAAACAAATGACAACAGAATCCTCTCCCATTAACCAATTAGGCATCTCTAAGAAAAGTAAACCTGTACCCGTTTACTTTGCTTGATTAGCAATCAAATGGTGGATTTGTTTTCTCTCTATGACCCCGTTTACATGTACACGGTTATTTTGACAAAGGGAGACATTTCCCTGCGTTTATGTCCTTCGTTTACAGGCAAACGGAGAATTCCCCTCTGAAAACGATTCTTTCTAAAAACTCTGGCCAGAGTGGAGATTTTGGAAAACTTGGGTTGCACGTTTGCATGTAAACTGAGAAAAACAGAGTTTTAGGCAGCCGACATCACAGTATGCGCCAGAAATTGCCCCTGCGTCAAAAGTGCGGCCAATGTTTACATTTTCATTTGGCGGTGGTGATTGGATTTGTTTCTGTTGTTGGGATTCTGATTGGCTAATGTGGGCTTGATCTTATCGTTACACTGCCACCTACAGGTTTGATATGCTCTTGACGGCATATATATATATATATACATACACATATATACACACACACGGGTACATGAAAACATGTGCATGATATTATTTTTGAAAATGGAGACGATGAAATGTTCGTTTATGAAAATAGCCAGCCTGAGTGCAAGATGAATGAGTAGAGCTGTTTACTAAGACAACATGTTGATTGCTGCATTTTGAAATTTAAATGGCCATAGAACAGCACAAATTTGCATGAACACGATTGCCATTGCCACGCCATTTTGTGCGACTGTGATAATTTATATCTAACATTCACGTTTCATCCACTTTTCAGAACATTTTCCATCTTGTGTATTTTTTTAGAGGCTTGAAATCCAGAGCGATCTGAAAATACATTTCTCTATTTTCATTTTATCATTATACATCTCCTAAAAATACTACAATGAGAGATGAAATGCAGAGTTGGGATGTGGCGATGTTGAACAAGGATTTTTTTTAAATGTATTGAGACCACTTGCCCTCATGGGGTGTGTAGGCAGTTGCGTGAAATTTCTTGAAAAATACACACCTGAAGCAGCTTAAACGATTTAAATCGCCGTCGGGAAGAAGCCTGAGTTTAGATTTTGCTGATTGCAGGTGCTCTGCCCTTCCCTGAATCTGATCCCATGGACTTGGCCTAAACAACAATCAAGCAATTTCAGTAGCCTATAATGATTAAGATGTGATGGTGAAAAGCAGGCAAACCTAACTGGGCTACAGTGTTAGATTGAAAGAATGCCAATAATTAGAATATTTAGTAAAAATCTTCCTCTGAATTGCATCTCTCATTGTAGCATTTTAGGATATTATTCAAGATTAATTTAAAACAGATTTGTTAAAAGATCGCCCTGAATTTTAAGCGTCTAAAAAAAAAAAAAAAAAAAAACACAGGGTGGAAAACATTCTGAAAAGCGGATGAAACATGAATGTGAGATATAAATGATCACAGTCAGACAAAATGGCGGGGCAATGGCAATTGTGTTCATGCAAATCTGTGCTGTTCTATGGCCATTTAAATTTCAAAATACAGCAATCAAACATGCTGTTTTAATCAACAGCTCTACTCATTAAACTAAGAGTAAACAAATCCACCATTCGATTGCTAATCAATCAAAGTAAACCAGAAAAGGTTTACTTTTCTTCGAGATTCCTAATTGCTTAATAGGAGACGATTCTGTTGTCATTTGTTTGGCTCCTTTCAGCACGTAGCCGAAAAATACTGATGTTTGCGAAGTTTTTTCCCCGGAAGCATTTCCCATGCCCTTTGATTTTTGGCATTTTTGTTCAGGACAGCACAGGGGTTAATAAAGAAAAAGAGAAAGCTCCGATGTTCACCCCAAGGCAGCAGCTGGTGTTATTACGCTTAAAAAAAAAAAAAAAAAATCAAGATTCAGAATCGTAGCACCCCTAATTAGAACGGCTTTTCACTCACATGAAATTTGAGGTGTTGGCATGACTCAGAGTTTGAAAAGAAGCACTATTCGCACCTTGTTCACATTTACGGCTTTTCACCTGTACGAATTCTCTGGTGGCACTGTAAATATATGGGGGTCGAGTTTATTTTATTTTATTTATTTATTTATCCCTTATTTAACCAGGGAAGTCCCGTTGAGAATGAAATTGAGTTGTCTGAAAAAGATTTATATATACCAAAATGAAATGTACAAATATTCATACATTGATAAACATACATAAAATGTGACATACAAAAAAATAAACTTTTGTATAAATAAACATATATTTGTAAATATATCTTTGAGATTTGAAAATAAATGTGCTCGACTTTGTGTGTGGATTCTGCATTTGCGGATCGCTTTTTTGTTTGTCTCTCAATGATGTAATTTTGAGATATTCCTGCCGCACACCACGATCCACAAATACAGCACCCGCAATAATTATTGGCACCCCTGGTTAAGATGTGTTCTTTAGCATCTAATAAATTCAGTTTTTTTCTCAATAATACAGGACCACAATGAAAAAAGAGGAAAATCCAACCTTTAATTCAAGTGCATTTTTTTCAGTGGGAAAAAATAACACATTAAGAAATAATTCTTTTACATCAAATCATGTGTGCCAGAATTATTAGCACCCCTGATGTTTATACTTTGTACAACCCCCTTTTGCCAACAAAACAGCACCTAATCTTCTCCTATGATGTTTCACAAGATGGGAGAATACAGGAAGAGGGATCTTCGACCATTCCTCTTCGCACAATCTCTCTAAATCATCCAGTGACCTGGGTCCTCTCCTCTGCACTATCCTCTTCAGCTCACTCCACCGGTTTTCAATGGGGTTGAGGTCTGGGGACTGAGATGGCCATGGGTGGAGCTTGATTCTGTGTTTGGCAAACCATTTCTGTGTAGTTTTGGCCACGTTTAGGGTCATTATCTTGCTGAATGACCCAGTGACGACCCATCTCGGGCAGAGGCCACCAGATTTTGATTTAAAATGTCCTAATATTTCAAAGCGTTCATGATGCCATGCACCCTAACAAGGTTCCCAGGGCCTCTGGAAGAGGAACAGGCCCACAGCATCACCGATCCTCCCCCACACTTCACAGTGGGCATGAGGTGCTTTTCAGCATACTCATCTTTTGTGTTCCTCCAGACCTACTTGGAGTGTTTGTTGCCAAAAAGCTCTATCTTTGTCTCATCTGACCAAAGGACTGGGTCCCGGTTGAAGTCCCAGTACCGCTTGGCGAACTCCAGGCGTTTGCATTTATGATTGTGAGTGAGAAAAGGTTTTTCCCATGCATGCCTCCCAAACAGCTTGTTGGCATGTAGATAGCACCTGATGGTTGTTTTGGAGACTTTGTGACCCCTAGATGCTACCATTTGTTGCAATTCTTTAACAGTGGGCTTTGAAGAACTTTTTATTTCTCTTACCATCCTCCTCACTGTGCATGGTGGCAAAATAACCTTGCATCCTCATCCAGGCTTGTCTACCACTGTTCCAGTTGTTTTAAACTTCTTAATGATTCCTCTGACAGTAGATATGGGCTGGTGCAGGCGAGTGGCTATTTTCTTGTAGCCATTGCCTGACTTGTGAGGGTCGACACACATTTGCCTTACTTGAATGGTGTGTTCCTTTGTCTTTCCCATGTTGAAGTGTGGATTAGAGAAATGGCCTCTGTGTCATGTCATATTTATACCTTAGGGAAACAGGAAGTGATTATTTATTAATTAAATGTTCCTAGATACTCTGATCAACTCAGTACACCACTGTAGAAATGACAGAAATACTTCAATTACATTTAATTCCTGGAAGTTGTTAGGGGTGCCAATAATTGTGGAACAGGTGATTTTATGAAAAATAATTATTTCTTAGTCAAGGATTTTTTTCCCCACTTAAAATTCACTTGAGTTGAAGGTTACATTTTTCTACATTTTTCAGTGTAAGAGTATGCTTCTGCAATAAAAGCTGAATTTATTTTAAGGCTTTTAACACATCTTAACCAGGGGTGCCAAAAATTATGGAGGGCACTGTAAATGAATGCACCCTCCCCTAAATAACCAGCAGAGGGTAATGTCATTAAACGGTATTGATACAATGAGCAGCTTCAGTGGCGTAGCCAGAACGTGGGTCAGGAACATCCCTTTACAACTATTAATCCTGACTTGTTCGTAATCATCTTTAATAATGAACAAAATATTCACTCTTAAAACAATCCACACTATCAGGTGTTGCCAGTTCTCCTCTTCTTTTTCTTTCTTAGCTTTAAGGAACCAACAGTTAGTTGTAATATGACCAGATTTCTTGCAATAATTGCAAACTAGACCACTTTTGTCACTGTCAGCTTTCACACTCTGATCAGACCTGTGGCCGGATATCTGAGCACCATCACCAGATTTGTCTTTGTCTTTGGGTGAGGAATCTTGGGTATCACCGTTGTAAGACATAGCTGTTACATCCACATTCTCGAAAATTCACTTTTTTTAGCATGTCACCAGAAAGTCGCCAGATTTAGCGAGAAAGTCGCCAAGTTGGCAACACTAAGATGAGTCGGTGTCATTTTGGTATCGCTGTGCAGAGCAACATTTTGTCTCCCTAAACGTGCTGAAAGCGGCACACTTTCTAAAGCGAAGATCGAAATGTGTTAACGTTAAAGTGCAGCAGAGAAGTGACGTTAACGCGACCGAGGCTTTTACAACTGACAAGATAATTGCTTGGAAGTTATCGCCGTTACAAGAAACGTTGATGAATGTTCGTATACGTTATCAAATTATACTCTAATTTCCTTTCTTCATTGTACCCGGTTGACTATTTGACATCAATAATAAAAATAATATTTAATAATAATAATAATGTATCAATTTTATATAGCGCTTTTCTGGACACTCATAGACGCTTTACAATGGAGGCATTATTCATTCACATTCATGCTCTGATCAACGGAATTGTTTACATTGAATGGCGAATGCCAACGTTAATAAAAGGAAGCGCTAGTGAAGCCTTTCTCCCCTCCTTGTCTTTTGGAGCTCTGTATAAAATAGACAAAGCGACTGGCCCAATGTTTTAAATATTATGCGTGTAAGAAGCATTGTCGTTGAATGTCAATTACAAGTAGCTAGCTAGCTTGTTAGCCACCTTTTTAATTTTATTTACCACTAAGTCAATGTAGTCCCCATGACGCCAAGGAAGCTCATTGGTGACCGTTATCAATCTTTAGCGTTCACTTTCAGTCAGTGGTCTGTTCAAGTCAATGGGACGGCTAATTAGCTAGCTAGCACGAAACACAATTTTTTTTCTGTAAAGTGACAACTTTATGCATGAAACGTTTTATTACAGCTCTTCAAATAAATATTGCTGCAAAAGGCAGCCACACATCTCGGCATTTTCTCGACTTATTTGAAATTGGCCTCATGGGAAACCATTCATTTTTATGCAGAAGTTCGGTGTATCAATAGGACAGACGGGTGTTTCACTTTAGATAATGTAAATATGACATCAGCAATCTAGTGTTCTAAATAAATATATACCTGTGATCAAATGCCGGACTTTACCATAACCAGTCTCTGATCCCGAAATCTGCTGGCCAGTCGATTGCCACTGTTAGTTGACCATTACTTTACCGTACGTGGTCAAAACAGTTATACCAGAGTTCAAAATCATGAAGTAATTTTAGCTGCCCATGTACAAGTTAAACTAGGGACAAGATCATTTTAAAACGATATGTATGCCGTCCGCCTAATGATAATTTCACAGTATGCAACCGGTTTGCCTGATATGCAGTCTTCATTAGCAAGACCTCTTCATTTAGCGTGCTAATTCAGGTTGATATCTCTGCAGCTCTGTACCTTGTCATCTTTTTTATGACATCACTGTCCTTATTTCTTCTCATTCTTTTGTTGCGTCTAGCTAATTTTTTGGATATTTTGAACTAAATTCTTACACAGAGCGCCTTTTAAAAGGGATGAGTGAGAATGGCACTTCCCACACCAACTTCATACGCAGGGCTTTTCACTTTTCATTTTCCTTATTTCTCTTCTTATAGTGTGTAATGGGCCCCTTTCCTGGGGTCTATAGTTACACCCTAAGCATTTTTTGCATTGTATCCAAGGGCTCTTTTCAAGATGGAAACCGTTCCTTTGATTGCAGATAGCTGTACTTCCTGGGTACTAGGACAACCGGGGATGGCCTCCATGTAGTTCTTCAGGTTTTTCTTCATAAGCCCTGTTGCACCGACCACCACTGGTATGAATTCTCTGGTGAGATTTTAAATAAGTTAGTTCAGAAAAGCTCTTCCCACACTGACTACATTTGTAGGGCTTTTCACCTGTATGAATTCTCTGGTGACGTTTTAAATGAGTTAGTTGGGAAAAGCATTTCCCGCACTGACTACAATTGAAGGGCTTTTCACCTGTATGAATTCTCTGATGGCATTTTAGTCGAGATAAGATGGCAAAGCACTTCCCACACTGACTACATTTATAGGGCTTTTCACCTGTATGAATTTTGTGGTGGCATTTTAGTTTAGACAGGTCAGCAAAGCATTTCTCACACATACTACATTTATAGGGCTTTTCACCTGTATGAATTCTCTGGTGAAGTTTTAGTTTAGACAGGTCAGCAAAGCACTTCTCACACATACTACATTTATAGGGCTTTTCACCTGTATGAATTTTCTGGTGGGATTTGAAATGAGCTAGATGAGAAAAGCACTTCCCACACTGACAACATTCATAGGGCTTTTCACCTGTATGAATTCTCTCGTGGCATTTGAGTGGCGATAGCACGGCAAAGCACTTCCCACACTGACTACATTTGTAGGGCTTTTCACCTGTATGAATTCTCTCGTGGCATTTTAGTTTAGTTAAGTCAGCAAAGCACTTCCCACACTGACTACATTTGTAGGGCTTTTCACCTGTATGAATTGTCTGGTGGCGCTTTAGTTGAGATAGGTCAGCAAAACACTTTCCACACTGACTACATTTGTGGGGCTTTTCACCTGTATGAATTGCCTGGTGGCGCTTTAGTTTCGACAGGTCAGCAAAGCACTTCCCACACTGACTACATTTGTGGGGCTTTTCACCTGTATGAATTGTCTGATGGCGCTTTAGTTTAGACAGGTCAGCAAAGCACTTCCCACACTGACTACATTTGTGGGGCTTTTCACCTGTATGAATTCTCTGGTGGCATTTGAGTAGTGATAGGACGGCAAAGCACTTCCCACACTGACTACATTTGTAGGGCTTTTCACCTGTATGAATTCTCTGGTGGCATTTTAGTTTATTTAAGTCACCAAAGCACTTCCCACACTGACTACATTTGTGGGGCTTTTCGCCTGTATGAATTTTCTGGTGGCGCTTTAGTTGAGATAGGTCAGCAAAGCACTTCCCACACTGACTACATTTGTGGGGCTTTTCACCTGCATGAATTCTGCGGTGGGATTTTAAACCAGATAGATGACAAAAGCACTTCCCACACTGACTACATTTGTAGGGCTTTTCACCTGTATGAATTCTCTGGTGGCGTTTTAGTTGAGATAGTTCAGAAAAGCACTTCCCACACTGACTGCATTCGTACAAGTGCTCACCTGTATGAATACTCTGGTGGCACTGTAAATTGTGCCGTTTTGAAAAGCACTTACCACAATGACTGCATTTGTACGGGTGTTCACCTTTATGAATTCTCTGATGATCATTTAAATGCTCTTGTCTACAAAAACACTTCTCGCACTGAGTGCACGCGTAAGGCTTTTCAGCTGTATGGGCTCTTAGGTGTGTTGGCGAAAACGGCTTTTGACCGGTATGAATTTGGAAGTCATTACTTTCTCCGGACAAAGAATTAAAAGATGCCACACCCTGGTTACACTTGCAAGTTCTATCCATTCGAATTTCATTATCATTTTCATGAGAGGCCTCCTTCTGAAGGACACTCAAATCTCTTGGAGGTTTATTTGAAGCAGTTATGAGGGGTTCAATGGTCATACTCCTCATTTCACAGGTTATAGGTTTGTTGATACTCTCTGTATTTTCCTGGATGATTCTGTTCCCATTCTTCTCATTGTTTACAAACCGGCAAGGATTCAAATTCCCATTTTGGGTTGAGAGATCATGGATTTCTTCTTTGCAGTTTACATTTAGATGCACTGCAATTAGCCTTGGGTCAATCGGGTCTTTGTGATCAAGACCATCTCCTCTCATCCCAGTACTCATGAGATCAGTTCATATGTTCTCACTCGATTCACACTTCACATGGTCACATTTAATATCCTGCAGGTCACTGATTTGCTCTGATTTAAGGTATCCTCCATCATCAGTCTCTGTTTTGATTTGGTCAGGATGCAGATGGGTCACATATCCCAGCTCTGTACTGTCAAGGCTCTCCATCTTAATCAGATCCCCAGAGTGTGTGGAGCCCAGATCAGTTTCTGTTTTAATCAGTGATGTGTGTGTGTGGTGTACATCACTGACCCCACTGTGTGCTGTAACACACTCAGGCTCCAGTGTGTTGAGTCCTGGTGCAGCACACTCTGTCTCTGACTCTGCCATGTGGACAGACTCCAGTGCACTGAGTTCCTCTTCTTTCTGTCTGATCCTGTGCTGCTGAGTGAGCTCTGGTAGTGTTGTCTCAGTGTCCTGTCTCAGACAGACTCCTGCCTGCATCACACTGCTGCTCAAAGGTGTGCACAAGTGCAGCTCCTGGAGGGGAACAGGGGAAGGGATTTAGTCATTATCAAACTGCTCCTCCTGCAGGACCTCACACATTCATTTAACTGTGTAGTCCTCCTCAGACTGACCACAGGTGGCGCTCTCTTACTCTCAGGACTGCTCTTTCTCAAGGCGTTACAAAGACATTGGCCGCAGTGGCTGAAAAACAAGCAGCTGCATACAGAAATTGAGTGTACTGGTTGAAACAGAAGTTAAATATGTACTTTGAATGTATATTCACTAAAAGCAGTGCACTTAAAATCCCTGAAAGACCAAACATTTTTCAGGGGTTCTCCCAGTGGTGGAATAAAAGAGTGTTAATTTTACAATAATCCCTGCCTATTCCTCTAAAACAGAGGAGTCAAACATCATTACAAATATAGGGCACTGGCAGCCCCAGAAGCTCCTGCTGTTAAGATAAACAAAATGTTGAAGTTTGTGTTGACGGACGCACGCATTGATGGACGCATGCACAGATGGAGCCCAATACCATAGCTCCCGTGCCACTCGGGCGGCGGGAGGGAATTAGGAGCCTGTTACTGAAAATGTTGATAAGATAAAGCAAATCGTTGAAGTTTTTGGTGATATTTTTAGGCCAGTGACCTTGACAAAATAGGTCAAGGACACCTTTAGGAACGTCATTTGTAGGCCTTTATGAGATTCATGTCCAGTAAAAATTAGGAGCCTGTGAGTAAAATTTTTGATTAAATAAAGCAAAACGTTTAAGTTTTTGGTGATATTTTTAGGCCAGTGACCTTGAAAAAAATAGGCCAAGGACGCCTATGGGCGTGTTATTTGTAGAACTTCAAGAGCTGCATGTCCAGTAAAAATTAGGAGCCTGTAACTGAAATAGCTCATGAGGTAAACCAAAATGTCAAAGTTTTCGGTGATATTTTGAGGTCACAGTGACCTTGAAAAAATAGACCAAGGTCTTCTTTAGGCATGTTATTTGTAGGCCTTTATTAGATGCATGTCCAGTAAAAATTAGGAGCCTGAAACTGAAATTGTTGATGAGATACTGAAAAATGTCAGTTTTTGGTGATATTTTGATGGCAGTGACCAGGAAAAAATAGGTCAAGGTCACTTTTAGGCATGTCATTTGTAGGCCTTTATGAGATGCATGTCCAGTAAAAATTAGGAGCCTGTAACTGAAATGGTTCTTGAGGTTAAACAAAATGTTGAAGTTTTTGGTGATATTTTGAGGCCAGTGACCTTGACAAAATAGGCCAAGGTCACCTATAGGCACATCATTTGTAGGCCTTTATAAGTTGCATGTTCACTAAAAAACAGGAGCCCTTTACTGAAAATGTTGATCAGATAAAGCAAATTTCTGAAGTTTTTGGTGATATTTTCAGGCCATTGACCTTGACAAAATAGGCCAAGGTCACCTATAGGCTCATCATTTGTAGGCCTTTATAAGATGCATGTCCACTAAAAAAGTTGATGAGATAAAGCAAAATGTCAAAGTTTGCAGTGATATCTTGAGGCCAGTGACCTGGAAAAAATGGGCCAAGGTCACCTTTAGGCAAGTAATTTCTAGGCCTTTATGAGATGCATGTCCAGTAAAAATTAGGAGCCTGTTACTAAAATTGTTGATGAAATAAAGCAAAATGTTGAAGTTTTTGGTGATATTTTTAGGCCAGTGACCTGGAAAAAAATAGGTCAAGGTTGTCTATAGGAACGTCATTTGTAGGCCTTTATGAGATGCATGGCCAGTAAAAATTAGGAGCCTGTAACTGAAATAGTTGATGAGATGAAGCAAATTGTGTTGACTGACGGATGCACGCATGCACACACGAACACACGCATGCACGCGCAGACGGAGGCCGATGCCATAGCTCCCGCACTGCGAGCGGCGGGAGCTAATCATAATACTTTCATCCAGAACAACGTCGACCCTGTCGCCTCTGACAGCACAGGGAATTTCAGCGAATGTACCCCAAAATGATGAGTTCCAGGAAATTAATTTGTTAATTTTTCATTGCCAGTAATACAAAGCCCAAACTCATGTTATCTGTCCTGACAAGATCTAAAGGTTTTTAAGATTTGAAAACTATTTATGGACTAGTTTTGGAGTTATCACATTAAAACTAAGGATATGCGGTGGACGCAGAGGCGGTAGCGACGATGATTCCCTAATATTGACAAAACGTAATTTTGATGATATAACGATAAATTCTATGTCATGAACTGAAGACCTTTGAATGGTGGAGTGAGCACAGACTCAGGTCCTGTCCAGACGAGAACCATTTTTTTGAAAGCGCATATTTTATCCTTTCGGCCTTGCGTCCACAGAGAGACAATGAAAACGCAGCCCGAAAACTGTATTTCTTGAAAACGGGTTCAAGAGTGAGAAAATCAGAAAAAGCCACCCCAACATTTTCATGTGGAAAACAAAAACAAGTTTAAAAAAAAAAATAAAAACGATGGCGTGATAGCCCCCATCACAGCCCCCACCCCCTCTAGTCTGTATACAGAGCTCACAGCTTTATACGCATGCTCGCTGCCCTCTTCTGTTTTTTGGTCCATTTCCACAGAAACTCTACAGCACCACATAAAAGCCTGGAATATTTACTACAGCTTTTTGGGTGGTTTAAGGAGTCTCCGTGTGGATGCATATATTTATATCCCCGAACGCCGAATGGCGTTCCGTGGATATTATGTTTTTGGTCCGACCACCGCCGTTGCCCTACGTGTTAACGCGATAACTTCAGTAATATTTCAATTAGAAATTTCAAGTTTTGCATACAAGTAAGTACAATAAAGAGGAAGAACTGATTTGATTATGGACAATTTACGATTCCTAGATTGGCCACCAGGGGCCAAAAACTGATTTACGTGTTAATGTGATAACTTCAGTAATATTTCAATTAGAAATTCCAAGTTTTGCATATAAGTAAGTATCATAAAGAGGAAGAAGTGGTTCGATTTTGGACAATTTACAATTTCTAGATTGGCCACCAGGGGCTAAAAACTGAAAAAAATCACTGTTTTTATCGTATCTCTGGAAATATTTGTCCAATTGACCTCAAATCAAGTGCAAATGAAACGTCATGACCTGAGGATGTGTCCCATGATGACATTATACCTGTTTGCTTCAAAGTTTTGACACAAGGTGGAGCTTTGTCACATAAAATTCACCATTTTTGCCATATCTTTGGAACTATTTGTCCAACTGACATGAAACTACGTGCAACTGCAAGGTCATGACCTCACAACGTGTCACATGATGACATCATACCTGTATGGTTCAATATTTTGCCACCAGGTGGCGCTTTGTGATGGAAAAATTACCATTTTGGCCATATCTTCAGAACCATTTGTCCGATTGACATGAAATTAAGTTCAAATGAAAGTCTATTCAAGGTCTATTCAAGGATTGGGGAATAGAAGGATTGGGGTGTTCGGGGATATACCCCCAGCCGTCGCCTCCGACGGCTTAAGCCTAGTTTTATAAATGATGCTCTGTGGTTGGGAGATTTTTTTTAAATGAAAAAAGATCGTTTTCGAAAATCTCTATCGTGTGGACGAGGCCTAATATGTGGACAGATGAGAGCCCTCTGAGTGACATGTGCGAAAGAATGAAAATCACGAGACAAGAATTTTAAATGCCTGTAGATTTTGTCAAAAAAGTCAACTGGATTGATTTTGGGCATTGTATAATAAACAATAATAAATTACTTGTCTAATTATGAATTTATTAGTATTAACAGTACAAAGCCCAAAATCAATCCAGATCTCCACCTTGATAAGATCTAAAAGCATCTAAAATTTGAAAAAGATCAATAACAAAGTTTTGGAGTTATCGAGTTCACAAGGGATCTGCGGCGAATGCCGCAGTGATGATTATATAACATCCTCAAAATGCATTTTGCAGATAGACTTGTGTAATTACCTCATTATGTAGCCCTAGGCAGACCCATATACCATGACTTATAGCCTGCTTCCTAGCTGACTGTTTTGATACAGACAAAGTCACATGAATTTTCAAACACTGCGACACAAAATAACCTAGCTAATACTTTTAGAGAATGCTTATTAGCGCTTTGGCTGTGTACATGTAGTTGGTAAAGGTAAAATTCAAAGATTCAGTGCTGACAATCCCTCCACCACCGCTTTGCTATGACCTGTCATTTTCGGTCGGCCTTAACTGATTTTGACCCGAGACTGGAAATGCACCTCAGGATAGTAGCGACATTCCCGGAAAAGCTGCTGATTAGCTGAGGCATTTCAGGAGCACCGAGCCAATGACCATCTGCCATCAAGTTCTGTTGTAATGGGGGTGAAGGAGAGTGAAATTAGGGCTGGAAAATAAATTTGCAATAAATTTTAGCTAAATAAAAATAGGACCAAGGGTCATGTAGCTTACCGGCAAGTAATCTTATCGTGATGATACAAGTTATGACAATTTCATGTGAAGTTTGACATTTGATTCATTAAAAGTCAATGCCAAGGTCACAAAATAAAAGTTCACAACATTTATGAGACCTAAATATAATCCTGAGCTCTGAATCAGTTTTGGCAATACAGGTCATTGAAAATTCAATACGTCAATTGTGAACTTTAAAGGGATAGTTCGGGATTTTTCAGATGAATCTGTATGGCATCACCGTCTTTAGTCTCATGCACACACACTGACTTTCCCCCGACAGTGTCCTGTGAGTCGAGTTCTGTCCAGTTTTGGTCAAAGCAAAAGTAGTTCCGGCAGGTTTCCTGGGGTCTGCAAAGTAAAACGTTTTTCTTCTCAAAACAGTATGTGTTCGAACAAGTGATTTATTTGCATAACAAAACCCTGGTATTCCAAAAAGTCACATCTTGTAATTGCTTAGGGCTACTTTCTCTCAATAGCGATCACTGCGCGCTGTCACTGCTAACAGCTGTGCGCACTAGCCAACTACTTTCATCAGTTGTTCGACAGTGTTTACATATTCCAGCCAGACGAGGATGCCTCCCTACGGTCGAGGACGGCAGACTCGAGAGAAACTACTACTTCTTAGCGAACTGACCCAGGGATAACCGGAGCACTCGGAGTAACTTTCCAAAGGATTTTATTATTATTTCGGGAAGACGCTGGTGCGTCGACACCAAAATAAATATGTATGCTGGGTGCTGCGGTCATCCCTCACTCTAGTAGCTGAGAAAGGTAGCCAAGTTTGTCTTGATTATGCTAGCCAACGCTGTGACTGGTGTCATGGACTTCTCATTCAAACCTAGAAACCATCCACACCCGTCCACGTAGTTTCTGACGATTGTAATAACTGTACAGCAATTACAATACATATTATGTTTCATAAGCTTCACAGGTAATATGACACCGATAGATGAATCTATGTTGCGCTTACATAGCCCTCGGTGCATCACCAGAAGGCTATGCACGGATGCTATAGAAAATCTTTAGTACAATTTTGTTTACCTGGGGTGTAGGAACAGCAGAGCTCAGTTGTTCGACAGTGTTTACCGGCTATAGACCTACGACGCTAACGAGCTAGTTCGAGAGCTAGAGAGAGAAGTTCATCAGCTTCTCCAGAAAATAGTTTATTTGATAAAAATGGTGCGCACTTGCGATTATCCAGGCTGTACCAACAACGACGTGAGTGAGTCTCCTCACACATTCCATCGCTTCCCTGTGACGGACGTAGCTCTGAGGCAACTTTGGCTACTTGCTCTGGGCTTCCAAGTGTACACCAAACTACTAAAAATGAAAAAGCTTCGCGTTTGCAGTGTGAACTTCAGCGAGGACGACTACTTTCCTTCATAACAGAGGAAGAGACGGGTTTTGAAGAGCTCTGCTGTCCCTACACCCCAGGTAAACAAAATTGTACTAAAGCTTTTCTATAGCATCCGTGCATAGCCTTCTGGTGCTGCACCGAGGGCTATGTAAGCGCAACATAGATTCATCTATCGGTGTCATATTACCTGTGAAGCTTATGAAACATAATATGATTTGTTATTGTTGTACTGTTATTACAATCGTCAGAAAATACGTGGACAGGTGTGGGTGGTTTCTAGGTTTGAATGAGAAGTCCATGATTCCAGTCACAGCGTTGGCTAGCATAATCAAGACAAACTTGGCTACCTTTCTCAGCTACTAGAGCGAGGGATGACCGCAGCACCCAGCATACATATTTATTTTGGTGTCGACGCACCAGCGTCTTCCCGAAATAATAATAAAATCCTTTGGAAAGTTACTCCGAGTGATCCGGTTATCCCTGGGTCAGTTCGCTAAGAAGTAGTAGTTTCTCTCGAGTCTGCCATCCTCGACCGTAAGGAGACATCCTCCTCTGGCTGGAATATGTAAACACTGTCGAACAACTGATGAAAGTAGTTGGCTAGTGCGCACAGCTGTTAGCAGTGACAGCGCGCAGTGATCGCTATTGAGAGAAAGTAGCCCTAAGCAATTACAAGATGTGACTTTTTGGAATACCAGGGTTTTGTTATGCAAATAAATCACTTGTTCGAACACATACTGTTTTGAGAAGAAAAACGTTTTACTTTGCAGACCCCAGGAAACCTGCCGGAACTACTTTTGCTTTGACCAAAACTGGACAGAACTCGACTCACAGGACACTGTCGGGGGAAAGTCAGTGTGTGTGCACGAGACTAAAGACGGTGATGCCATACAGATTCATGTGAAAAATCCCGAACTATCCCTTTAAAAGATCACAGAACGTAAAGTATAGATCAGTAAATAGATTTCACATACGACCTTCTAAATGTCTCAACATAAACTCTGGCTCAATTTGTGACCATTTTGGTGATAGACGTCATTGTAATTTCACTGTCGAGTTTGAACCTCTAAGGTCACTGACATTCAAGTTGAATGTCACTAAATGACAGTTCATATGTGACTTCCTAGATGTCAGTAACACAAACTTAAGCTCCATCTGTGACCAATTTAGTGATACAAGTCACTGAATCTTCCCTAGGTCACATTTGACCTTCGAAGGTCAATATGAAGGTCACCAAATGAAAGCTCATATATGACTTCCTATACATCTCAAATACAAACCTAGGCTCCATCTTTGACCATTTTGGCAATGCAAGTCATTGTAATTGTATTACATCAAGTTTGACTTTCAAAGGTTACCAAGTCAAGTTGAATGTCACCATATGAAAGTTCATTCACCTTTAAGTCCGTGATACAAGCTTAGGCTCCATCGGTGACCTTTTTAGTGATAGAAGTCATAGAATTTTCACTCTGTCAAGTTTGACCTTCAAAGGTTAATATGAATAGCCTGGTAGAACCAGACTCTGCTACTTCGCTTTGCTTCATACACAGAGTCTAGCCAGTTGTCATTGACAAGTGTTTACTTCCTGGTGCTTGTCAGAAGTTTAAAATCATTGGTGTACCCGTACACTAATCACTAACATTTGGCAGTGATGTACAGAATGAAATGAATGAAACTTCATATTTGACTTCCTATGTCTCCAGTAAAAACCTAAACTCTATCTGCAACAATTTTGATGATATAAGTCATTGAAATTTCTTGGTAAAGTTTGGCCGTTGAAGGTCACTGAAGGTCAAGTTCAAGGTCACCAAATGAAACTTCAAACATGACTTCCTATATGCCCACAATACAAAGCTCTATCTATAATAGTTTTGGTGATAGAAGGCATTATAATTTTGCTTTGTGAAGTTTGATCTTTGAACTCAAGTTCAGGGCCACCAAAATTTATTTCATATATATGCCCCTATAAGGGTTTAATACATGTATGTTCCCAATTTTCTATTTAATCAAGCCAAAAAACCTTTGAAAATTGCAACATTTTGCTTTGACCTCAAGTTTAACCTTTCAAGGTCATCTGAGGTCAACTTTAACATACCCAATGTATAGGTCATATATGACGTCATAGATGACTTCCTATATGTCGATAATACAAACTTAACTTCTATCTACAACCATTTGGCCATCTTGCTTATTCATAAAGTACAGTGCCCCCACTAGACCAACTTCTGTCGATTCACTCAAAATGGCACTCGCACTGTACGTTGATGGTACCAAGGGAAGTTGATTGCCTGACTTAGAAAAAAATCTGTCACGCGGTTCTTGAGAAAAATGTTTTTTCCAAATTTCTCAGTCCTATCTTTAACATTGGAGCCAAAATTTCAAGGGCCCATAAAACGCACAAAAATGATTCAATCAAAAATCCGAAAAAGAAAAAAAAACCCTTTTGGAGATATGGCCTAGTAGTATGTTATGGCATATTGGCCCATAGGGCCGGTAAGCTAAAAATAACTGCTGCCATGGAGTGAGTAGGTGAGCTCTCTTCTTTTCTTTCCTACAACTCATACTTGATGCGGACTTGAACAAATGGCAATCAAACTTCAGAGACCACTTGACATGCTTCCAGGAAGAAAATTGTGCCTTGAAGTCAGCCAATTACCAGCAAGGTTAGACAGCTCCCATAACATCGGCACAATTAGCATACTCTAAATCTACTCTCGTGTACTTTGCCTGAATAAGAATCAAGAAATTCATTCAGACAACTTACTAATCACGACACAACTGTAGTTGATCATGATTAAGAAGTGCTAATGAGAAGTAGAAAGGCCTAGCTAGGCGTCTGTGTAAGATCGAAAGAGTGCCAATAACCTGAATAGTTTCCGGGGGAAAACAAAAATCATCAAAATTCCATCTCTCATTGCAATATTTTTGCAAATTATTTAAGTAACATTTAAAAATTAATTTTAAGATGGCCCTGGGTTTCAAGTGTATAAAGATATAGGCCTGCGCAATGTGGAAAACATTTTGTGATGCGTATAGGAAGTGTGATATATAAATTTTCTTCCTAATGCACAAAATTGTCAAATGTTCAAACCATTTAGCAAATGCATTCAAGCAAATCTGCATCATTTTTTATTTGATAATTTAAATAAAGTCAGTCATAGCTCTTGATTTTGGTTACTTTTGAGCATCAAATTAGCCTACAGTGAAGTAGGGCAACATTTTGTTCAGTGTATCGAGCGCAACTCATGATTGATATTGTGCATTCACCTGAAATTGTTGAATGAAAGCCTTAAACTAATCTGGCAAATGCAGTCAGGAAAGTATGTGCTGTCTTGAGGCCATTTAGACCTCAAAATGTGACAAACAAAAATGGCTTCCAAAAAAAAAAAAAAGAAAGAAAAAACAAGTGAAAAAGTAAGCAGAGCTTACTAATACCCCCGACGTCCTCAATCATGCTTTTTCCGTTGGTGATTATAGAGGTAATCGCATTCCAAAAATTAATTTTGACAAAAATAACAAGAAATCTACGACAGGTAGCACTGCACCTCTCCATACGTTAGATACTATGTGTGGCAGATGTGAAAAGAATCCAATGTATAATATTTGCGATATCAATTGGACAAATTGACATTGAACCCACTTAAAAATTTCTAACTCCAAAAACAGGAAAACAGTGATATCATTGTTAAATATCATCCTAGATGGCTGACACTTTGCACTGCACCTCTCCCTACGGTAGAGAATGTGTGTGCCAAATTTGAAAAGAATCTAATGCATAATATTCAAGATATCGATCGGACAAATAATGTCTTTGGACGGAATGACGGATGTACGGACTGACGATCCCAGATGGCCAACATTTTGTTATATTCTCTAACAGAGGGAGAGGTGCATAACAAAGAGTCGGCCATCTGGGACCGTCTGTCCGTCATTATGTTTGAAGACATTATTTGTCCGATCGATATTTCGAATATGTTAGGTTTTCCAAAATGAACCAAGAGCAAACACCAGTAAAATGCAAAAAGGAGGCTTTATTTCTGAAGGGGGAAACCCCCCAACAGGGCTGGCGACAGTACAAAGTCCGCAATCCAAAATCAGAGCCCAAGGGGCGAAATCCAGAGTCATACACAGGACACCAATCACAAAAATCGTAGTCAGACAAAATGGGTCAAAAAACAAGAATGCGGTGAAGTACAGGGAGAAGGCAAAGCTTGAAGTCTAGGACGGTCCAGTCAGAAAGATAATCACAATGATTCAAGGCGAGAGAGGTGTGGCATAGATAGCAAGGGAGGTTACGATCTGACAAAGGAAGTGTAACAAACAGACATCTAATATACATTTACGGGAAACCACGTGACTAGGGAACACAGGTGCAATCAATAGAAACAATAATCATGGAGAGACACATTACGAACAAACAAATTACATGAAATTGACCGTAGACAAAACGCAGACAGGAATCACAAGACAAACCTATGGACAGACTAACAGCTCCAGTCACGAAGTACTAAAAGTGCATAGATTAGAGAAAGGAAAGCACGAGGCAGTTTGTGGAGACCCACAGAAAGTGCAGCAGAGGTAATTAGGGAAAGGCAAGAGGCGGAGACTAGAATAGGGCGAATGCTGAGAGATCGTTAGTCAATTAGTAAGTGCAGCTATACAATCCCGAGCGCTCGTTAGTAAATTAGTAAAATATACAATGTTAGTGTTGGTTAGTAATTATCAAAATAACAAACTGTTAGTATGTGTTAGTAAGACAGTAAAAGAGAGAGGAAGGAAGAACACGAGATAATGAAAGAAGATTGAAACCCAGAAACCAATAAATCACCCGAATGAGTGGCACACAAGACAAGGAACTGTGAGCAAAGATACACACATGACAAGACGGGGGAGAACGAGGTGCAAAGCATAGAACTGAAACATTGCATGGAAATGAATAAACCGAACTAAAACATGGAAAATAAAACATGAAATCCAAATTACCAAGACACAATACATAATCTAGGAAGGGTCAGACATAAGCAGAGGTCACTGAACACATGGGTCAGATAAAACATGGCACAAGGCCAGGCACAGAACTTGAACTTGAACATGGGCATGAAACATGGAACATGGCATGGAAAAGACCGAATCACAACAGAATATTATTCATTGGACTCTTTTCAAATTTTGCACATATATTCTCTACCACAGGGAGAGATGATATATGTGCAAAATTTGAAAAGAGTCCAATGAAAAATATTCAAGATATAGATCGGACAAATAATGTGACAGAATGACGGACGGATGGAATTCCTGGTATTTAACTATATACCCCGGCATTTCGTCGTCAGGGGAAAAAAATTTAAAAAAATCAGGACTGACCACCGATTTAAGTAAGTAATTCAGTGAATTGAGTGTTTGACTGCTAATTAAACCAAGTAATTGCTCGTAAAAAAATGATGATTCTGCCGACCTAAACGTTACTCGATTAAGCACATCCCTGAGAAAAGCTTTAATCAAATAGGCTTATGCCGTCGGAGGCGACTGCTTGGGGTATATCCCCAAACGCCCCAAATCCTCCAATCCCAATCCTCGAATAGACCCAATACACTATAAAGCCCCCCAGGTCATGACCTTTCATTTCAACCTAATTTCAGGTCAATCGGACAAATGGTTCTGAAGATATGGCCAAAATGGTACATTTCCATCACAAAGCGCCACCTGGTGGCAAAATATTGAACCATACAGGTATGATGTCATCATATGACACATTGTGAGGTCATGACCTTGCAGTTGCGTGTAGATTCATGTCAACTGGACAAATAGTTCCAAAGATATGGCAAAGATGGTGAATTTCATGTCAACTGGACAAATGGTTCCAAAGATATGGCAAAAATGGTGAATTTTATGTGACAAAGCTCCACCATGTGTCAAAATTTTGAACCAAACAGTTATATTGTCACCTCAGGTCATGACCTTTCATTTGCACTTGATTTGAGGTCAATCGGACAAATATTTCCAGAGATACGATAAAAACAGTGACTTTTCAGTTTTTGGCCCCTGGTGGCCAATCTAGAAATTGTAAATTGTCAAAAATCGAATCAGTTCTTCCTCTTTACGATACTTACCTATATGCGAAACATGACATTTCTAATTGAAATATTACTGAAGTTATCGCGTTAACACGTGGGGCGGCGGCGGTCCGACCAAAAACATAATATCCCAGAAACGCCGTTCGGGGATATAATTTGAAAAGTAATGTCAGTCTTTAAATAAGAGATAGACGATTTGATATACTTATAGCAGGTGTTATAGTTCAGCGTTGTGTTGCGTGTAATAAATAATAAGGCAAAGACCACTCCTCTCTTGCCAGCCAACAGATTTTTATTCTGTGTGTAACACATTAATATCAGCAAAGCAACTTTGCATGTCACGTTTCTACATCCACAGCTATCCACAGCAGAGCTTAATACTAGCGAAGTATACAGGATATCATAGCATTTTCCAGTTAATGGGACTGAAAACATAACCTCCTTTTACCTTAGATGGCGGAGGTAATTTTGAAACGGGGAGCTCACGTACCTGCGTGCAGCGCATTAATATCAGTACAGCAACTTTGCAAGTCACGTTAGTACAAGCGCACCTTTAAACTAGAGATGGAAGGAACGGCGAACCGCGCGAGAAACCACCTAATGCTCCATTAGCCTATATTACAATAGGTAAATTAGCATGCTACACAAAAGTGCCGTTCACGATAAAATAAAAACATATAAACTCCAATGTAATCATCGAAGCAATAATGAACAAAATCTTTGACCTCCACAAAGAAGGTTTTTCGACTCCATTTAGCATGCATTTTACAAAACCACTGAAGAGCTCTTATTTCATCTTACCTCTCCAGAGCAGAGCTCAACACTGAGAATAATGCAAATTTGAAGGAAATTATTTTGCCAAAATGTCAAAGATCAAACAGCATTAATATAAAAATTCTGCTGAAGTAAAGAAAACTCCCCAAAACAATACATGCATGGATAAGAGGAAAAGAATAATAATGTGCAAACAGAAATTGATTTTGGGTGAACTGTAACATTGCATGTTCGCATGGGTTACACGTAAGATACCAAGAGCAAAACCTGAATCAGAGGCAGATCCAGGAATTTTGGAAAGTAGGGGCGCAGCCCCGAAAGGCACAAAGCCTGGAGGGGTCTGGGGACCCTCCACCAGAAAAATTTGAAAATGAAAGTGCCAAATCCAGATAATCCTTACCATGAATTACATTCGTATTTTAATTTGGAACGAGTAACGAAGTGGCCAGTGTCAACTTAACGAAGTGAAAGTATACTTTTTATCTTTAAAATGTAGTAGAGAAAAAGTAGAAGTCAAAACTCAAGTATAGTGCAAATCCTCAATAAAATAAAAAGTAAATAAAAAAGAGAAGAAAAAAAAACCTACTAATGTAGGCTACTGTTCTTTACTATACACCTCTGACCATCACGAAGAGCGTTAGGACACAACTCATTTTTTTGGACCTCCCCCCGGTAATTTTATTTCTCTGCCATGGCAATTTTTTGAGCTTTAAGCCCTGTGAGTAAAAACTCCCATGTGCGAAAAAGGCTGTCTTCGAAAAGTCAGTCTGCAGAAATAAATCCGCCAATTTGAATGATAGACGCTGAATTTTTTTTCTCTCTCAATTTTTTTTTACCGAGGTTCGAGATTGATAGTTACGGCTATGATGATGGGTCGGATATGCCGGACTGAATATGAGTACGCTTCCTCACAGGGAAATAATATACAAGAAGAAATACTAAACATGCAGATATTTACATGAGGCATTTGTTTGGACAATCTTTCACCAGGCCAGGTGCATGACAAAAGAAGGAATAACAATACCGCAGCTGGACCATTAGTGCAATTATTTCACATCATTTTACGAGACTGACCAGCGTAGCTAAGATTTCAGCACCAACCAGAATGTAGACTGCGAAACTGCGCGGACACGCACCACAGACTGTAGGCGCACACACGCAGGCTGCAGTGAGTTGGAAGGACGACAGAGCGAGCGAACGAGCAAGCTGCCGGCTGCGGCACGCTGCTCAATTGCAAATATACCGGAATCTCTTTTGTGTGAATTTGCAGGAAAATAAGGTTGTTTCCCAGTCTCTAAAACACTTAATAAATGACCTTTATATTAAAAATAATCCCTCAAAAATCCACTTGCCCGTTGGGGCAACCAGAAAACAATTGCAACTGGCCCAAATATTATTTTTACTTGCCCCGGGCAAGCAGGCAACCGTTAGTGTCAGTGCCTGTCACATGATGTTCTTATAGTCATGGGAGATATGAATGCCAAGATTTGAAAAGGGAAAGATGATTACATGGTTGGAACACATGGTTTTGGAAGTGAGGTGTCAGATGCCATCAGAAAAGCGAAGACAGGGAAAGCACCTGGTGTGGATGAGATTCGAGATGAAGAACTCAAAGCCTTAGATGACCTAGGGGTTAAAATCATAACCAAAATATGTAATGCCATATATGATGGAGGAGAAATTCCCACAGACTTAAGACATTCCCTTTCCATCACTATCCAGAAGAAGAGTAAGACTGTATAATGTGCAGAACATAGGACCATCAGCTTAATGAGCCATGTGATTAAAATCCTGTTACAAATAATAAAGAGTATCATCAGCAAAATATTGGTCTATTGGGACCAAGTTGCAGCAGCAAGGGTTTTAAGGGAGGCAGTTCAGAGGAATTTCCTAAAAAAAAAGAGGAGTAAGACAAGGCTGTATTTTATCACCAAAGCTTTTCAATCTATACACTGAAAACATTTTCAAAGAAATAGAACATTTAGAGGGAGTAAAGACTGGTGGTAAGAATATCAATCTGAGATATGCTGATGACGCAGCCCTGATAGCAGAATCGGAAAGTCAGTTGAACATCATAGCGCAGGAAGTAAAAAGATGAAGCGAAGCCCTCGGATTGATGAATATAAAAAACTAAAGTGGCGGCAGACCAGCACAGACTCTGTATCTAACTGAAAAACTGGAAAAGGTTGTTCTAGGAACACTGTACACGGAGATTATCTGAATTAGTGTTTCTGCATTTTTTTTACATTATGCTACGCAAGGTGCCTCCAAACTTAAGTGGCGGCGCAGAGTGGACATTGAAACGAAGTGAATGGATCTGCGTTAGCTAGTCAGATCACAACCCTGTCCATTAAGCATCTTAACGAGCGGTGTTTTCTCTGCGGAAGATTAGTGACACGACGGTAGTCGAATTATATACACTTTAAATTTGACCGTTAACCATCTATGAATGGGGGCGACCGCAAACCGAAACCGAGCATTACTGGACTGGATCATGTTAGATTTACGATTTCGCGTTTCTTTCATTTTAAGTGGGTCGGGTTATTTTGCTGCGTCTAAAATCCACGCTTATGTCTTAGTCTCTCCCGCAGAGAAAGCGCCTTGACCTAATAAAACGTTTAACAGGAAATTCTTGTTGATGGCAGCAGGGACCTCACTTACCTTCAGCCAGCGTATATCGAGAGACAAGTAGCCAGGGAACTCGCTATGAAACAAGCGAACAAAACTGTTGGTTAATGCATCGAGATCACGAAGAAAAATAAATGACTGCAAATTGTTCTCAATTGAACAACTTCGCGAAACTTCACGGAAACCTTTCAAGTGCCTTATTTCAAGCAGCGAGTGATTCCATACGGCCGCAACCCAACAGTGGATGAGGACCGGAAGTGTATCATCTTCTTCTTTTGACATGGGCCCATTGGTCGCTATGAGGCGTATTACAGCCCTCCGCAGATACAAAATTAACTGAGTCGTATCAAGAAAATTTGGGAAAAACACCCAAATACTTACCCTACCCGCATTCTGAAATTCCTACTTTTCTGTCATCTGGACCCCGCCGAACCCTTTTTCCCAAATCCTTTGAATTCCATCCCCTCCATTATGCCTAAAAATTCCCGTGCTGTATCAACTACCATTTTGATTTTTTCAGCTTTGCTTTCAAGGTTTCAAAAAAAATCATCAGCATTGCGATAAAAGCCAAAAAGTGTCTTATTTCCATTCTAATGAACTTCACATCTGGTTTTCCAATTTCCTGAACACTATCCTGCTCTTTTTTTCTTTTTTCCACCTGCACCCTCTTAATTCCCTCAGCGTAGGGCATTCTCTCGTTCTTATTCTTTCCACCTCCTGTTCCTTTTTCCTTCTTTTCCCCCACAGTGAAAACACAGTATCTGTTCCTTTATAGTACACTCATCCTCCATACCTCCTTCTTTCCCACTTCATCTGCATCTATGCATCCCCCTCCTGCATACTGCGGCCACATGCCCATACTCCTGACACCAACAGCACCTGAGCGGTGCCCTTACATACTCCCACACTCGATAGCTTACATAATCTAAAAACACTCTCTCAGGCAACTCAGATTTAAATTCTAATAGAACTGACAGGCTTTCCGGCTCCTTTCATACCCTTCCAGTTTTCAGTATCCTTGCCTCACAAACAAGGGCGTAGGTTTAGTGTGAGAATTGGTTGGGACTAGTTTGTGATGCGAGCGAGCTGGAAAATTTTTGTAAATTTGAGTGCCTTTACTATATTTTATATTTATTTATTGATTTATTTAGTTATTTACGTTTGCACATAGGAAAAAAAGAAAATACATGATACCACAGATTAGAACTTTACAAAAGTAAGATAACAAATGAGGGGGGGAAAAAAAGTGCAGGAAAAGCAAAAGGGGGGGGGGGGGGGTGGACAAACAACTAACTCCATAAATAAATACATTAAGTTAAATAAATTAAACTAACAACAAAGAAATGCAGACAAATACATAGAAAAGTTGACCAAAGACCAAACAGCAAAATTATGTACATGTGTTATTTAATTGATCCAATGAAAAGAATTTTGTAAAATTCTTAAATGAGAAAAAAATGAGAAAAAAAGAGGAAAAAAAAAAAAAGGTCAGACTTTGCATAAACACATTTATTATACCAAGCGTCTCCGCACACTGAAGAAGGCACTACGCCGAAACGTATTTGTGCGGAGACGCTTGGTATAATAAATGTGTTTATGCAAAGTGCGACCTTTTTTTTTTTTCTCATTTCATTATTGTTGTTTTTGGTCTTGCACTCTTAAAGTTTGGGAGTGAAGCCCGTTTGTGCCTTTATAGCTAAAATTCTTAAATGAATAAAAGCTGGAAGAGTTTCTAATGTGATGTGGTAACTGGTTCCAGAAGACAGGACCTCTGTATCTAACTGAAAAACTGGAAAAGGTTATTCTAGGAACACTGTACACAGAGATTATCTGAATTAGTGTTTCTGCATTTTTTTACATTATGCTACGCAAGGTGCCTCCAAAATTTTCATAAAAAGATGCCACATACATAAACTTCCAACAACCTAAACTAGCAGCTGCAGACCATCTCAGCACACTCATGAAACCTGCTCAGATCTAGTAACCTGAGCATTGATACCAAGTGAGTGGATATATAACTACGTTAGCAAGCCAGCTCGCAATCCTCTCTATTAAGCATCATAATATGCGGTAACGCAATTGAAGCCGCGATGAACACCTCAAAATACGAACTAAGAATTGTTTTGTACAAGCCGCATACCGAACTTTAATCGGACTGGATCACGTTAGATTTATGATTACGTGTTTCTTTCATTTCCCCCACTGAGCCAAAGTTGGTTCGGACATGTGACTTTCAAAGGTTATATTTGCTGAACATCAGGAGACTAACTTTAATGCTTTCCCTATAATTCCACAGAACAAGTCATAATTATGACCTCACCTGAAGCCCAGATACACCTGTATCCCTAACAGCTTGCTCTGTTTCTCTCGCTTGCTGCTGTGATTCCGGCATATAAAATAATTAATTCATAATGGCAGCCTCCCCTGCTAAAAAAAACCAGCATGCACCAGCAAGGAAATAATGCTGGTCAATGCTGGTCCCTGCTGGTTATATGCTGGTTTGTTGCTAGCCCAAGCTGGTCTGCCAGCACGGACCTGCACAGACCAGCATTATCTCCGTGCTAGTCCTTGTTGGTTTTGTGCTGGTTAAAGCTGGTCTATGCTGGTCAATGCTGGCTGACCATTAACCAGCATGGAGAGATTGCTTGTCTATGCTGGTCAATGCTGGCAGACCAGCACAGACTAATATTATTTCCAGGCTGGTTGATGCTGGTTTGGTGCTAGTCAATGCTAGGAGACCATCAACCAGCATGGAGATAATGCTGGTCAATGCTGGTAGACCAGCATAGACCAGCATTATCTCCATGCTGGTTGATGGTCAGCCAGCATAGACCAGTGTATACCAGCACAGACCAGCATTATATCCATGCTGGTCTGTGCTAGTTTATGCCGGTCTGCCAGCATGGACTGGCATAGGCCAGCACAGACCAGCATCATATTCACGCTGATTGGTGCTGATCTATGCTGGTCTGCAAGCATAGACCAGCACAGACCAACATTATCTCCATGCTGATCTTTACCGTTATGTTGCTGCTGTGGCTGCAAGTGAAGCTGGTCCACCATTAAAAACAGCCCAGCAAACACGCCTGTATGGGCCCAAAATGGGTTAACTGTATGCAGTTTGGGCAGAGGCAACCCTCATTAATCCCACGCGGGACCCCAGTAGATTAGCCCAGGTGTAGCCTACAGCAATTTGTCCCCTTTGAGCCTCTTTGTGGGCTTTCTGTGGGCAGCCCCTCAAATGAGCTTGCCCACTCAGGCACTACATTGGCTAACCCCTAACCCACTCAGGCCCTGCACTGGCTCACCCCTAACCCACTCAGGCTCTGCACTGGCTAACCCCTAACCCACTCAGGCACTGCATTGGCTAACCCCTAACCCACTCAGGCACTGCATTGGCTAACCCCTAACCCACTCAGGCTCTGCACTGGCTAACCCCTAACCCACTCAGGCACTGCATTGGCTAACCCCTAACCCCACTCAGGCCCTGCACTGGCTAACCCCTAACCCCACTCAGGCCCTGCACTGGCTAACCCCTAACCCACTCAGGCACTGCACTGGCTCACCCCTAACCCACTCAGGCCCTGCACTGGCTAACCCCTAACCCACTCAGGCCCTGCACTGGCTAACCCCTAACCCACTCAGGCCCTGCACTGGCTAACCCCTAACCCACTCAGGCACTACACTGGCTAACCCCTAACCCACTCAAGCACTGCACTGGCTAACCCCTAACCCACTCAGGCCCTGCACTGGCTAACCCCTAACCCACTCAGGCCCTGCACTGGCTAACCCCTAACCCACTCAGGCACTACACTGGCTAACCCCTAACCCACTCACGCACTACACTGGCTAACCCCTAACCCCACTCAGGCCCTGCACTGGCTAACCCCTAACCCACTCAGGCACTGCACTGGCTAACCCCTAACCCCACTCAGGCCCTGCACTGGCTAACCCCTAACCCACTCAGGCCCTGCACTGGCTAACCCCTAACCCACTCAGGCCCTGCACTGGCTAACCCCTAACCCACTCAGGCACTGCACTGGCTAACCCCTAACCCACTCTGGCCCTGCACTGGCTAACCCCTAACCCACTCAGGCACTGCACTGGCTAACCCCTAACCCACTCAGGCACTGCACTGGCTAACCCCTAACCCACTTAAGCACTACACTGGCTAACCCCTAACCCACTCAGGCACTGCATTGGCTAACCCCTAACCCACTCAGGCACTGCATTGGCTAACCCCTAACCCACTCAGGCACTGCACTGGCTAACCCCTAACCCACTCAGGCACTGCATTGGCTAACCCCTAACCCACTCAGGCACTGCACTGGCTAACCCCTAACCCACTTAAGCACTACATTGGCAAACCCCTATCCCACTCAGACACTGCATTGGCTAACCCCTAACCCACTCTGGCCCTGCACTGGCTAACCCCTGACCCACTCTGGCCCTGCACTGGCTAACCCCTAACCCACTCTGGCCCTGCACTGGCTAACCCCTAACCCACTCAGGAACTGCACTGGCTAACCCCTAACCCACTCTGGCCCTGCACTGGCTAACCCCTAACCCACTCAGGCACTACATTGGCTAACCCCTAACCCCACTCAGGCACTGCATTGGCTAACCCCTAACCCCACTCAGGCACTGCACTGGCTAACCCCTAACCCACTCAGGCCCTGCACTGGCTAACCCCTAACCCACTCAGGCACTGCACTGGCTAACCCCTAACCCACTCAGGCACTGCACTGGCTAACCCCTAACCCACTCAGACACTGCACTGGCTAACCCCTAACCCACTTAAGCACTACACTGGCTAACCCCTAACCCACTCAGGCACTGCATTGGCTAACCCCTAACCCACTCAGGCACTGCATTGGCTAACCCCTAACCCACTCAGGCACTGCACTGGCTAACCCCTAACCCACTCAGACACTGCGCTGGCTAACCCCTAACCCACTCAAGCACTACACTGGCTAACCCCTAACCCACTCAGGCACTGCATTGGCTAACCCCTAACCCACTCAGGCCCTGCACTGGCTAACCCCTAACCCACTCAGGCCCTGCACTGGCTAACCCCTAACCCACTCAGGCACTGCACTGGCTAACCCCTAACCCACTCAGGCACTACACTGGCTAACCCCTAACCCCACTCAGGCCCTGCACTGGCTAACCCCTAACCCACTCAGGCACTGCATTGGCTAACCCCTAACCCCACTCAGGCCCTGCACTGGCTAACCCCTAACCCACTCAGGCCCTGCACTGGCTCACCCCTAACCCACTCAGGCACTGCACTGGCTAACCCCTAACCCACTCTGGCCCTGCACTGGCTAACCCCTAACCCACTCAGGCACTGCACTGGCTAACCCCTAACCCACTCAGACACTGCGCTGGCTAACCCCTAACCCACTTAAGCACTACACTGGCTAACCCCTAACCCACTCAGGCACTGCATTGGCTAACCCCTAACCCACTCAGGCACTGCATTGGCTAACCCCTAACCCACTCAGGCACTGCACTGGCTAACCCCTAACCCACTCAAGCACTGCACTGGCTAACCCCTAACCCACTCAGGCACTGCATTGGCTAACCCCTAACCCACTCAGGCCCTGCACTGGCTAACCCCTAACCCACTCAGGCCCTGCACTGGCTAACCCCTAACCCACTCAGGCCCTGCACTGGCTAACCCCTAACCCACTCAGGCACTGCACTGGCTAACCCCTAACCCACTCAGGCACTGCACTGGCTAACCCCTAACCTACTCAGGCCCTGCACTGGCTAACCCCTAACCCACTCAGGCCCTGCACTGGCTAACCCCTAACCCACTCAGGCCCTGCACTGGCTAACCCCTAACCCACTCAGGCACTGCACTGGCTAACCCCTAACCCACTCAGGCACTGCATTGGCTAACCCCTAACCCACTCAGGCCCTGCACTGGCTAACCCCTAACCCACTCAAGCACTGCACTGGCTAACCCCTAACCCACTCAGGCACTGCACTGGCTAACCCCTAACCCACTCAGGCCCTGCACTGGCTAACCCCTAACCCACTCAAGCACTGCACTGGCTAACCCCTAACCCACTCAAGCACTGCACTGGCTAACCCCTAACCTACTCAGGCACTGCATTGGCAAACCCCTACCTCACTCAGGCACTGCACTGCCTAACCCCTATGAGCCTATAGCACTTTTACCCTTTGGAACCATAATGGGGTTTAGTGTGGGCTAACCATAGCATAAACAGTTCCATTGTTTTAAGATTATAGATGTTCTAGGGATAGGGGTAAGAGTACTTTTCTTATTAACAGTCCCCATGCAAATGTTGCATAAAAAATGTCAACATTCAACAAGCAATCACACTTCAACGGCCCATTCTACACAACTAAAATTGCACAAAGTCAATAAGACTGCAAGACTAGTATTGTCTCAGAATTTTATTTGTAGCGACTTTAATATTATATTCCCCTCCTTGAATCGCCACCTTATCGTGGTGGAGGGGTTTCAGCACCTGGATGATCCTAGGAGCTATGTTGTCAGGGGCTTATTTGCCCCTGGTAGGGTCTCCCAGGGCAAACAGGTCCTAGGTGACAGGTCAGACTAAGAGCGGTTCAAAACCCCTGATGAATGTAAATAGAACAAGGACGTTTACGTCGCCCGGATTGGCGTCACCGGGACCCCACCCTGGAGCCAGGCCTGGGGTTGGGGTTGGTAGGCGAGCGCCTGGTGGTCGGGCCTCTGCTCATGGGACCCGCCCGGGCATAGCCCGAACGAGCGACGTGGGCCCGCTTTCCCGTAGGCCCGTCCCCCGCGGGAGGGTTCAGAAGGGGCTGATGCCTTGTGTTTTGGGTGGCAGTCGTGGGCGGGGGCCCCGGCGACCCAATCCTCGGACTCTGAATCTGGTTCTGGGGACATGGAATGTCACCTCACTGGGGGGGGAAGGAGCCTGAGCTTGTGCGGGAGGCCGAGCGATACCGGCTAGAGATAGTCGGGCTCACCTCCACGCACAGTCTGGGCTCTGGAACCCAACTCCTTGAGAGAGGCTGGACTCTCTTCTACTCTGGAGTTGCCCGCGGTGAGAGGCGGCGGGCTGGTGTGGGTTTGCTTATAGCCCCCCAGCTTAGCCATCAGGTGTTGGAGTTTTCCCCAGGGAGCGAGAGAGTCGCTGCCCTGCGCCTTCGGGTCGGGGACAGGTGCCTCACTGTCATTTCGGCTTATGGGCCGAATGGCAGTGCAGAGTACCCGACCTTCTTGGAGTCCGTAGGAAGGGTACTGGAAAGTGCTCCGACTGGGGACTCCATCGTTTTACTGGGGGACTTCAACGCCCACGTGGGTAGCGACAGTGTTACCTGGAGGGGCATGATTGGGAGGAACGGCCTCCCCGATCTGAACCCGAGTGGTGCTCTGTTATTGGACTTCTGTGCTAGTCACGGTTTGACCATAACGAACACCATGTTCAAGCATAAGGGTGTCCATCAGTGCAAGTGGCATGAGGACACCCGAGGTCGGAGGTCAATGATCGACTTTGTGGTCGTGTCATCTGACCTCCGGCCGTATGTCTTGGACACTCGGGTGAAGAGAGGGGCTGAGCTGTCCACTGATCACCACCTGGTGGTGAGTTGGATCCGCTGGCGGAGGAGGAAGCTGGACAGACTTGGCAGGCCCAAACGTGTTGGTAGGGTTTGTTGGGAACGTCTAGCGGAACCCTCTGTCAGAGGGTTTTCAACTCTCACCTCCGGGAGAGCTTTGACCAGATCCCAAGGGAGGCTGGAGACATTGAGTCTGAATGGACCATGTTCTCCACCTCCATTGTTCACGCGGCTGTTCGGAGCTGTGGCCGTAAGGTTTCCGGTGCCGGTCGTGGCGGCAATCCCCGAACCCGGTGGTGGACACCGGAAGTAAGGGATGCCGTCAAGCTGAAGAAGGAGTCTTACCGAGCTTGGCTAGCTTGCGGGACGACTCTGCAGCTGACCGGTACCGGCAGGCTAAGCGTGCTGCGGCCCGGGCGGTGGCGGAAGCAAAAACTTGGGTATGGGAAAAGTTCGGGGAGGCCATGGAGGAGGACTATCGGTCGGCCCCGAAGAAATTCTGGCAAACCGTTCGGCGCCTCAGGAGGGGAAAGCAGTACCCTGCCAACACTGTTTACAGTGGAGATGGGGAACTGTTGACTTTGACTGGGGATATTGTCGGCCGGTGGAAGGAATACTTCGAGGACCTCCTGAATCCCGCTGTAGAGGAAGCAGAGGCTGGGGACTCAGAGGCTGACTCATCCATCACTCGGGCTGAAGTCACTGAGGTAGTTCGGCAGCTCCTCGGTGGCAAGGCACCGGGGGTGGATGAGATCCGCCCTGAGTACCTCAAGTCTCTGGATGTAGTAGGGCTGTCTTGGTTGACACGCCTCTGCAGCATCGCGTGGCAGTCGGGGACAGTGCCTCTGGATTGGCAGACCGGGGTGGTGGTTCCTCTATTTAAAAAGGGGGACCGGAGGGTGTGCTCCAACTATAGGGGGATCACACTTCTCAGCCTCCCGGGTAAAGTCTATTCCAGGGTGCTGGAGAGGAGAATCCGGCCGATCGTCGAACCTCGGATTCAGGAGGAACAATGCGGTTTTCGTCCTGGTCGTGGAACACTGGACCAGCTCTATACCCTCCGCAGGGTGCTTGAGGGTGCATGGGAGTTTGCCCAACCTGTTCACATGTGTTTTGTGGACTTGGAGAAGGCATTCGACCGTGTCCCTCGTGGCATTCTGTGGGAGGTGCTTCGGGAGTATGGAGTCCGGGGCCCTCTACTAAGGGCCGTGCGGTCTCTGTATGACCGGAGCAGGAGCTTGGTTCGCATTGCCGGCAGTAAGTCAGACCTGTTCCCGGTGCATGTTGGACTCCGGCAGGGCTGCCCTTTGTCACCGGTTCTGTTCATTATTTTTATGGACAGAATTTCTAGGCGCAGCCAGGGGGCGGAGGGAGTCCGGTTTGGGGACCACAGGATCTCATCTCTGCTTTTTGCGGATGATGTTGTCCTGTTGGCTCCTTCGAATCAGGACCTTCAGCATGCACTGGGCCGGTTTGCAGCCGAGTGTGAAGCGGCTGGGATGAGAATCAGCACCTCCAAGTCCGAGGCCATGGTTCTCGACCGGAAAAAGGTGATATGTTCCCTCTGGGTTGGAGGAGAGTTCTTGCCTCAAGTGGAGGAGTTCAAGTATCTTGGGGTCTTGTTCACGAGTGAGGGAAGGATGGAGCATGAGATTGATAGACGAATCGGTACAGCGGCAGCAGTAATGCGGTCGTTGTACCGATCTGTCGTGGCGAAGAAGGAGCTGAGCCGAAAGGCAAAGCTCTCAATTTACCAGTCAATCTACGTTCCTACCCTCACCTATGGCTATGAACTCTGGGTCATGACCGAAAGAACGAGATCTCGGGTACAAGCGGCTGAAATGGGTTTCCTCCGCAGGGTGGCGAGCCACTCCCTTAGAGATAGGGTGAGGAGCTCTGTCACCCGGGAGGAGCTCAGAGTAGAGCCGCTGCTCCTCCACGTCGAGAGGGGCCAGCTGAGGTGGCTCGGGCATCTTTATCGGATGCCCCCTGGACGCCTTCCTGGGAAGGTGTTCCGGGCATGCCCCACCGGGAGGAGGCCTCGGGGAAGACCCAGGACACGCTGGAGGGACTATGTCTCTCGGCTGGCCTGGGAACGCCTCGGGATACCCCCGGAAGAACTGGAGGAAGTGTCCGGGGAGAGGGAAGTCTGGGTATCCCTACTTGGACTGCTGCCCCCGCGACCCGGCCTCGGATAAGCAGTTGAAAATGGATGGACTTTAATATTATTATTAGAGAGGAAGAATACTACACAGTTTTTCGTTAATTTCTTTCTTTTTCTTTGTTTTGAAACTCAGATAAGTAAACATACCTGACTCAGGTTGCCGACCGAATTTGGCTGACGGCGATGTAGCACAGGGGAAGGTAGACCTGCCGTTTCAAGTAGGTCTGGACCATGCTTAATCAGAATTTAGCAGAAAATGATGCAGGAAATTACCTCTAAACTTGTGGACCAAAAACTAATATTATATATTTTAAAAGAAGACATGTGCACACGCACATGCACACACAATTGGTAATAATTAGGCTTACAGGCCAAATTACTGATGCGTGAATAAGTACTGTTAATGAGACAAAATACACTCTTAAATTTTTAATATCATTCCATTACATTATATTTATTTGGCAGAGGATTTGATCAAAAGAGACGGACGGCAAGAGCAAAGAATAAGCCATGTCACTGAAACAGTAACACAGCAGTAACACAACAGTAACACAGCAGTAACACAGCAGTAACACAACAGTTACACAGCAGTAACACAGCAGTAACACAGCAGTAACACAGCAGTAACACAACAGTAACACAGCAGTAACACAACAGTTACACAGCAGTAACACAACAGTAACACAGCAGTAACACAGCAGTAACACAACAGTTACACAGCAGTAACACAACAGTTACACAGCAGTAACACAACAGTAACACAGCAGTAACACAGCAGTAACACAACAGTTACACAGCAGTAACACAGCAGTAACACAACAGTAACACAGCAGTAACACAACAGTTACACAGCAGTAACACAGCAGTAACACAACAGTAACACAGCAGTAACACAACAGTAACACAGCAGTAACACAACAGTTACACAGCAGTTACACAGCAGTAACACTACAGTAACACAGCAGTAACACAACAGATTAGACAACAGTAACACAGCAGTAACACAACAGTAACACAGCAGTCACACAACAGTTACACAGCAGTAACACAGCAGTAACACAACAGTAACACAACAGTAACACAGCAGTAACACAACAGTAACACAGCAGTAACACAACAGTTACACAGCAGTAACACAGCAGTAACACAGCAGTAACAACAGTTACAAAGCAGTAACACAGCAGTAACACAACAGTTACACAACAGTTACACAGCAGTAACACAGCAGTAACACAACAGATTAGACAACAGTTACACAACAGTAACACAGCAGTAACACAACAGTAACACAGCAGTAACACAACAGTAACACAGCAGTAACACAACAGTTACACAGCAGTAACACAACAGTTACACAGCAGTAACACAACAGTAACACAGCAGTAACACAACAGTTACAAAGCAGTAACACAACAGTTACAAAGCAGTAACACAGCAGTAACACAACAGTTACACAACAGTTACACAGCAGTAACACAGCAGTAACACAACAGATTAGACAACAGTTACACAACAGTAACACAGCAGTAACACAACAGTAACACAACAGTAACACAGCAGTAACACAACAGTAACACAACAGTAACACAGCAGTAACACAACAGTTACACAGCAGTAACACAACAGTAACACAGCAGTAACACAACAGTTACACAGCAGTAACACAACAGTTACACAGCAGTAACACAGCAGTAACACAGCAGTAACACAACAGATTAGACAACAGTAACACAGCAGTAACACAACAGTAACACAACAGTTACACAGCAGTAACACAGCAGTTACACAGCAGTAACACAGCAGTAACACAACAGTAACACAGCAGTAACAGCAGTAACACAGCAGTAACACAACAGATGAGACAACAGTAACACAACAGTTACACAGCAGTAACACAACAGTAACACAACAGTTACACAGCAGTAACACAGCAGTTACACAGCAGTAACACAACAGTAACACAGCAGTAACACAACAGTTACACAGCAGTAACACAACAGTAACACAACAGTTACACAGCAGTAACACAGCAGTAACACTACAGTAACACAACAGATTAGACAACAGTAACACAGCAGTAACACAACAGTTACACAGCAGTAACACAGCAGTTACACAGCAGTAACACAACAGTAACACAACAGTAACACAGCAGTAACACAACAGTTACACAGCAGTAACACAACAGTAACACAACAGTTACACAGCAGTAACACTACAGTAACACAACAGATTAGACAACAGTAACACAGCAGTAACACAACAGTAACACAACAGTTACACAGCAGTAACACAGCAGTAACACAACAGTTACACAGCAGTAACACAACAGTTACACAGCAGTAACACAGCAGTAACACTACAGTAACACAACAGATTAGACAACAGTAACACAACAGTAACACAGCAGTTACACAGCAGTAACACAACAGTAACACAGCAGTAACAGCAGTAACACAGCAGTAACACAACAGATGAGACAACAGTAACACAACAGTTACACAGCAGTAACACAACAGTAACACAACAGTAACACAACAGTTACACAGCAGTTACACAGCAGTAACACAACAGTAACACAGCAGTAACACAACAGTTACACAGCAGTAACACAACAGTAACACAACAGTTACACAGCAGTAACACAGCAGTAACACAACAGATTAGACAACAGTAACACAACAGATTAGACAACAGTAACACAGCAGTAACACAACAGTTACACAGCAGTAACACAGCAGTTACACAGCAGTAACACAACAGTAACACAGCAGTAACACAACAGTTACACAGCAGTAACACAACAGTAACACAACAGTTACACAGCAGTAACACTACAGTAACACAACAGATTAGACAACAGTAACACAGCAGTAACACAACAGTAACACAACAGTTACACAGCAGTAACACAGCAGTAACACAACAGTTACACAGCAGTAACACAGCAGTAACACAACAGTTACACAGCAGTAACACAGCAGTAACACAACAGTTACACAGCAGTAACACAGCAGTAACACAACTGATGAGACAACAGTAACACAACAGTTACACAGCAGTAACACAGCAGTAACACAACAGATGAGACATGATGAAGTCTGGAATATGTCACTGAAACAGTAACACAAGAGATGAGACATGATGAAGTCTGGAATATGTCACTGATACAGTTACACAGCAGTTACACAGCAGTAACACAACAGATGAGACATGATGAAGTCTGGAATATGTCACTGAAACAGTAACACAACAGATGAGACATGATGAAGTCTGGAATATGTCACTGAAACAGTAACACAGCAGTAACACAGCAGTAACACAACAGTAACACAACAGATCAGACATGATGAAGTCTGGAATATGTCACTGAAACAGTAACACAACAGATGAGACATGATGAAGTCTGGAATATGTCACTGAAACAGTAACACAACAGATCAGACATGATGAAGTCTGGAATATGTCACTGAAACAGTAACACAACAGATGAGACATGATGAAGTCTGGAATATGTCACTGAAACAGTAACACAACAGATGAGACATGATGAAGTCTGGAATATGTCACTGAAACAGTAACACAACAGATCAGACATGATGAAGTCTGGAATATGTCACTGAAACAGTAACACAACAGATCAGACATGATGAAGTCTGGAATATGTCACTGAAACAGTAACACAACAGATCAGACATGATGAAGTCTGGAATATGTCACTGAAACAGTAACACAACAGATGAGACATGATGAAGTCTGGAATATGTCACTGAAACAGTAACACAACAGATGAGACATGATGAAGTCTGGAATATGTCACTGAAACAGTAACACAACAGATCAGACATGATGAAGTCTGGAATATGTCACTGAAACAGTAACACAACAGATCAGACATGATGAAGTCTGGAATATGTCACTGAAACAGTAACACAACAGATGAGACATGATGAAGTCTGGAATATGTCACTGAAACAGTAACACAACAGATGAGACATGATGAAGTCTGGAATATGTCACTGAAACAGTAACACAACAGATTAGACATGATGAAGTCAGGAATATGTCACTGAAACAGTAACACAACAGATCAGACATGATGAAGTCTGGAATATGTCACTGAAACAGTAACACAACAGATGAGACATGATGAAGTCTGGAATATGTCACTGAAACAGTAACACAACAGATGAGACATGATGAAGTCTGGAATATGTCACTGAAACAGTAACACAACAGATCAGACATGATGAAGTCTGGAATATGTCACTGAAACAGGAACACAACAGTAACACAACAGTAACACAGCAGTAACACAACAGATGAGACATGATGAAGTCTGGAATATGTCACTGAAACAGTAACACAACAGTTACACAACAGTAACACAACAGTAACACAGCAGTAACACAGCAGTAACACAACAGTAACACAACAGTTACACAACAGTAACACAACAGATGAGACATGATGAAGTCTGGAATATGTCACTGAAACAGTAACACAACAGATCAGACATGATGAAGTCTGGAATATGTCACTGAAACAGTAACACAACAGTAACACAGCAGTAACACAGCAGTAACACAACAGTAACACAACAGTTACACAACAGTAACACAACAGATGAGACATGATGAAGTCTGGAATATGTCACTGAAACAGTAACACAACAGATCAGACATGATGAAGTCTGGAATATGTCACTGAAACAGTAACACAACAGTAACACAACAGATTAGACATGATGAAGTCTGGAATATGTCACTGAAACAGTAACACAACAGATTAGACATGATGAAGTCTGGAATATGTCACTGAAACAGTAACACAACAGTTACACAACAGTAACACAGCAGTAACACAACAGTTACACAACAGTAACACAACAGATGAGACATGATGAAGTCTGGAATATGTCACTGAAACAGTAACACAACAGATGAGACATGATGAAGTCTGGAATATGTCACTGAAACCGTAACACAACAGTAACACAACAGATTAGACATGATGAAGTCTGGAATATGTCACTGAAACAGTAACACAACAGATCAGACATGATGAAGTCTTGAATATGTCACTGAAACAGTAACACAACAGTAACACAACAGATTAGACATGAAGTCTGGAATATGTCACTGAAACAGTAACACAACAGATTAGACATGATGAAGTCTGGAATATGTCACTGAAACAGTAACACAACAGATTAGACATGATGAAGTCTGGAATATGTCACTGAAACAGTAACACAACAGATCAGACATGATGAAGTCTGGAATATGTCACTGAAACAGTAACACAACAGTAACACAACAGATTAGACATGAAGTCTGGAATATGTCACTGAAACAGTAACACAACAGATTAGACATGATGAAGTCTGGAATATGTCACTGAAACAGTAACACAACAGATTAGACATGATGAAGTCTGGAATATGTCACTGAAACAGTAACACAACAGTTACACAACAGTAACACAGCAGTAACACAGCAGTAACACAACAGTTACACAACAGTAACACAACAGATGAGACATGATGAAGTCTGGAATATGTCACTGAAACAGTAACACAACAGATGAGACATGATGAAGTCTGGAATATGTCACTGAAACAGTAACACAACAGTAACACAACAGATTAGACATGATGAAGTCTGGAATATGTCACTGAAACAGTAACACAACAGATCAGACATGATGAAGTCTTGAATATGTCACTGAAACAGTAACACAACAGTAACACAACAGATTAGACATGAAGTCTGGAATATGTCACTGAAACAGTAACACAACAGATTAGACATGATGAAGTCTGGAATATGTCACTGAAACAGTAACACAACAGATTAGACATGATGAAGTCTGGAATATGTCACTGAAACAGTAACACAACAGATCAGACATGATGAAGTCTGGAATATGTCACTGAAACAGTAACACAGCAGTAACACAACAGATGAGACATGATGAAGTCTGGAATATGTCACTGAAACAGTAACACAACAGTTACACAGCAGTAACACAGCAGTAACACAACAGTAACACAACAGATTAGACATGATGAAGTCTGGAATATGTCATTGGAATAATAGCAGATTCACAAAAGACCTTCACAGCTGTAATTGCATTTCCTTTCTCTGCTTGGAGATATTAATATTTACCAATAAATATTCAATTCAGTATTTGACATTAATTTAAAATGTCATAACATCAATTAAAAAAAACTTAAAATAATATTTATGATGTGAAGTGAATTATTTATACTGCATTTGCAAGACATAAAGACAGAACATTTCTGCTTGGCAAACCGATGAGAGTACTGCTGCTTTCTATGCTACATGAACGTGTCAACATCAAGGAGGAACTTCGGCTTTTAATGGCGCGCCCTGCTCGAGAGCGGGCGGTGGGAAGGGCGGTAAATGTCCGCACATTGGTCTTAGTGGAGCTGGAGCGCGTGCATCACTGATCGTATCAGTGAGCTTCACATCTCAGTCAGGTGAGGCCAATCTAAAGTAACGGTAATGTTTGGGATTTTGAGGTCTTAAGCAATTTTATTCCCCCGTATGTGAAAAGTCAGCCATTAATATTTTGTAATTGAGGCCCTTTTATGGCTTTCTTACGTAACAAGCTAGAATGTACTTGCGCAACTTCAGGCGAACGTAACGTTAGCTAGCAAGCTCGTCAATCGAAATGCAAACGCGGCTAACGTTCAACGTTAAGTCAGCTGGCCGGTAGGTCGCTATTATGTTGAAGTCGTACCGTGTACTAGCTGATGTTTGGGAGTAAAGCTGATGTAGCTGGCCAGAAATGCGGGTATTACCTGCTTTTATAATCAAGCATCATGAAAATATGTACAGCTGTCTGAACACCGCTAATGCTAAGCATTGCGTGAAATTGGTTAATGACAGGCAGGATAGCTGTTAGCGCGTTAGGTCGATGTGCAGACGTTGCCACTACAGCAACCTGAAGCTAACCTGGCTACCTTGCTGTTAGATGTATTGAATGTTTACGTGACTGTCACAAGCTAATATAAGTTAGCTTTTGAGAATGAGCTTTTAAAGTCTTGTTTGGTGTGTAAGGCAGGTGTCTTGTTGTGTAGTAGTCCTTACCTTAACTACTCAATTATATTTGACATGGCATATAACTTGAATTCAGCTGTTTAAAAATGTGTATCTTCACTTTATGACACTTTTTGCAGTCAAAGAAAGGAACCGATTAGCTAACACATCTTAGTTGAAATCAGTCATGATAATGTTTATACAGGATGCTAAAGATGATACAGAACATGTGTATACATATTACTGAAGCTCATGAGTAATCACTTCTTGCCAAAACATAACCAGTCTGTTCAGAGCTTTCATGTAAGTGTATTCTGTCAATAATGAGGATAATTTGCCATGAAAACCCCACTGATCAAACTTTTTTTTCTTCTCTTGGAACTGAATAAATGTTTCTGTAGGACCAGCAACGCACACTTAGTTTTTAACATTCAGTAGCGTAGTTAATTGAAAGTCTGCAGTTTGGCTTTACAGAGCTAACTTGTCAATATTGTTGACAGGACGAAACTAAAAACATTGAGAATTGTTCCGTCAATAACAATCAATAGCATTTTGGACAAAGAGGAAGCATGATTGTTTCATTTCTGTCAACATGCATGATACTGCTAGAAAATGTAATAATATAGTACATTTACAATCATTATCTACCGTTTTGAAGATATTCCTCTTCTTGTTGCCTTTTTTTTTTTTTTTTGCATCTGCCTTGGTGGCTGATGAGCCCCCTCCGAGTCCTGCTCCACCACCAAAGTGAGATCTATTCAGAATGGGGTGACTGGACCCAGTCCACTGCTTGTGAGTATTGATCACGACTTCTCAAATATGATACTGATTATGTTAATGAAATGTGATAATGATTATGCAGCATATTAGTAGTTACAGGGGCATTTACATGTTTCAAACTTTGAAAATTCTTTGTCCAGCCCAGTATTCTACTTGGTCTCAAGCCTGGGAAATAGGGGAGACCGGGGAGACTTGGGACATTTTTCCTTGATTTCCAATTTGTCGGGAAATATTTACTGATATGAATATATTATTACCGGTGGAATAATATATGCATAAGTAATATACGGCATGGCCAAACACAATTTGGAAATATCATCAATGAAAAAAAATATGGAGGATTAAAATATAAAAATATGTATGGGGAGATTTGGGACTTTGCGGGGTGAAATGGGGCACAGAGGAGGGAGAGTTGGGACATTGTGGGGTGATTTGGGACAAAATGATATTTCATAAGAAATATATGAAGTTTCACGAAAATTTCATTGAGAGACTCCGACTAACAGAGCAAGCACTGATGCAACTACATTCTCTGACAGAAAAGGGTCCACGGACAAATGACAAAAATGGCACATTCTTACAAAAATATGTAATAACAGTTGAAAATAAAAAACGTCAGCCTCTGACCTTTTACTAGTAACTGGCTTTAACATGTTTAAAGCAACACAAACAGAAGTTCACTGTTTAACTTGAGTTCAACTTGGTTTGGCTTTCCTAAAACCTAGGCCACATGTCATACAGTTATCCCCCATTCACTGAAAATGTGACACATTCTTACAAACATATGTGATAACTGCTGAAAATCAGTAAACATCAGTATGGACCAAGTCTCCCCACAAATGTCCCAAGTCTCCCCATGTTACAGATTTCAAGACCAACGGAAATTTTGAAAAATATAGAAATAATTTTCCAAAAATAAAGTCCTTAACACTGAGCTATGTCTAAGTAGTAACTGTCCCAGTAAAATCAGATCCTGAAGATTATTACGTGCACGGTGATGACCTCGGATGGAAAGTTTGAAATGAAAGTTTAGACCAGATAAAAATGAAAAATGGATTTACCTTGCTTGTGCTGCAGCCGCCATCAAATAAACAGGAAGTGTATTGTTGACCTTCTTACTCTCCAGACTCTGATGCAACATTTAATATCATTGGTTAATGTGGTATCCTAGAAACAACCCTGTCCCAAGTCTCCCCCGTCCCAAGCCTCCCCTATATGGTAGCAAGTTAATCACATTATTCAAGTCTCCTTTATGTGTTTGAAAAAAGTTACATTGAATTATGCAAGATTTTGTAAAACAATGACAAATTTAAAATGGCTGAGATAAATAACAGATGGGGTGATAAAATTCAATTCGGCTCAGATTGTTTTTACCTTGTGCTCTTCAAGTGTATACTTTGTACTTGGACAAATCTGGTTTTTTGTTCTACATTTACATTTGAATTGCTCTTCTCTTTCAAATTTACAGCGTCTTCCATAATTATAGGCACCCCTGTTAAGATGTGTGAAATGCCTTAAAATAAATTCAATTTTTATTGCAGAAGCATACTCTCACACTGAAAATTGTAGAAAAATGTAACCTTCAGCTCAAGTGAATTTTAAGAGAAAAAAAATCCCTAAGAAATAATTATTTTTCATAAAATCATCTGTTCCACAATTATTGGCACCCCTAACAATTCATAGGAACTGAATGTCATTGAAGTATTTTTGTCATTTCTACAGTAGTTTACAAAGTTGATCAGAGTATCTAGGAACATTTAATTAGTAATTCATCACTTCCTGTTTCCCTGGGGTATAAATATGATGTGACACAGAGGCCATTTCTCTTATCCACTCTTCAACATGGGAAAGACAAAGGAACACACCATTCAAGTAAGGCAGATGTGTGTCGACCTTCACAAGTCAGGCAATGGCTACAAGAAAATAGCCACTTGCCTGCACCTACCCATATCTACTGTCAAAGGAATTATTAAGAAGTTTAAAACAACTGGAACAGTGGTAAACAAGCCTGGACGAGTACGCTAGGTTATTATGCCACCACGCACTGTCAGGAGGATGGTAAGAGAAATAAAAAGTTCTCCAAAGCTCACCGTTAAAGAATTGCAACAAATGGTAGCATCTTGGGGTCACAAAGTCTCCAAAACAACCATCAGGTGCTATCTACATGCCAATAAGCTGTTTGGGAGGCATGTATGGAAAAAACCTTTTCTCACTCACAATCATAAATGCAAACTTCTGGTACAGGGACTTCAACTGGGACCATGTGCTTTGGTCAGATGAGACGAAGATAGAGCTTTTTGGCAACAAACACTCTAAGTGGGTCTGGCGGAACACAAAAGATGAGTATGCAGAAAAGCACCTCATGCCCACTGTGAAGTATGGGGGAGGATCGGTGATGCTGTGGGCCTGTCTCTCTTCCAGAGGCCCTGGGAACCTGGTTAGGGTGCATGGCATCATGAACGCTTTGAAATACCAGGACATTTTAAATCAAAATCTGGTGGCCTCTGCCCAAAAGCTGAAGATGGGTCGTCACTGGGTCTTTCAGCAAGATAATGACCCGAAACATATGGCCAAATCTACACAGAAATGTAGATTTCTGACCTCAACCCCATTGAAAACCTGTGGAGTGCGCTGAAGAGGAGAGTGCAGAGGAGAGGACCCAGGTTGCTGGATGATTTAGAGAGATTGTGCAAAGAGGAATGGTGGAAGATCCCTCTTTCTGTATTCTCCCATCTTGTGAAACATTATAGGAGAAGATTAGGTGCCGTATTGTTGGCAAAAAGGGGTTGTACAAAGTATTAACATCAGGGGTGCAAATAATTGTGGCATACATGATTTGATGTAAAAGAATTATTTCTTAATGTGGGATTTTTTCCCACTGAATAAATGCACTTGAATGAAAGGTTGGATTTTCCATTTTTTTCATTGTGGTGCTATATTATTTAGAAAAAAAACTGAATTTATTAGAGGCTAAAGAACACATCCTAACCTGGGGTGCCAAAAATTATGGTGGGCGCTGTAGATGCAGCGACGAAAAGCAGCTGGCCGCAGTATCCGAGATGGAGGCTTTGGTAAAAATGTTACTCTTCAATGAGAGAAGGATAAAATTGCTGTGGTCCATTTTTGCACCTCAGGAGATATATTATGGACTACCTGTGTTCTTATGTAGTTCCCTATAGCAATTGTTCTGGATTATGAAAATATATCTACTTTAATGGTTTTTTATTCAGTATTCAATCCACATGCCCAGTTTAATGCTCAATTTTCTGTATATTTTCTTTTTTTCCTAACCATCTGTCAGTAAATGTTTGTATCTGAGGCACGTGGCTTCGTTTTTTACTGTAACTTTCAACAAGTGCAGTTATTTTTTTGTGTGTATTATTGTCATGTGGATCTGATTGGCAGGTACAAAGTAGGACCAAATTATTTTCATATCCTGCTGGTGGTGAAGATGGTCCACCAGCATGGAACAGCACCAAATACACAACATATGCAGATCACGCTGGTCACCGGCGTAAACCAGCACGTGCTGATTACCGGCGTGACAGAGGCCTCCGTCTCAGACTGCGGGCAGCTCTCAAACACGGTTCCATGACTAACCAGTACATAATGTGTTAGTTTGTTTGTTCCTTTAATGTCTTCCCCTTGTATTTTGCACTCAGTGTTCCAACCCGCCAATATACTGCAACTGCTTCGGGGGTGCACACCCGAAGCCGTCTGCCAGATAAAAGTTCATACACGCAAACATAATCAGACAAAAGCCATACCCAGACAGTTCGTAAATGAAACACTCACACACACAAATGTCTTCAAGTTGCTCCTTTCTTTAATTGTATTTCATGGTTGTTGTAGCGCTACGTTTTGTTCGGTGTTCAGTTGCATTCACCTCCCCGTCTTCTGTTTGTTTGGGTAATGCTGAAGCTAGGCGCTTCCGGGTGGGCCTTGTGGGAAGGTCCCAAACCGAGGCAAGGCAACTTGGGCTGGCTAAGTAGTGCCTGACTCAAATTGCGCATGCGTAATGCCAGGTTACCGGGGCAATACCACGGTAATGGTTTTAAAGAAAAAACCATGGAGTTTAATGTAATAATATTACATTGGAATCTATTGTTGGTTGCTGCAATATGCAATGTTGTATCATTGCATTGTTTCCCCTGTGAATTGTGGCCATTGCTTCAATGTACATTGTACTGGAAAAGATGGTATGTTCCAGGGAGGGGCTTGGGGTTTATGAGATGGTATGTTCCAGGGAGGGGCTTGGGGTTTATGAGGGCCATATTGTCTATTCCTCATGAGGAGCGAGCGGTGAAGTGACTAGGAGCAGATAGAATTCAATTTCAGCACAGCTTCTATGTAAATATTTTGATGTATAGATTTTTTTTCTCCTTACTCCCCTTCTTGCACTATATATATATATATATATTTTTTTTTTTGTTTCACTTATTTGCACTGTGGTTGGAACATGTGGTCTGCACGAAAAATAAACCTTTTGCACCTACGTGCTATTGCGGCAGAGCCATTTCTTTTTCGGAGTTGGAGCCCTGTGGGATCTACCCTCGCCGACACGGCGTAAATCAGCATGCGCTGATCTCCGGCGTAAACCAGCATGCGCTGATCACCGGCGTAAACCAGCATGCGCTGATCACCGGCGTAAACCAGCATGCGCTGATCACCGGCGTAAACCAGCATGCGCTGTTCACCGGCGTAAACCAGCATGCGCTGTTCACCGGCGTAAACCAGCATGCGCTGTTCACCGGCGTAAACCAGCATGCGCTGTTCACCGGCGTAAACCAGCATGCGCTGTTCACCGGCGTAAACCAGCATGCGCTGTTCACCGGCGTAAACCAGCATGCGCTGTTCACCGGCGTAAACCAGCATGCGCTGTTCACCGGCGTAAACCAGCTTGCGCTGTTCACCGGCGTAAACCAGCTTGCGCTGTTCACCGGCGTAAACCAGCATGCGCTGTTCACCGGCGTAAACCAGCATGCGCTGTTCACCGGCGTAAACCAGCATGTATTGATCACCAGCATAAACCAGCATTTGCTGATCACCAGCATAAACCAGCATGTGCTGTTCACCATCAGAAACCAGCATACAGGTGTCCAAAACACAACATATGCTGGTCACCAGCATAAACCAGCGTCCAAAACACAACATTTGCTGGTCACCAGCATAAACCAGCATACAGTGGCCAAAACACAACATATGCTGGTCATCAGCAAGACCAGCACATGCTGGTCTGTGCTGGTTTTTTCAGCAGGGTCATGGGATTTCTTCGCTGAAATTCACTTCATAATTTGACATATCCACCTGGCTTATACTTACTCCTTCTAGCAACCTGATTACTAACCAACATGTGACAGAAACCAGGTTTAGTTCGCGAGTTAAAATTAGTGAACATGAACGAATGAATTAAGATTCGTTTACATTATGTTCCGGTAAAAACTAATTGAAGGTAACTAGCAAGTTTTGACCTTAAGTAACTGTTTCTGACTAGTTAGATCACTTATTCAACCAACATTACACTTGGCATTCAGTTTGGCGAAATATTAGCAGCATGACTTAAAGGCACTATCCGGCACCCCCCATGACCTAAATTGGGGTGAAACGCCGATTCAGCTAATTATACAAAAAATTGATAGGTACACATGCATAGTATATACCCTAAGGATCATTTTCCACATAATAGCATATTTAGTAAAATTTTAGTATTTTTATGAATTAATGACACGAGTCAATAATTCACAACGGTCGGCCATGACGAGCGTAGTTAGAACCACGGTCACGTGATGGTCTTTCCCGAGAAAGATGGCAACAAGACCAACAACACGGAAGAGAGGCCGACCTTCAATTTTCTCGCCAACCACATCGAAAAAAAAGAAAATCTGAGTACATGAAGAAGTATCGGGCCTGCCAAATTAACATTGGACAGATGTACGATCGATGGGAGACACTACGTGTGGGAAACAATTGGACTCACGAGGAAATGGCAACCAGATTACTGGACAGGTGAGAATCGTGTTGCTGGAGTATTGCAGTGTATGTTTGTGATTCAATGGGACGAAAAGTATTTGTGGTGTGTAGCCGCGCTTCAGCATTCGGTACATATGTTTCCTTTGTCTAAATTTTACAGATATTATGCAGTACTAAAACACAGTTGTAAACAGTGACAAAAACGACAACTTACCTGGCTTTCAACGCGGTGTGTTTACTTCCTGATAGCATACGGAAGCAGTCAGCCGGAAGCTCTTCTGCGCATGTCAGTGATGGCACGCTGACCGAATTTGAATCGCTGTGGTGTAGAAGCGAGTACGATGTAGATCAGTGGCGCGTCTGTCACCCTGACGGAATTCCCTCGAGAAATAATATATATATTTTTTCTTTTTAATTGAAAAAGTTGGCAAACAATCTCTTATTAGGTTGTTTAAATGGTACAACCATGAAAAATGGCCTTTGTAGACCCCCAAAACGCGCTGGATAGTGCCTTTAACATAGAGCGACTTTTTTTTCCCCTCACGCACTCAGACAATGAAATTTCCACGAAAGTGATACGTACCTGAGGTAATATCAATGTATGTCATGAGTTGGGCCATGGGAAAAGTGCTATAGTTACGCGATGAAGAAAAATCTGGAACAAATGCCAAATCACGGTTTTCTTCTAAGGGTAAGCCATTGCAAACACATGTAATCGAAGCTGGCGATCCAGTTGCGCATCTCAAGCTCCGCTTTAGACAAAAATTAATATTCATAACCTGAATAGCGTGGTCCGTTTACTCTTGACTTTTAGCCTTCAGATAGCCCCGCCCTTTCAACCAATCAAATGCTAGAATGCATAAATAGATCGTCTTGGAGACGTAGCCTCCACAATTGGGTCTTATATGGCTTATCTGGAAAGATGATAAGAACAAGTTCGCTAAAACATTGGTAGGGACAACCTGGCTTCCCAAAATATTGGTAGGGACATGTCACAACCTTCTGTGTACAAACCTACGCCCTTGCTCACAAACTCCCTTCACTTTCAAAAAAGCACTGGCTTCAACAGATAGCAGCATGCCGCTTATAACCCCCTTAACGTTTGTGTTTCTGTTCACTGGAAAACGATCCATATTTGTGAAATCAAACATTTTAACTTTCAGCAGCTTATCATATTGTCTCTTATTCCCTCATTCCACTACTGTTCCACCCCGCGTTGCTCTCACTGCCTTTACGTCTCCGATTTCATTTTTAATAAATCTTCCCATTTCGTGCATATCTCTAAAAAGACCGTTTGCAGGACAGCCTATTACAGCAGCTTTCATTCCTACAACATATTCTTCTCCCTTGCTTTCACCCCCACTTCTCTTTTTCGTTTTCTTTTCAGAACTTTCAGCCACGTCACACTCCATTTTTTCAAATCTCCCGGTCAGAAAGTAAAACTCAGACGACGCTCCAACCGGAAGTGTATAACCAGGACAAGAACATCTTTCAGTTTGTGCAAAGGTATTAAAATTTCACATTAAAAGTAAAAATTGCACTACCAAACATTTTTTGACAAAGCACGCATCAGCACCTTCTGGACGCGTAAAACCTCATGATTATACTCTGCCTGGCTAGAAAAGAGGCAACGTTTGAATTTAAATTCACAAATACCTAAGAGCCTGTCATAGAATCATTATTGTAATGATTATTATGTTTCAGCCAGCAGCCATTCCTTTAACCTTGGTTGATGCCGTGTGTTGCCTCACATTCCGTATACACCTATGGTGGAGGACATACCCCATAGTTGTGGAAAATATGTTATTGTAATTCAAGAGGGGCAAATTCTGGGACTACGTCAAGCAAAGAACGCAACTAAAGCCTGCCGCACACTGGAGCCATCTGCTAGAGCAAAAAGTTATTTGAGACCGTTTGCTCAGCAGATAGCTCGCTGTGTGCGCGTAATTTTCGGTGAGTTTTCTGCTTCGCTAGGAGTTGAGGTGAAGATCAGGCAGGCTTGATATTTCTAGCCTCGCGGGGTGAAAAACTCATCGTGTGCGCGCTACTTGAGCTACGTGCTGAACCTCGCGAGGCGAATAATGTCACGTTTGATCTTCCCCTCAACACCTTGCGAGGCAGAAAACTCACCAGAAATTATGCACACGCAACGAGCTATCTGCTGTGCGAACAGTCTCAAACAAATTTTTGCTCAGCAGACTGCTCCAGTGAGCGGCAGACCTAAGGTCAGGTTACAGGCCAAAATTTCCCAAAATTCTGCAAAAAAAAGACATTTTTTACCTTTTTGTTTGCCTGAAAGTTACCCATAATTCAAATGCGATTTTCTCAAATATGCGTTTTTTGCCGGATCGTGCATCAAAGATGTTATATATCTCCAGAGGTTTTGCTCTGATTGCCCTGAAATTTGGCAGGCTTATTCAGGGTTTATATCCGCTGGTTTTGAATTAAAAACAAAAAAACAAAAACTGAACAGTATATACTTTAATATGCAGCCAGGAGAGTGGTAAAGTCAGTTCATTGTTGGGATCAACAATTATGAGCAACATGGATTTCTTTCATTCATAGACAGTGAAAGCAACTAAGGTTATGGGAAGTACAATAGTTTATTTAGACATTTATATCACCTCAGTATGAGCACATTCACAATGTAAAATATTATTTACAGTTCAATGAGTTCAAAGAGCAGAACCTACAGTAGATGAAAAAGAACCAAAAAAGACCAGCAGAGTCAAGATCATTTTCAGATTACAAGAATATATTACACACAACACATCAGAGCTGCCACTAATGATTATTCGGCCCGAGCCTGGCCAAAGCCGGCGAGGGACTATTAAAACCGCATGGTTATTATTATTATAATACCCCCGATGATGAAATGTCGGAGGTATATAGTCATTTACCCAGAATTCCCTCTGTCTGTCCGTCATTCCGTCCGAAGACATTATTTGTCCGATCAATATTTTGAATATTATTCATTGCATTCTTTTAAAAGTTGGCACACACATTCTCTGCCACAGGGAGAGGTGCAGTGCAAGGTGTCCGCCATCTGGGATGATTTAAAAAAAAAAAAAATTGCCTAGTGGGTTCAATGTCAAATTGTCCAAACGATATCGCAAATATTACACATTGGATTTTTTTCAAATTTGCCACGCACAGTTTCTAACATATGTAGAGGAGGAGTGCTAAGTGTCATATATGTGCTGTTATTTTTGGCTAAAAATTGTTTTATTTGAAGTCCCCAAGAAAAAAAATTGGAAAATGACTTGGCCCCACCCCGTCAAAAATCATAATACATTACGCTAATGGGAGCCCACCCCAAACTTCTTTCCACAAAGAAAAATGAACCTTGGTTTAGACATAGCCCATGTTCAGGCCTACCAAAGAAAACGTAGCCTCAGCACACAAAAACTTTGAAATGCCTACATTAATCGCGGAAATAGCAACAGAAAAATAATACCCCGCTACCGAAACTGCAAAAACCGCAACATAAAGAGTTGCCAACTTGACGACTTTCTCGCTTAATCTGGCTACTTTCCAAATCGGGATTGTTTGTTCACTCAAGACGTATGTATACGTCTTGAGAAAGTCGTCAAGTTGGCAACTCTAAGACTATAGCAAAATCGACAGTGCATCGTTCATTTTCGGCAGGGTGACATGCTAAAATAAGCGAATTTACGAGAATGTTGATGTAACAGCTACGTCTTACAACTCATTGTTAAACATCTGCATTAACAATAACGTCATATTTGGAAGTTTTACTTACCAACCGAAGGAGACACCCCTGATTCCGCTATCTCTGAGAGCAGCCTGGGCCGTTACGTGCAAGCGCAGTAAATGGCAAAGACGGATGCGATAGAAGATGTTGCAGTTTCATAGTCTTATGCTACGAGTCAACAGTTTATGTTGCGGTTTTTGCAGTTTCGGTAGCGGGGTATCATTTTTCAGTTGCTATTTCCGCGATTAATGTAGGCATTTCAAAGTTTTTGTGTGCTGAGGCTACGTTTTCTTTGGTAGGCCTGATGTTGGGACAAGTTAAAAATTACATTATGGCCCCATCCTAAACCCAACAGGAAGTCGGCCATATTGGGCAGATGCGTGGACATATAAAATCACACCCTACATATTTTCAACATCTCTTCCTATGGTTTTCATCCAATTTGCACCAAACTTGGTGAAAATCACCTGCACACATTTGTGGTCAAAAGTTACCAATTACATTTTTGATTAAATGTAGGGCTTGGCTGTGACGAGGTCACATTGAACCGGCCATTGTCAGAAGTATAAAAGTGTGTCTCTCACACACAGTGTTGGATTGAGTTGGTCCAGTGACGTGCGGTGGAGGTTGGTTTGCTGAGGCACAAACCTCTCCTTTGCTTGATTAGCAATCAGACCATTAACTAGTTTAGTAAGACTATTCGGCAGAATGACGGGCCAGTTTAAGTTTCCGCGGCGTTATTACTCAGTAGATCGAACCCGAAATGCTCAACTGCAGATTTGCGCGTACTTGCTTCCAGGAAGCCGAAGCAATGTCATCAAAAAATATTAACGCAGTTCGACTGATGCAGAGTTCAATGCCTAATCAATAGCCTATAATGTATTCTCCTTTAAATACACGCTTTTACACCCACACAAAAAGTGGGCGTTTATTTTCAGTCTTCTTTCGTAATCCGATTAACAAAATGTTTAAATGATATACAGAATTACAGAGAGCCGAGAATTTTTCCCAATTGATTATTCAGATTTCCATCCTTGCAGTCTCGAATTGCAGCGTATATGTGAAGTTATTATCTCCTCTATCAGTATTAGGCTTCCATAAGGCTTGGTCTTAATTGTTTTCATTGTCAATCAGGAATATTACCCGGGAACAGGTTCACAAAATCCTGTGATAAAAGTTTGGGTCACTGCCTCACCTCACCGCACGTCTCTGGCTTCCTGTAAGCAAATACTCACAAATCTGCAGTTTCGTGAGCATTTCAAGTTCGATGTAGCCTACTGAGTAATAACGCCGCGGAAACTTAAAATGGCCCGTCATTCTGCCGAATAGTCTTATGAAATAAGTTAATTGTCTGATTGCTAATCAAGCAAAGGGAAGGTTTCTGCCTCACCAAACTAACCTCCTACTGCACGTCACTGAGTTGGTCCCAATGTAACATCTATGCGGAATAACAACCTGAGCACAAACATTTGTAACTTGTACAGCTGTATGGTAAAATAGCTCTTTGATGGCCCCAACATTTTTAGAATGGGAGAAAAAATACATATCTTGACATAAACGCAAAGGCAATGAAAACGCAACACTACAAATTTTGTTTTATTTTTGCTCAGGACAGAAGTTGTCAAATTTGAGTTCTTAAGCAACCACTGGGGTCACAATGTGTACCTCGTTACACATGAATGATCATCATGTTACTCAACAGTGTGAGTTGGACTCTTATCAATCCATACTGAGTACAACATATGGGATTAGGAGTTGTGCAAGTACAGTGGTTGAAATGAAGGAGGGGTTGTCTTCCCTATATCAAGGCATGATAAAAGCCACATAAAAAAAATTTAAGTGTCATCATGCCACGTCTGTCGACTGAACAACGGAACAGGGCCCTGGGTATGCTAGAGGTGGGAGTAAGTGCCCGGCAATTGGGTCACCGTTTTGGGGTATAGTACGTCCAACTGTGACGAGCTCTTTCATCAAGGAGTACCCAGACCTCAAACCAGGCAGCAAATCCAGAATGCACTACAGGCAGCGAAGTGACAACTTCCCCAAGACAACCGAAGACGCTTAGTCAGGTCCATGAGGAGACGTTGAACTGCCTGTGTGGATGTTCGTGGGGTCACACCCGAGACTGACTGTTCAAGTTCATTTTTAAATGTGTGTTCCGTTCAGTCTTGTTGTGATTTTTCATTTTCAACTTATGTGCTTGTTATGTTTAATGTTTATATTGTCCAAATCGGCCCATTAACACATTTAACCCTCGATTCTATTTGCTACATGAAGTAAAAGGGTTAACAGCCTGGACACCCTGTTGGTTTTGTTTCTAATTGCCAAATAAACATTTGAGAATAACTTGAATGATCCGTCACTTTAATTTTTTCATTAGCATTAATACCCAATGTAGCAGATTTGCTACCATTTGGAAAGGTGGGCCAAATGTGTCGAAAAATTTTGTCCACCGTTTTTCCAAATAATGGCCCAAAATAAACATTTTTGCATAGGGAAATAATTTCAACACAATTGGACTTGGATTTGGTTAATAGAGGGTTAATTCATCAGTCAACCCACCTATCATATTTCAATTGTTAAAATAAAGAAAATAAATTTGAGTCACAAAATTATTTGAATCCAAACTGGTGTTGCGTTTTCATTGCCTCTATAGTTAACAGAAATTTGGTACACACATCTCTCATGCCATACTGAACCAAAAACCAAATGAGGACACACTGATGGACAGGTTTGTGTTCCAGAATATTCTGGAAGTTTCAAATTTAGGAGAAGGATTAAACTTAAACAATTTACAAGATAAAGTCCCTGTCACAGTGTGGAGAGTTAGGAGTGCAAGTTGTCACGACTGCTGATGATTCATACTCGCCCAAAATTTCCGTGAGTTGGCCCAAGTTGTGGGAATGATGAAATTCTTTCAACTGCTCTTCCACTTCTCTTCAACTTCGGTTCAACAAGTGGGAACACTGATAGGAGATGTGTTCGAGAATCATCCATTTCCCAAGAGTTGCTGCAAAATGTGTAGGATCTTAACACAACACTCACTCAACAGCCTCTGACTGCTCTTCAACAATACACAAGTTTTGGCGACTATTGAGGAGTTGGGGCCACATTAACAGTAGTCCATGACAAACTTGGAGGATTTCTTTATGAGAAATTATGAGAAACTTACGAAAACTGCACGAATGAAGGCGACAATCCCTGACTAGGTATAAAATCAGGTGTTTCTGGATTTTTGAGTCATGGAGTGTCTGATGATTTTCCAGAACTCCATGCCTTTTTATAGGATCGTCACAACTCGTCCAAGCTCAGCACTAAACTCATAGCATGTTATGGAAGTTCTTACATGGTGAGAAGCGATGACAAGTCAAGACATGAGTACGAGACTTGCGCAAGTTCTGGTAACATCCCTTCCACGAGACATGATGTGTGTTCGTGATGACAGCTCGTACGACAATTTTAAACTATTTTAAATTCTCGCAAACAATGCAGAGTAATGGTGACATGACAGAACATCTCTGCAACACACAAAGACATGGAAATGAGTTTTACACGACAAGGGAGGAGTTAAGATGAGCTAAGCACTTCCCATTTGGACTACATTTATAGGGCTTTTCATTTTTTTTTCCTCATTCTCTTCTTATAGTGTGTAATGGGCCTCCTTCCGAGGGTCTATTGTTACACCGTATACATAGTTGGCATTGTATCCAAGGGCTCTTTTCAAGATGGTAACCGTTCCTTTGATTGCAGATATCTGCACCTCCTGGGTACTTGGACAACCGAGGATGGCCTCCATTTATTACTTCAGGTTTTTCTTCAGAGGCCCCGGTGCACCTACCACCACTGGTATTATATAGATTTCTTTCAATGACCAGGTTGTTTTAAGGTCATCTTTTCCCTTTCTGCTCTATTAAAGGAGCCGTATATAAGTTTGCATTGTCTCAATTACAATTCATATTGCCATGATAGCTGTGCTAAAGTTGGAACGGTTTCCACAGCGTCTCAGCATGATGCCAGCGAAAGAGACTCCAATAAAGCATTGCGAATGTCAGCAATGACAAGTCAGGTTTTTATTTCACACACAATTTGTTACCTTGTCAATTCGATGACCCACCTGCGTACGCATAAAAGTACCATGAACGAACATACATAACGTTATCCGACCTTAGAGAATATTTGAAATGTCAGTGCCTACATTAAATAGAATTAAGTTAGCCAAACTTAGCTGAATCTTACCTGTCCAGGAGAAAATTAGCAACTTTGGCGTCAGTCTTTAAATTCTTCTCTGCTTTCAGCCGTCTCCATCTTTCAAAGGCATGTTCAATACAGATCCTTGTTTTGTTTCTGACTTTGTCATGATGTATTTTGGAATCATAACGAGGCCTTAAAAGTTTAGTAATGTCAGAGATTTGTGCTCCGAAATGCTGGTAGCTGCAGCTCAGTGGTAACTGGCAACCAAGATGCCGAAATGCTACTGACTTTGTGATTGGGAGATAGGTGGAGGGTGGAGCAACAGGCCAAAACACAAAATTAACATTATTGTGGGCTGCAACTTCGCTTTGGTAATGAGAATATTCTGGATGGACTACTGTTGTCAGTGATACAGGTATTTGAAATCAACATCATTCCTTGATGTCTGTTGATGTATCAGGGCCAATTTATGATTATTCTACATACATTTCTTACATACGGCTTCTTTAAGTCCATAATCATTAGGGACGGTGACATCTATAATTTTGGCAATTTTCTCCTGCCTATTCCAGATGACAATGTCCAGTTTTATCGCACCTCCCTCTATGAATCTTCCAGTTAGAATCACTTTCAGAGAATATTGTTACTTTCCCATAGGAGACGACTGGTTCAAGTTCCCAGATTTTTTCCTTTACTTCCACCTCTTTGCATATTTTCCATTGTATGTATTTGCAGATGTTATTGTGGCAGGAGGTATAATGTCCATCTGCCAGGAGGGTTTGGCAGCCTGAGACTAAGTGATTTACACTCTCGACTGCTGTATGGAAGAATCTACAGAGATCATTCTGTGAGATTCCTGCCATCTAGGATCCATTTGTTAAAAGCCCCTGATCTTGGGCTCCAACTATAACTCTCTCTCCATCGAACCCTAACTGTCCTTTCTAGAGCCACTGTATTGATCCTTCTTTGCTGATGTCATCCTTTTCCAATTCTTCTCGGAATCATCCAGCCCTACGGTGCTGCTTCCTTCTGTCCATTCTGAGACTCTGTTCCATTTTGCTGAATTTTGCCTGTGTTTTTCTTGCTAGCTTTGTTGCCTGTATCAGTTTGTTACCTCCTCTCTCTTCAAAGATGTCTCCTCCATAGTTTTCAGCCAGATTTATGATTGCCGTCTGCTGGGGTAGGATCTCCGCATGATGTGGTGCTGCCATTTTCATTATGTCCTCATCAGTGCTTTTCAGGTACTGTCCCATACTGACAACTGTTGCTCTGTAAGCCTGGTTAATCCCTGTTAGGCCTAGTCTGTCTCCTCTGCGAAGGAAGATGTATCTTATCCATACACTGGTTTCTGTAGATGACTGTGGGTAAGGTGAGTGTCTTCCTGGCCTTAATGTCAGACTTATCCAGCTAACCTTGGGGCCAGTTTATTATGCCAAAACTGTAAGTAACCACAGGATATGCAAACTGATTTATAGCAGCGATCTTGTTCTTAAGCGTTAGTTCTGATTTTCACCTGTATGAATTCTGTGGTGGTATTTTAAATGAGTAAGTTGAGAAAAGCACTTCCCACACTGACTACATTTATAGGGCTTTTCACCTGAATGAATTCTGTGATGGGATTTTAAATAAGTTGGTAGAGAAAAGCACTTCCCACACTGACTACATTTGTAGGGCTTTTCACCTGAATGAATTCTGTGGTGGGATTTCAAACCAGTTAGTTGAGAAAAGCACTTCCCACACTGACTACATTTGTAGGGCTTTTCACCAGTATGAGTTCTGTGGTGGGATTTTAAATGAGTTTGTTGAGAAAAGCACTTCCCACACTGACTACATTTGTAGGGCTTTTCACCAGTATGAGTTCTGTGGTGAGATTTTAAATAAGTTAGATGAGAAAAGCACTTCCCACACTCACTACATTTGTAGGGCTTTTCACCAGTATGAGTTCTCTGGTGGGATTTTAAATGAGTTAGTTGAGAAAAGCACTTCCCACACTGACTACATTTGTAGGGCTTTTCACCAGTATGAGTTCTGTGGTGGGATTTTAAAGAAGTTAGATGAGAAAAGCACTTCCCACACTGACTACATTTATAGGGCTTTTTACCTGTATGAATTCTCTGGTGGCGTTTTAGCTGAGATAGGACAACAAAGCACTTCCCACAATGACTACATTTATAGGGCTTTTCACCTGTATGAATTCTGTGGTGGGATTTGAAATGAGTTAGATGAGAAAAGCACTTCTCACACTGGCTACATTTATAGGGCTTTTCACCTGTGTGAATTCTCTGGTGGCGTTTTAGTTGCGATAAGTCAGCAAAGCACTTCCTACACTGACTACACTTATAGGGCTTTTCACCTGTATGAATTCTCTGGTGGCGTTTTAGTTGATATCGGTCAGCAAAGCACTTCCCACACTGACTACATTTGTATGAGTGTTCACCTGTGTGAATTCTCTGGTGGGATTTGAAATGAGTTAGTGGAGAGAAGCACTTCCCACGCTGACTAGACTTACTGGGCTTTTCACCTGTATGAATTCTCTGGTGGCGTTTTAGTTGAGATAGTTCAGAAAAGCACTTCCCACACTGACTGCATTCGTACAAGTGCTCACCTGTATGAATAGTCTGGTGGCGCTTTAAATTATTCAGTTTACAAAAGCACTTACCACAATGACTGCATTTGAGGGGCTTTTCTCCTGTATGAAATCTCTGGTGATTATTTAAGTGCTCTTTTCTACAAAAACACTTCTCGCACTGAGTGCACGCATAAGGCTTTTCAGCTGTATGGGCTCTTAGGTGTGTTGGCATAAACGGCTTTTGACCGGTATGAATTTGGAAGTCATTACTTACTCCGGACAAAGAATTAAAAGATGCCACACCCTGGTTACACTTGCAAGTTCTATCCATTCGAATTTCATTATCATTTTCATGAGAGGCCTCCTTCTGAAGGACACTCAAATCTCTTGGAGGTTTATGTGAAGCACCTGTGAGGGGTTCAATGGTCATACTCCTCATTTCACAGGTTATAGGTTTGTTGATACTCTCTGTATTTTCCTGGATGATTCTGTTCCCTTTCTTCTCATTGTTTACAAACCGGCAAGGATTCAAATTCCCATTTTGGGTTGAGAGATCATGGATTTCTTCTTTGCAGTTTACATTTAGATGCACTGCACTTAGCCTTGGGTCAATCGGGTCTTTGTGATCAAGACCAACTCCACTCATACCAGTATTCATGAGTTCAGTTCCTATGTTCTCACTCGATTCACACTTCACATGGTCACATTTAATATGAACACATTTAATATCCTGCAGGTCACTGATTTGTTCTGATTTAAGGTATCTTCCATCATCAGTCTCTGTTTTGATTTGGTCAGGATGCAGATGGGTCACATATCCCAGCTCTGTACTGTCAAGGCTCTCCATCTTAAGATCCCCAGAGTGTGTGGAGCCCAGATCAGTTTCTGTTTTAATCAGTGATGTGTGTGTGTGGTGTACATCACTGACCCCACTGTGTGCTGTAACACACTCTGGCTCCAGTGTGTTGAGTCCTGGTGCAGCACACTCTGTCTCTGACTCTGCCATGTGGACAGACTCCAGTCCACTGAGTTCCTCTTCTTTCTGTCTGATCCTGTGCTGCTCAGTGAGCTCTGGTAGTGTTGTCTCAGTGTCCTGTCTCAGACAGACTCCTGCCTGCATCATACTGCTGCTCAAAGGTGTGCACAAGTGCAGCTCCTGGAGGGGAACAGGGGAAGGGATTTAGTCTAAATCAAACAGCTCCTCCTGCAGGACCTGACACATTCATTACACTGTGTAGTCCTCATCCTACTGACCACAGGTGGCGCTCTCTTACTCTCAGGGACTCCTCTTTCTCAAGGCGTTACAATGACATTGGCCGAAGTGGCTGACAAACAAGCAGCACTGGGTTAAACAGAAGTTAATTATGTACTTTGAATATATATTCCCTGAAATATAAATACACCCTGTCGCCTACGACAGCAAAGGGAATTTCAGCAAAAGCTCCCCAAGATGAGGAGTTCCAGGAAATTAAATTGGTTAATTTTTCGTTGTCAGTAATTGTGCTGTCTTCGGCATAACTTATCCTAGCAGCCAGCTAAACACTACCTGAACATCAAGTACTCTGAAGACTGTTTTGCCGTCCACAGGTTTATTGATGTGAAGAAGTCTGAAACTGCAACATGCATACATGAAACGAGAATAAACATTAACGTTTGAAGAAGCATACATTGCCATAATCATTTAACTCAACGGCAAGTCCGTTCATAGCGCGACCTAATACAGTAAGAGCTGCGAGCTAACAATCTGCATATTTTACTACCATTAGCAAATCTCCGCCAAAAGAACACAAATTAAGCTCAGCAGACATAGCGGGTAAAGGTAAGAAATAAACAGAAGATACATACCGACGATGCTACCTTAAGCATTTAAGAAGAAACAAAGGCAGCGAATATCTTTGGGGACGTTCATGGTACGTATAAACTTCACTTATTTACAGTCGACTTCCTGGCTACGGAAGCACGCGTAGTAAATACTGAACAAGAGAATACCAAATGGAAAAATTGCATGAGAGTTCTTAGACTAGTTCAAGACTATCAAAGATAAATTTCAGTGCTCAAATAGATTTGTAAATTTAGTAAGAGTAAATGACAAGGTATTTTTTTATTTCCTTTTTTTTTTTTTTTTAAGTAAAACTTCAACCCATTTATATTTTTAATATTTGTATCAAAACAGTAATACAAAGCCCAAAATCAATCAAGTTGTCTGTCGTGATAAGATCTAAAGGTTTTGTAAGATTTGAAAATGATCTATAAAATAGTTTGAGTTATCGGCAATGATTCCATAATATTGACAAAACAAAAAATTTATTGTTATATTGGCAAAACTATGTCATGAACTGAAAACCTATGAATGCTTGAGTGAGCACAGACTAGGCCTGTGCTGGGAGGGGACGGGGATCGATTATCATTTTAATTTATAAAGATCGATTTGTACGTTTAAAGATCGACCTTTTAATCGAGCCTATATATTTTTCCCGACACAAATTGATTCTCGTTAATTCTGAGTCATAGTGCAATCGCCAGCTGTTGATAATGTATGCGCATCAGTGGCGGGCGGTGAACAGGGAACAAGGCAGTGCTTGAAACGGGCCAGTTTTCACCGGCACGCAGTACCGCCACATCTGATTTTTACCGCTCTGCGCACCTTGACTTCTTACGGCACCCTACAGCCACCTTTTGGCACGCCTAGGCATGCATATTGTTGCTGCAAATCATGGTCTGTGTGGTAATTTATTTGTTCTTTTTCAGCAGCGTTTGACTTATTTTTATAAACACAAGACAACCATACAGTCTTCCGCTCGAGTGCATTCCAACATTATAAAACCCCATTTCCATAGTAGTTCTTATGTAGTTTATAAGAACGGCAAGTGAAATTCAAGCCAAATATATATTATTTTACAAGAGTAACGCAGAGCGTGGCATATCAACACCTGAATGTTGATCAAGGGCATATTGAGATGGCTGCTGTGGCGGCCATATTAGATATCGCACGACACTGGTTTTCGAAAGGACCCTTCCTCTAGCTACTTCCAATACGGCATTAAGAAATGGCATCAATCCGATGAGGGATTCTATAGTTATCCCACGGAAACGAAAAGTTAACGGACGGCCTTTCCTCTTTGGAGGGCGAGGGAATAATAAAGACACGTCTACCCAAAATGCAAAATTTCACCGCATCCCACGAATTTACGTGCATACAGAGCGTTCCAAAATCCTTATTTAACCAGTCGCCACTTGTTACTGAAAACAGTACGATTTCGCGGATGTTGGCTTGGCTTAATCGGGTGAACACGGCAAAACGAAAACGATTATCTCCGGACAACGACCCAAATTTATTTCTGTAAGAACAACGAATGGCTCGTCAAACAGTGCTTCTAGTGGGGTGGGTACAGTTTTTTCCACTCAGTACTGTTTTTGATGCACTTAGTTTGTACAGCCACCACCACAAGTAACCTATGAACCTGTGTGAAACACTGATGTATTGTCCATTATTCAGTTGGTTTGCATTCTACATTATTGACCTGTGTAGGCTTGCCAGTCAGTTAACATCGGACTCATAAAAATCTGTCCTGCCATGTTACACGTGTCATTCTGCCAGGTTATTTAAATGTCAACTCAGACCATAATTATATGCTTATTGGTTCACTTCCTAAAATTGGAAATGGCCTGATTTCTGTAAAAAGCATTATACACTACAAATACAATGATTCTATTGACTAAAACATTCTCATACTTTGTACCATTTTGACAACCGTTTTGAGAAAGCTGTAGTTCTGTTGTAGCTAATCTTATTTTTTTCTGCAAAATTTTGTCAATATCACCAATATAATATTTCACGTGATTGCTAGTTATTTGGTATTAAATTCATAATTTCTCATGACATTATCAAAGATCTACTTATAAATTGAGAATGTGGGAGCTTAAGTAATACTAGTTAAGATATGCAGTGGTGTCTGCTGGGTTGGGGCGGAGCGTAATGCGGTTCTACAGTAAGGTTTTGGTTTTTCGGAGCTGCTGATTCAGAGTACTGGCACCTTTTTTATTCCAATTCAAGCACTGGAACAAGGACGGCGATAAACATGTATTTAAACTGCTTATTAGTCTTGATCTGTTTTCAGTCAATTTCCCTGATAAAAGACACTTGAAATCTCCCCTCTCGGGTGTAGCTAATTGTCTTTGTTAAGACGAGAAATCAAACGCACCAGTTGAAAGCAAAAGAGCACATTTCAATCTTTTTCAATGAAACAATCATTAAACACAGGTTTGACGAATTGCTTTGGATGCGACAAAATTTAGCGCAGAAAATCCTGTGGTTTTTTTCGTGAAGAGTTGCCTTTTAAGGAATGTAAATTAAACATTTTATAGAATTTATTTCTCCCTCGCCTCAAAGTTTCATGATAAGGGAAACTAACATGTTGACCCAGAACGATGATTGAAATCGGGTCACTAATCTCATCAGTTTCGAGGGATGTTTTTCACCCCCCAGTTTTCCGTCCACCGCACACCACTGATTCGCATGTTTAAAAAAAAAAAAAAAAACAGAAAAAATAGGAAATACTGGAAGACGCGAAACTTGAGCAATAACAGTGCCGTGTAACCCACGCTCAACAAAATGGAAAGCAATCCCCCCTCCTGGTGTTATATCACACATTGCTTCCCGGTCTGTGGGAAAAACTGACATATAATGACAGTTTGGTTACTTTGAAGCCAGTAACCAGTAGCCAGTGTAACAAAGATACAGCCAGCGTAAATGCATTGTTTTTCATATTGATAAGTGACTGCATTGGATTGGTAGCAATGGTGATAGTGGCAAGTCAGTCGTGCTGGTTATCACACTGATGCTGCCATTCTGACTGGAGAGTCTGCACAATATGCAGCATAAAGTTCACTTTGACCCTACATTGTGATTATCGATTCTGAATCTTGTGAATCGGAATCAATCGATTTTTGAAATTTGAATCGATACACAGGCCTACTAAGGAACTATCCAGACGAGAACAATTTTTTTGAAAAGACCTAAATATTTTATTCTTAAGACCCTGCATCCATACAGACACGGCAGAAACGCAGCCCGAAAACTGTATTTTTTGAAAACGGGTTCCAGGGCGAGAAAATCTGAAAAAGCCACCTCAGCGTTTTTGTGTGGACAACCAAAACAAGTTTGTTTTTTTTTTTTTTTAATGATGGCGTGATAGCCCCCATTACAGCCCCCACCTCCTTTAGTCTGTACACAGAGCTCACAACTTTATACCCATGCTCGCTGCCCTCTTCTGTTTTTTGGTCCATTTCCACAGAAACTCTACAGCGCCACAAAGGCCTGGAATATTTACTACAGCTTTTTGGGTCATTAAAGGCGTCTCCATGTGGACGCAGTTATTTTTAGAAACAAAGCCATGTGGACGGCCGTTCTCTCCATATCCGTGTGGATGAGGCCTAATATGCAGACAGATGAAACCCCTCAGAGTGACACGTGCGAAAGAATGAAAAACACGAGACAAGAATTGTATTTGCCTTTAGATTTTATCAAGGTAGACAACTGGATTGATTTTGGGCTTTGTATATTAAACAATAATAAATTACCTGACTAATAATTTATATTACTAATAAATTATTATTAATAATACAAAGTCCAAAATCAATCCAGATCTCCAACTTGATACAAACTAAAAGCATATTCAGTGGGGTGCAAAAATTTGGTCACCTCTGGTTTAAATGTCTGTTACAATTAATCTCCAATAAAGCAAACCTGAACACTAAACGCTACAAGGTTAAACATGACACATATCATCACACTATACAGTTCCAAAATAAAACAAGAGTTTGCCACAAACATGGCAATATCCCCCTCCGCCTCAATTTTATGTGTCCATACGGACGGAGCCCAATACTATATCCAATAGCCCAATACTATATACTAGATAATAATCTAAAAATGTATCACTGTTCAGTTATTAACTTTGACATGACCACCGTATGCATTTGTAATGGCTGACTGCCACTTGATCACAGGGGCATACCATAAAAATAACAAACTCAGAAAGTCAACAGATTTGGTCAACAACATTTAATATGCTTTTATTATGACTTTTGCAGATCTTTTTCATTGTTCTTTCTGCAATTAGAATATGCAATGTTTAATTTTCCAATTGAAAAGTTGAAAAGTATCGACATGGCGTATTTTGACTGGCTGTCACCTCCATCACCTCCAGGAAACAACAGAATTTTGGGGGTCGTCACAGGTGTCAAACATGAAAAGAATCCAGTCAACAGTTCTTAAGATATTGGAATTTATGCTTTGTGACCTTGAAATACAGGTGAAGGTCACCAAAACAGCATGGTATCTTTCGCACACTGGGATGAACTTAGATACCAAATACGAGAAGAATCTAGTCAATAGTTAAGATATTCAAGTTTATGTGTTCGTATGGACGGACCAAAATACGCTTTGGAATTTAAGCTTTGTGACCTTGAAATGAAGGTGAAGGTCACCAAAACTGCATGGTACCTTTCCCCTACAGAGATAAACCTAGACATCAAATATGAAAAGAATCTAGTCAACGGTTCTTAAAATATCCACATTTATATGTTAGTACGGACGTACGTTTGGATGGGACGCAGCCCAATACTATATCCCAAACTTTGCGCTAATCGCGCGGCGGGGGATTAAAAACAAGGAAAAAGGCTTTATGCAAAAGTTTGGGAACCCTGTCAGTTAGTACTTTATAACTCCTCCTCGGGCAGCTCTAACAGCTTGCAAACACTTCCTGTAGCCTGCTGAGAGTCTTTCAATTCTTGTCTTTGGACTTTGTAAGTATCAAAAAACGCATTTGGCCCCTTGACTTTTGGTGTAGTCGAGCCAAACCACAGTCTGAAATACACCACATGACAAAAACCCAAAATGTAAATTAAACGTCAAATGCTACTGAAGTTTACTTCAAACAATCTGGTTGTACTCCTAAAAACATATGTACAATGTGAAACCGAAATGTTCCATCTCCTTTACAAGAAATTGAAAACCTCTCCATATTACAAATTGTCCAGAATCATCAATAAAGCCTTTTAAAATTGCTCATTTTGAAGTCTCGATATATATATATATTTTTTATTAGAAATGCACCAATTTTTTTTTTTAATCCTAAGAAATGTGGCTTTGATTGTTGCATAGTGTAACCTGCTACCAATATCTGTTTAACTTTTTTAGATTAAAAAAAAAACACTGCTTGGATTAAAAGAGACAAAGGAGACTGGAGCGCACTGATAAATTAACAGCCTTTATGGTGCAAACAGACTAATGAACTATCAAACTCTAACGAAGACACAGTAGTGTCGAAACGTTAGTCTGTTTGCACCATAAAGGCTGTTAATTTATCAGTGTGCTCCAGTCTCCTTTGTCTCTTTTGATATCTGCTGTCCTTGAGCCGTTTAGCACCTGATTCAGCAGTCTTTTGCGGCAAGATGCGCGGTGACCCCTTTTTTCACTCCTTGGATTAATTTGCATTTTCATTGTGATCAGGGATAGTTGTCCTATCAATTTTGACCTGATGGAGCTTTGGTTAGTCAATGGAACTTGGTATACATGGACATAAAGGATAAGAGATTACTTGTATTAAACTTTTTCAGCAAATTTTAACTGTCAACATTACCATTTACCAAATGGCATTTTGGGCCTGGTCAGCTAATTTCAAAGGCGTGTATCTCAAAAACTACTGCACCGTTGGCACTAGAATGACCCTAGAGTGAAGTTGGGCAACATTTTGTTCAGTGTATCGAGCGCAACTCATGATTGATATTGTGCATTCGAATGAAATTGTTGAATGAAAGCCTTAAACTAATCTGGCAAATGCAATCAGGAAAGTATGCGGCGTCTCATGGTCATTTAGACCTCAAAATGCGACAAACAAAAATGGCTTCAAAAAAAAAAAAAATTAAAAAAATAAAAATCACGACTGACTGCAGATTTAAGTCAGTAATTGAGTGAATTAAGTGTTTGATTGCTCATCCAGCCAAGTAATTGCTGGTTAAAAAGCGATGATTCGGCAGACCTAAACATTGCTCATTTAAGCATATCACTGAAAAATGCCACTGAAATGATCGCAATAAATTTGACATCTAGCCCCGAGCTGAATGATCGGCATTTCCTAATCGACAAAGTGATGTAATTTCTAAATACATTCTTTATTCTGGAAATAAACATGGCCACATTGAATTTAGAGATGCACCGATCCAATACGTGGATCTGATATCGGCTCCGATATTGACTAATTAGCTGGATCGGATATCGGGTGAATGAGGCCTATCCAGCATTCCGATCCAGTCATTTCTTTTTTATTAATATCATACCCAGCAATACAGTTACAACCATCTAGTCACTTCAATTCTATGTTTGCAACGCCGGTTACGTCATCACGCAGAGCACGCACAGCAGCTAGTGATGAGCAAACACAGAGCAACATGGAGCGAGCGCCGGAGCGAGCCAAGTCTGCTATTTGGTAACATTTCAAAGTTGATACGCCAACAAGTCCGACTGCAACATGCAATATCTGCAATGTGACAGTTGCAAGGGGTGGTGATAAAGTTGGTAAATTCAATACCTGAAACTTAAAGAAGCACCTCCAAAAGCACCATGCTAAAAAGCACGAGTTAAGCCGGTGTTCAGTGCTGAAATGCCTCGTTGCATTATGAGACGTCTGGGCAAACGAGGCTTTTTGGCACGTGAAGCTTTTGGGCATGGGACATTGGGCGTGCCGATATACCTCGAGGTTTTCCAGCACGAGGTGTTTCGGCACTGAACACCTGGGCAAACGAGGCTTTTTGGCACGTGAAGCTTTTGGGCATGGGACATTGGGCGTGCCGATATACCTCGAGGTTTTACAGCACAAGTTTTTTCGGAAACGAACACCGGCTGCGTGAAAGCAACCAACATAACAGAGAAGGTTAAGGAGTTTGTTGTTTTGGATTCGCAGGGCCTCTCTGTCGTTGATGACGAAGCAGGTTAGGTGAGCAAAAAATGCTTAAATTTTATTTATGCTAGTTACCTGTTTTGATGTTCTAAATGTTTTGGAAGTGTTAGGCTACTTCTGTTTATTTTGTAATTTTGAACAAGTTAATTAAACCACTTCTGTTTGTTGGGTTCAGCTACTATATTTTATATTAGATTTTGAATATCTGCGCTAAATGTTTAGATGGAAGTGTTGCTTCTGTTTATTTTGTGTTTTTGAACAAGTTATTTAAGCCACTTATTAGCTGCTATATTTTATATTAGATTAGATTTTGAATTTCTGTTTGCACAAAATGCTTACATGTTACTTCTGTTTATTTTGTATTTTTGAACATGTTAATTAAGCCATTGTTTGTTGGGTTTCAGGCAGCGGCTATATTTTATATTACATTTTTAAATATTTGTTTGCAGTGAACTTTACATGGAAGTGTTATTTATTTCTTTTTGCTGCTAATGTACACTTTGTTATTTGTTAATAAATGATATAAAGTACATTTATATCTGTGTTAATTTGTTACCTTTTTTTAACAAGGCTAAATGTTTGTCAAGTCTGATGCCCTCGCTCATACGGCAAGGTATACGGTTCATTCATTCAACAGTAGTATCGGATCGGTATCGGATATCGGCCGATATGCTCAGCCCAGGTATCGGTATCGGATTGGATGGGGAAAAAACTGGATCGGTGCATCTCTAATTGAATTGTCTGAATCTGTCACATGATTTCACTTAGAAGCGGTTATCACCATCAGGTTTCCAGATTTCCAGTCTAGTTTCAGTTTAAAATACACTGCCTATAGCCAAAAAAGTCACACTAATATTCTGTCTTATTTAATTTAAACAATTTAAACGATAATGAAAAACGCATGCGCCGTTTCCAATCTCTGAGTTAACAGAAGCACGATTAGTCAGAATCGCTTTCCATGTTACTTGCGATGACCGTCCACCTTTACGCAAGTGAAACTGATAAATCCTTGTCCACTGAAGTATCTCATTAATAAGTGTTCTAGAAGGTGCGGGATAGGGTGATGCAGGATAGCTCCCCTAGCACACCATCCAAATCAGATTCATGGCAGCACACAGACTCCACACTTGTCGGCATTACAGAGCAGTGACCGCATGTACACCGTGAGGTGTTGCAGACCCACTCCTCACTGCCATCTCCGTCCGGAGCCGCTGCAGCTCCCTCATCCTCTGTAAAAATGGGTCACTGGCTCAAATGCGTAAGCCATTCGGTTAGATGACAAAAAAAATAACCCTTTCTGCCTGGTCCCCTGAAATTTTTCCTCCTTAAACAACTCGTGAAAACTCTATACTCAAACCAACCGAACCACCAACAAACCACTCCGATGGCGTAGGCAGTGACGTAAAATAATGATGGCGGGAGAGTACGCCCCAAAACATATCATAAATGCATTTAAAAAGTTGATTTTTTTTTGAACTGCTGATTTTTAAAAATTTCGGTAGTATGTTTTAAATATATACACATATCCTATGTTAGTGTCTATTCTGTTGTTTCACGTCCTCTTTAAGGGGGCACCACTGTAGTACTTCATGGTGTTAAAAACAGGTTTCACCAGGAATGCCACCTGCAGCCTAAGGTTACTCATGTGACGAACATAGACTGGATAAAAAGCTGGACGTGGCAACTGTGACATCACCCATTGGTTTCAGCATACCATTAAGGAAGCCTTGATTTTGGCAATTTGAACAACACCATTTTGTCATTTTGAAACCAGATGTGATTTCTATTGGACGAGGGTGTGAACTGAAGATCCGGTGAGTAGCGAAGGGTGGATCTACGGGTGGATCTGACCGTATCTGATGAGGACCAGAGGATAGTCACGACCCTAAGGCATATTCTGGCTTTATCCTTTATTCTCGTCTATTTAGGACCATAATATACGGACATGAACATCACGATTTATGGAAGAAGACTTGAAACCTGCAACAATTACCATAAAATGATGTGGAAAATCATTTTTGAAGTAATTAAAATCAGACGGGAAAGTAGGGTCATTTTCTTGGACTTCTATAGCATTGAACTTCTTTCTGCAACCACAATGTTGCCATCTGCTGGCTATTAAATAGCATGCAAATTTTAGAGATTTCCGCATAGGCCCCACTTTTCAGACCCGGGTGCTGCGTCCACCTTTTTATATGTCCATGGTGATGAATTGCAGAACCTAGACCCCACCACCTAAAGTAACCCCATATCATAACACTGCCCCCATAGGCTTGTTTGGTTGGCACGAGGCATGATGGGCGCATCACTTCATTCACCTCTCTTCTTACCCTGATGTGCCCATCACTCTGGAACAGGGGAAATCTGGACTCATCATACCACCTGATCTATTTTTTTTTTAAATCTTAATGTCACCATGCAAATTGAACCTCCCCCCCCCCGATTAGCCTCACTGATAAGCTATTCTCCTAAAGTTACACAGCTGTTTAATCCCGATCCCTTGAGTTCTCTTCATATTTCCACGTGAATATTTTCATATTTTCACTATTAAACACAGCCGCGATGCTGCCGATAGTCTGTCAATTTTTCACAATTTGATTTCACCAAAATGTTAAGAGATTCCAGATAACAACCAGACTTTTCTTTTCAACCACGTTTCTTCCTCGAGGATGATGGTTAAGCACGGTCTTTCCGAGTTTAAATAATGTGTTGGACAGTTCTTATCCCGTTTTAATAGTTTCAGCAACTTTCTTATTTGTTTTAGGTGCTTGATGCAGGTCGATAATCTGACCCTACTGAAACAGAGTGAAATCTTTTCCACGACCCTCCAACTTGGTTATTTTAAAAATTATGAGCCAAGTCACGGCAACGGTTAAATAACGTATTGCCAGCTGAACCATATAATCACTGCTGTAATAATTCAATGGAAGGCTCCAACCCACTTTGTCGAAATTTATGGGGGTATTTGTTCAAATAGACTGAAATCTAGGCGCAAGTTCTTCCATGTGAAGAGCAGCAGGGATGATTTCACTACAGAAACCATTAACAAGTACCAGACAGGTGGAGTGGAAAGGAGTCTAGTGGATGCCACATCGCTGTGTGGAGGCATCGGAGTAGACATTTCATAAAATTTATTTGCGATTTATTTCTTTGTCTTAGAATAAGTAAAGTTTAATCGTGTGGAGTTGAAGCACTCGATGGTCATTGTGACACATGAACAGAGGATTACAATCCTGAAGATGACTAGTTTAAATGGTGTTAAAATGAGTGCACATATTCCAGGAGCTGCATCAAAACTTAAAGGGGTTATCAGAGGGATTCCAACTGATGTGACGATGGAAGAGATTATGCAAAATCTAAAAGGGGGACAAATACTAGAGGCAAAACGGTTAACAAAAGGTGAAAAGAAAATCGAGAGTATGTCGGTACTTTTGTTCTTTAAAGACGAGATACCCCAGAGAGTTCGGCTGGGTTTCCCAAGTTTCAATGTAAGGGAATATATTCCGCCTCCATTGCGCTGTTTTAAATGTCAAAGGTACGGTCATGTGGCAGCGCAGTGTAAAGGAAAAATTAGATGTGCTAGATGTAGCGGGGAACATGAGTATGGCAAATGTGGTGAAAACTTCAAAATTCAATGCTGCAATTGTGGGGAACAGCACAGCGCTGCATATGGAGGATGTGAGGTACAGAAACAAGCAAGGGAAGCCCAGAAGTACAAGGTAATGCATCAAGTGTCATGTTCAGAAGCTCTTAAAAAAGTTTCAGATCAAGGTAATAAAGGATACTGCGCAACAGGTATAGAATATGTAAGAACGGACAGCACAGCAAAGAATAATGCATGGAAAAAGAACCAATATAACCAATTTGACCCATGATAAGTCTGCAAAGGATCAGCAATGCGCAGCTAGGCCCATTGTGATATCATCTACTCAAAATGAAGTTCTAGACAAGGTAACTATGGAAACAATGCTAGTTAATAAGACTGACTTTATTGCTTTCATGTGTGCAGTAGTGAATGTTACGATGTACTATAAAAAAAGAAGCGATAGGATTAAATCTGTAGTTGAAGTGGCAAATGAGTTTTCGGGGATTTCATCCAAAGCAGATGAAATACATGAAATGTTGAACTTAAGCTATGCCGATGGACAGCCTCAGATTTATACTTAGTATTATGGTGTTTCATAAATTACAATGGAACGCAAGACGGTTATTTGCGAATGGTCAAGAATTTTAAAAAAAAATGTCAGTGAACTCCATGTTAAACCAGACATTATATGTGTACAGGAGACTGGGTTAAAACCACAATTAGATTTTTTCTAGGAGGATATAGCGTAGTACGATGCGATAGGAAGGACAACAATGGAGGAGGATGTGCTACATTTAAAGAAGAGGGAATAGCTTACAAATCTGTTTTTGTACCTGATATGCATGAATGTGTCATAATAGAAATATATAATGATAAAAGTGAAGCAATTTTGCTGTAAATAATTTTTATAACCTGGGTAAAACACTATCGGACAACCTCTTTCACTCAGTGTATATGAAACGTTATAGCACTTAAGAAATATGGTGCGGCGATTTTAATAGCTTATGGGGTAGCATGCAGACAGATCATAGTGGAGTGGTGGTAGAATAGATGATAAATGATAGAGTGTTGGTTTGCTTATAATGGCAAAGGTACAGAAATTAATGTCTTTAAAAACACTACTTCATATTTAGACCTCACTATGGTAGACAGGAGAATTGCCGATAAATGTGAATGGAAAATAAACTTGAATACCACGATAGTGACCATTTTCCCATTTTATGTGGCATAGCAGTGGGAATATATTCACAAGAAATATGTTCTCACCAATAGTGGTATTTTCAGAGAGCAAACTGGGAAAGGTATAAGGAATATTGTAATGAGACAAACAATGCAATACCAATTAATTGAGACAACTCAATGGCCCTAATTGCAGATTCATTACACTCTCATATCTATAATGCTGCCAGCCGGGCCGTACCGGTGAGCAAGAGGAAACAAAAAAATCGTTCAATGGTGGAATGAAAAATGTAGCGATGTCATTAAAGAGCGGAATTACGCTTTTAAAGTACTATGCAGAACTCTAACAATGGAAAACTTAATTATCAAAGGAAACGAAGGAAAACCATCGAAGAAGTTAAAAAAGATACCTGGAGACAATACTGTTCAACCATAGGGAGGGAAACCAAACTGTGAAATCTGGAATATGAGAAGGAAAATGAGTGGTAAGAATACAATAATCCATATGCCAGTGCTAACTGAGGGAAAAAGAAAAAGCAGTTATGGCTATTGAGAAAGCAAATCTGTTGGGAAAGGTACTTGCTGAAGTGCACCAGGGAAATCATCTTGATGGTATGTTTATACAAAGAAGAGAATAAATATTAAATATGAATGAGAACATTCTAGAAAGAAAAGAAATTACAGATTCAATTTTAGGTGTTGAATTTAATATGGCTGAATTTCATAAAGCTCTTACAAAAACAAGAAACACATTGCCAGGGGCAGACCAATTGTGCGATGTCATGTTTAAAAACATGCCAAGAGAAACTTTAAATATGATTTTGCCATTATTTAACAGAATATGGAATGAAGGAAAATTGCCAATTGAATGGAAAAGGGCAATAATTCTCTCTTTTGCCAAGCCAGGTAAAGATCCAACTTGTCCAGGAAATTATCGACCGATTGCACTGACTTCGCATTTCGGCAAACTAATGGAAAAAATTTTTGATAATAGACTTCCATACTTTCTAGAATCTAAAAATTTATTGAATGGAGCCCAAACAGGTTTTCAAAAAGGAAAGTCAACGAACGATGCTCTAGTTAAAATGGCAGTGAAATTGAGAAAACGGTCATCATGAAGGAAATGATGGTTGTAGTCTTTCTTGATATAGAGAAGGCATATGATACCATGTGGAGAGAGGGACTACTTATTAAATTAACTAGGCTTATGCCGGAGGCAACGGCTTGGGGTATATCCCTGAACACCCCAATCCTCCAATACCCCGATCCTTTAATAGACCTTGAATAGACTTTCATTTGAACTTAATTTCAGGTCAATCGGACAAACGGTTCTTTAGATATGGCCAAAATGGTAATTTTCCATCACAAAGCGCCACCTGGTGGCAAAATATTGAACCATACAGGTATGATGTCATCATGTGACACGTTGTGAGGTCATGACCTTGCAGTTGCACATAGTTTCATGTCAACTGGACAAATGGTTCCAAAGATATGGCAAAAATGTTAAATTTTATGTGACAAAGCTCCACCTTGTGTCAAAATTTTGAACCAAACAGGTATAATGTCATCGTATATGACAGGTATAATGACCTGACACATCGTCAGGTCACGAGCTTTCATTGGCACTTTATTTGAGGTCAATCGGACAAATATTCCTAGAGATATCATAAAACAATGATTTTTCAGTTTTGGGCCCCTGGTGGCCAATCTGTAAATTGTAAATTGTCCAAAATCGAACCAGTTCTACTTCTTTATGATACTTACTTATATGCAAAACATGAAATTTCTAATTGAAATATTACTGAGTTATCGCCTTAACACGTATCCCGGAAACACCATTCGGCGTTCGGGGATATAAATAGACTTGGAATTGGTGGAAATATACAATTGGATTTTGGATTTCTTATTTCAAAGAACATTCAAGATAACGTGGAAAATGGAATTCCGCAAGGTAGCATGGTAAGCCCAATACTATTGAACTTGATCAATGACATCTTTGCTAAACTTAATGGGACCACAGGCAGGTTGCTTTATGCGGACGATGGAGTTATTTGGAAAAGAGGTCAGAATTTTCAGCATATAATGGCTAATATGCAACAAGCAATTAAAACTTTGGAGGAATGGTCGCTTGATTGGGGTCTTAAATTTTCAGTAAGTCTAAATGCATTTTCTTCTCCAAAAGGAAAGTAAATTGTTCAAGGAAACTACTTTTATATTGTTATGTATGATAATTTTTTGTACAGCATTATATTCCATTTGTAAATGAAGATTTGTTACATGCAGTTTTGCTGCCTTGCTGGTCAGCTATATTTATTTTGTTCATTGGCACCCTCTGGTGGCATGTATTTGTAAAATCATTAAGAAAAGACTAGTAATTTCTAGAAGCTTCTGGCACTTTCCTGCTTGGAGGGGGCGTGATTTCCCGAGAATCCTGTGGATCTTTCTGGAAGGTTGCTAGACTATATAAAGGCTGTGATTTTAAGCACAAGAGGGCAGACAGCAGAAGAGAGCAGACCAGAGTTTTGTTATGGCAACAGTCAAATAGTGGCATTGAAGTGTTATTAGGAATTAAATAGTGGATATAAAATTTTTTGTACAACCTTTTTTTTAAGAATAAATTTGTTTTAGTTGTACTTGCCAGTTTTCTTTGTGATTTTTCCAAGTCATAACAATATGGACAACCCCTTGAAATGGTTAATAAGTTCAAATACCTTGGTATTTGGTTTGATACAAAGCTTTCCTGGGAAAGCCATATGGAACATACTGAAACCAAAAGTTTAAAAAAAGTGTTGAATTTGATGAGAATGATAAGGGGACAAGAACGGGGAGCCAATAGACAGTCATTGGTGGATGTTTATAAAGCTTTAGTCAGATCTTCTTTTGACTATGGCTGTTTTTAATACGGTTCAGGATGCAAATCTTCTTTGGTAAAACTAGACAGAATTCAATATAAAGCAATTAGACTGGCGATCGGAGCAGTTAAAACCACACCAACAAGTGCATTATTGATGGAGGCTGGGGAAACGACGCAGCATCTCAGAGGAACGAAAGGGCGATTCCACAGTATTGGCGACATGGCTTTTAAAAAATCTACTTCTTAATATCCTTCAAATAAATATGGCATGCCATAGCCAAATACCCTAAGTTTCATACTACAACAATTGTATTGTTGTCAATTGATTAATTAGCCATGTTAATTGCACTTTTAATTAGCCAAGCCACTGTTCTGCGTTGCGGACAGGACAACACGTTTCCTTAATTAAATCCTTTATTTTCGACCACTGAATAATGAAACTAGCTGGACATTATTGTAGTACTAGATTACATCATATTACCATGCAGAATTTTTTTTAATGCATGTCACTCTTGAGAAAATGCATGTCACACATGTCAGTTGTCCTGTCCACAACGTTTGAGAGGGAAAAGTTTTAATTATATCCTAATGGTAAAATCTATATCACTAAAATTCATTTTTCTCTTACTATGGCCATGTGGTGACATAACTAATCTACTTTGAGAAAAATCACATTAGCCTTAAGTATATGAACAATAGGTTAAATTATGTTGCGGACAGGACAAAACGTTGCGGACAGGACATGTCACTGTATTAACTGCCAACAGAAACGCCTGTAAATCACTTTTAGTTTCTCAACTGGAGCAATTGATCAGGAAGTTGGCTGGTCAGCTAATCTAATTAATCAATTCTGCAATTGGGTAGATTATAGAGACAGGATAATTGCTGCTAAATAAACAATAGGGAGGAAATCACCCAACTGAAATGTGATTAGATCTAATTGATGTACCTGCCTTTTCCTGATTAGCTTAGACTCCAAGTCTCAAATGCCAAATATTAATCAGAATAGGCATCCTATATAAATACATACGAAGAGTAAACAAATTCAGTTTTGAGAAAGATTCGTTATTTTATATGTAATTCGACTAAAATCTACTACTGGGTTACTGTAGTTGAGATACTTTAGGTTTATGTATATGTATTGTCACAAATGTGGAAGCTACAACATTTTTCTCTCATCATTTGAAAATGTATGCGTGTTATGTGATTGGCGGTTATTATAGAGAATGTATTATTTTGAAAATTAATTGTTCTTGTAAATAATTAATATATAATAATCACATAATATAACGGTAATAAATGTAATCTATGTATATAACTCTTTGTTAATCATTTTGGTAATGGTTGGTTATGGTTTTGGTTTGGTTATGGTAATGAAGTGCAATTTATTGCGGACAATTTAGGGCTGGCTCTCGCTTAAAACCAATTTTTCCCAAATTGCCAATTTTTTCTTTATAAAAGCACAAGTTTAATGTTTCTATACATTGATATTCTACTTAAATTGAAAAGATATGAACAGTCTGAGCATAATTTTAAATTTGGCATATTCTGTTTGTGCCAGAGCCAGCCTGGACAAATGTGTCCTGTCCGCAACAAAATCCTTCTCCTGTCCACAACGCGATATATTCATCAATAAATTCTTTCTAAAAAAATATTTTCTCAAAATGTTACTTTGATAGATAATAAGTTACTTTATGTTATCGATATAATGAAAAGAAGTAAGATAACTTGGCTAAATGAAATTTCATTTTTTCTAATGGTTGTTAAAACCCGTATCGCAAAGTGTCCTGTCCGCAACGCAACTAATTAGGGCTAATTGAATCAATGATGACAACAGTAGAAAGTTCAAATTTCCACCCAAGCAAAGTATTATGGTCCATTATGTTTTGAATTAAGTGTTATAGTTCTACATCAAATAGTTAATTAGTTATAGCTAATTAAATTCTCATAATGTCCTGTCCGCAACAAAAAGTTTACTGTGGAATCGCCCGAAACCGTCATCAGCATATTGGTACAGATTACAGGCGAATGAAAAGGTAGACCAAATTGCTTAAGACGCATTAAGAGAAGACATTAAAATTATTGTACCTATGGGTAAAGGTGAAATAAAATCGAAAATTAGGACCGAGATTCTCTGCAGGTGACAGCAGAAATGAGATGATGAAAATAAAGCAAAACATTACACAAAATACAACAAAATGTGGGAGGGAAAAGATATTAAGGAGCTGATAGGAGGGAAGAGATTTTATACTCAAGACTAAGATCAGGTCATACCCAATTAAATGCAACCCTGCGCATCCTAGGAAGAAGCGATTGCTTTTGCTCAATGTGTTGCATTTTAGATGATGTACAAAACCCAAAACCAGTGAAGTTGGCACGTTGTGTAAATTGTAAATAAAAACAGAATACAATGATTTGCAAATCCTTTTCAACCTATATTCAATTGAATATAATGTTCGAACAGGTAAATTTTGTAATTTTTTGCAAATATTAGCTCATTTGGAATGTGATGCCTTCAACATGTTTCAAAAAAGCTGGCACAAGTGGCAAAAAAGACTCAGAGAGTTGACGAATGCTCATCAAACACTTATTTGAATTATCCCACAGGTGAACGGGCTAATTGGGAACAGGTGGGTGCCATGATAGGGTATAAAAGCAGCTTCCCTGAAATGCTCAGTCATTCACAAACAAGGATGGGGCGAGGGTCACCACTTAGTGAACAAATGCGTGAGCTGATTGTCGAACAGTTAGAAAACAACATTCCTCAACAAGCTATTGCAAGAAATTTAGGGATTTCATCATCTACGGTCCGTAATATCGTCAAAAGCTTCAGAGAATCTGGAGAAATCAATGCAAGTAAGCGGCAAGGCCGAAAACCAACATTGAATGCCCGTGACCTTCGATCCCTCAGGCGGTACTGCATCAAAACCGACATCAGTGTGTAAAGGACATCACCACATGGGCTCAGGAACACTTCAGAAAACCACTGTCAGTAACTACAGTTTGTCCCTACATCTGCAAGTGCAAGTTAAAACTCCACAATGCAAAGCGAAAGCCATTTATCAGCAGCACCCAGAAACACCGCCGGCTTCGCTGGGCCCAAGCTCATCTAAGATGGACTGACGCAAAGTGGAAAAGAGTTCTGTGGTCTGACGAGTCCACATTTCGAATTGTTTTTGGAAACTGTGGACGTCGTGTTCTCCGGACCAAAGAGGAAAAGAACCATCCGGACTGTTATAGGCGCAAAGTTCAAAAGCCAGCATCTGTGATGGTATGGGGGTGTATAAGTGCCCAAGGCATGGGCAACTTACACATACAGTGGGGAAAATAGGTATTTGACCCCTCGCTGATTTTGCAGGTTTGCCCACTTAGAAAGAATGCAACGATCTACAATTTTAATCGTATATACATTCTAACAGTGAGAGACAGAATCACAAAGAAAATTCCCGAAAATCACATCATATGAATTTATAAAAACTGATAACCATCTGATGAGGAAAAATAAGTATTTGACCCCCTAGACAAACAGCATGTTAATATTTTGTAGAAAAGCCATTATTGGCCAGCACAGATGTCAAACAATTTTTATAGTTGTTGACAAGGTTTGTGCACATTTTGGCAGGGATGTTGGCCCACTCCTCCCTGCAGACAGCCTCCAAATCATTCAGGTCCCAAGGCTGTCGCCTTACAACCCAAATTTTAAGCTCCCTCTAAAGATTTTCAATTGGATTCAGGTCTGGAGACTGGCTAAGCCACTCCAGACCCCTGATGTACTTCTTCTTCAGCCACTCTTTTGTTGCTTTGGCGGTGTGCTTAGGGTAGTTGTCGTGCTGAAACACCCATCCTTGACCCATGTCCAGCTCTCTCACTGAGGGAAGGAGCTGTTGGTCCAGAATTCCACGGTATATGGCCCCTCCATCCTCCCCTCAATGCAATGGAGTTGTGCCGTCCCCTTGGCTGAAAAGCACCACTGTGCTTGACGGTGGGGATGGTGTTCTTTGGGTTGTACTCAGTGTTCTTTGCCCTCCAAACACCGCGAGTTGAGTTGAGCCCAAAAAGTTCTATTTTGGTCTCACCTGACCACGTCACCTTCTTCCAGGCCTCTTCTGAGTCATCCAGGTGGTCAAGGGCGAACTTCAGGCGGGCCTGTACATGTGCCTTCTTGAGCAGGGGGACCTTGCATGCGCTGCAGGATTTCAATCCATGACCGTGTGTTAACAACTGTTTCTTTTGTAACTGTGGTCCCAGCTGCCTTCAGTTCATTAACCAGTTCCCCCCTCGTGAATCCTCACCGTTCGCATGATCAGGGACATCTCACGAGGCGAGAACTTGCATGGAGGCCCAGACTGAGGGAGTTTGGCGGCAGTGTGGTACTTCTTCCATTTCCTGATAACTGCACTGACAGTTGATCTTTTCTCTCAAAGTTGCTTTCCCATTCTCTTGTAGCCCTTACCAGCCTTGTGTAGGTCAACAATCTTGTCCCTGATGTCCTTAGACAGCTCCTTGGTCTTGCCCATGGTGGAGATGTTGGAATCTGGTTGTTTGGCAGTGGGAAGGTGTCTTTTATACAGGTAATGAGGTGAGGCAGGCGTATTTGATGTAAATAATTAGTTGGGATTGGGGGTGCATCTTAAAGAAAGACTAACTGGCTTGTGGGACCCAGAATACTTGCTGTTTGGTAGGGGGTCAAATACTTATTTTTCCTCATCAGATGGTTATCAATTTTTATAAATTCATATGATGCGATTTTCAGGAATTTTCTTTGTGATTCTCTCTCTCACTGTTAGAATGTATACAGGATTAAAATAATAGATCGTTGCATTCTTTCTATGTGGGCAAACCTGCAAAATCAGCGAGGGGTCAAATACTTATTTTCCCCACTGTATGTGAAGGCACCATTAATGCTGAAAGGTACATACAGGTTTTGGAGCAACATATGTTGCCATCCAAGCAACATCTTTTTCATGTACGCCCCTGCTTATTTCAGCAAGACAATGCCAAGCCACATTCTGCACGTGTTACAACAGCATGGCTCCGTAGCAAAAGAGTGCGGGTACAAGACTGGCCTGCCTGTAGTCCAGACCTGTCTCCCATTGAAAATGTGTGGCGCATTATGAAGCGTAAAATACGACAACGGAGACCCCGGACTGTTGAACAACTTAAGCTGTACATCAAGCAAGACTGGGAAAGAGTTCCACCTGAAAAGCTTCAAAAATTGGTCTCCTCAGTTCCCAAACATTTACGGAGTGTCGTTAAAAGGAAAGGTGATGTAACACAGTGGTAAAAAGGCCCCTGTGCCAACTTTTTTGCAATGTGTTGCTGCCCTTGAATTCTAAGTTAATGATTATTTGCAAAAAAAAATAAAGTTTCAAAGTTTGAACATTAAACATCTTGTCTTTGCAGTGTATTCAATTGAATATAAGTTGAAAAGGATTTGCAAATCATTGTATCTACGATTTACATAACGTGCCAACTTCACTGGTTTTGGGTTTTGTAGAACATGTTTTAATATCGTGTCAGAAATATAGATCACAAAGGCAGGTGTTCCAAGAAATGGTTACAAAGTATGGAAAATTTGACAGTATCAAAGAAACTTTAGGTGAACAAGGGATGAAAAGTGAAGTTGCTAGGTTTTTTATTTCGTTTTTGAAGGAATCAGGGCTTCAAAACAGGATATAAGAACATAAATTTTAGATAAGGGTATGTTTATGTATAGGCCTATGTGCTATTCTGCCAATGGTCTCTGATAAGCACACTCCCACACAGTAAGTGGCGTTATACAACAAAAACTAGTTGTAAAAAGGCATTATTGTAAGGAGAAGAACCCACTTCGTATAAACCCGTATAGACTCATTTACAGCCGACGTCATCAAAAACATGCGTGCACATCTTGGCAACAGAAGTAGCGGTCTCCCCTATTCAGTCTGACGAGATACAGCACCCTCCATAATTATTGGCATCCCTGGTTAAGATGCATGAAAAGCATTAAAATAAATTCAATTTTTATGGCAGAAGCATACTCTCACACTGTAGAAAAATGTAACCTTCAACTCAAGGGAATTTTAAGGGAAAAAAAATCCCTGTCTAAGAAATAATTATTTTTCATAAAATCACCTGTTCCACAATTATTGATTAATCCACAATTAATTCCTAAGAAATAAATGTAATTTCTGTCATTTCTGCAGTGATTTACAAAGTTTATCTGAGTATCTAGGAACATTTAATTAGTATTTCCTCACTTCCTGTTTCCCTGGGGTATAAGTATGTCGTGACACAGAGGCTATTTCTCTTATCCACTCTTCAACATGGGAAAGAAAAAGGAACACACCATTCAAGTAAGGCAGATGTGTGTTGACCTTCACAAGTCAGGCAATGGCTACAAGAAAATAGCCACTCGCCTGCCCATATCTACTCTCAGAGGAATCATTAAGAGGTTTAAAACAACTGGAACAGTAGTAAACAAGCCTGGATGAGGATGCAAGGTTATTTTGCCACCACGCAGTGAGAAGGATGGTAAGAGAAATAAAAAGTTCTCCAAAGCTCACAGTTAAAGAATTGCAACAAATGGTAGCATCTAGGGGTCACAAAGTCCCCAAAACAACCATCAGGCGGCATCTACATGCCAACAAGCTGTTTGGGAGGCATGCACGGGAAAAACCTTTTCTCGCTCACAATCATAAAAGCAAACGTCTGGAGTTCGCTAAGCAGTACTGGGACTTCAACTGGGACCGTGTGCTTCGGTCAGATGAGACCAAGATAGAGCTTTCTGGCAACGAACACTCTAAGTGGGTCTGGCGGAACACAAAAGATGAGTATGCAGAAAAGCACCTCATGCCCACTGTGAAGTATGGGGGAGGATCGGTGATGCTGTGGGCCTGTTTCTCTTCCAGAGGCCCTGGGAACCTTGTTAGGGTGCATGGCATCATGAACGCTTTGAAATACCAGGACATTTTAAATCAAAATCTGGTGGCCTCTGCCCAAAAGCTGAAGATGGGTCATCACTGGATCACTGGATCTTTCAGCAAGATAATGACCCCAAACATGTGGCCAAATCTACACAGAAATGGTTCACCAGACACAGAATCAAGCTCCTCCCATGGCTCTCTCAGTCCCCAGACCTTAACCCCATTGAAAACCTGTGGAGAGAGCTGAAGAGGAGAGTGCAGAGGAGAGGACCCAGGTCGCTGGATGATTTAGAGAGATTGTGCAAAGAGGAATGGTGGAAGATCCCTCTTTCTGTATTCTCCCATCTTGTGAAACATTATAGGAGAAGATAAGGAGCTGTTTTGTTGACAAAAGGGGGTTGTACAAAGTACTAACATCAGGGGTGCTAATAATTGCGGCACACAAGATTTCATGTAAAAGAATTATTTCTTAATGTGGGATTTTTTCCCCCACTGAATAAATGCACTTGAATCAAAGGGTGGATTTTCCTCTTTTCCATTGCGGTCCTATATTATTTAGAAAAAAACTGAACTTATTTGAAGCTCAAGAACACATCTTATCCATGGATGCCAATAATTATGGAGGGCGCTGTATAGACAGGCATAATTTTCCTCCTAAATTTAGCTGTCTAGTATATTAAGATTATGATTCACTTTACTTCACCCAGCTGCAAATTAGTTATCTAGCTAACTCAGCAGGGTTACATTCTTACCAGTGTACCTTGAGTTAGGTTCTGTCTAACTGTAGATCGCTTGATAACTTAAATTCGCAAAAAATAACAAAAATTTCCTCTCAAAACTGCGACTTGGTTGAAAAGCAGGAATATCGGTTTCGACAACTGCATGTGAGGTTTCCGCTACGTGTGTGCCACCAACCATGACAAGGCGAAATCGTTAAATAGCTAACCTAGAAGACTATTTTAGGTTCGCAATTGAGTTGAAGCTCAAGAAATTGAGCAGTGACGAAAAGTAAAAATCTGACTTGCGTCACACGCTGCCAGAGGGCTTTGCTCCATTGAAATTAATGTAACCCATTTTTTGACGCGCGTCTCACGGTTACAGGCATTAAATGGGAGAGAATAATGGTAAACCGAAGCAGATTTCATGTTTGCATGATAACTACGCAGTCAAACCAACAATACAAAATACTTAGCCTGCCATACAGGTACGATTAGTTGTCAGGACGTAGTTTTCTGTTTATTTTTTTATTATAACCCATACACGGCGGTTTTATGCCCTTGTGTTTGACTAGGAGGGACCTCTGATTTCGAGACACAAAACTCCAAGTCTGTCGTGGTATTTAACATTCTGCTTATGTCCGCAGATATCGCAGTCATAAGCATCCAGTGACTTGTATTCTCGTAATTCTTCCCGAGTGAACACGGCAGGTTTCTCGATCAAATGGGTATAAATATCAGGCCACATAATACTGGGCCACTAACTAACGGCATCTACCCACTCACTGATACCATACAGATCTGGAAATTGGTTACCATTTGTCAAAGTAAATTTGTTTAGGTCGAATTCGTGATCTTTGATCGCCAATGCCCTCGCATAGCTTGACAAGCTATTACGGTTCGTCATACTTCTTTGCCAAGCTGCGCGCGCCGTTTTGTTTGCAAACAGTAAGGGTCTATAATCCAGGTGGTGACATTTTTGGGCAGGCAGTGCATAACGTGCTCAAATCAGGGGACCTGCATTGCAGACAACTAATGTTATGGCATAACAGCTTTCACCATTATTCTGGTGCAGTGGAAGTCAGTCATTTCACAGTTAACATCACAGCTGTAAGGTAACTGGCTTTCCTCTCATGGCAGCTTAGAACAAGGCATGATCGAAACTGAAATAAAGCGACTTTGCCCAATTATTTATAACTAACCCCTGGTAAAAATAGTTTATTCACATCCGAAACCCACTCAGTTCTAGCAGAGTGGACATTGAAACGAAGTGAATGGATCTGCGTTAGCTAGCCAGTTCACAACCCTGTCCATTAAGCATCTTAACGAGCAGTGTTGTTTTCTCTGAGTAAGTAACACGACTATAGTCGAGTAATACACTTTAAATTTGACCGTTAACCATCTATGAATGGGGGCGACCGCAAACCGAAACCGAGCATTACTGGACTGGATCATGTTAGATTTATGATTTTGCGTCTTTCATTTTACACATGGATCCAAGGTGGGTCGGGTTATTGTGCTGCGTCTAAAATCCACGCTTATGTCTTAGTCTCTCCCGCAGAGAAAGCGCCTTGACCTAATAAAACGTTTAACGGGAAATTCTTGTTGATGGCTGCAGCGACCTCACTTACCTCCAGCCAGCATATTGAGAGACAAGAAGCCAGTGACCTCGCTATGAAACAGACGAACAATAGAAATGTTACGCTCGACTCCGCCTGCTCGACACTTCTTTCTTCTTTCTTCTTTTGTTTATTGACGGGTTGCACTTCACAGGGTGCATACCGCCACCGACTGTACCGGAGTATTCAAACAAATCAAGATTATTGTATTGGCTTGAGTAATAATACATAAAAAAAAAAAAACAGAAATCAAACCTCAATCCGCGATTTCCAATCTAGAATAACTAAACACAATTATTATTTTGGAATCTGGCTTCCACTCCCGCCAAATCCTTTTTCTAGCATCTCTTTAATGTCTTCTCCCTTCACATCAGTTACCCCAAGAAATTCCCTGGCTGCATGCACAACCATTTTAATCCTTTCTGTCTTTGATTCAATTTCGCTTGCACAATTGATTACCATCGCCACAAAGGCTAGGAACCTCCTTTTATCCACATTAGCGTAGTCATAGTCACGCCTTGGTTCTTTTACTACGGTCTCCTCTGACTTGGTAATTCTCTCCACCCTCTTAAACAGCCTCTACATATGAACATCCCTCCTCTGATCTTATCTGATTTACTTTTCTTTCCTGAATTCTTTTTGGACAGTGCCGCGCTCCCAAAACATGATCTCCCTCACAATGCAGGCACTTTACCGCCTCCTGTCCAGTTTTACAGACCTCATCCCTACAGTCCTCCTTACCACACCTTCTACACCGTTTTACTCCTCTGCAGACCGCAGCAACATGACCGTATGCCTGACAGCAGTAACAACGTAGGGGCGCTCTCTCATACGGCCTCACCCTGTAACTAACATAATTAAGATATACTCTTTCAGGCAAATTTCCTTCAAAAGTCAAACAAACAGTTGTGGTATCTTCCTTTAGGCCGTCTCTATATCTGGACATTCTATTCACACCACAGATACCTGCAACCCCCTGGAATTCTTCAGCCTCAACTGACAAAGGCACGCCGCTAATTACTCCCCTCAACTTTACTTCTGACTGAAGTGGAAAACACTTGACACTGATATAATCCTGAAATACTTTGATTCACAGTGCCTTATCTCGCTGACGCTTCGAAATACATTCAATGATGACCATCCCGCTTCTTGTAGTTTTTACCGACTTTACATCACCAAGCTTTTCCCCAACAAACTTTCCGATCACATGCGGGTCTTTAAAAATCCCATCTGTTCGGGTGACTGCCACCATCCCAACTAGATACACTGCCTCTTTCCTCAACGCATCACTATCTTCGCCCGCAGAACTTAAATAATCTTTCTTTCTTTTCTTTTTATGTTCATTTTCCTTTTTATTCTCGTTCTCCAAGTCTATTTCCGAATCCATGTCCCTCCCGGACACCCTATTGTAAGTGGACCTAAATGCTGAACTAAACGCAACTACCTTGGACAACAGGAACAACTGCCTGCTGGACACTGAGCATAATGAAGCGGAAGTGTCGGCGGGCAGTGTTTTGATCGCTGCGTCACACGCCAAAATCACGTGATCTCTCCCACCGAGAGCTCGGGTGCATCTCAAAGCATGGGCCGCTTCTCAAAGCCTAGGCTGCATCCTTTGAAGGCCGCATTTTTAGCGGTTGTCACGTCATTCCATCTGCCAAACTGATGTAATGTCATTTCATCTCCCTTAACAGCTTTGGTTTAAGTGATTCGTCACTGGTTTCCCCAACCTTCACCTTAACTCTAACACCTAGGTCTATTTCTTACCCCAAAGTTAAGCTTGTCCCTTACCTAAATGTCAGTTTGGCAGATGGAATTGAGCGACGACCCCTAAAAATACAGCCTTCAAAGGCTGCAGCCTACGCTTTGAGAAGCACCCATCGGGTGCGTTCGAGCGCATCTGCAAAGTCTGCGGCTGCATCACCCTGTGGCTGCATCTGAAAGGGTGCATCTCAAAGCCCAGGCTGTATCCTTCAAAGGCTGCATTCTTAGGGGTCGTCACATACTTCCATCCACCAAACTAACATTTAGGGTTAGTAATGAGATTAAATTTAGGATTAGGGTTAGGTTTGGGGTCAGTTTTAGGATTAGAGGTTAGAGTTAAGTTTAGGTTTCGGTTAACCAGAGATGATTCACTTAAATCAAAGCTGTGTAACGGAGATGAAATAACGTCATGTCAGTTTGGTGGATGAAATTAGGTGACGACCCCTGAAAATGCAGCCTTCAAAGGCCGCAGCCTACGATTTGAGATGCACCCAAAGCTTAGGCTGTATCCTTTGAAGGCTGCATTTTTAGGGGTCGTCACTTAATTCCATCTGCCGAACTGACGTAACGTCATTTCATCTCCATGAAACAGCTTTGGTTTAAGTGAGTTGTTACTGGTTTACCTAACCTTAACCTTAACTCTAACCATTAACCCAAAAATCTCTCTAGCCAGTCTTGCTTTTCGCATGGCTGGTTTTACCTTTGTCAGCTCTAAATGTCTGCATATTTCTGGCAGTTCTGTCTTTTTTTTTTTTTTTTTAAATTTGGCATCTCCAATCCCATCCGAATCTGGAATGCCCAATTGGTGAACTATGTACAAAGCTTGCTCGTATGCGACCCCTTGCTGCCAACTCAGGATAGTGAGGACAGTTCACGGCTCTCCTCTGAAGCAGGTGCCTGTCAACCACTGATTCTTATACACTCATTGGTTGAATCCTCGTAAGTTCAGAACGAGGGCGGAGGATTCCCGGACATGAACAAACCCAGAGTCTTCCTGACAAGCACCCGTCTGGCCAACAGGAGGTGCTGGAGCAACGAACAAAGCTATTATTGTATCCCCAAATCCGGCAGTCCCTTCCCAATTTGGAACCCTGTAGCGCGATGGCCAATTGTGCGTTACTCTGAAAAAGCTGCCGACCCCCGCCGGAGGGTACGCCGGGGCTCGAACCCGCGATGTGATAATCACCTCTGCACTGCGCAGTGCCTTAACCGAGTGAGCTATCCGGCAGCTCAGTTCTGTCTTTTTAAAAGACTTCAAAACCTCTACGGTTGATGATGCCAAGAAATCATCCATTGCTGTTGATCTGTCGATATATATATATATATATATATATATATATATATATATATAGGAAAATTCAAAAAACAATTTTACAATTTGAAATGTTAGATTTTCAATAAATGACTCACACAATGGTCTATACCGGACGAGCCCCCAATTTGTTATGGCCCCAATTTGTACATTTATGACAGCAAAGGATGACAGACACAATTTTAAAACTTAAACAAATTTAATCAAACAGAGACTTTTAACTAATCTACTATCTACTCTACTGACCAAGATTGATATATACAACAAAAAAAATATTTACAGTCCCTTTTGTTGAGTTGCTTGGTGATGTTCCCAGTGAGGAAAATGCTCCAACAGAGGCAAAAATCCACAAGAAGCTACAAAGGTCTTGAAAAGAGTGACAGGTCTGGTCAAATGTATCCTTCTGCTTGCAATTTCTCCTACTACTCCACTCCCTCAATTTTCCTCCTTATATACTCTTTTGCAGACCCCTCCCACATTTAGACCTCTTTTTTTTTAATTCTCTGGGACTTGTCCCAGACATGCCCAAACCTAGCTCCAGTCTGGGCTGAACATAAGAAAGGTAAATACTGCCATCTAGTGGCTTCTATTCGCATTACAACACAAAAACCAGTTTGAATCCCTTTCTCCTATATCCCTGAGTGAACTAGCCAAATTAGTTGTTACTTCCAAATCATCTACTTGTATCTTGGATCCCATTCCCACAAAGCTAATGAAAGAGCTCCTGCCCATTCTTGGCGGCCCAATTCTTCACATAATTAATTCTTCTCTGATTTCAGGTATTGTTCCTAATTCATTTAAGATGGCAGAAATCAAGCCGCTGCTTAAAAAACCAGATTTGGATCCCACAGTCCTAGCCAATTATAGGCCAATCTCAAACCTCGCATTTTTATCTAAGATCCTTGAAAAATGTGTCGCCCAACAGCTCTCTTCTTTCCTGCAAACTAATGAGGTATTTGACTGTTTTCAGTCTGCCTATAGAAAGCATCACAGCACTGAAACAGTCCTCACTGTTGTAGTAAATGATCTGCTTCTCTCTATGGATAGTGGCCGCATCTCTGTTCTCGTCCTTCTCGATTTAAGTGCCGCCTTTGATACAGTAGACCACCATATTCTTCTTCGTCGGTTTGAAAAATTAGTTGGTATTTCTGGACTTGCCCTTTCATGGTTTAAGTCTTATCTGTCTGATAGATCTCAGTTTGTCCGGGTAAATAACAAGTGTTCAGAGTATTCCAAGGTTAACTTTGGAATACCGCAAGGATCTGTTCTGGGCCCTTTGCTTTTTTCTCTATACATGCTTCCCCTTGGAAATATCATCAGTAGACTTGATATATATTAAATACCATTGTTATGCAGACGACACGCAGCTCTATATATCCTTTAAACAGGGTGAAAATGATCCGGTTACTAGATTAGAGATGTGTCTTAAAGCTGTTAAAGCTTGGATGACGCAAAATTTTCTTTCTCTAAACCCAGATAAGACTGAAATATTGGTACTGGGTCCCAAATCTCTTTGGGACTCATTCATCAAGTTTTCTCTTAACTTAGATGGCCTCTCTGTTTCTGCCAGAGCTGTTGATAAAAACCTGGGGGTGACTCTTGATTCAGAACTCTCTTTCCAGGCTCACATCAACAATATTTTTCAAGGGGCTTTTTTCCATCTTCGAAACATATCTAAACTTTGAAAAATGTTGTCCCTTCAAGATGCTGAAAAATTGGTTCATGCATTTGTGTCCTCTCAGCTGGACTATTGCAATGTCTTACTGTCTGGTTGCACTAGCTCGGCTCTGAAACGTCTTCAATTAGTGCAGAATGCTGCAGCTAGGGTTCTGACTAGGACTAAGAAATATGATCTCATTAGTCCAGTGCTCAAAAATCTTCATTGGCTGCCTGTAAAATTCAGAATTGAGTACAAAATACTATTACTAACTTACAAAGCTTTAAATGACTTGGCCCCGGAATATCTTTGCAGTCTTCTCATTCCTTGCTCCCCACCAAGATTACTTCTTTCACAAGGTGCTGACTACTTGAAAATTCCAAATATATCTAGAATTACAATTGGAAGCAGAGCATTCTCTTTCAAAGCACCAATTTTATGGAACAATCTCCCAAGACAAACTCGGGCTTCAGACATACTATCTTCAAAAGTCAAGCCTATGATTAGTTCATGATTAGTTATGTGTTGGCTCTGGTGGGACTGACTACAACCTTGTATTATGATATGTTCACGATATTGGAAGCCATTGTTATGTAAATCCATGTGGAACCGTTGGCACTGAGCATGCATTAACAGTGCCAGTAGGGCTTGCTACAGCCTTAGTCACCGGGGAGGTCCATATGGTACTAGTGTTTAGAAAATCTAACGTGATCTTCCAGCCTGGAGTAAGTGTAGGGCCTCTGTGCTGCAGGAAGTGGATGGAGGGGTGTTGACTGTTTCCTGACCAGTCAGCTCCTAAATTCTCACTTGGCACTTGACACAGGACTGTATTTTTATTAATACGCAGTAGTTTTATCCAGTGCCTCACCCCACTTTTTTCTGTCTCTTTCCGAGGATCTTTCCCTCCACAACCCTGAGTCCTGGACCATCCGAGCCCAGTCCCTCACCATGAGCGCTGGCTGCTGCTGTCCTGATCCTGATGCGGTCCTGGGCCAGTTCTGCGCCATCCTTGGCATGCCACTTCCTGGTGCTACTGATGCCACTGTTTAGCTGGACTTTAATGGAACTGTATTGTCATTATCCTGTTTTGCTTTATCTTGTTATTAACTATCTAGCCCGCGGAGGATGGGCTTCCCCACTATAGCCGGGTTCCTCCTGAGATTTCTTCCCACTGGGGAGTTTTTTCTCACCACTGTTTGAGGATTTTTCTCCCTACTGAGAGTTTTTTGCCTCATTTCCTGTAGTGGGGAATAGGCTGGGCACTGCTCTTTCAGTAACTCATCTCTGCCAGTAAAGCGTCTTTGTGACAGTTTATTTGTGAAAAGCGCCATACAAATAAATTGAAATTGAAAATTGTTATTTCGGTTCTCTCAGGCAATGCAATTTGTGTGCGTATTCCATGGTACTTGACAGTTTTCTCTTATGCTAGGTTGTTATGCATCATCAGACCAAAGCGATGTAAAAGTATATGAAAATCCACAATGCAATAGAATTATACAATAGGCATTTTTTGTTAACATTTTGATAAAGCTCACGATCCACATCATCATCTTCTTGTTTCTTTTGTGTTGACTGCAGTGCATATGATTTTTCAACTTACTTTATATTTCTGTTTGAGGTTCTCCCATTTCTGTTTTATCCACCCTGGCTCCACCTTGCCCTCCAGGCCATGCTCCTTTATGAACATTCTACAGAAACATAACATCGGTGACATCGACCTAACTGAATATAAGGATTTCCTAACGTTGCAATACTCAGAAATTATTTACATACTGAAATCCTCTGACCGCTGCATTGAGCCCCACTGTGAAGAGCGCCTCATAGCTGGCTCTCCAAGAGATGAGGCGCCCTGTTTCTTCTGCCCCTATAAGAAATGAACAAACGAGCAAGATGTGTGTCATTAACCATAAGGGTTCATTAAGTCAGTTGTGAAGTTTTGCTTTCAAAAACCTAGAGTTTTTTGGCAGAGGTTATTATTCAAAATATGTCAGCAAATGGATGCCTCTTTTGATGTGGAATGTTAGGCGTGTCTGGCCCCTATTCCTGGAAATCATAATCCGTGTGCCAAAGATAATGATGTCCCTGCACCGCTGGCTTGAAATAACTGTGGCCTTGTCGTCCGGTTGCATGTCATATTTTACATGTAATTGTCTGAGGAGTTTAGCACCTCTTCAAAAGTAGACCTGACACATGCTACATATTGCTTGTCCCATAGGATATCTAATACCAAAGTTTTTATTCATCCTTTGATCAAATTACCCGGAGCTGAGGCTTTTGGAATTTCTCTGGCTGTACGTCACGTTTTGACAATGGTCAAGAAAGGCAAGTTTGATAAGGCTAATTTGGTATTTCATGCAAATAACCAAGTTATTTATGTCTTTTGTTGTAGGATGGCCCCACCCGGGGGTATTAGGCTGTGCTGCCACCCATTATCACCCTTCAGCATGAAAAACCTGGGACAATAGGCCTAGGCCTATATTGCGAACATCAGTGTCTGACAATGCCAGAGGAAAGTGTCATTTGCTGTTAAAACTATCCAACACGCGTTTCCAAATATTTGTTTTAAAATAAAGGTAAATGGGAATTTATACTTTGATAACATAAAACTGTTTTTTCCTTAGACTGTGACAAGAAATCGGATTAGGCCTATCCCCTCCAGTTGTAGTGCATGCATCAAGTACACATCCATACATGAAGCTACATATGCACACAGCATAACAGTCTGCCATCGCAAGGTTTTCCCCGGGTTTTCAGAGGGCTTAAGTGCTAAATGGGTTCCTTTACTGGCTTGCAGTCTCATGGCAACACCTGGCAATGCACAAGATGTAATTGACAAGTTGCCAAAGAGAATTGTGATGAAGTCACCAATGATGCTCAGGCAACTGGCCAAGCTGTAGATCTGCCTGAAATTATTGAAGCCATCTGCATCGCAGATGAAGAACTTTCACCGTACAACTTTGTGAAAGTGACCGAAGCACCTCACACCCTTTCCAGTGACGTGAGAGACAACTAGGGCTCTAGATATGAAGCCGGCAGTGAGGTGATAAGAGGGCACCATTTTGAGCTTGTATCTCGGCAAGACTCAATCTATTTCAGTGATGAAAAAAAGGATGTTTATATTGCAGTGAAAGGCCTTTTGCCAATAGTGTGCCCATATTAGGAAGAGTCAGGCATCAGAATAATCAGGGGGGAATTGCAGTCAACATATAAAGAGAATCTCGCAGTTCATGAAGACTTACTGAGATTCCTAATGTCAGCAAATCAGGGCAATTTGAATTTTTGTAAGCTGCAGACAAACCCTTGTTTTACCCTTAGTGTAGTGGTTGCCATAATTATAGACTTTGCTCTTATGTAAAGATTTTTAATTTCTTGTTGTTCAACATTTGAAATTAAATACTGCTCAGTAAAATAGTGATATTATAAGTTTTTGAATTCTGCGGCTGTATGTCACACTTAATGAGATGGATAACTGTCAATATATGGGCAGCCTATGATACCTAATTTTAACTCCTGCTGTTGTGCTTGGGCTTTTTCTACTGTTGATAGACGTAAAGATGTCTGATTACACCTGCTCTGTCCTAGAGAGTAAGTTCTGACTAATTTCTAATGTTGATTAACAGACGGAGTCGTAACGTAGGCCTTGGATCATTATGTTCTTTTCTTTAGTTTTGTCATGAGAAATGACACTTCAGACATTGCTATTTCAATTAAAAGGCTGTTGGTTTTGAGAACTCAGAATGTGTGTAAATAATAAATACTGCACGTCTCCGGCTGTACATCATATTTTGTGGAATAGTTTAACTGCAAGCATTCCTTCACTTGAAACCTTTCAAAGAAAAGGGCTAAATCCTGTTTCGGAGGTTAGGTGTGTCCATTCAGATATTCTGAAAAGGTTTTCCAAGGAGCATATGGGTTTCACAGTTTTCTAGAGGAAAGATACGACAGCAATTTTTCAAAAATGCTCCCATTTTTACATAAAAATCCTCATATTTTCCAGATGTCCAAGTCTTGCCTGAACATCATGCGTTAAAAACATTCAACAGGAATCCTACAATTGAATGTGTCTCAAATCTTTGTCACCTACCCCGATTTAGAATGTCTGAGGATGGATGCTGAGCAGGCTGCAAAGTGCACTTATGTCCGTCTTCTGAGAATTGCTTGGTATGAAGTTTTAAGCTCCAAATTGGTTTGTTATATGTTCCAGAGGGTCATAGTTATTTTTTTAAATAATTGTTTTTAAAATCAGAGACTTTTTCTTTTTTTCATTTTTGCAACAAAGTGGCACCTAGCAATATGCTTTGGGACATTAGTAAATTAAACCTATTGCAGAAATGACTTAAGTATGCGTGAGTGAACATCCAGGTCCTTGTTTTTATGGTTTATTTTCTTCAGTTGTGTGCATTATTATTCAATTCATATCTACCCCTGACAAATATTCCCATGTGTTACATACAGCTTTGCTCTACATCATTTAGTACATCTTTCCAGTTTATTCTAGAACAAGCATGGAGACGCTGGTATTGTTCCCTGATGTGTAGCATGCGTGTTATTTTGGTATCGCTGTGCAGAGTGGCATTTTGTCTCTCCAAATATGTGCTTTTTGGAGAGTGGAAAGCGGCACACTTACTTATGGGAAGATTGAAATGTGACTTGCTATCAACGTTAAAGTGCGAGCAGAAAAGTTAGCGTGGCGAGGTTTTAAATTGTTTTTCTTTGGAGTGTGATTGCTCTTTGTTTACAATTGTTTATTTAATAGAGAAGTTTTATTTGTCAGATAAGAATGTTCCATTTTTCCACCATATAGCCTTGGAGCTGTACACCATGTAGCCTGTGAGCTAGGGTGCGTCAGTTGATTTTTTACACACTGTTATCTAGGGTTATCTAGCAATATTTGAAAACTGTATATTTGTTTTACTGTAAAGCACTTTGTGCACTTTAAGGGCACACACACACCAGAAGTACGTGGCTGCCTGATTCTGGGATTCTGCCAATGTATTTCTATGGGAAACGAGCGTATTCCTCCTCCTGCAACTTTTACCATTAGCGGGAGGAGGAATGCACTCGTTTCCCACTGAAATGCACTGGCGAAATCCCAGAATCAGGCAGCCACCTACCTCTGGTGTGTGTGTGCCCTAGGGATAGGGATAGTTAACCAGTTTACTCGAAATGTTATGGTTTCCAAAGTGTGTATTTAAAAGGGCTAGTATTTTATTTTTCTATTTCATACAATCACAGACTGTTACTTACTTGAAATTTTATAGATTGTACTAGTTTAAAATGTGTATTTAATAGAACGGGTATTGTTTGAGACCAATAAAACTGACACTTTGTATATCTTTGCTTCTGTGTCATTTATAAATGCTTTATAAAGCATAGATAGTCCTCACTTTCGATGGGCTCACAGAATATACTTAACTAATGGGTAACTAATGAGTAATAACTGCATTAATGGGCATTAATAAGTTATTCATTGAGTATGAATACGTGTTTGTAAAACATATACAAACACAGTTGCTAACCCTTTATAAAGTATTAACAACTGAGATTATCAATGAGCAACAAAACATTTTCAACCGGGTTAATGAAGTGCTTAGTAATGCATAATAAATGCTATACAGATCATGAATTAGTGATTAATTAAGCATTTACTAATGCTCAACTGCTGCTTAAGTACTTATAAATGGGTTGAGTTTAAAACGTTTATAACTGTGTTTACTAATGCTTAGTAATGTATAGTTATTTACAAATGATGAGTTAACGTTGAATTAAGCACTTTACTACTGTTTAACTAATGCTTAATAATGTGTTAGTTGAACATTTAAAACTGTCTTTACTAATGCTCTGTAATGCATTACTAATGTTGAAATAATAGTTAATTCATGAAAAATTAAGGATTTACTGATGCTTGACTAATGCTTAGTAATGTATTAGTTGAGCAAATACAACTGTCTTTACTAATGCTTTGTAATGCATTACTAATGGTGAATTCATGATGAGTTTATGAGGAATTAAGGATTAACTTGTGTGTAAATTATGCTTAACCAATGCTTAACTAATGCTTAATATTGTATAGTTATTATAAAGTGTTAGAATAGTTTATTCACCAGGTAGGCAAGAGCTTAAATCTAACAAATCAACATTACCCCAATTACAAGTCACACACAGTTAAGAAAATGAGGGAAAAGTCATACCTGGTGAAAAAGGCTACAAACAAATGGTCGTGCAAAAAGTTCGAACTACGAAACTTCATTAAGCTAGAAATACGCACGTACCAAAGTATGGGAAGTTGGGTACGAGCTTCCCAGACTAGTCGTCTCACTCAGATTTAAGGTTAGTGGCACCTTTGATCAGGCCGCACCGATGGCCCAAATCGGAATTAAGACTCCCCCCTCGGAGGAAATAAGAAAACATTTATTACTCAAAGGAGAAAGTAAAAGTTCTTAGATCAGTGCAAGAACCTTGGAGACAGGCCTCAGTGGGGGTCACAAAGCACTTCTTGCAAAGGGGGAGAGATGATTCTAAATACAACTCAAGACATAACTCTGGTTCAGGACAAACCAGAAAAGCACTCGGAGAGCGCAGACCTCCGCCAAGCACAACATTTCCCTCCATATTGCAACTTCTACCATAGATATTAGTCTTACATTTATTTTATCTTCATTTTTAGATTCCTTGACCATGAAAACATGGCAAATTGATTCATAATGCTATATCAATATTAGTTCCACAGCGTCTGGGCTGTTTAAAGATGTCTGTCGCATGTTTCAAGCTTCATTTGTTTTTGTTTTTTTTCTTATGATGCAACATTTCCCCTCATGTTGTGATTTTCACATAAATATTAATCCTACATTTATTTCATCTATTTTTTCAGATTCCCTGACCAAGAAAACATACCATTAGCAACTGAATTCATAATGATATCAATATTAGTTCAGTAGTTATTCACGAAAATCTAATTTTCCATAATGGTGGTTTTCTTCTGGATCTAGTTCCCTGGCTTTTGAAGATACAGTAAATCTGGTGACACCTTCCTATTTCTGCAATATCTTGGCTATATAATGGTGTTTGTCGCATGTTTGTAGCTTCATTTGTTCTCTTCCTATAATGAAAGCTCTGAAGCTCCCCTACTTTCGTATTCTGGATCATAGTATCATAGTATCAGGATTTATTCCATTTTCAAGATCAGTCTTTGATATATTGTAGAACATGTTCGAAACCTGTCCTATATTTTTTTTCCAAGTGCCCTGACCATTTTTGGTTGAGTTATATGCATAAATGTCGAAAATGGCCCTATCTCCCAATGTTAAAGAATCCTTTAAAAAATTCCTGGATCCAGACGAAGATCCGGATCACTTCCAAAATCTAATCATTTCTTCCTTATACCAATCTGTACAATCCCTGAAAATTTCATCAAAATCTGTCCATAACTTTTTGAGTTATTTTGGAAACCAACAGACAAACAAACAAACAAACAAACCCAGGCAAAAACATAACCTCCTTGGCGGAGGTAATTATTGCTGGGGAACAGAAACTATGTTTTCTTGAAATATGGTGGATATGAAATGCATCTCATTCAACTCTTTGAACTTAGCTGAAGAGATACATACCAAACACGATTACATACAGAATTATGATGATGTAACTATTATGAATTTCCTTCCCTACAGACCCATTCCCCATGAGATTCACATCACTATTACCCCAGGTATAATACAGTAATTCAGTGATGACATGAGGGCAGTTAAAACAGTGTAATAGTAGGTTTTGTTTAAATTGAAACTCTCAACTCAGAACAGTTACAGTGATAAAATTAAAAGGTGCGGTGACAGTGTGTCCAGAAGAGGTCACTATGGCACTAATCGGGCAGAGAGCGCAGGTCACACCTGCTGTGAGAAAAATTCCTTGCCGCAACCAAGCCAGGGTGTGCTCCCTTCTCCGTCTTTGATGCACTCAACTTACGCACACACACACACACACACACACACACACACACACACACACACACACACACACACACACACACACTCACTCACTCACTCACTCACTCACACACACACCCATGCTGAAGTGTCCAGTTCCAGTTCCAGGCCCCCTTATCTCAGTGGTAGAATTGGGGGGTGCAGCTGTAGAGGATGTCTGGACCCTGATGACTTTACTACCCCACTGTTCCCAGCCATGCTGTGGAGGAAGTATAGGTTCTTATGCCTTTATTACCCCACTACGTTAACAACAGAGGGCAACAGGCACTTTTGGTCGCATGTCCATTTTATCTCCTGGCTTCCCCCTTACATTTCTTCAGTGTAGGAAATACAGTCATGAAATAAAACACCTGTTTCAGTCACTAAGGAAGACAGAACATCATGAATATTCTCAAATCAGTCTATTGGGGGAAAACAGCAGGCAAAATATACTCTGACATCATTATATTTCTTAATGAAACTGGTTTGCTTCAGAGAATCTAGGTTTTTTCTCTCTCTCTCTGCGTAATCTTTTGATCCACACTCCAGTTCAGATGGTGGCAGTAATGCACCTTAAGCTGGTTATTTTAACCCTCTGAAAAAGGGAAGGATGAAGAAGCATTGGAATAACGCTGTGGTGTTTGAACACGGTTGAGCTGGGTTCTTTGCGGTAAAATTTGAGCGTTCTAGAGTACGCAGGAGAAATATGGAGGTTGATGAGGTTGAAGGGGGAAAAAAGAAAAGGAAAATGGACCATGAAAATGAAACCGATGATTGTTCAATTGTCGTTGGAATGAAAGCGGTGGGCGTTAAGTGGGATACTAAGCATGTGTTTAGCGATCATCATTTTGTGGGGCGATTTATCAAAAGTGAAATAGGTGAAGTAAAGGCAGTAAGAGTGTGCAGAAGAGGCATTGTGGCAATCGACTGCTATAACAAGAAGCAAAGAGAAAAGGCTCTAAAAATCAATGAGTTTGATATCTGTCCAGTGGTGTGCTTTAAGATGGTCCAACAGGTGACTGTAAAGGGTGTCATTGGGGCTGTACCGCGTACTGTTCAAGCTGAGTGTTTTTTGGAAGTGGAGGGCATCTGTGGAGCTCGGCGGCTGAAAAGTTGTAGGGACGGGATGGAACAAGATAGCATGTCTGTGTTGTTGGAGTTCAAAAAAGATTAGCCGGATAGAGTATTGATTGATTGCGTTAGGATGAGGGTGAGGGTCTTTAAGAGGATGCCGCGACAGTGTTATTTTTGTCAAGAATATGGGCACGTAGCATCCGTATGCAGGGCAAGTGCTTCTGAATGCTGGCGGTGTGGAAAATTTGGATGCAAGGAGGATGAATGGAAGCTTCGAATCAAACAAGCTTTGTGTCTTCACTGCGGAGGAAATCATGAAGCTGGCAGTAGGTAATGTGAGCGGAGGAAGTTTCAGTGTGAGGTGGAAAGGGTGCGGACACAAAAGAAGAGGTTGTATGCTGAGGCCGCAAAGGAAGTTGAGGGTACAGGGAATGAAGAACAGTGTATTTCAAAGACCGGGCCAGAAGAACTAAGAATTGATATAGATAGTGATACTATAGACAAAAGGAGGTTTTTGCCATTTGTGGCGATGGTCATCAATTGCACTAGCGAACTAGGAGTCTAGGACGGATAGAAAAGGTGGCACAAGCAGGTAGGGAGTTTCTTGACGTTACAGACATCGAGAGGGAAGACATCCAGGAGATTTTGAGAATGGGGTTTGATGGGAGGGGGAGCCAGACGCGGAGTGACTAGTTGCGTTTAATTGTTGATAACAGAGAATTGCAGATAGGGGTTTTTTTTTTATTATTATTATTCTAATACGCCTAATATAAGTTTTGAAGATGACTGGTGGAGGGCAGTAATACGCCTTAGTCGTCTTCACCACAGGAAATACAACAGAAGAAGAAGAAGTACGACGAAGAAGAAGAAGAGAATCCACTGTTGGGGTTCGATTGCATTGAATCACTCGCTGCTTGAAATACCACACTTGTAAGGTATCCGTGAAGTTTCGCCAAGTTGTTCAGTTGAGAACAATTCGTGGTAATTTATTTTTCCTAATGATCTCGATGCGTTAACTTGGCTGTTGTGTTCGCCTGTTTGACAGCGAGTTCCCTGGCTACTTGTCTTTCAGGAGGATACCTTAAGGTAAGTGAGGTCCCTGCGGCCATCAACGTGAATTTCCCGTTATTAGGTCTAGGCGCTTTCTCTGCGGGAGAGAATAAAGAATTATTTCCAGAATAAAGAATGCATTTAGGAATTAAATCACTTGGTCGATTAGGAAATGCCGATCATTCAACTCGGGGCTGGATGTCAAATTTATCACAATAATTTATAGGGCAAAATAATTTTTTCCTCCCATGGGGCTTAGAGACACGCTTGCTTCTTTTTTTTCAGGAATCTTACCTGATGCGTTCTTGAACTAACGGCTGCCACAATTCAAAGCTCATATGAAATGCTTCCAGAAAAGAATTTAATTGATGAAAGTGTTTTTTCGTGATGTGCTTGATCGAGCAATGTTTAGGTCTGCAGAATCATCACCTTTTAACCTGCAATTACTTGGCTCAATTAGTAATCAAACACTTAATTCGTTCAATTACTTACTTAAATCGGTAGTCAGTCCTGATTCTTAAAAAAATTTTTTTTTCCTTTTTTTGAAGCCATTTTTTGTTTGTCGCATTTTGAAGTCTAAATGACCATGAGACTGCACATATTTGCCAGAGTAGTAACGAGTAGAGTAGAGTTACGCTCGATACACTGAAGAAAATATTGCCCAACTTCACTGTAGGGTCATTCCACACCAAACTGAACAGGGCTCCCGGCCTTACCCCCTCCGATTTCCGTGAAACCTATTTTAAGAATAGCCCTTAGGACCAATATTGAGTTTCCCAAATATCAGCGCCAACGGTGCAATAGTTTTTGAGATTCGCGCCTTTGAAATTTTCCAACCAAGCCCATAGTGCCATTTGGTAAATGCTAATGTTGACAGTTAAAATTTGCTGAAAAGTTTCATTCAAGTAATCTCTTATCCTTTATGTCCATGTGTACCAAGTTCCATCGACAAGCTGTTACTCCTTCAGGTAAAAATTGATAGGACAACTATCCTTGATCACAATGAAAATGATAATCCAAGGAGTGTTTTTTTTTTTTTTTTTTTTAATAAAAAAATCACACTGCCTATACGTGTCACAAAATGTTTTCCGCATTGCGCAGGCCTAAATTTTAGATGGTTGAAACCCAGGGCCATCTTAAAATGAATTCATATTTATATGTTAGGTAAATTATTTGCAAAAATATTGCAATGACAGACAGAATTTAGAGGATTTTTTTTCAGTAATTATACAGCTTATTGGCACTCTTTTGGCCTTAGGTCTGGGCCACACTGCCTGCAGTAGCGATGCAGATTCTGCAAGCCGAGCACTGCAACTGCTTACCGCTTGCAGCTCGGTAACGCTGCCTGCGTGTCTGCAGCGGCAGGTCTGCAGCGGGCTCCTCCTCCCAACTCTGCCTCTGCACAACTTTGCCCAAGAAACCACCATAAAATAATATATTATTTCGTCTCACGTCGTTTTAGTCAACTACATGTGATTTATATATTTTGTATTGACCGTAGGGGACTCGTGCTTGAGCGTTATGAATCGTACAAACAATTTAATTACACGATCATATTACAACATAGGCCTATAGCAAACCCTTCTGAATTGGTCATGCTCTTTTTGAAGGTACTTTCAGGGTAGGGGAAGGGTTTCGGGTTGTGGAATGTGCTTTCAAAAGCGATCTAATTTACATTAGTCGAGGCTGAGACCATTGGTATAGTCCCATTTCTTGTTAACGCGATATCTCATGAAACGTTGCACCTAGAGTCTTCAGATTTGGTATCAGCCTACATTGGGGCATTACGCAGACACCAGTCAATATGGGTGACCTTGACCTTATTTTCAAGGTCACCACTCTGGCCACTTTTCAAACTCTTGTTAATACATTGAAGTATGTGGTATTTAATGAAGCGACGGGGGACATGGCCACCATTAGTGGCAAACACTTGTTTATTTTTGCTTTACTAGTGGAAACAGTCACCTGAATTGTTGCTGATACAAGTGGGGGGTCGTATGTAGGGTCAGCAATTGCTTGGGTGTCATGGCCAGAGTGAGAGATTTGGAAAAGTACTGCCCTGCTACTCTTTAATCATCAACTTAATAAGCTACGTTCATTGGCTTGGCTCTGCAATTAAAGGCATATTCCCTGCAAAATGTTGATTGCCCCCCCCCCCCGAACAACTAAATCCAAAAGGAAATGAACAACAGCATATTTAAGATTTCAAAAATAAGTTGGGAATGCCTAAATACTTCCCCATATATTCCCTGTAATGACAGCAGCCTACGATGAAAGTCGCGAATTTCCCACTTGGCTACATGTTCCAATATTTCACAAAGCATTGCTGAATTGAGCAGAAGGGATTATGTACATAAACGGTCTTTTAACATGATAAACATGCTGGAAGTGTTGTTACATTTTTTGTTTGACTGCTTCATGCTTGTAACAGACATTCATTCTCGGCAATATAGTGAAATGCATGTGTTTATGCCGATATGACTGTTTCTGACAGTCATTTTCTGCTCTGCTTTGCCTTTTTCTGCATGCGTAGCGCAAGAGTCCGAATCTATATTTTTCCCCATGGTAGCAGTACGGATCTTCCGTACATGTGGCATGCAGTGTGGCCGCTCTCATTGAATAACATGGGAACCGAAAGGAAAATATGCATGCGATATGCAGAATCCGCATCAGTACTGCAAGCAGTATGGCCCGGGCCTTTCGGGGAAGCCTAGCTAGGCCTTTCTACTTCTCATTAGCACTTCTTAATCATTATCGACTACAATTGTGTTGTGATTAGTAAGTTGGCTAAATGAGTCGCTTGATTTTTAGTCAGGCAAAGTACACAAGAGTAGATTTAGGGTATTCTTGTGCCAATGTGATGGGAGCTGTTCAACCTTGTTGGTAATTGGCAGATTTCAGGGCACAATTTTCTTCCTGGAAGCATTTCGAGTGGTCTCTGAAGTTTACCATTTGTTCAAGGCCGCATCAAGTATGAGTTGTTGGAAAGAAAAGAAGAGAGCTCGCCTATTCATGGCTGCAGTTATTATTACCCCTCAGCCCTCAAGGCTGACGGGGTATTGCTATCTTTCGTGCGGTTGGGCGGGCGGGCAGGTGGCCGTCTCCAAAAACTTCGACATCGGGCTGATTGGTATTCCGTGCATTGCACGCCTATTTTTTTTATTGAGTGACAATCTGTCACAATAAATTTATTGTCCAGCCCTAATTTGTCTCTGCTTCACCCTTTGTCATCTAATGCTGACCATTACAACAGAACCTGATGGCAGTGTCATTGGCTTTGTGCTCCTGAAATGCCTCAGCTAATCAGCAGCTTTTCCGGGAATTTCTCGACTATCCTGAGGTGCATTTCCAGTCTCGGGTCAAAATCAGTTAAGGCCGTGACAGAAAATGACAGGTGAGAGCAGAGCAATGGTGGATGGACTGTCAGCACTGAATCTTTGACTTTTACCTTTACCAAATACATTTACACAGCCAAAGGGCTAATAAGCATTCCCTAAAAGTATTAGCTAGGTTTTTTTGTTTCGCAGTGTTTGAAAATTCATGTGACTTAGTTTGTCAAAACATTCAGCTCGGCAGCAGGCTATACGTTTAGGTATATGGGTCTGTCTTGAGCTACGTAATGAGGTAATTACACAAGTTAATTATATCGGCAAGACTCGTTTCGAGGACATTATGTAATCATTCTGCATCCGCTTTCACCGCAGATCCCTTGTGAACTCGATAACTATGTTATCGATCTTTTTCAAATTTTACAGTGGGGTGCAAAAATTTGAGCACCCCTGGTTTAAATGTCTGTAACAATTAATCTCCAAGTGATTGCAAGCAAACCTGAACACAAAATGCTACAAAGTTAAACATGACACCTTTTGGCAAATTTAAAAGCAAAGTTACCCTTTATTTAAATTTTTCAGAGTTTTTAAATGATAAGGAAGGGAAAATGGTCCTATGCAAAAATTTGGGAACCCTTTTGGATGATTCTTTATTACCTTTTAAGAAGATGACTGGTAAGGCCCAGACCCAGGTCATTTACTCGTTCTGACTCGATGAAGTCCTGTGAATATAATTCCAGGGTTGAGCTATATATTCTAAAGTATCCGACTGTGGTGGCTGTTGTGTCTGCTGGAAACCATGGGTTCCTCTAAACGGTTGTCTAAGGATGTCAAAATCAAGATAATTCACTTCCACCAAATAGGAGAGGGCAAGAAAAAAACTCTTGCAACGTTTCAATATATTTAACTGACCCATTTCTACTGTCAGAAACATGGTTAGAAAAGGGAAAATAAATGGAACAATTGAAGTCAAGGTAAGATCTGGAAGAACAAGAAACATTACAGATAGAATGGCCCGAGATCTGGTGAGAAATACTCAGAAGAACCACACATCACTGCAAAAGAGTTACAAACAAGAGTAGGAGACATGGGCCAAGTTATTCCCAGGACTATAATACAGTGTACCTTAAACAACAAAAACCTACATGGCAGAGTTGCAAGAAAGAAGCCTTTTCTATGACCTCAACATAAAATTAAGTGTCTGAAGTATGCAAAAGGGAACCTTGAGAAACCTCAAGCCAATTTGAACAACGCGTTTTGGACTAACAGAAACAAAATTGTGCGTTTTGGCCACAACCAAAGAAGGTTTTTTTTTTTTTTTGAGAAAAAAGGAAGAAGCATTTGTAGAGAAGAAAACATTGCCAACTGTTAAGCATGGAGGTGGATCCATTATGCTTTGGGGTTGTTTTGGAGCTGGGTGCACTGGCATTATTGTGCGTGTGGAAGGAAGAATTGATTCCACCAAATATCAAGACATTCTAGAGGCTAATGTTCAAAACTAATGTTCAAAACGAAATTGAAGTTGAAGAGACGTTTGGTTTTCCAGCAAGACAATGACTCAAACATACCTCAAAATCCACAAATTACCTCCTGAAGTACCTCCAGGAATGACAGAAGAAAGTTTTAGAATGGCCATCATGATCCCCAGACTTGAATATTATTGAAAATATGTGGAGACAACTCAAACATGCCATGCATTCGAGAAGGCTGAAGAATATTTCTGAGCTAGAGGTGTTCTGTCAGGAAGAATGGGGGAAAATTCCAAAGACAAGAATTGAAAGACTCTTAGCTGGCTACAGGAAGCATTTGTAAGCTGTGATAGCTGCCTGAGGAGGATTTAAAAAGTGCTAGCCAATATGGTTCCTCAACTTTTGCACAAGGCCTTTTTCCTCGTATCATTACTCTGAACCTGTAAAAAGTTAAAAATTAAAATAATTCTTGCTTTAAAATTGATGAAATGTGTCATTTTTAAAAGGGACCTAATGTGCTATTTTTTCCAAGTTTATATTTTGGTCTTGGACTCCCTGATTGCGCAAAGGAAAAAAAAAGGATGCTTCTTTCGCTCATACTGCCATCCTCAAAAAACCCCATCTGTAGTCCATAGCAGTCTCTGCCTGAAACGCCTCATTGGGGGGGCTCTTCGGCTGTGGCCCCCACTCCCCGTGTGCCCACTTTCTTCTGACTGGCCAGCTCTGTGGAGGGTGGATCTAGACGGGATGAGGCAGCAGAACGCAGTTTTCCTGTTTCGGCTCCTGAGGAATCGACGGGCATATTCTGCAGTCTAATGCAGTGCATGTGTATAGATCTAATGAAATTAACTTGTTCTAATAAATGCAACAGCAAAAGCAGAGGACGCAGTGCGAAAGTCTGGCAGCTCAAGCACAAATTTGCTATCGGCTACAGTTTGCTACGGCAACAGTTGGTGAGTGCAGCGGTTTTTCAACATCTTTGCTAGTATGCCGGGGAAGCTAGAATCCACCCCATATAGACACATTTGTAGAATGGGTCGACACGCCTAAGTGTAGACCGGAGACCGTAGAAATCTGGTGGGTCTGAGTTTAGAGGGAAACATGGACAGTGAGGAGCAGCTAAAAGTGGACCAACAGCTTATGGACTGCTTCGGTGTGTATTAGGACCTGCTGGTTCGTGTGCGTAGCTGTGGTGTATTGTTAGCGTGGAGAAACGAACTGCTTCCGTGCTGGTATATGACGGAGGGGCGAAAGCTCCAAGCTAAACGGCCTTTTCGGAAATTGTCAGTGGTAATGCTTTACTTATTGTTTCGGAAAGACCAGCTTTTCCTCGTGGAAAATGGGCACATTATGGATAGCGTGCCAGAGCTAGATGGAGCTCTGGTTATGTCATGAACAGAATACAGGTCTTAAAGACCATAAGTTCCGTCTGCGCGAACCATTGCTTATGTGGAGCTAGCGAATCGATCACTTTTACAGGAAAGAATTTATTATTCAATCGATGGCAACGCAAAGAAATCGTTTGTTATACCGAACACGTTATAGTCTGTGTGCTTCCCTATTGCTTTCACCGGTAATATCAGAGAGCTTGCCCAGACATTGGAGATGTATCAGGCTGACCCCGGTCATAGATAAGTAAAGCGATCGTTTCATAAGCACCCAAAAACGCACCCCAAGCCCTGCAAAATCTACGTCTGGTCTAACTGCAGCCCAACTCGGCAGACACACACAGCACCTCTGTGGTTAGCTTCAACTGTAGTGGCTACAATCAGGCAACGTTATGATGAAACTGTCACATTGATGCTTACCGAAGTAACACAAGCATACCGATCATAATTGCTGCATATAAGTAAACCAGAAGCATTTTTTAATTTGCAGAGCACATGAACTAACATGCAGTAGCTGATAAGCGGTCATGACTTTGAATGTCATCTGTCGTGCAAAAAATTTGTTTCGCGCCTTGTGTGGAAGCGGCTTAAGTCTTTTGTTGTTGCAATATTCGTTTGCTATTTCATGGCTAAATACTCTTCTGGTAGTTTTAAGGTGAGGATTTTAATTTTTTGGAATTCCATTTTTTACCAATTACACCAATTTCACTATCAGAGTGAGTGTGCTATTTATGTTAATGAATAAAATGTTCACTGATTAAATAGAAAAAACCTTAAATTAAAGCTGCAAGCAGCGTTGAAAGGGCCCTCGCACCCCTCGTTTACGTTGGGGTGGCGGCAAGATCTTGATGGGTGCAGGTGTCCATTCAGAGCCATTGGACACTGCGGGACCGCGTCCAATCTGGTTTCCTGAGGGGAGTGCAAAAATTTTCTGGAGGGCGCTATGACACCATTTTGACATGCCAAACACCCCTCCCCCTCCCCTACCTCCCCTGAGACCAAGCAGCTCAAATTACACAATGACTGCTGCTGCAGCACTCACCGTCATCTTTACATCATATCTCATGAACCGTTTGACGGAATCAAACGCCGTTTGGTACACTTCATCAACGCAACACAGGGAACATTATTACCAAGTTTGGTAGAATTTGAATCGAAACTTTTGGAAATATTATTATGTTATTACTGTCTATATATATTGAAAAATTTAGAGTGACGGACTTCAAAACACAGTATGGGTTGCAGACTCACCTGAAAGTACGAAAGTTTCGCCTCGGTCTGCTTGTTTACTTGTCAAAGTTTCAGCTCATTTGGACTTTCTGGTGAGTTTTGGGAATTTTTTTTTCATCCACTTCCTCTATCACGGCGCCACCTAAAATTTGATGGGCCGCCACGGCCGCGCCGTTTGACGAAAGCGCACAATATTCGCAGCACTTCATCTGCAAGGCCTTAAGGCTAATATCCCCAATTTTGAAGAGGATATGATGAACCGTCTAGGAAATCTGCATTCATATCTTGGAAGTGCACATCAAAGCCGTAAAACATGCCATTTCCTGTCGCCAGCAGGTGGCGCTGTGACTTCTAACAAATGTTGACATACAGACATCTTCAGGGTGCGACTGTCATCATATGTAGGAAGTTTCGGGCGGATACGATTATGTATGGCCGAGTTATAACAACATATGTCTTATGGCGAACATCAAAGTTTGCCACGCCCCCACGGCCATGCCCTAAGACTGTAGTACACGTCTTACGCAACTTTTGCTCTCACAGGTCTTATGAAGGCAGAGACCGAATTTGAAGTCGATCGCATTTAATGTCTAGGAGGAGTTCGTTAAAATACGACCCCTGCAAATTGCCCCAACATGACCATAAAATTCAAAATGGCTGACTTTCTGTTGGTTTTACGATATCGCTCCAAGAGGCCTTTTTGTACGTCTTGACCCCCTACAGGTGACTGGCGATTTTCATATTTGTAAGTGAAACGGTACGCGGGGGCTGCTTCATTGAAACACTATTGGCAGTGCCTAGGGGGCGCCATTCAGCCAGTTTGCCACGCCCATGCTCGCAACCCCCCTCAAAAATCAAGTACCGTACCTTACAACATATGTGCCACATATCAAGCGCCTACAAGCCATCCTTCATCTGTAATACCATAAAATGCATTAGGGGACGCCACAGAGCTGATTTGCCACACCCGTGGCCAGCTGTGATATATATGAAATTGCATTGGGATTCACACACATGTGCAAAGTTTCGTAGGTTTTCGCACATCCTAAAGGCCTCAAAACTTTTTAATTTTTGCCCCTTTTTAACTATTTATAGTCTTATTGTACATACGTTGTGTATATAAATGAAAGTATGAGCAGCAGCAGTAATGACACTCAGTTTCCCCCACAAATCAACAGTTGTCTGATTCCGATGCATCAGCTATATTTAAGAAACTTTTGTTAATTAATCCCAATTATGTGTTTTCCATCCTTGGACAAAATGTTCTATAGTAATGATTAAACATGAACTAACTGACACAAGGATGCATCAGCTATTATTTCACCACTGGGGGATGACATTACGTTATAATTTGCAGGCACACAATTCACTATGTAGACTGAGAAAAGAAATGTTGTAGACTATTAAACGGTTATATAAGCTGTTAAGCTAAGATAAGATGACAAATGATGATGTTTAGGACCCTGCAATCCGTGGCATCAGTGTTCTCGTCTACGACAACGAAAAACTTCTTCCCACAGATCTTCTGCAGCACCGAAGAGATGTGTCGCTCGAACACTCGGGGCAGGTGAATCTGCCGAAGCCTGCTCACATTTTCGCGTGCATTCGCGTCGTTACATTGACTTTGAATGTAATCTGGACGCGTGAATATTTTGTTTAGCGTTCGGTGGAAACGCGGCTTTATCAACTGCATTTCAGTTAAATTATGCCGATTTCCGCGAAATTCCGCGTTTACCAATAGATTCCGTTTTTATTTACCAATTCCGCGATTCCGTCGCGTCACGGATCACGGAATCGCGGAAATCACAGGGCCCTACATTTGGAATATTGATTGCTTTACAATGTCTTATCTTGAATTTGCTCCAATATTTTCGGAGTAGAGAAACTCCGCAACAGCTGGCGGAACGTAGCTAAGCATTTTAACTAGCTCACGCTCACTGACCCCTCTTCCTCCACAGATGACATTACTGGGGGAAAAAATAAGGATGGCGGAGGAAGTCGCGACTCAGTGGCTCGTGTATTGTGTAATACCGACGAGAATGCATCGTCTCAAACTATTGACAGCGTTCTGAGTGCTCGTAGCCTTGGGAGTGCACTCTTCCTAGAACGACTTAAGAGAATGCTCTTCCCAAGCATGCAAGTCCTTTCTTTGCATTCTTGGTATTGAGAAACGGCCATATACTGCTTATATCATAGACTGTAGGTTGGCTCAGCAGTTAGGAGCCCCTGCTGTCCACAAGATGCCACTGCACTCGGCCGGTTCAGACCGTCCCCCGACCTCAGTGTCACAACTCCTTATTTGCATGCAGGTTGAATAGACAATGGAAACGCCAAATGAGAAATCCAGATGGAGAAGCCAAATGAAAAATCAAAATGGCAAGTGCAAAATGCTTAATGGAAAAATGCAAACATAAATTTTAAAAAATTAAATGATAATTTTATCGTTTCCATTTAAGCTTTTGATTTAAGCATTTCCATTTAAGCCTTTCCATTTCCCACTTAGAGTTTTACATTTGATGTTTCCCAATTGCTATTTAAATTATCATTCTCAATTTCATCTTTACAATTTAAGTTTTCCATTTGACCATGTCTATCTACATAATAGCATTTTAAATTTAACATTTCAATCTCATTTTATCCATAATTATCATTTTTACAAGTTTCATTAGGTTTTTCAATTTGCTTTTTATTTTTAACATTTAACTTTGGCCTGATTATTTCAATTTTCATTTTCATTTGGATTATGACCAAAAGTACCCTCCATAGGTAACTGAGTGGTCATAACCACAGAGATAAACCCTTGCAATACAGGTTTTACAGACAGGAAATTCTGTCACTGTGAATAGTTGTACCAAGCATCCAAATTACAATTAAGTATTAAAAGTTGGCTTCAAATGAGGTTTATGTTCACACACATTCTGTAGAATTTCCCTTTCATCAATCTTGCATATTTCGGACACAAACATTAGCAACAGTAACTTGGCCATGTTAGCCGCTGTCCTACAACCATTATCAACTGGCTATCACGTCAGGTTGGCTTATGCAGTAAAAGCAACTTACAGCTTCTGTGTCTGTGAGTCACGGACAGTCACGACAGATACAGACTTTATCTTCAGATATTTCACAAAGCCTGCTTTTGAGGCCAGTTGCTAGTGCTAACTATCACTAGTGGTCCTGCTAGCCACCCGTAACATGTTAGCTTCACTTACATTATTTGCTGTTATATGGTTACTTACAGCATGTGGATCTGAGTGCTTGATCGATGCAACTGCTTCAGGTTTGAGAAGCAGCTGAAACGCTTATCCTGTGTCAAATTATCCTTTATTGACAAAGCTGTCTTTGGTGAAATGCTGAGCACAAACAGCTAACGTTCTCTTTGGCCATGGCTGTTTGCTGCCAGCAAACAAAAAAACCTACCCACTGATTTCTGGTGTTTTGTCTATGTTTTGTCAATATGATGGAATCCTCGTCACCACCGTCTCTGCGTCCACTGTGTAAAACTATTGCGGTAGCGCAGTGGTCACGTAGGCTTGACTTGAGATTGTAAGGTCCTGAGTTCAAGCCACGGCCACGGCCTTCGCGGTGTGTTCTTGGGCAAAACACTTTACTCCCACACTCCGCGCCTCACTCCACCCATGTGTTTAAATGGGTACTAGCAAATAGGCAGGGAAACCTCTCTAAGAACTGGGGGGAGTACCTGCGATGGACTGGCATCTCATCCAGGGGGAGTAGTAATACTCCTCGTCGCTTCATGCTATGGAAACCGGGGTTAAGCACCAGCCTGATGGGCCACTAGGCTCGTACAGGCTTACTTCTTTCAAAACTTACAAACATTTAGATCTAATCAGGACCGATAACTTGTTTGATTTTGGGCTTTGTATTACTGACAATGAAAAATTAATTAATTAAGGAAATTAATCATTGTGGGGCAGCATGACTCAGGAGGTAGAATGGCTAGGCAAGGAATTGGAGGTTTCCTAGTTTGATCCCCGCCTCCTCCAGAGAACGTGTCGAAGTGTCCTTGAGCAAGACACTGAACCCCGCACTCCTCCTGATGTGCAGATTGGCACTTTGCATGGCAGCTTCTGCCGTCAGGGTGAATGCGAGGCATAATTGTAAAGCGTTTTGAGTCAGAAAGAGACTTGAAAGAGGCTCTATGAATGGAATCCCTTTACCATTATTTTGGGTAGCTTTCGCTTCAATTACCCTTGCTCTCGGACGCAACAGGGTCGACCTTGTTCTGTATGAAAGTATTATTGTAATGATGTTTTCCTTTGTTTTAGACGGATAGGCAGGCATTAGTGTAACAAACTCTCTTTTATTCCACCACTGGGAGAACCCCTGAAAAATATTTGGTCTTTTAGGGATTTTAAGTGCACTGCTTTCAGTGAATATACATTCAAAGTACATATTAACTTCTGTTTCACCCAGTGCATTCAATTTCTGTATGCAGCTGCTTGTCAGCCATTTTGGCCAATGCCTTTGTAACACCTTGAGTAAGAGGAGTCCCTGAGAGTAAGAGAGCGCCACCTGTGGTCAGTAGGAGGAGGACTACACAGTGTAATGAATGTGTCAGGTCCTGCAGGAGGAGCAGTTTGATAATGTCTAAATCCCTTCCCCTGTTCCCCTCCAGGAGCTGCACTTGTTCACACCTTTGAGCAGCAGTATGATGCAGGCAGGAGTCTGTCTGAGACAGGACACTGAGACAACACTACCAGAGCTCACTGAGCAGCACAGGATCAGACAGAAAGAAGAGGAACTCAGTGGACTGGAGTCTGTCCACATGGCAGAGTCAGAGACAGAGTGTGCTGCACCAGGACTCAACACACTGGAGCCAGAGTGTGTTACAGCACACAGTGGGGTCAGTGATGTTCACCACACACACTCATCACTGATTAAAACAGAAACTGATCTGGGCTCCACACACTCTGGGGATCTTATTAAGATGGAGAGCCTTGACAGTACAGAGCTGGGATATGTGACCCATCTGCATCCTGACCAAATCAAAACAGAGACTGATGATGGAGGATACCTTAAATCAGAGCAAATCACTGACCTGCAGGATATTAAATGTGACCATGTGAAGTGTGAATCGAGTGAGAACATAGGAACTGATCTCATGAGTACTGGGATGAGTGGAGTTGGTCTTGATCTAAAAGACCCGATTGACCCAAGGCTAAGTGCAGTGCATCTAAATGTAAACTGCAAAGAAGAAATCCATGATCTCCCAACCCAAAATGGGAATTTGAATCCTTGCCGGTTTGTAAACAATGAGAAGAATGGGAACAGAATCATCCAGGAAAATACAGAGAGTATCAACAAACCTATAACCTGTGAAATGAGGAGTATGACCATTGAACCCCTCACAACTGCTTCAAATAAACCTCCAAGAGATTTGAGTGTCCTTCAGAAGGACGCCGTTCATGAATATGATAATGAAATTCGAAGGGATAGAATTTGCAGGTGTAAGCAGGATGTGGCATGTTTTAATTCCACGTCCGGAGTAAGTAATCACTTCCAAATTCATACAGGTCAGAAGCCGATTACATGTTCATGTTCAGCAGTATGTGATTCGCCGACTCATCTAAGAGCCCATACAGCTGAAAAGCCTTACAAGTGCACTCAGTGCGAGAAGTGTTTTCGTAGACAAGAGCATTTAAATAATCACCAGAGAATTCATACAGGTGAAAAGCCCTACAAATGCAGTCATTGTGGTAAGTGCTTTTCAACCCGGCACAATTTACAGCGCCACCTGAGTATTCACAGAGGTGAAAATCCCTACAAATGTAGTGAGTGTGGGAAGTGCTTTTGTTTCGCAACTCATTTAAAGGTCCACCGGAGAATTCATACAGGTGAACACTCATACAAATGTAGTCAGTGTGGGAAGTGCTTTGCTGATCTATCTCAACTAAAACGCCACCAGAGAATTCATACACGTGAAAAGCCCTATAAATGTAGTCAGTGTGGGAAGTGCTTTTCTCAACTAACTCATTTCAAATCCCACCAGAGGATTCATACAGGTGAACACTCATACAAATGCAGTCATTGTGGGAAGTGCTTCTCTGATCTTTCTACACTAAAACGCCACCAGAGAATTCATACTGGTGAAAAGCCCTATAAATGTAGTGAGTGTGGGAAGTGCTTTTCTCAACTAGCTCATTTAAAATCCCACCACAGAATTCATACTGGTGAAAAGCCGAATAAATGTAGTCCGTGTGGGAAGTGCTTTGCTGACCTATCTCAACTAAAACGCCACCAGAGAATTCATACAGGCGAAAAGCCCTATAAATGTAGTCAGTGTGGGAAGTGCTTTGCTGACCTATCTCAACTAAAACGCCACCAGAGAATTCATACAGGCGAAAAGCCCTATAAATGTAGTCAGTGTGGGAAGTGCTTTGCTGACCTATCTCAACTAAAATGCCACCAGAGAATTCATACAGGTGAAAAGCCCTATAAATGTAGTCTGTGTGGGAAGTGCTTTTCTCATCCAACTCATTTCAGATCTCACCACAAAATCCATACAGGTGAAAAGCTCTTTCAATGTAGTCAGTGTGGGAAGTGCTTTGCTGACCTGTCTCAACTAAAATGCCACCAGAGAATTCATACAGGCGAAAAGCCCTATAAATGTAGTCTGTGTGGGAAGTGCTTTTCTCAACTTACTCATTTAAAATCCCACCACAGAACTCATACTGGTGAAAAGCCCTACAAATGTAGTCTTTGTGGAAAGTGCTTTTCTCAACTAGCTCATTTAAAATCCCACCACAGAACTCATACTGGTGAAAAGCCCTACAAATGTAGTCAGTGTGGGAAGTGCTTTTCTCTACCAACCTCTTTAAAAGCCCATCACAGAATTCATACTGGTGAAAAGCCCTATAAATGTACTCAGTGTGGGAAGTGCTTTTCTCAACCAACTCATTTAAAATCCCACCACAGAATTCATACAGGTGAAAATCAGAACTAACACCAAAGAACAAGATCACTGCTATAAATCAGTTTGCATATCCTGTGGTTACTTATGCTTTAGGCATAATAGACTGGCCACGAGGTGAGCTGGATAAGTTGGATATTAAGGCCAGGAAGACACTCACCTTGCACAGTCATCTACAGAAACCAGTGTATGGATAAGATACATCTCCCTTGCAGAGGAGACAGACTAGGCCTTACAGGGATTAACCAGGCTTACAGAGCAACAGTTGTCAGTATGGGACAGTACCTGAAAAGCACTGACGAGGACATAATGAAAATGGCAGCACCACATCATGCTGAGATCCTACCCCAGCAGACGGCAATCATAAATCTGGCTGAAAACGATGGAGGAGACATCTTTGAAGAGAGAGGAGGTAACAAACTGATACAGGCAACAAAGCTAGCAAGAAAAACACAGGCAAAATTCAGCAAAATGGAACAGAGTCTCAGAATGGACAGAAGGAAGCAGCACCGATGGGCTGGACGATTCCGAGAAGAATTGGAAAAGGATGACATCAGCAAAGAAGGATCAATACAGTGGCTCTAGAAAGGACAGCTAGGGTTCGATGGAGAGAGAGTTATAGTTGGAGCCCAAGATCAGGGGCTTTTAACAAATGGATCCTAGATGGCAGGAATCTCACAGAATGATCTATGTAGATTCTTCCATACAGAGAGTGTAAATCACTTAGTCTCAGGCTGCCAAACCCTCCTGGCAGATGGACATTATACCTCCTGCCACAATAACATCTGCAAATACCTGCACTGGAAAATATGCAAAGAGGTGCAAGTAAAGGAAAAAATATGGGAAAATGAAGCAGCACCAGTCGTCTCCTACGGGAAAGTAACGATCTTCTACGACAAAGTGATTTCAACTGGAAAGTTCATAGAGGGAAGTACGATAAAACTGGACATTGTCATCTGGAATAGGCAGGAGAAATATGCCAAAATTATTGATGTCACCGTCCTTAATGATTATGGACTTAATAGAGCAGAAAGGGAAAAGATAAAATACTAAGAATTAAAAAAATCACCTAAAAACAACCTGGTCATTGAAAGAAATCAATATGATACCAGTGGTGGTAGGTGCTCCGAGCCCTCTGAAGAAAAACCTGAAGAAATGCATAGAGGCCATCCTTGGTTGTCCCAGTACCCAGGAGGTGCAGATATCTGCAATCAAAGGCACGGTTACCATCTTGAAAAGAGCCCTTGGATACAATGCCAACAATGTTTAGGGTGTAACAATAGACCCTCGGAAGGAGGCCCATTACACACTATAAGTAGAGAATAAGGAAAATTAGATTTTTTTTTTTAACCCCAGTCAGGGTTTAATCCACTTTGTGCTTTAATTAGCAAAATAATTTTGCTTTTTTATTGGTGGAATTAATTTAATTGTTGCACCTTGTGGCTTTTTGCCAATATTATTAGCATAATAGTGTCTAACTGCCAGAATTTATAATGGATAGGAGGATTTCTATCAGGGGTTGATATGTGTGTAATGTGTGATAGTATATGGCCTGAAATTTGCTTTGGTGTAAGATCGATTAGTAACTGGAAAAATTTCAGTTTCCAGTAGTAGACGGTTTGGTTTTTATGATCTCAAGGTCACCCTCCAGAGGGCCAAAATGAAACTTCTATGAAAAATAGGTTCTTGAGTTAAAATATCTCAGTGCGTCCTATATAACCAGCTTTATATTTATGGTTCTCAGTTTATATTAGGAGCAGTTTTGGAAAATGATGAAATTTTGGTGGGCTGTTGAGGGCGCCACCTAAAGAGGGCGCTTGAAAACATCATCTTGGACCAAAGTAGCAGTCACGTTTCAGGCATTCCTTGCTTGCGCCGTCATTGGCCCAAGCTTTTTTATGCATGATATGATTCTGTGCCAGTGTCTTGTACTACATCCACTTGAAATTATAGTGGGATGGTGAGGGCGCGGAAATATAGGTGACGCTCAATTCAGTGAATATGCAAAAATAGAGGTATTCCATGGCTGTAGATCTCCATGCACCCCCTTCAGATTTGAATGAAATCTGTTTTGTTTGATACCCCTACATGTCCACTATGCTGACCAAAAAGATTAATGGGGGGTTCAACTGTTTTAACCCATTTTGACAATCATTCTGAAAGGCGTGACGTGACCATTCCATGTCAATGTAGTGCTGTTATGGTACATAAGTCAGCATAGGTATCAGTTTGAATTCAATGACAATGGATGATTTTTAGTGGAGCAATCAGCAATTTAAAGCTCTCTTCTGAACCAATGGATAGGGTTCCTCCTTCGGCTGACTTCCTCTGGAATGGTTCGGCGGGGCTGGACGGATTTGCACGCTTCACCGCTCATGAATAAATGTAAAAAAAAATGTTGTTTACTACTTTTGTCATGCCAGGAAAATAAATCATTCCTTATCTCCATCATCCATACTTTGTAAGAGATAATTCAGGTGAAAATATGATTTCAGACCCTAGTTTGTTATTTTATGGACGTAACGACAGAAAACATGAAACGAGCCAAGAGTTAGACAGTAAAAATTGTGCACATTGTCCAGTTACATGTATTGCTTTTCCTGTCCCAGTCTCACTGCTGCTCAACTGGATGAATAGATTTTTATTTCAGGCCCTCCAGCTAATGAAGTAACCCTTGGCCAAGGGTCAGATGTGTGCACCTTCAGTTGGTCACCTGTCCATCAGGCCTTGTTGCCTTCATCCTTTTATTCAATCCACAGACCATATATTGTACTAATTCGCGTTTAAAACCTTGCCTTACTGGGATGGTCAAAAAGGGGTTAATACAGTTAAACCCCACTTAAATCTTTTTGGTACATATAGTGGACATTTAGGGCTATCAAATAAAACAGAAAATCTGATGGGGGCGCATGGAGATCTTCAGCTGCAGAATACCCCTATTTTTGCATTTTCACTGAATTGAGCATCACCTATAATTCTGCTGCCTCACCATCCCACTACAATTTCAAGTGGACTAGCACAAGGCACTGCTATAGAATCTATTCATCCATAAACAAGCTTGGGCTAGTGAGGGCGCAGGCAAGGAATGCCTCAAACGTAAGTGCTACTTGGGCTCAAAGTGGTGTTTTCAAGCCCCCCTATAGGCGGCGCCCTCAACAGCCCACCAAAATTTCAGTTTCATGACTTTCACATATTGCACTTGTGGCTGGAACAAAAAACACATTCATTGGATGCTGAGAAAAGAGATCCTTGGAGTCCTTAAAGTTCTCATAAGATGATTCTGAAAACATTTATTGAATTAAATAATGACAATTTTTTCATGGGTTTTGTCTTTTTTTTTTTAATGTTTTTATCAGGAGGGCTAGACTATTTCGAAACTCTCTGATTTTAGCTTCTTAAATGTGAACATTATCTTGTTTCTTCAGTCCTTCATGAAGGACTAAACATGGGCTGATGAAAATTGTACTCAACATTTTCCACCATTTTCTGACACTTTCTGAACAAGATAAGTAATTGATTAATTGAGAAAATACCAAACAATGATAATGAAAATGATCATTAGTGGCAGCTCTGATGTGTTGTGTGTAATATACACTTGTAATTTGAAAATAAACTTGTAGGTTCTGCTGTTTGAACTCATTCAATGAACTGTGAAAAATATTTTACGTCATGAATGTGCACACACTGAGGTGATCTAAATAAACTCTTATACTTCTAATTGTCTCAGTTCTCCTCTTTCCTTTCACTGTTTGTGAATGAAATAAATCCATGTTGCTCATAATAACCTCCGCCAAGGAGGTTATGTTTTTGCCTGGGTTTGTTTGTTTGTCTGTTGGTTTACAAAATAACTCAAAAGGTTATGGACAGATTTTGATGAAATTTTCAGAGAAGGTGGGTATTAAGTCAAGGAACAGGTGATCAAATTTTGGCATATCTAGGCCAAAGTACTGCTGAGATATACGCCACATTTCAAGATTTCAAGTCTTTCCAATGGGCCGGAGTTCCAATCGCTGTGCTTTTGGGTTTTGCTGCCCCCTGTTGGAGGTCTGCGCTCTCTGAGTGCTTTTCTAGTTGTTTTTGAATTGTAACTGTATGCACTGGTTGTATTAACCCCTCTGCGTGGAAGCCAAATCTGGCTATTTAGGTATTACCTGATTTAAGGCTTTATAATTCAAGATTGCAGCTTCACAGACAGAAAAACTTTGGCTCAATTGAGTCTCGACACTTGAAGCATTTAGACTCCCAGTAACCTTTCCAAGCACAAAACACGCCTTTTCTCCTTATGCTAACTGCTGCTTATGTTATAACCACAATGTTTCGCAGTGTTTTGGTATTGCAAATAATTTCATAAGAGAATTTTTGCTTCATTATTACATAAACTTGCTTTATAACTGGTCATTTTTGTTTTTTTTTTTTTTATGCCTGCGGAAAATCAACTTTCAAGCCGCGGAATCAAAAATTGCTCTCCGCAGAATCCGGAATGTTCTCCGCGGAATCAACACTTTTTCTCCGCAGATTCCTGGGGGGACTAATTAAACAAAGTCTCTCATTGGCTAACTCACAGCTGTCTAACGCTTAATGTGAGCAAAACTGTAGGAATGTATTTTTCTATCAGGAGAAATAATACACCTCAACCTGATATGACTGTAAATGGAGATGTAATACAGATAGTTGAACATTTCAAGTTTCAGGGCATAACAATTGACTCCAATTTAAATTTTAAGAAACATGTAAAAAACGTCTGCAGAAATGCAAGAGCCAGCCTTATGAACCTCAGACGTCAGGCATCAGCTACCTTTGGCCGCTGATAAACTATTCATTCACTTAATGATTTTTCCCCCATTTAACTTACTGTGTCAAAAGCTGGTCTTAGGCTGGAGCAAGCAGTCTTAAACTATTATACACCCTCTACAAACAATCACTGAAAACTCTGGATAACAAACCAAGGAACTACCACTACTGTAACATCATTAAGAAATATAACTTAATGACCTTTGACAGCTTTCTTTGGTTTGTAGATATCTACCTGATGTATAAATTAATTCATGATCAGGCCCCACCACCACTTAAACAATGTGTGTTACGCTGCAGGAACAATCTTAGGGAGACCAGGGCATCAGCAAAAGGAGACTGTTCAGCTAAATTTAGGAAAACTGCGTTTGGACAGTCTGCTTTTTCAGTCAGAGCAGCAGGAAAGTGGAACTCAATAAAAATCCAAGATGGTGTCACAGCGGCTTGTATGCACGTCGTGTCTCTTTGTATTAGTATTTCTTCTGCTACACAAGCTCTATGTACTTTTTATTTATTTATTGTTATAGCTGTTTGTTTTAAACAATTCTAAACTCACCTGCCTCACAAAGGCTGATTTTAGCTCAGCTGGGTTTCAAGGGCTTCTTAACACTTTTAATACTTTTGCATACCTGAAGAAGTCTGTGCCAGTAGTGTGCAATAGCTCCAACTATCTGCCGGCTATTTGCCCTCTTTGGAGCGTCTTTTGGCCTTCTTGGACCTCAAGGGATCTTTCTCCTAGTTAATGGAGCCTGAAGAATTTTCTTCCGCGTAATTTCTGGTGAGGTGCCGGAAGCTCGTCGGGCTGCGGTTTCGTACACCCTGCTCCCAGCTTGTGTGCTGCTGGGTTGTTGTTGGATCAGCTGGCTGGGTGTGATATCTTTCAGATTTCCTTGGCACTGTGCTCTTGCCCTGGTCCCGCTTCGAGAGAGCCTATTTCCCCTGGTTCGCTGCTCTGCAGCTGTCGAGACGGAGCTGCCCCTGGGGAGGTTACGACGGTCCCGCCGAGGGAGTTGTGGAATTGGAGTGGCGGCTTGGGTCAATTTTGCCTGTCTCCCCGGAACTGGAGCACTTCCCTGGTCGGGTAACTGGGTGCGCTGCCTTTTGGCGTCCTTGTACTTGTTCTCAGACAGTTTACCGCCTGCTGCTAAAGGATTTCGTAGCCGGGCTCTCAGCGGACTGGTAAAGTACCGTGAAGAAGTCCTGTAATGTACTGTGAACTCTTGACTTAATTAAAATGGCGAAAGTCATTTTTATTATCGTCTTTTTTCTTGGTGTCATGATCGACCCACGTTATTAATGTAACTGGGTTATCTTCACGTGCATTTCTTGAACATTATAATCATGGCACTAACGTCATTTACTTGGTAGTACCCGGCAGCAGGGGCGAACCGGGAATGGCACAGACACGTCCCTTTATGACAGTCCTGGTTAGTTCTCAATTATTTCTCTTTATTGACGCGTTTTCCAATCATCGTAATAGGCAACTGAAGACACGGTTTCTGATGCGATCGAACAGCGATGAAGTCATGGGGTAAATTCCGTAAAACTGAGAATTGGGGTGGACGTAACATCTGTTTTAAAGAATTATTATTCCTGACCTGTTCGCAGTCATTTTCATGATTAACAAAATGTTCACTCCGAGAGCGCTCCGCACTTAACAGGTGGTGCTTGTTCTCCCCGATTAGGTAAGACGACAATCATTCATCTGGACGCGTTTGCATAATTTAAATCAAAGTCAAATAGAGCCGCATGCTTTTTATAGCCTCTCTCACCGCCAAGTGCCACTTTTTTCCCAACTCAATACCGAGAGTAATTTCGAATAACGTTAATTTAAATGCAAAGCAATCGTAAAGTCTTTGTTTTCGCCTTGATATTGCAATATGAATCAGTTTACGGTAGTAACTTTGTTAATTGTTAGCTTTATGACATACGCATATTTTATAAAGAGTTGGATAAATTTGTTTGAAGATATATGCCCATATACGCCATTATCATCGAATTCAGGGGTGGGCAATCACGGTCCTGGAGGGCCGGTGTGTGTGCAGGTTTTTATTCCTATCAATTACCCTGGCTAATTGAGTTAATTGAATGCATGCACAAATATAGATTTTCGCAATGATTCGATCAGAGGAAAATGTTTTCTGAAGGGAGACAAGACTAGTCTTTGTAGTTTCATGATAATTTAAAGAAATGCGCATGAAACGTCAGATTTCATAAATGGTTTGGCTAATTGAGACAATCAACTAATTAAAGACCAGACGTTGGTGTGAAAACCAGGGACAGATACGGCCCTCGCTGCCCACCTCTGATCTAATTTCTGCATTTTCAGGAAGCCCCAGTGTGTACATGCAAATATATGTACGCTTGCTGATCGAAATGCGAACTGTGAGTAATTCAATTTTTTTGATTTTTGAAGATACTTAAGATATGAACAAAGAAACAGCCCGAGATTTTAGGTTTGCGCAAGCGCAGAGCCGCGAGGTAGCATATTTTGATAGGTAGTGTGGCGATGAATAAAGGAGACACACGAAGTAACAGGTTAGCCAGTCTTTACTCCTTCAGCGCCAAAAAACAGAATAAACAGGAAAAGAATAATGCCCAAGCTTATTGAGGAAAAACACACCCCCCAAAACCCCAATGCCTGCTGGGTGAGAGAACACCTCCCTGACACATACTCCACACAGCCCCCCCCCGAACACCCAGAAGGGAACATCACAACAATTAGTCCCTCAGCGGGGGCCTAATCAGCCTGCCATAACGGCTGCGTCGACCGACCGTCGGGGCAGCAGGCGGCACCTGTGGACGAAGGCGATCAGGTGAGCAGCAGGTAGGATCAACAATGTCCAAAACAGGTTGAGGAGCAGAGTCTGTGTGAGGAGGCAGAACTGTGGGTCTGGAAGGAGGACGACTGCGACGAGGAACCTGGGCCGGTAAGATAACCTCATCTGCCAACACGTACGCCGGCTTAAGACGATCAATGGTTACCAGCTCCCTGCGCCCACCCATATCCAAAACAAAACCCTTGCTCCCCCTTTCGAGCACCCGAAAAGGACCATCGTACGGAGGTTGGAGGGGCGAGCGGTGGGCATCGCGACGCAGAAAGACAAAACGGGCAGACCGCAGCGCAGTGGGCACGAATGACCGTGGGAAACAGTGGTGCATGGGACCCGGAGCCAACGCTCCCCCGGGTGAAAAGGGGTCAAACGCAGGCCGGAGACTCATAGCGGCAGCATCCAGCAAAAACTCCCCTGGAACGCGGAGCGGCTGACCAAAAACCAACTCGGCGGAGGAAGCAGCTAGGTCCTCCTTAGGAGCCGAGCGCAATCCAAGCAGGACCCACGGCAAATAGTCTATCCACCCATCGCCCGTTAGCGCGGCACGCAAAGCTGCCTTGAGCGACCGACGGAAGCGCTCACACAACCCATTAGCTTGGGGGTGATATGCCGTAGTGCGATGCACCTGCACCCCCAAGGAACGCGCCATCCCCGACCAAAGCTCCGAAACAAACTGAGGGCCCCTGTCCGAAGTAATGTCAGATGGTACTCCGAAACGGGCAACCCAAGCCGAGAGAAATGCGCCAGCCACATCCGCAGACGCCGTGGAGGACAGAGGGACCACCTTCGGCCACCTGGTAGTACGATCCACCACCGTAAGCCGATGAGTGAAACCCCTCGACTGCGGCAGGGGACCGACGAGGTCAACGTGTACATGATCAAAACGCCTGGCTGGAATGGGAAACGATTCAAGGGGGGCTCTTGTGTGCCAATGCACCTTAGCACGTTGACATGCTAAACAAGCAGCCGCCCACCCCCTGACGTCTTTGCGCAACCCGGGCCAAACAAAACGGGCGCTGACCAGCTTCACCGACGCGCGCACCCCCGGATGCGAGAGCGAATGAATGGAGTCAAAAACGCGACGACGCCAATTTGCCGGAACAACAGGGCGGGGTCAACCGGTAGAAACATCGCACAGGAGGGCAGGACCTCTCTCATGCATCACGATCTCCTCGAGTTTGAGGCCTGATCCAACAGAACGGAGGGCAAGGATATCTGCATCACCTGGTTGATCAGCAGCCATGGCAGAAAAATCAGTCCCCAGGAGTACGGGGCAAATGACCACGCGAGACAGACAATCCGCGACGGAGTTAGATTTACCCGCGACATGACGGATGTCAGTGGTAAACTCCTAAATGGCCGCTAGGTGACGCTGCTGCCGGGCTGACCAGGGTTCCGTAACCTTGGACATGGCGAATATCAATGGTTTATGGTCCACATAAGCCGTAAAAGAACGACCCTCCAGCAAAAAACGGAAATGTCGAGTAGCCAAAAACAACGCCAGTAACTCGCGGTCAAAAACGCTGTACTTGCGCTCGCAATCCCGCAACTTGCGACTGAAAAACGCAAGTGGTTGCCACGCGTCTCCCACCCGCTGCTCCACAACAGCCCCGACAGCCAAATCCGAAGCATCGGTTGTCAAGGCGATTGGGGCATCTGGGTCCGGATGAGCCAGGAGAGCCGCATTAGCTAACGCGGACTTAGCCCCCTCAAAAGCAACCAGCCGTTCCTCCGTCCAGACAACTGCATCAGTGGCCTTCCTCGAACGTAGGGCGTCATACAGCGGCCGCAGGAGGTCGGCAGCACGAGGAATGAACCTATTATAGAAGTTGACCATGCCCAAGAACTCCTGCAATGCCTTAACCACCACCGGACGAGGAAATTCTGCCACTGCTTGCACCTTAGTAGGCAAAGGAACCGCACCGCGCGCCGAAATGCGATGACCCAGAAAATCGATCACCGGCAACCCGAACTGGCATTTCGCTGGGTTGACAATTAAGCCGTGGGCGTCCAGACGCTGGAAAACCGTCCTGAGGTGTGACAGGTGCTCTTCAGTAGTAGAGCTAGCCACCAGAATGTCATCGAGGTAAACGAACACAAACTCGAGGTCGCGCAACACGGAGTCCATCAACCTCTGAAAAGTTTGCGCTGCCCCTTTAAGGCCAAACGGCATGCGAAGGAACTCAAACAACCCAAACGGAGTGACTACCGCCGTCTTAGGCACGTCGTCTGGCCGCACTGGAACCTGGTGATACCCGCGTACCAGGTCTACCTTTGAAAAAATGGAAGCACCCGACAACCGAACCGAAAAATCCTGAATATGTGGGATCGGGTAACGATCGGGAGTAGTCACGTCGTTCAACCGCCGAAAATCACCGCACGGGCGCCACGAACCGTCCGCCTTGGGTACCATGTGGAGGGGCGAGGCCCAGGGGCTGTTAGAGCGCCGCACTATCCCAAACCTCTCCATGGTAGCAAACTCCTCCTTAGCCATAGCTAGCTTAACAGCGTCCAAACGCTGCGCGCGGGCATAAACCGGTGGCGCGAAAGTGGGAATGAAATGTTCAACCCTGTGTTTAGCTATGGCAGAGGAAAAGGCGGGCGTAGTGAGTGATGGAAACTCGGACAACAAACGCTGAAAAACATCACCGGACGCAGAAAAATTCAAGTGCGTTAGCGGCCCAGCTCCCCCAGACTCACAAGGAAAAGTAGCAAAAGTGACTGCATCAATTAGCCTGCGGTTAGCAACATCGACTAACAGTCCGTGAGCACACAAAAAGTCTGCACCGATGATAGGAACAGTTACAGCAGCAGCCACTAAGTCCCACTCAAACTCACGTCCATGAAAACAAACAGTTAATTGTTTAGTGCCAAAAGTCCCAATAGGAGAACCGTTAGCCGTGGTCAGCGGTGGGCCACCCCTTCGGTCCGACAACTCTGGGCCGACAGGGTGGATTAAACTCTTCTGGGAGCCAGAGTCAACCAGAAACTTGCATCCTGACAGAGAGTCTTTAATGTAGAGCAGCTCACCTCGCTCGCCAGCCCCCACAGCTGCTACTGAGTGCTGGCCTCTGCGTTTCCCGACGCCTCAAACATGCACGGCGGGATACAGCGCTTCACCCTGCTTCCAAATCTCCGGTGGTAGAAACAGAGGGAACTCCCGCGGCGCGTCCTCGCGGTGACTGCAGAAACCGTCGCAGGATCCTCCGCCGGAATCTGCTGGGGTCCTGCCGTCGCGCTCTGCACGGTGAAGCGTCTGGTAGCCAGCAGCACGCGGTCTGCCTCCTCCGCCAAACCACGGTAATCGCCAGCGGTCAAACGGGGAGAGTTTGCTAGAGCGGCGCGGACCTGCGGCGGGAGCTGTGGCGGAAAAATATGCGGGAACAAGAAACCAGCCTCATCCGAACCAAGCAGGGACAACATATTGTCCATCAGGTCCACGGCCGTGCTGTTGCCCAAGCCGGACAGGGAGAGGATCTTTTCCGCCCTCTCCGCCGAAGACAGGCTGTACCTCCGCAGAAGAAGCTGCTTGAGGGCGTCGTACTTCCCGCGAAGAGGGGGGCTACGCAGTAACGGCATGGCTCTGCGGGTTGACTGCTGGTCCAAGGCGGCCACAACTAAGTAATACTTGGAGTCATCCACTTCCACGCCCCGTAGTTGGAAAAGCGCCTCGATGTGCTGGAACCATGAGGCCGGGTCGCTCTGCCAGAACTCTGGGAGTTTCATCGTCGCGGCAGCGGTTAACATGACCGGCTGCGAGGACCAGCCTGGAGACGGCAAAGCTGGGGCCGAGTCCGCGTCCGAGGTCGATGAAGAAACACGCTCCACAGACATGTTCAACGGGGTCACCAATGTGGCGATGAATATAGGAGACACACGAAGTAACAGGTTAGCCAGTCTTTACTCCTTCAGCGCCAAAAAACAGAATAAACAGGAAAAGAATAATGCCCAAGCTTATTGGGGAAAAACACACCCCCCAAAACCCCAATGCCTGCTGGGTGAGAGAACACCTCCCTGACACATACTCCACAGTAGCAAAATTTGTCAGAACACCGGACCTGAGCCGCTTCCGGTTAATAATCTGCACCACTTTTCAACTCCTGAAGAATTTATTAATAGACATGGACTTGGTTTTCGGCATTTTAATGCAAGGAGTCTTGTACCTAAACTTGATATATTTAAAGCATGGATCATGATTGCTAAACCAGACATTGTTGTTGTTTCCGAAACATAGTTAAAACCTGCGGTTACTGATAATGTTATTTATATCGCTGGCTACAACATGTTTAGAACTGATCGCAAAGGCAGGGCTGGTGGAATTGCAGTGTACATCTCTGAGCGTTTACTGGGAACTGTTCTCCACTCTATCTCCATTCCCACGCAGTTTGAATTTTTAGCTGTTCAGGTATTATTGGCCAACGCCCCTATTACGGTGATCGGCTGTTATTGACCTCCCTTAGCCTCGACTGAAGCCATAACTATCTTGACAGAGGTTTTGTCTAATTTCACTTCTCATGAGTTAGTATTACTGGGTCATTTGAACTTAGACTGGCTCAGCGATAAATCTGCATCATTAAAGTAGGTTCATGGAGTCACACACCTTACTCAGCTTATTGACAGCCCCACCAGAATCATCTCTGCTAAACCTGGTAATGATTCTCTCATTGATATTATTCTAACCAATGCAGCACACAAGTATGTATTAGTTGGAGTGTTGGCTAATGACATCAGTGACCATTGTGCCATTGCTTGCATTATGAGCACAAAGCTGCCCAAATCCAAGGGTCTACCGGTATTTGTCACTAGGCGCTGTTTTAAACACTTCTCGGAGCAGGCCTTTATCCATGACCTTGCTCAAGTGACGTGGCAGCGAATTTCTTTAATTCCTATCATTGATGAAGCAGTCGCTCTTTTCCAACTTCAATTTCTGTCAGTTGTTAACAAACACGCCCCTCTTAAAAAGTACAGGATAAAAAACAGGAACAACCCATGTTTTACTCGGGAAGTGGCAGATTTGATCCATGCTCTCAATAAGCAATGGGCCTTAGCGAGAAAGACAAAGACCACTCGTAATTGGCAATTGTTTCGTTCACTTAGAAATAAATGCACAACTCTAATCAGGAAATCCAAAACTGATTTTTATTTGTCATTAACTACTGACTGCGACAACAATCACTCCAAATTCTGGAAAACTAATAAAGGACTTCAGAACAAGAAGGCTAAGAAGTTAAAAAATGATGACGCATTTATTTCTGATAAAAAAGCTATGTCAGATTTATTTAATGTTCATTTCAGTAAGGCTGGTCATATCTTTGATGACTTAGATCAGAATACTTACCAAAGGGCAAATCGCACTGTTGCATAACAGCTCTCACAACTGAATCAACCTCTTTTGTTGATTCTACTTTTAGTTTTACACCCATCCAGGTCTCTGATGTCCTCCATGCCTAACAAACACTTGACCCCATAAAGGCCGCTGGACCTGATGGCCTTGAGCCATTTTTTTGAAAGTGGCAGCCCCAATTATAGCTCGCCCTATAACCGACATCTGTAATCTTTCCATAGCCTCACAAAACTTCCCTGCCTTATGGAAACAAGCTTATGTTATGCCCTTACTGAAAGCTGGTGATCCCACAGATCTGAATAATTATGGACTTCTCTAATCTCTCCGCCTTGGCAAACATATTGGAATCTATAGTGTCTGATCAGCTCAAATTATACCTGCAGGCATGCCAATAGGTTTTAGAAAAAAAAGAGGAACATCACGCGGAGTAGGCAGTTGTGCCAACGACACAAGCTCCTAAGGGGGGGTCTGGGGAGTTTGCTGCCCCCCCCCCCCATAAAATTTTGCCAACAATGGCATCAAATGGTGCATTCTGGTGATATCTTGACACATATTTGAGCTATGTATTGGTCCCTTAATTTTAATGTAATTCTCAAGCTAAATGTTAATAAACAGTGGAGAAACGCCATTGAAACTCTTTGTAAAATGTATTTGACACCCTATATATTTTTTTTAATTCAACCTGGCTAAAACTGTCACTACCTACTACTGCAGTGTACAAGAGACTTGGAGTATTCATCCTTTTCCAATTTTAGTTTAAAATTATTCAAACAGTGTTTTGACTATCACTATAAAACAGTGAATCAAGAAAATGCAATTACAGTCATTCACCATCAACTATGGTCCATTGTATCAATTTCTTTTCATTTTGAAACCAGTGAATCAGTACCTCTTATCATTCATCTTATCATTGATATATAAATGGCAGCTGGTTTTCATCCAGAATGTTACATTTTCAAGTCATGTATCAACTAAATCAGTTATGTATTTTCACTGAGGGCAGTTGAATTTTCTTTGCATAAGATTTAACATGCTTATCATTGTCTATCCTCTCTTCACACAGTAATTTGTGTATAAAGTTCATTTACTCATGTATGTATATTGTAGATGAGATTTATTCAGACCTTGAGTCACAGTACTCAGCTGAGCCATCAAACTAGGAATCAAATCCCAAAGATGTGCGCACAAGATGGAAGGACTGATGGACATGGTAATATCCAGTGGCGGCTGGTGCCAAATTTTGGGGGGGCGCAATTTACCTAGGCGCAGCACACCTGACAGCTGCTTTGATGTCGACAGTCAGTTATTAAGAAGGAAAATGTAGCCTATAGTTTTTCATGGTTTGTACCCCTTTATTATTATGAATTGACAATGTATCCCACATGTCCACAGATCACTATGTCCTTACATTACTTACAGATCACTGTATCTGTCCTTACATTACTTACAGATCACTGTACCTGTCCTTACATTACTTACAGATCACTGTACCTGTCCTTACATTACTTACAGATCACTGTACCTGTCCTTACATTACTTACAGATCACTGTACCTGTTCTTACATTACTTACAGATCACTGTACCTGTCCTTACATTACTTACAGATCACTGTACTTGTCCTTACATTACTTACAGATCACTGTATCTGTCTTTACATTACTTACAGATCACTGTGCCTGTCCTTACATTACTTACAGATCACTGTACCTGTCCTTATATTACTTACAGATCACTGTATTTGTCCTTACATTACTTACAGATCACTGTATCTGTCCTTACATTACTAACAGATCACTGTATCTGTCCTTACATTACTTACAGATCACTGTACCTGTCCTTACATTACTTACAGATCACTGTATTTGTCCTTACATTACTTACAGATCACTGTATTTGTCCTTACATTACTAACGGATCACTGTATCTGTCCTTAAATTACTTACAGATCACTGTGTCTGTCCTTACATTACTTACAGATCACTGTGTCTGTCCTTACATCACTTACAGATCACTGTACCTGTCCTTACATTACTTACAGAGCACTGTATTTGTCCTTACATTACTTACAGATCACTGTATCTGTCCTTACATTACTAACAGATCACTGTACCTGTCCTTACATTACTTACAGATCACTGTACCTGACCTTACATTACTTACAGATCACTGTATCTGTCCTTACATTACTTACAGATCACTGTACCTGTCCTTACATTACTTACAGATCACTGTACCTGTCCTTACATTACTTACAGATCACTGTATCTGTCCTTACATTACTTACAGATCACTGTATCTGTCCTTACATTACTTACAGATCACTGTACCTGTCCTTACGTTACTTACAGATCACTGTACTTGTCCTTACGTTACTTACAGATCACTGTACCTGTCCTTACGTTACATACAGATCACTGTACCTGTCCTTACATTAATAACAGATCACTGTACCTGTCCTTACATTACTTACAGATCACTGTACCTGTCCTTACATTACTTACAGATCACTGTATCTGTCCTTACATTACTGACAGATCACTGTATCTGTCCTTACATTACTTACAGATCACTGTACCTGTCCTTACGTTACTTACAGATCACTGTACCTGTCCTTACGTTACTTACAGATCACTGTACCTGTCCTTACGTTACTTACAGATCACTGTACCTGTCCTTACGTTACTTACAGATCACTGTACCTGTCCTTACGTTACTTACAGATCACTGTACCTGTCCTTACGTTACTTACAGATCACTGTATCTGTCCTGACGTTACTTACAGATCACTGTATCTGTCCTTACGTTACTTACAGATCACTGTATCTGTCCTTACGTTACTTACAGATCACTGTATCTGTCCTTACGTTACTTACAGATCACTGTATCTGTCCTTACATTACTTACAGATCACTGTAGCTGTCCTTACATTACTTACAGATCACTGTACCTGTCCTTACATTACTTACAGATCACTGTACCGGTCCTTACGTTACTTACAGATCACTGTACCTGTCCTTACATTATTACAGATCACTGTCTCTGTCCTTACATTACTTACAGATCACTGTATCTGTCCTTACATTACTTACAGATTGACTGTAAAAGCAGTCATGTTAAAGATATTCCACCAACTAACTGGGATTCTGATGTTTTGTAAAGATGCAAACAATAAAGGGAACTTAGTTAAACAGAAAAACAAAAATCTAAAAAAACACCACTGTAATGCTGTCTACGGGGTTCGTACACCATTTACAAAGTGAAACTCAAGCTCTTTTCGAGGATTTTCAAGGTGTATTTTCATGCTTTTCCAGCAACCTACAGCTGTGGTAAATTACATATTTATATACAAAACCCAAGACCAGTGAAGTTGGCACGTTGTGTAAATCGTAAATAAAAACAGAATACAATGATTTGCAAATCCTTTTCAACCTATTTTCAATTTAATATACTGCAAAGACAAGTTATTTAATGTTCGAACAGGTAAACTTTGTAATTTTTTGCAAATATTAGCTCATTTGGAATTTGATACCTGCAACATGTTTCAAAAAAGCTGGCACAAGTGGCAAAAAAGACTGAGAGAGTTGAGGAATGCTCATCCAAACACTTATTTGGAACATCCCACAGGTGAACGGGCTAATTGGGAACAGGTGGGTGCCATGATTGGGTATAAAAGCAGCTTCCCTGAAATGCTCAGTCATTCACAAACAAGGATGGGGCGAGGGTCACCACTTTGTGAACAAATGCGTGAGCTGATTGTGGAACAGTTTAAAAACAACATTCCTCAACAAGCTATTGCAAGACATTTAGGGATTTCATCATCTACGGTCCGTAGTATCGTCAAAAGGTTCAGAGAATCTGGAGAAATCACTGCACGTAAACGACAAGGCCGAAAACCAACATTGAATGCCCGTGACCTTTGATCCCTCAGGCGGTACTGCATCAAAAACCGACATCAGTGTGTAAAGGACATCACCACATGGGCTCAGGAACACTTCAGAAAACCACTGTCTGTAACTACAGTCCGTCGCTACATCTGCAAGTGCAAGTTAAAACTCTACAATGCAAAGCGAAAGCCATTTATCAACAGCACCCAGAAACGCCGCAAGCTTCGCTGGGCCCAAGCTAATCTAAGATGGACTGATGCAATGTGGAAAAGTGTTCAGTGGTCTGACGAGTCCACATTTCAAATTGTTTTTAGAAACTGTGGACGCTGTGTCCTCCAGACCAAAGAGGAAAAGAACCATCCGGACTGTTATAGGCGCAAAGTTCAAAAGCCAGCATCTGTGATGGTATGGGGGTGTATTAGTGCCCAAGGCATGGGCAACTTACACATATGTGAAGGCACCATTAATGCTGAAAGGTACATACAGGTTTTGGAGCAACAAATATTGCCATCCAAGCAACGTCTTTTTCATGAACGCCCCTGCTTATTTCAGCAAGACAATGCCAAGCCACATTCTGCACGTGTTACAACAGCTTGGCTCCGTAGTAAAAGAGTGCGGGTACTAGACTGGCCTGCCAGTAGTCCAGACCTGTCTCCCATTGAAAATGTGTGGCGCATTATGAAGCGTAAAATATGAGAACGGAGACCCCGGTCTGTTGAACAAATTAAGCTGTACATCAAGCAAGAATGGGAAAGAGTTCCACCTGAAAAGCTTCAAAAATTGGCTTCCTCGGTTCCCAAACGTTTACGGAGTGTCGTTAAAAGGAAAGGCGATGTAACACAGTGGTAAAAAGGCCCCTGTGCCAACTTTTTTGCAATGTGTTGCTGCCTTTAAATTCTTAAGTTAATGATTATTTGCAAAAAAAAAAATAAGTTTCTCAGTTTGAACATTCAACATCTTATCTTTGTAGTGGATTCAATTGAATATAAGTTGAAAAGGATTTGCAAATCATTGTATTCTGTTTTTATCTACGATTTACATAACGTGCCAACTTCACTGGTTTTGGGTTTTGTACATAAATGACAGATTTCACAGAAAGTGTAACCAATGGGTCCCACTGTACTTAACAGGATGAAATTATAAATTAATGGTATATATGCGGTTTATTTCATTGATGACATAAAAACAAATGTTTACAGGAAGTTTCAGACCTGGATCACTGTTATTTTGTTTTTAAAAAAAGGGAATTTAAAAATCGGGTCTTGTTGCTAATGTTACATGGACATGAAATTGGTGTCACAGGACGGAACCCAAACGGTGACAAGACTGTCTGAGCCAATGCCAATAATGGCACGATGAGCAGGGAAAAGGGAAGGCACACCAGTGACCAACCCCCTAATCCACAATAAGCAGGGCTTTGTTAAAGTCTGTAAATCTACTCTTGAACAGTGACCTGAAATACACAGTTTTTCCCCAGGATTATTTAGAGGCAATAAAATTCATACACTGGATAATGAGTCAATCCTGCCCACTCATGTCCATGTTCCTCATCCATCCTGGAGTTCTGAGTGGAAGGAGAGACACTTTTTTGGGCCACCCTGTAGTATGGATGTGCCAACCCCTTTAAGTCAAACCAAGGTTGGCTTGATCCATCCAGGGATTAGAGTGAACTCGTCCATTTAATATAAACAGCGTTCGAACTTGGCTTGCTTGTGAAAATTCAGTAACTGATCCGGGTGTGTCATCTAGTGATAGAACATTGTAACTGCGTGCATAAATCTGCAGCTCCGTGTCCACTGGTGGACACATCTGCCCTGCCAGTAGCTGCCAAATCTCATTCACAGCAGTGCTGTACTGAGATTACAGGTTGTTAACGTCATCACACTAAAGGAAATATTTATCTTTTTGATGAGGGACACAAACGAGTTGGTGAAGATTGTACAAGGCCAGAGAGTGAACATCCGCTCGCGCATGTACTTTACCCTGCTTTCACACTTCAGGTTGTTATAAAAAAGGGACTTCAATGCGGAATGCAGAGCGAACGTTAAGACCACACATCGGACAGAAATTACGTTCGCGGAAAAAAACTTGTTTCACAGTATGAAATAGGGCTCAGGATATTGCAAAATGGTATCTAGCATGGTAAAATAAAGAATGGCGAACATATTCCTGGCTAGACCTTCAGACCTTCCTGATTTTGTCAGACAAATGTTTTAAATCCACAATTCCTTTTTGGGTCCAAGCCGTGTCTCCCCCAAAAAGCAAACATGGAAAACACAAAAGCGAATTAACTACACTTGCTGTTAGCCAGTCCTTTCATCAAACCAACTGACACAAAACTTACGATTTTGTCGTTTATCAGCTTGTGTAATGTGAATAACAGTTGGATGATGCGGCTCCAGTCTCTTAAACTCCATTTTTTCCTCATAGGACATTGAAGAAAACGGATTATGAAGAGGATGATCCACCTTTCATCTTAGCATTTGCATTCATCTTAGCATCATAACAGGCAGTGCTGTTGGGCTAAATGAAATCAGCCCAAGTGTCAAGTAAATCACGGGGGCGGAAAACGTTGCATATCAATCATGTACTTGCGCGTCAGCCCGCGGCTGACTGGTCAGAACAATCGACCTATGGGCTGAGTAAAGTTAAGCCCAAACGGACAGTTAATGGCGAGGGCGTGATATGGAACCTGTCAATCGTTTACACCCGAAAAATAAATAAGAGCAGATGTGAGCTTGGGTTGAATAAAATTAGCCCATTTGGAGATATCCAGTGTTTTTCTTTTAACTTTTTGCTGCCATTTTCACTTTAGGTTTCACTGAAATTAAACTTATAACTATCTTTTGTCTGTTATTTTGACAATAACTCTCTCATTGTTATTGCATAAAGTAGGGAGGGCTTAGCCCCACTATCCCATTGATACCAGCCACCACTGGTATCAAGTGTTCTGTACATCGTCTGTAGTGTACTATGCAGATCAATGGCAAAGTGATGTATTATCGCACACAATTGCAGCAGCGAATATCTTGTAAAATCAGACAATCCGATTAACGTATTCACCACAAAAGGCTGTATAAATCTATATGTAACTAATTCTTCAGTAATTTAAGCCCATATGCAATATCTATGCGAAATATAATATGAAACAAGAATGAAAACCAAAAGCGTGGACATGGATCAGTCCGGTTGTAAACTCAACCATCTATCTTAATGTCTTTGTGCATGCAACAAAATATTGTCATCAATCGACCATTTTGCCTTTATTCTACAATATACACACATTTTTTGTTGGAAAAATATGCTCTAAATAAACAGATGAAAGCAGATTTTAAACCCACCTGTTTCTCGATGACAAAATCTGGCGGCGAAGCAAACCCGGAAGTGTAAGACGTTACCCTATCATTCCGATGAAGAGTATTAGAGGAGTCTTTGAGAGCGGGACCATTCAATCTTTGGACGTTTCCCGATCGTTTCGCTAAAGGGTTTTTAGAGCATTGCTGGAGATCGGGGACCATTCAATACATAAATAAAAACAAATATGTCTACTGCTCGCAAATTTGGCAATCACACAAGACAATTTCAAGCCCAAATTTCGATTCTAGACACCACCCCCCACCCCCACCCCCACCTCAAATTTTCTCCTTGGATTTACACGAATCTCGTGGGTGACCATTTTGGCTCCTAAAACCACGGATTTCCGTGAATCCGCGGAAGATTGGCATGCCTGTACCTGGATTCTAATAATGTACTTAATCCATTGCAATCAGGTTTCAGATCTAAGCATAGCACTGTTTCAGCCACTCTGAAAGTTTTTGATGATATAAGAGCTGCCATTGAAAATACAATGTTCACTGTTGCTCTGTTCATCGATATGTCCAAAGCACATGACACTGTGGATCATCAAATTTTAATTAATAATGTGCAAAAGGTTGGTGTTGGTTATGATGAGGTTGGTTGGTTTCAAAGTTACTTAACAGATCGAGTCCAGATGGTTAGATTCAGCAATATTGTGTCTGATCCCGTCACCTTGGTTTAGGGGGTGCCACAAGGTTCCATCTAGGGGCCATTACTCTTTCTCCTACATGCAAATGATCTCTGCAACCAGTCAAGATATTCTTTATATCATATGTATGCGGATGATACATTTTTATATTCTTCTGCTCCCACTCTGGAGATAACCTTCAGGCTGATTTTATTTCTTTACAGAGCGCACTTAGTGATGCCAGACTTCTTCTGAATGCAAATAAAACCAAAGCCATGCTGTTCGCGAGTAGTCGTACTGAGGTCTCCTCATTTCCAATCAGATCTATTGATGGTGTCCCTATTGAGTTTGTTTTACATGGCCCCTGACAAATAAAGGAATAAATAAAAAACAACATACAAGCAGTTCACACACAAATGAGCAGTGCACATAAATACTTGCACAGGCACATGCAGCGCATGAACGCATACACATACTCACACACAGACACACACATACAAGCAATTCAATTCACACATGCATGAGCAACTCACACACACATAAGCAGCAGCTTCTGTAGCTTTGATTAGTAAGCAGCTTCTGTTTAGTTGATTCAAAAACATAATCAGAGGATGTATTTGATTTCTGTCGCTTTGATCAATATTTGTTTAGTAAAATCATTACTTGTCACTGAAAAAAAAAACTATTTAATTATTTATGTATCCACTTGTATCCCATTTCTTTGTCTGTACTTTTCATCTCTTGACTGTAATTTTTCAGTTCTTTGTAGTGATGTGCAGCTCATCTTTGCTTTGAATTCCTGAAGGATTAGCTAACAGTGTTTTGGTTTGCCTGTCCGACTGTAGTGTGAGAATCAGAATGCGGAAAGACCATATTTGGAAGATATTTCCTGTGATGAAGGTATAAATACTGGGTGTGAAGAGTAAGAAATCAGTTCTTCTTGCACAAAAGGAACTCAGCTTTATATTTATCAACATGCCACAATAAAGCCTAATTGTCTGAAGAATCTGTTTCTCTCCAATTGCTTGGGGATGGGGGAACTTTGTGATATGAAAATATGTCTGTATGAAAACCACGACAATGCAAGGCCACGTTCTGATAAAAACTTTATAACTGCCACAACTCGCCCGAGCACTTCTCTCCAGTAATTGGCCTCATTTTTGCCTTGCTCCACCACGGCCGCGTCTATTCCTTTGATCTGCGAGCGGGCAAGCCAAGTAAGCGAAGCATTACGGTGACCCTGACCGGTTTCGTGTTCTTCCACCCGGTCAACCGCATGCTTCCAGTCCAAAAAACCACATTCATCAAAAGCAGATGCTCCGTTTCCGAATAATTTGCAAAAGAAACAAAAACATTCCCAGTGGAAGGGGAATATACAAGCCATTCTCTCGGAACTTTCTCACCATTCCGGAGAGTGCGAGCGAACAGTGTTTTACTTAAACATTGTTTCTGACTCTCTAAAGTTCTCTCTGATGCAGAAAAATCAACATCTATGTTCTGACATGAAGTAGGGGCCGAAAGTCCTTTTGCAACCCAGTAAGAACGAGATTCCTCATCAACCTGCCCCCTTAGCCCATTGGGTAAATCCGGCCCTGCTTATTGGCTGACAGGTGTCCATGGAGTTGAAAAGCCGAATAATGTTATGAGGCAGTCAGTCATGTGAGGGAGTGAAAATGCGCAGATTTTTGTTTTACCAGTAAAATGGTGGAAGCTGAAGCACAATCATCCCCTCATAATGAACTAGGAAAACGAGGCTTGTAAATTTCTATGAGTCCCTTATTACGAAAACGTGATTGATATGAGAGCATCTTTAAGGCCCACTCACATCGAGGCAGAGCGGAAAAGCGGCACGGATTTGTGGAATATTCGCTAGCGCGAAAATTCTGCACTAAACCATTCACACCGACCTTGGTGCGAAATTTCGCGTTCTTGTGTTCCAATTTCGCACAGCTGAAAAACAAATTCGCGAGTTATAATTTACACAGTGTCTAGAGACATGGCAGTTTTTATTGGTACGGCAGTCGATTTCAAGGGATTAGGATACAGATTCGGAATTATGGTTAGGGGAAAGGCTGGGGTTAGGGTTAAGGTTTGGGTTAGGCTTAGGGCAGGGCTTGAAATGGGAACTGCCGAACCTCTCCACATTGAAATGCATTGAATAACTGCCGTACCCGTAGCAACTGCATATAATTTAACTTAAATGAACCATGATAGCAGCAGCATGATTTCTATGTATCTGTACCATAACGTTAGCCTCGCGGTCTACTTTTGCACTGACGTAGCCAACGAACATTTTCCTTATTGATGTCCGGACCTGGGGCTGTTTCAATAAACTTAAAGGAGCAATACGTAAGAAATGTATGTTGATTAATTATGAAATGGCCCAGATATATCACCAGACATTAAGGAATGATGTCTATTTCAAATACCTGTATCACTGACAACCGTAGTCCAGCCAGAATATTCTCATTGCCAAAGCGACGTTGCTGCCCACAACTAATGTTTATTTTGTCATTTTGTGTTTTGGCCTGTTGCTTCACCCTCGACCTATCACCCAATCACAAAGTCAGAAGCATTTCGGCATCCTGGTTGCCAGTTACCACTGAGCTGCAGCTATCAGCGATTCGGAGCACAAATGTCTGACGTTACTAAATCTAAAAGGCCTCATTATGATTCCTAAATACATTGTGACAAAGTCAGAAACAAAACAAGGATCTGTATTGAACATGCCTTTGAAAGATGGAGACGGCTGAAAGCAGAAAAGAATTTGAAGACCGACGCCAAAGTTGCTAATTTTCTCCTTGGCTGGTAAGATTCAGCTAAGTTTGGCTAACATAATTGTATTTAATGTAGGCACGGAGATTTCAAATATTTTCTACAGTCGAATAACGTTATGTATGTTTGTTCATGGTACGTTAGTGCTTATGCAGGTGGGTCATCGAATTGACTGGGCAACAACTTGTTTGAGAAATGAAAACTATGGCTCTTCATTGCTAACGTTAGCAATGCATTACTTGTCCGTTTCTCTGGCTATATGCTGAGACGCTGGACAAACCGTTCCAAAATTAGCACAGCCATTATTGCAATATGAAATGTAATAGAGACAGTACATCAGTCAAATGAGTCCTCATTCATTCTTTACGCATTTTACGGTATGGACTTTAGTGGGCTATCCACACAGAAGAGTGACAAGCAAGTTGACCAATATGACCATTGCTAAAGTTAGTTAGTCATTAGTCTCGATCTTTTCCCAACTTAAATGAACACCACCCCGTGAGAGCAAATCATTGGTGATATTGAAAGGAAGCCATGGTAGCTCCGTGTATTGGACGTTTTTGCTGGAACCGGCAACCTAGCAGGCAACCTCTTGTCTGGGGTAGAGGAGGAGGGGATACTGCGCTCTGCACTACTTTGAATGTGATTGCTCTACCAGTTTTGGCCACAAACTTGCATATAGCTCCTTTAACTTATCTAACCCAGAGGAAGCGTCGTCATAATTTGCACCTCAGCGACGCACAGCTTTGTGATTTGGTGCACAAATATTAAACATATGAAAACGTTAATTGAAAATAATAGTAATAATAATGATGATAATAAAAACTATGATTAGCTAGATCTCTAACTAGCGACTATGAAAAAGTATAATAACTGCGCAAATAAGATGTCACGTGAAATTTCAGTGTTAACTGAATACAAGCTATCTAGCTAATCAAAAAGTTCCAATGCTGTGACGTCATTGAAAACAAATCATTTCATTGGCTAAAAGAACAATTTCGCAGGCGTATTTTTGCAAAAGTTTAAATCCGTGCGGATGCTTTTTTTTGCCGCACGGAAATTCTGCCTTGGTGTGCAAGCTTACATTGGAGGCTGTGGAATTAGCCCCTATAAATCCAGTACAGTACTTCCAAGTTAGCTTTAAAGGCTCAAGACAGTGGTATACAATATCTGATTAATCATCGATTATGATCAAAATTTCGTATTGACACCAAACCGTTCCTATACGGCTGGTTCATGTGTCGGAAAATAGTAAAAAATTGAGCACAATTTTCATCAGCCCAAGGTGATATTCTCTTGTTTTGCCTTAACACTCCTCAACCCAAAGATATTTAGTCCTTCATGAAGGACTGAAGAAACCAGATTATGCTCTTATTTAAGAAGCAGAAATATTTCGAAATAGTCTGGCCCTCAGATAATAATAAAACACATGACAAAACCCATGAAAAATTGTCATTACTTAATTTTAATTACATTAATCAATGTTTTCAGAATCATCTTATGAGAACTTTAAGGACTCCAAGGATCACTTCTCTCAGCATCCCATGAATGTGTGTTTTGTTCCAGCCACAAGGGCAATACGTGAGTCATGAAACTGTGCAGAGGGCTTTATTCACCCTTTTAAACACTATTGCGCTAATAATACTGGCAATATATAATATACAGCCACATACAACCATGTTTTCACAAGGTGCAACAGTTCAATTAATTCCACTAATAACAAAGCAAAATTATTTTGCTAAAGAACAAAGTGGATTAAACCCTCATTGGGGGGAAACGCCCAGCGTTCAAGCTGAGGTTTTTTCATTTGCACTGAATCCTCCTGAAACTATATTTTGTGGTGAAGCACATTCCACAGCCAATGCATTTGAAGGTCTTTTCACCCAAGTGAACTGAGGGGTTAGATTAATGCAGTTTGTACAAAAGCACTTTATCACACAATACAAACCTAGGGCTTTTCATCTCTATGAATTCTCTGATGGCATTTTAAATGAGAAAGATGAGCTAAGCACTTCCCATTTGGACTACATTTATAGGGCTCTTTTTAAATTAAATTTTCCTTTTTTTCCACTTATAGTGTGTAATGGGCCTCTTTCCTGTGGTGTATTGTAACACCCTACGCACTGTTGGCATTGTCTCCAAGGGCTCTTTTCAAGATGGTTACCGTTCCTTTGATTGCAGATATCTGCACCTCCTGGGTACTTGGACAACCGAGGATGGCCTCCATGTTTTACTTCAGGTTTTTCTTCATAAGCCTCGGTGCACCTACCACCACTGGTATTATATTGATTTCTTTCAATGACCAGGTTGTTTTTTGGTCATCTTTTAAGTCTTGGTACTTTGTCATCTTTTCCCTTTCTGCTCAATTAAAGGAGCCGTACGTAAGTTTGTGGCCAAAACTGGTACTGCAATCACATTCAAAATACTGAAGAGCGCAGAGCATCCCCTCCTCCTCTCCCCCAAACGAGAGGCTGCCAGCTAGGTTGCAGGATCCAGCAAGAACATCTACTACAAGGACTCATTTGATCGATGTATTGTCTCAATTTCCCTTGCTGGTATGTCAGATTCTGAGCTTGCGTGTATTTTGAATCATTTTTATAATCGTTTTAACACTTGTGATTTTTGTAATGAGCCATCAGTTTACAGATATGCTCCCTTTGCCCAGATGGATGCATCCATCGACATAAGTGAGGCCGCCGTGTGCAGACTTTTTAGAGGAGTGAAAGGAGGAAGAGCCCTGGTCCAGACAATATTGGGGGAAGACTTTTGAAGAACTGTGCAGAGCAGTTGGCTGGCATTTTTGCTTTTATTTTCAGGCAATCTCTCCTGCTGTGCAGGGTCCCTCGTCTTTGGAAAGACTCTATCATCGTCCTGGTGCCCAAGATTAGAGAACCAAAAACTCAAAATGACTTTTGGCCGGTTGCTCTCCCGTCTCTCATGAAGACGTTTGAGCGCATCATAAAGGCGGAGATCTTGGGCACAACCCAGAGCAGCTTGGACCATCTACAATTCGCCTACAGAGCAGGCAGGGGTGTAAATGATGCCGTCAATACCCTTAATCTGGTACTGGGTCATCTTGAGGGGGCACATAATTTTGCATGTCTGCTTTTTATTGATTTTTCTTCTGCTTTTAACTGTATACAACCACACATTTTAGCCGACCGTCTGAACAGCAGACATAATCTTGACCAGGGTTTAGTTTGCTGGCTTGTTGATTTTTTAACGAACAGACCTCAGAGGATGAGGTGAAGGGTTTTTTATCTGATGCACTTTTATCCTCCACCGGCTCCCCTCAGGGCTGTGTCCTCTCACCACTTTTATTCATTTTATACACAAATGAGTGTCGGAGTCAGCATGCCAATCGGCATATTATTACATTTGCTGATGACTCTGTGATCGTGTCACTGCTTAACAGAGACAGCAATCATGGTCCAGTGGTGAATGATTTTATTGATTAGTGTGAGAGCTCATTTTTAAAGATTAATGTTCTTAAAACCAAAGAACTGGTTATTGATTTTAGGAAGAAGCTTCCACCAAATTCCCGTTCTAATTCAGGGTCAAGCGGTTGAAACTGTGCAACAGTTTGACATTTGCGGCCAACATAGATGCGATCTGTGCAAAGGCCCACCAGGGCATGTATTTTTATTGCAAATTGAGAGGTTTTACTGTAGACACATCTTTTATGAGGATGTTTTATTCTTGTTTTATTGAGTCTGTTTTAACCTTCTCTTTTATTTGCTGGTTTGGGTCCCTCACTGTGAAAGACAAGAACAGGACTGACAGTATAGTGAGGATGTGTGGCAGAATTGCGGGGACAGATTTTGAGGATCTCTGTCCTGTATAGAGCCAGGGCGACCTGGACAGCTGAAAGCATCCTGACTGACCCCAGTCACCCGCTGGCCTGACAATACAGGCCACTGCCTTCTGCTCACAGGTACATGGTAGCAAAGGTCAGAACAAACAGATTTAAAAACTTGTTTGTACCAGTGACAAATGGCCTCATTAATATGTTGTGTTGATCGGTTTCCCTAAAAAATTAGTGCACTGTATTCATTTATTTATTACTAGTGGTGAATGTGCATGTTATTGTCTGTTTGTATTGCTGTGCTGTTTTTCTGCTGGCTGTGGAACAAATTTCCCCTTGTGGGGATAATAACGTTTACTACTACTCAATTACATTTCATATTGCCATGATAGCTGTGCTAATGTTGGAACGGTTTCCACAGCATCTCAGCATGATGCCAGAGAAACGGACTCCAATAATGCATTGCTAATGTCAGCAATGACGAGTGACGGATTTTATTTCTCACACAATTTGTTACATAGTCAATTCGATGACCCACCTGCATACGCATAAACGTACCATGAACGAACATACATAACTTTATCCAACTGTAGAGAATATTTGAAATGTCCATGCCAACATTAAATAGAATTAAGTTAGCTAAACTTACCTGAATCTTACCTGTCCAGGAGAAAATTTGCAACTTTGGCGTCGGTCTTCAAATTCTTTTCCGCTTTCAGCCGTCTCCATCTTTCAAAGGCATGTTCTACACAGATCCTTGCTTTGTTTCTGACTTTGTCATGACATATTTCAGAATCATAACGAGGCCTTTTAGATTTAGTAACGTCAGACATTTGTGCTCTGAAACGTTGGTAGCTGCAGCTCAGTGGTAACTGGCAACCAGGATGACGAAATACTACTGACTTTGTGATTGGGAGATAGGTGGAGGGCAACATACAGACACATTTGTAGAACGGGCCGACATACCCAAGTGTAGACCGGAGACCGTAGAAATCCGGTGGGTCTGAGTTTAGAGGGAAACATGGGCAGTGAGGTGCAGCTAAAAGCGGTCCAACAGCTCATGGACTGCTTCGGTGTGTATTAGGATTTGCTGGTGCATGTGCATAACTGTGGTGTGTTGTTAGCGTGAAGAAATAACAGCTTCTGCGCTGGTATATGACGAGTGAAGGCTCCAAGCAAAACGGCCTTTTCGGAAATTGCCCGTGGTAATGGTTTACTTATTGCTTCGGAATGACCAGCTTTTCCTCGCGGAAAATGGGCAAGTCATGGAGAGTGCGCGAGGGCTCGATAGAGCTCCGGTTATGTCATGAACATAATACAGGTTTTACAGGTTCCGTCTGCGTGAACCGTTGCTTATGTGGAGCTAGCGAATCGATCACCTCTGCAGGAAAGAATTTAATATTAAATCGATGGCAATAAAACGTTTGCTATACACGTTATAGCTTGTGCGCTTCCCTATTGCTTTCACCAGTAGCATCAGTGAGCTTGCCCAGACATTGGAGATGTATCAGGCTGACCCGGGTCACAGATAAGTAAAGCGATCGTTTCACAAGCACCCAAAAACGCACATCAGCTTTGCAAAATCTTCAGCTGGTCTAACTGCACATCTCCAGTTAGCTTCAACAGTAGTGGCTACAACCAGGCCAGGATGAGATGAAACTGTCACACTGATACTTACCGAAGTAACACAAGCATACCGATCAGAATTGCTGCATACAAGTTAACCAGGAGCATTTCTAATTAGCAGAGCACGCAAACAAACATACAGTAACTGATAATTAATCGGTCATGACTTTGAATGTAATCTGTAGGGTCATTCCACGTGAAATCAACCAATCTGAGAAAATCCTTCCACCACTCCATCTCAGATATGGCTTCCATTTCAAAATGTATGTCATAACTAGTAAAATGCCAAAATTTCAGCTTCCTACCACTACTACAACGCACCAAAAAAATAATTATATCTTTAAAAATAACGTGGATTGTATCATTAAATTAGACCCCGCGAGACATTTTCATATTTCAATTCCTCATAAATAAGGCAACAATCATTCTAGAGACTTGAAATTTTTCATGCTGATACAGAAACCACTTGCTTCTAACATGATTATTGACAGTCTTATTAGGGCTCAAAGTTAGTGTAATTTAGAGTTTCGTCCATTTTCTGTGCCCCCAAAAATTATGATATCACCTCCACACAGATCTGCTACTTATTTTCTATGTACTTCCGTACATGTAGTTTTAGGAAATATAACAGAAGTAGCTGGAGAATTATTTTCCTGGGGATGACGGCAGGACAGAAATGTAAAATGTGCCAATGATAAAAACGATTTTCAAGAGGTAGCAGAGGTGATGCATTCCTGAAAGTTTTTTTGTGTATTCTTCTGGTCCTAAAGATATACAATGAGAAATTTCAATTTTGTGTTCATTCTGTTAACACTTCTGTGGTCTGTTGATCTTGAGCTTATAATCGTCCACTGAAAATATCCAAGTATATTAGATTTACATGTATTCAGAAATTTCTCAGAATTCTCCAGGGAATGATATTTTTTCACTGAATATGAGCAGAGTATCCAACTATCCATTGGGTCATATGGAGAAACATGCATTTCAGTGCTGATGTAAGATGCATGGCACAACATGCATGCACGTCCAAACACATTAATGACTCATGCTGATGTCACTCTGGAGTCCTGTCATTTGCACAATCACCATCTATGGAATGACATCACTCCCTTGATCCTGGATGATATAAATACTCTTGTTTATAAATTAAATCTCATTTTGCAAAAAGTTGTATCGAGACAAAGCTGAAGAATAGCACTGAAATATTTCTACGCTGTCAACTAGTCACTCTTTATCCAATTGTTCGTTTGGAATTGAATACAGCATGTCACAAAACATCATATACCAAAGGCAAACAACAAATTAGAAAATTCTCAGATTTATCTGAAGAGGACAGGTGACTGATATTATGGAGATCTGATATGAGAAATTTGAAGAACAAACCCAATCTATCAATCTGTTTACACCATGAGAAGAACTATTTGCTGAAATACACTTCATAAGTTAACTGTTGTGATCCTTTCGCTGTCCATAAGAATCCCATAAAAGGATCTTTGAGAACTATTCAAATTGATTATGCCATGCAGATACAGGACCGCTTTGGGAAGTCAGTTAAACCCGGACAGAAATTGTGCCCAACATGTGAAGATCACATCAAATGTGAATGAAGTAACAGAGTTCTGGTGAGGAATTAATGAAGAATAATACTTGATTTATAGGCCGAAGTATCCCAATATGTGCATTGAAAGCAAATATCTTGCTCATTTTATTGACATTTTTGATAGTGATCATTTGTATAATCATTTCATAATGGTTTTGCTTACATATTTAAGTGATGTTGACTTCTTATTAAGGTTAATTAGGATGAAAGTAATCATACTTTGTACATAAAGCTAGTTTGTTAGATTTTTGTGTTCTCAAAAATATGTAGAAATGTCACACACTATAAAAATGGTTACAAGAGGAACACAAATCTGAAATTTCATACATTTGTTGTTTATGATGTTAGTAATGTACACACCAAATATCATTGCCATATCACCTCTGCAACCTGCAAAAATTCACCTGATTTGATTGTGCATGTTTACACTTTTTCCATTTTTGAACTTCCATATGTTCAGTGTTCAACGGGTTTATAATTATGTATGCTATACACTCAACAAAAATATAAACGAACACTTTTGTTTTTGCTCCCATTTGACATGAGATGGACTCAAAGATCTAAAATTCATTCCAGATACACAATATTACCATTTCTCTCAAACATTGTTCACAAATCTGTCTAAATGCGTGATAGTGAGCACTTTTGCTTTGCTGAGACAATCCGTCCCACCTCACAGGTGTGCCACATCAAGATGCTCATCAGACACCATGATTAGTGCACAGGTGTACCTTAGACTGTCCACAATAAAAGGCCACCCTGAAATGTGCAGTTTTGTCTCACAGCAAAATGCCACAGATGGCGCAAGCATTGAGGGAGTGTGCAATTGCTGCTGACAGCAGGAATGTCAACCAGATCTGTTGCTTGGGCATTGAATGTTCATTTCTCCACCATAAGCCGTCTCCAAAGGAGTTTCAGAGAATATGGCAGTACATCCAACCGGCCTCACAACCGCAGACCACGTGTAACCACACCAGCCCAGGACCTCCACATCCAGCCGGTTCACCTCCAAGATCGTCTGAGACCTGCTACTCAGACAGCTGCTGAAACAATTGGTTGGCATTACCAAAGAATTTCTGCACAAACTGTCAAAATCGTCTCAGGGAAGCTCAATTGCATGCTTGTCATCCTCATCGGGGTCTTAACCTGACTCCAGATCGTCGCCGTAACAGACTTGAGTGGGCAAATGCTCCCATTCGATGGCGTCTGGCACTTTGGAGAGGTGTTCTCTTCACGGATGAATCTCGGTTTACATTGTTCAGGGCAGATGGCAGACAGCGTGTGTGGCTTCGTGTGGGTGAGCGCTTCGCTGATGTCAATGTTGTGGATCGAGTGGCCCATGGTGGTGGTGGGGTTATGGTATGGGCAGGCATCTGTTATGGACGAAGAACACAGGTGCATTTTATTGATGGCATTTTGAATGCACAGAGATACCGTGATGAGATCCTGAGGCCCATTGTTGTGCCATATATCCATGAACATCACCTCATGTTTCAGCAAGATAATGCACGGCCCCATGTTGCAAGGATCTGTACACAATTCTTGGAAGCTGAAAATGTCCCAGTTCTTGCATGGCCAGCATACTCACCGGACATGTCACCCATTGAGCATGTTTGGGATGTGCTTGACCGGCGTATATGACAGAGTGTACCAGTTCCCACTAATATCCAGCAACTTCGCACAGCCATTGAAGAGGAGTGGACCAACATTCCACAGGCCACAATTGACAATCTGATAAACTCTATGCGAAGAAGATGTGTTGCACTGCATGAGGCAAATGGTGGTCACACCAGATACTGACTGGTTCTGAGTCCCCAGACCCCCAATAAAGCAAAAACTGCACATTTCAGGGTGGCCTTTTATTGTGGACAGTCTAAGGTACACCTGTGCACTAATCATGGTGTCTGATGAGCATCTTGATGTGGCACACCTGTGAGGTGGGATGGATTGTCTCAGCAAAGCAAAAGTGCTCACTATCACACATTTAGACAGATTTGTGAACAATGTTTGAGAGAAATGGTAATATTGTGTATCTGGAATGAATTTTAGATCTTTGAGTCCATCTCCTGACAAATGGGAGCAAAAACAAAAGTACTGCGTTTATATTTTTGTTGAGTGTATTTTATGAAAATATACCTATGAATGTGCAAGCACAATAAAGAACAGATCTGTGTTTGAATATTTTCTTGGTATTTTGGACTTCTAAACATGGACGAGATTGATATTTTCTTCAAATTTAGACATTCATGGCACTCTATATGATCACCAGAGAACCAATTTGGTTGCAGATTTGGAATCTACACAAAATTCTGAGTCAGAGACCTGTGATTTCACTTGCTATCCTGTTTCATTGCGGAGTTATTAACATTTGATTTCTGGAAAATTTCAACAGGACTCAAAAAATTATCAATTTAACTTTTATTTCCGAACACTAAAATTGCTATCAACATGGGAAATTACTGGAGTAGGAGGCTAAAATTTGGGGATTATTCATCTAATATCATGTTGATTACCACAATAAAATTTCAAGTAAATCTGAGATGGTGTGGTGTAAGCCTATTGTTCAAATGGCATGGAATGACCCTGTAGGAAGAAAAATTTGTTTCGTGTCCAGTGTGAAAGCTGCTTAATGCGCACATAACGCCTGTATTCGCATCTCTGCATTAACTTTGAATGTAGCTAATCTGTCCCGCAAAAAATTTGTTTCCTGTCTGATGTGAAAGCAGCTTTATGGATAGTACGCGACAGCTAGAGAGAGCTCGGTAATGTTATGAACATAATACAGGTTTTGCAGACCGTAAGTTCCATTTGCGCCGAAAAGTAGCTTATGTGGAGCTAGTGAATTGATCACTCCTGCAAGAAAGAATTACCAATTTAATCTCCGTCTTTTCCGGTTATTTATTAGCCACAACAAGTTTTAAAGGGGGATGAAATTATATCAAGGTAATGCAGAGATATCATTTGCAAACCGGTAGAGCTTCTGCGTTTCGCATTGCTTTCTTGGTAGCACCAGAGAGCTTGCTCATTTGTGAAGCATCCGGCTGATCCTGTCATGGACAAGTGAACCAATCACGAACTGCTGTGGCTACAATCGGGCAACGTTATGATGAAACTGCCACATACCTCAGTAACACAACCATACCAATCAGAATTACTGCATATAAGTTAACCAGGAGCATTTTTAATTAACACGACACAAACTAACATGCAGTAGCTGAGCGGTCATAACCACAGAGACAAACCCTTGCAATACAGGTTTTACAGAAAGCAAGTTCTGTTACTGTGAACAGTTGTACTAAGCATTCAAATTACAAAAAAGTATAAAAAGACAGCTTCAACTGAGCTTTATGTTCACACACCTTCTGTAGAATTTCCCTTGATATCACTCTTGCATATTTAGGACACAAACATTAGCAACAGTAACTGGGCTATCATGTCAGGTTGGCTTATGCAGTCAAAGTAACTTACAGGTTCTGTGTCTGTGAGTCACGGACATTCGCGTTACAGGCTTTATCTTCAGATATTTTACAAAGCCTGCGTTTGAGGCCAGTTGTTAGTGCTAACTATCGTTAGCAGTCCTGCTAGCCACCCCTAACACGTTAGCTTCACTTTCATTATTTGCCATCATATGGTTACTTACAGCTTGTGGCTCCGAGCGCTTGATCGAGGCAACTGCTTCAGGTTTGAGAAGCAGCTGAAACGCTTATCCTGTGTTGAATTATCCTTTATTAACAAAGCTGTCTTTGGTGAAATGCTGAGCACAAGCAGGCAATATTCCCTTTGGTCATGGCCGTTTGCTGCCAGCAAACAAAAAAAAGCTACCCATTGATTTCTGGTGGCATGGTCTTTTGGGAATATATGTTTTTCTTCATGTCCATAAGTAAACGGAAAAGTAGCTGTAAGAGCCGGCTTTCCCTTTGAGTCTTGTCATGCCGAAATTGTCCACTGGGGGGCACCGTGATGTAATTGGGGTCACAGCAATATATGCGGGAACCTTTGTTCAGGTGACAGGTGTTGCCTGACGGAGGGGAACACATACAGTTTTGACCGCTATGCTCTCCGTGTGTATGGTAAACTTTCTTGCGCGTTTGCTCTGTGTTTTAATGGACTATTGTGAACGATGCTGACTTGGGATGTATTGCCACTGGATGCACTTCAACACTGGGTTATACAAGCAAGGGTTATACCTCTGTTTGATGGAGATCCTCTTCAGTACATTTCATTTATGCGCACATTCGAGCAAGGAGTGGAAGAAAAGGCCAGTCAAAACGACTGTCTGTACTACTTGGAGCAGTTCACTAAGGGGCAGCCAAGGGAGCTTGTTCGTAGTTGTCTGCACATGATGCCTGACCTATGCTATGAAACGGCAAAACATCTGCTACAGGAGCACTTTGGCAACAAATACAATGTTGCCACAGCATACATTGAGAAGGCTTTGTCCTGGGCTCCAATAAGGAATGAAGATGTCTCTGCATTAAAGGCCTACTCCCTCTTTTTGAGAGGCTGCTGCAACGTCATAGTAGAACTTGACAACATGCAAGAGTTGGACATGCCAAGTAACATTCGGGCAATTGTCAGCAAGCTGCCGTTTAAGCTCAGAGAGCGATGGAGAAGCGTTGCACATGACACTCTGGAAGCAACAGGCAACAGGGCTCTATTTAACGACCTGGTCAAAGTGATTGAAAGACATGTTAGCGTCTAGTCAGATTCTTTGTATGGCAACATTAATGACCCACCACCTGGACCAAAAGAAGGAAGAGTTGCCAGTAGACTAAGGTCCTATACAGAGCAAAGGACTAAAGGAAAGAGCTTTGCTACTACCATCACACCTGTGGAGTCAGAACAGGCCAGGGGCTCGAGGACCACTTCATCACGGCATAGCTATGCTGCAGTTTTAACTTGTGCATGTTGCGCTCAAAGTCACTCTCTAAACCACTGCGAGCAGCTGAAGCGCATGAAACACAGGGACAAGATAGACTTTGTAAAGGAGAAAGACTTGTGCTTCAGCTGCCTCCGTGCTGGGCACATGAGTTGAAATTGTGAGCAGCGCTTGACCTGTGGGACACTTTCCCACATGTTGACCGGAGTGATACAACAAACCGCAAAGGCACAGGACAGGTCCAGGCCAGTTCCTCCACAGCATTTGATGGGGCTACAGGGTCACGTCCAGCTGCGGAGACATGTGGACATACAGGGGCCGGAAGGGATCCCTGTCTGTTGTCAATCCTCCCAGTGCAAGTCAAATCTGCTAAAGGTGACAAAGTGATCCAGACATGTGCATTCCGAGACCCAGGCAGTTCAGCCACCTTTTGTTCAGAGCTGCTCATGCGAAGGCTCCACCTTAATGGGAAAAGAACACAGTTTCTACTCCAAACAATGGGGCAAGAACAGGTGATGCCATCATACTCACTTGTTGGCTTGGAGGTGTCTGGCATTAATGGTGACATGTTCTATGAACTTACAGAGACCCTGACACAGAAGAAAATGCCTGTAAGCACTGACCATATTGTAACTACTGGATATCTGGTGCAGTGGCCATACCAGGCGAGAGTCGATATTCCCAAGATAGAGGCTGGCGTCGACCTGCTGATTGGCAGCAACATACCCAAGATACTGGAGCCTTGGGAAGTCATTAACAGCTGTGGGAATCGCCCTTATGCTATAAAAACAGCATTAGGATGGGCCGTGAATGGTCCTGTGCATGAGGATTGCAGCTTTGGTGCTGACCGTACATTTGCATCGGTCAAAAGGATTTCCGTGCACAGGCTGGAGGAGATGCTGACCAATCAGTACAACCATGACTTCAATGAGAGGGCTACAGAGGAGACGGGGTTGTCAAGAGAAGATAGGAAGTTAATGGAGATTGCGGAAATGTCGGTGATTCTCCAAGACAACCACTACCAGTTGAAGTTGCCCTTTAAAGGAGACGTGTCTGCCTAATAACTATACTGTGGTGAAACAAAGAATAATAGGTCTAAAAAGGAAGTTCCTGAAAAACAAGCAGTTCTTTGAGGAGTACAGTGCCAACATTTCCGAGATGGTGAGCAGAGGCTATGCAGAGGAGGTACCTATCGAGCAACTGAGTGGCAGCAGCGGCAAGGTCTGGTACATTCCTCACCACGGCGTTAGACATCCCAGGAAAAAGACTCTGCGAGTCGTGTTTGACTGTGCTGCAACGTTCCAGGGAACCTCACTGAAGCAGCAGCTCTTGCAAGGCCCCAACCTCAACAGTACATTGCTTGGAGTTCTTCTGAGGTTCAGACAGCATCCTGTGGCTATCATGGGAGATGTGCAAGCAATGTACCATCAAGTTAGAGTCCCACAGGAGGACAGAGATTGCTTGCGGTTCCTGTGGTGGTCTGAAAGGGATCTTACCAAGGATGTGGCAGTATTTCGCATGACTGTGCATCAGTTCGGTGCCGTCTCATCTCCGAGCTGTGCCATCTTTGCTCTGAGGAAAACTGCTGATGACGGTCAAGCTGACTTCCCAGAAGAGGTGGTGTCCTCTGTGAAAGAGAACTTTTATGTTGACAACTGCCTAAAAAGTGTGGCATCTGACAAAGAGGCTCTGTCAATGGTGAAATATCTGACAACACTCTGTCAGGGGGGAGGATTCACTCTGACAAAATGGACCAGCAACAGCCGCGCTGTCCTGCAAGCTCTCTCTGAGGACCAGCAAGCTAAGGACCTGAAGGAACTCGACATGGACCGGGATGAACTTCTTGTCGAGAGAGCTCTTAGCCTGAGGTGGTGCATCGAAGAGGACACTTTTACATTCAAGCTGGACGTGCATCAAAAGTCATGCACTAGAAGAGGAATGCTGTCTGTCTCCAGCTCAGTTTATGACCCCCTGGGCTTCCTTGCACTAGTCACATTACCTGCAAGACGTATGTTGCAAGAGTTATGCCGAAGGAATGTTGGCTGGGATGACGCCATACCTCAAGACCTTCTGCATCAGTGGACAAGGTGGCTGGAGGAGTTGAATATGCTTTCTGAGTTTCACGTCAGCAGATGCATCAAGCCCAAAGGGTTCGGGGATATTGTCTAAACTCAGCTGCATCACTTCTCAGACGTGAGTGAATCAGGGTATGGTGCCGTCACTTACCTCAGAATGCAGAACGGCCAAAACGACATACACTCTGCATTTCTGATGGGCAAAGCCAGAGTCACCCCATTAACGGCTGTCACCATTCCTCGCTTAGAGTTGATCGCCACAGTTCTTGCTGTTCGTTTCGACCCGATGCTGAAAGCTGAGCTTCGGATGCCACTACAAGAGTCAGTCATTTGGACAGATAGCACGTCAGTGCTCAAGTATATCACAATTGAGGACAGGTGCTTCCACACCTTCGTGGCAAACAGGGTCACAACCATAAGAGAGTCAACAACACCTTCCCAATGGCGTTATATCTGCACTAAGGACAACCCAGCTGACGATGCATCCAGAGGGCTGAGGGTCCGGCCTTTCATTGATCACAACAGGTGGATACAGGGTCCAAGTCTGCCATGTCGTCCAGAACAGGACTGGCCATGTGACGTGGTGGACACCGTGATCAGGCCAGACAACCCAGAGGTCAAGGAGGAGGCTGTAGTGAATGCAGTCAACGTAAATTCATCTTTTGACAGCACCAGCCATCTTATCACCTACTTCAGGCCAAAACGACATACACTCTGCATTTCTGATGGGCAAAGCCAGAGTCACCCCATTAACGGCTGTCACCATTCCTCGCTTAGAGTTGATCGCCACAGTTCTTGCTGTTCGTTTCGACCCGATGCTGAAAGCTGAGCTTCGGATGCCACTACAAGAGTCAGTCATTTGGACAGATAGCACGTCAGTGCTCAAGTATATCACAATTGAGGACAGGTGCTTCCACACCTTCGTGGCAAACAGGGTCACAACCATAAGAGAGTCAACAACACCTTCCCAATGGCGTTATATCTGCACTAAGGACAACCCAGCTGACGATGCATCCAGAGGGCTGAGGGTCCGGCCTTTCATTGATCACAACAGGTGGATACAGGGTCCAAGTCTGCCATGTCGTCCAGAACAGGACTGGCCATGTGACGTGGTGGACACCGTGATCAGGCCAGACAACCCAGAGGTCAAGGAGGAGGCTGTAGTGAATGCAGTCAACGTAAATTCATCTTTTGACAGCACCAGCCATCTTATCACCTACTTCTCAGACTGGAGGAAGCTGAAAGTAGCAGTAGCCTGGCTTCTGAGACTGAGGAAGCCACTTCTGTATCGGGCACGCAGAAGGAAGGAGCCAGATGCTGCCAGCAGAACACAGAATTCTACAGAACACAAAGGAAGCTTGACTACTGAAGAACTGTGTGAGTCTGAGTCTGCTATAATTCACTTCTGTCAACGTCAAAAGGTTTGAAGAGGAAATAGCTGCCTTATCTGCAGGGAAGACGGTCGGCAAACAAAGCGTGCTCTATAAGCTGGACCCGCGACTGGAGGACGGGCTCCTAAGAGTTGGAGGGTGACTCGCCAGAGGTTCTCTGCCAGAGGAAGCAAAAGATCCACTCATTCTGGCAAAAGATCAACATGTGGTGACTCTTCTACTACGTGACCTCCATCAGTGGCTTGACCATAGCGGTTGAAATCACATGCTGTCCACGCTGAGAAGAAAATACTGGGTCACAGGCGCTAACTCTGCAGTGAGGATAATTGTGGCGGAATGCTGTACCTGTAGGAGATACAATGGTCGGATGGGGGTGCAGAAGATGGCAGATCTACCAAAGGAAAGGATTCTTCCTGACCATCCACCATTCACAAATGTGGGCCTTGACTACTTTAGACTGATAGAGGAGAAGAAAGGTTGTGGTACAGTTAAGCGCTACGGTGTAATATTCACCTGCCTGTACAGTAGAGCAGTCCACCAAGAAGTAGCAAACTCCTTGGATACTGATGCATGCATTAATGTGCTAAGCTGTTTCATCTGCCGAAGAGGTCTGGTTGTCCATATCCAGTCCAATAACGGCACCAACTTCATGGGGGCAGAGAGAGAGCTCAGAGAGGCGCTTTCATCCCTCAACCAGACACAAATGGAAAGAGCGATGCGACAAAAGGGAGTTAAGCGGAGCTTCAACCCTCCAGCAGCGTCACACTATGGTGGTGCCTGGGAGCGTGTGATACGCATGGTGAGGAAGATTCTCAATTCAGTTCTTCGGCAGCAGAGGCTAGATGATGATGGATTCCACACAGTCATGCGTGAAGCGGAGGCCATATTGAATGACCGGCCCATTACCAAGCTGTCCGATGACCCGAACGACCTTGAACCTCTGACTCCCAATCATATCCTCTTAATGAAAGGAAAGACCTCTCTACCACCAGGACTGTTTAATCAACATGACTTGTACATCAAGAGGAGATGGAGGCAAGTTGAATACATCTCGGATCTATTTTGGAAGCGAAGGATACGCGAATACCTTCCAATGCTTCAGGAGAGGCAGAAATGGAACCAACAAAAGGAAAATTTCAGACAAAGGGATATCGTCATCATTATGGATCCCACTGCTCCACGTGGCTTATGGCCACTTGCAAGAGTCCTGGAAATATATCCTGACAAATGGGGACTTGTCCGCTCCGTACGCCTCCAGACATACTTGAAAGACCTGTTACCAAGCTTCGTCTGCAGTACAAACCTCTAGGTTAGGGTACGCAATTATGTGTGTCAGCTGGGGTAATGCGTACGTGCCTATTGTTTGTTTCTTTTACTGGCTCTTAAATTATGTGTTTGTGAATTGTCATGTTTGTGTGCCAACCATTACAATTAGGGGCCGAGGTGTATGAGCCAGCTTTCCCTTTGTCTTGTCATGCCGTAATTGTCCACTGGGGGGCACCGTGATGTAATTGGGGTCACAGCAATATATGCGGGAACCTTTGTTCAGGTGACAGGTGTTGCCTGACGGAGGGGAACACATACAGTTTTGACCGCTATGCTCTGCGTGTGTATGGTAAACTTTCTGGCGCGTTTGCTCTGTGTTTTAATGGACTATTGTGAACGATGCTGACTTGGGATGTATTGCCACTGAATGAACTTCAACATTGCGGTGAGCCACAATAAATATGCAAAGAAAGAAGACGTTAAGTTTGTTTATTCATACATGCAAGTGATTCCACCTGCCGAGCAAGCGCGTCAGATTGATGTTAAGCAAGCAACGCCTCAGGGGCTTCAAGTGCTAGTCTTAGCCTCTATAGTAGTTTTGGGAGAGATACTGACAAAATTGCACCTCAAATGATCTGCGGTTCTTCTTTCGTATTTTCCAAAAGTGTCAACGCTACTAAGGCATAGTATGATCTGCCGTTGTTAGTGCCTGCTAGAATTATTTTCCAGTGTGAGCAGGTCCAGCGCAGTGGTTGGCTCTGGCTAGGTCCGACTGATTGGACGGCACAACCTGACGTCAGCTGTTCAGAGAGGCAATCACGCTCACGAAATAACGTTCTGTGATTAAGGCAAAATACCTATATCTTATGTTTAGAAACTTTTCAGAGGTTGAGCATGGACAACCAATATAGCAACATAACTAATATGTATTTAAAGAAGGATCAGCATGTTAGGTCCCCTTTAAGTCCATACTCCTTCGGGACAGTGACATCTATCATTTTGGCAATTTTCTCCTGTCTATTCCAGATGACAATGTCCAGTTTTATCGCACCTCCCTCTATGAGCCTTGCAGTTGGAATCACTTTGTCAGAGAATATTCTTCCTTTCCTGTAGGACAGGGGTTTTCAACTGGTTTTGTCCCACGGACAACCATTATAACCAAGAAGCAACTCGGGGACCACTGCTTTGGGGGATGTTTATTTTATTTTGCACTAAGTTTAAAATAAGAGAGTATATAGGCCTATATATGTAAAGAAGGCTATTTATTTGCACCTTGTGATAAAAAGAAAAACAGTCAATTATTAATGAATAACAATAGTATGTGGAACACCAAGAGGGCTCATAATATTACAAAGTTCACTCTCACTCTGTGGAACAAGGGCTGAGATGATAGTTTTCTTATCGGTCAGTGGGATTTCTGGGCATGGTGACTTGCACACAATCTGTCTATTCGTGGCAATAAATTAAACTGGCCAAGTTGCAAAAAGAAAAATCTAACGTTAATGCAAAGTCATTTGATTTTGCTAGATTGAGCTGAACCGTTAGCCTACGTTACGGTAGGCAGGGCTCAGTTTGAAGTCATGCAAAGAAACAATCCAATTTTTTCCGTTTTTTTTTTTTTTGCTCTGTTCCGTGGTCCTGTGCGGCCAAGATGGGACGTCAGTGGTGATATGAGGCTTGGGAGAATCTCGATCAACTCCATTTCACATAATTTGGATGGGTGAATTATTTACAAAAATGAATTGTAAATGGGAAATAAAGTCTAAATAATAAATTATTTTAAAAATTATTATCATTTTCCATTCACAATTTCACGGACCACCTGCAATACCGCCATGGACCACCTGAGGGCCGCGGACCACCGGTTGACAATCCCTGCCGCAGGAGACGACTGGTTCATGTTCCCATATTTTTTCCTTTACTTCCACCTCTTTGCATATTTTCCAGTGTAGGTATTTGCAGATCTTATTGTGGCAGGAGGTATAATGTCCATCTGCCAGGAGGGTTTGGCAGCCTGAGACTAAGGCCCGTATTCAGAAATGACACTCGCACTAATTGAGCGTGAGTGAGTACTAAAACTTAGTTAGTGTCAGGTTATACTAAATGAGTCAGATTTTGTCCCAACACTCATTTGCTTTCAGAGACCTAACTCACGCTGAAAATAGTCTCTCTTTTCGAGTGAAGGTTGAGTGCAGGGAACACCTCCCTTGAGCCGCACTAACTTGCGCCGGTATTTCGTTGTCATGGCTTTCAGGTGGTTACAAACATAAGAAACTCTGGATTATTTACGTGCTCGACGTAATCGCAACTATGCAAATTTTAATTCTAATGATAATGATGCCAGTAACTTACTAACTGACCACCTGGTTTCAGTGTTCACGAACTGCACTGTGGTGAACTCGAGGTTAGCATTTGTGCACCCACCAGTGGCTACTGGTGAACTGGCAATAGGGGAAGCTCAAAACCGTCCCTTAAAAATAATGATTGAAAAAAGGTCATATCCAATCATTCAATAAAATTTTATTTATGTGTACTCCAAAAATACGAAGTTTTATCATGTTTCGCCAGTTCTACTTGTTAAGTTAGAATAAGCACTGATTATTATTGCCCTGTTTTCATTTCATTATATTACCATGGCAGAAATTCTGAAAACTCTCAACATTATCAGGTGGGGCCAGTTTTAATTTCTTACACATATCTGTAAACTCTCACACATTCGGATTTCTCGTGCTTTTCTTTACTCATGGGTTGGAAAATTCTGCGCTCAGCGGCTCGTGGGGCGCCTGTGGATTAGTCTGCGAGGCTCATGTAGCTGTCAGTCACGAGACTCCATTCTGTTCTACATTATTCATTGCCGAATGTAGAAGGAAATGTCCGGCACGCTTCACAGCTTGTTGCATCGTGAGCCTCGCGGGCTGTCCTGCGCCTTTCGCGAGCCGCTCGACCACAGAATTTATGAAGACATGCTGATATTTACGTCGTCATTTATGTGCGAAAGAAACGCCTCAATTTTGTGAAGCAATGTATAACAATGCTATTAAAAAAATTGCACTGTCGTTTTACCAATTAGTCTGAGAAACTTTCTAATCAAGAAAAGTAAACTGTGTCAGGTTTAGGTCATTCAGCACTGAAGGGTGAGGATTGAGCGTCCCTTTGCAGCAGGCGACGCACCGCCTGTGGTATCCAGTGCCCACTACTGTCAGTTATGCTTGAGTGGCGTTTGTGAATATCAACTGGTGAGGAGTGGGACCGCTCCCTCAGTTAGTGGTAGGTCTCTCTCTCTGTCACACTCCAGTTACATTTCAATCGTACTCACTATATGGTGAGTGGAGGGTGAGTGTGAGTGTCGTCTCTAAATACGGGCCCAAGTGATTTACACTCTCGACTGCTGTCTGGAGGAATCTACGTAGATCATTCTGTGAGATTCCTGCCATCTTCTTGGATCCATTTGCAAGAAGTCCCTGATCTTAGTCTTCAACGATAACTCTCTCTCCATCAAATCCCAGCACTCCATTCTGGAGCCACTGTATTGATCCTTCTTTGTCGATGTAGTCCTTTTCCAATTCTTCTCGGAATCGTCCAGCCCATCGGTGCTGCTTCCATCTGTCCATTCTGAGACTCTGTTCCATTTTGCTGAATTTTGCCCGTGTTTTTCTTGCTAGCTTGGTTGCCTGGGTCAGTTTGTCATCTTCTTTCTCTTCAAAGTTATCTCCTCCATAGTTTTCAGCCAGATTTATGATTGCCGTCTGCTGGGGTAGGATCTCAGCAAGATGTGGTGCTGCCATTTTCATTAGGTCCTCAACAGTGCTTTTCAGGTACTGTCCCATACTGACAACTAATGCTCTGTAAGCCTGGTTAATCCCTGTAAGGCCTAGTCTGTCTCCTCAGCGAGGAAGATGTATCTTGTCCTTACACTGGTTTCTGTAGATGACTGTGTGTAAGGCGAGTGTCTTCCTGGTCTTAATATCCAACTTATCCAGCTCACCTCATAGCCAGTCTATTATGCCAAAACCATAAGTAACCACAGGATATGCAAACTGATTTATAGCAGTGATCTTGTTCTTTTGGCGTTAGATCTGATTTTCACCTGTATGAATTCTGTGGTGGGATTTTAAACCAGATAGATGAGAAAAGCACTTCTCACATTGACTGCAATTGTAAAGCTTTTCAATAGAATGAATTCTCTGGTGGGATTTTAAATAAGTTGGGAGAGAAAAGCACTTCCCACACTGACTACATTTGTAGGGCTTTTCAACAGAATGAATTCTCTGGTGGGATTTTAAATAAGTTGGTAGAGAAAAGCACTTCCCACACTGACTACATTTGTAGGGCTTTTCACCTGAATGAATTCTCTGGTGGGATTTCAAAGTAGATGGTTCAGAAAAGCACTTCCCACACTGACTACATTTGTAGGGCTTTTCACCTGAATGATTTTTCTGGTGGGACTTGAAATGAGTTAGACGAGAAAAGCACTTCCCACACTGACTACATTTATAGGGCTTTTCACCTGTATGAATGCTGTGGTGGCGTTTTAGTTTATATGGGTCAGCAAAGCACTTCCCACACTGACTGCACTTATAGGGCCTTTCACCTGTGTGAATTCTCAGGTGGCGTTTTAAGTCGTATAGGTCAGCAAAGCAGTTCCCACACTCACCACATTTATAGGGCTTTTCACCTGTATGAATTCTGCGGTGGGATCTTAAATAAGTTGGTTGAGAAAAGCACTTCCCACACTGATTACATTCGTAGGGCTTTTCACCTGAATGAATTCTCTGGTGGGCTTTTAAATAAGTTGGTAGAGAAAAGGACTTCCCACACTGACTACATTTGTAGGGCTTTTCACCTGAATGAATTCTCTGGTGGGATTTCAAATTAGATGGTTGAGTAAAGCACTTACCACACTGACTGCATTTGTAGGGCTTTTCACCTGTATGAATTCTCTGGTGGGATTGCAAACGAGATGGTCGAGAAAAGCACATCCCACACTGACTACATTTGTAGGGCTTTTCACCTGTATGAACTCTCTGGTGGGATTTTAAATGACTCTGATGAGAAAAGCACTTCCCACACTGACTACATTTGTAGGGCTTTTCACCTGTATGAATTGTCTGGTGGGATTTTAAATGACTCCGATGAGAAAAGCACTTCCCACAATGACCGCATTTGTAGGGCTTTTCACCGGAATGAATTCTCTGGTGGGATTGCCAACCAGATAGTCGAGTAAAGCACTTCTCACACTGACTACATTTGTAGGGCTTTTCACCTAAATGAATTCTCTGGTGAGATTTCAAAGATGATGATTCAGTAAAGCACTTACCACACTGACTGCATTTGTAGGGCTTTTCACCGGTATGAATTCTCTGGTGGCATTTTAAATTAGTTAGTTGAGAAAAGCACTTCCCACAATGACTACATTTATAGGGCTTTTCACCTGTATGAATCCTCTGGTGGGATTTTAATCGATTCAGATGAGAAAAGCACTTCCCACACTGACTACATTTGTAGGGCTTTTCACCTGTATGAATTCTCTGGTGGGATTTCAAACTAGATGGTTCAGAAAAGCACTTACCACACTGACTGCATTTGTAGGGCTTTTCACCTGTATGAATTCTCTGGTGGTATTTTAAATGACTAAGATGAGAAAAGCACTTCCCACACTGACTGCATTTGTAGGGCTTTTCACCTGTATGAATTCTCTGGTGGGATTTTAAATGACTCAGATGAGAAAAGCACTTCCCACACTGACAGCATTTGTATCGCTTTTCACCTGTATGAATTCTCTGGTGTTTATTCAAGTGCTCTTGTCTACAAAAACACTTCTCGTACTGAGTGCACTTGTAAGGCTTTTCAGCTGTATGAGCTCTAAGGTGGGTCGGCAAATCACATACTGCTGAACATGAACATGTAAATGGCTTTTGACCTGTATGAATTTGGAAGTGATTACTTACTCCGGACGTGGAAGTAAAACAAGCCACACCCTGCTTACACTTGCAAGTTCTATCCATTCGAATTTCATTATCATTTTCATGAAAGGCCTCCTTCTGAAGGACACTCAAATCTCTTGGAGGTTTATTTGAAGCAGTTATGAGGGGTTCAATGGTCATACTCCTCATTTCACAGGTTATAGGTTTGTTGATACTCTCTGTATTTTCCTGGATGATTCTGTTCCCATTCTTCTCATTGTTTACAAACCGGCAAGGATTCAAATTCCCATTTTGGATTGAGAGATCATAGATTTCTTCTTTGCAGTTTACATTTAGATGCACTGCACTTAGCCTTGGGTCAATCGGGTCTTTGTGATCAAGACCAACTCCTCTCATCCCGGTATTCATGAGATCAGTTCCTATGTTCTCACTCGATTCACACTTCACATGGTCACATTTAATATCCTGCAGGTCACTGATTTGCTCTGATTTAAGGTATCTTCCATCATCAGTCTCTGTTTTGATTTGGTCAGGATGCAGATGGGTCACATATCCCAGCTCTGTACTGTCAAGGCTCTCCATCTTAATAAGATCCCCAAAGTGTGTGGAGCCCAGATCAGTTTCTGTTTTAATCAGTGATGTGTGTGTGTGGTGTACATCACTGACCCCACTGTGTGCTGTAACACACTCTGGCTCCAGTGTGTTGAGTCCTGGTGCAGCACACTCTGTCTCTGACTCTGCCATGTGGACAGATTCCAGTCCACTGAGTTCCTCTTCGTTCTGTCTGATCCTGTGCTGCTCAGTGAGCTCTGGTAGTGTTGTCTCAGTGTCCTGTCTCAGACAGACTCCTGCCTGCATCATACTGCTGCTCAAAGGTGTGCACAAGTGCAGCTCCTGGAGGGGAACAGGGGAAGGGATTTAGCCATTATCAAATTGCTTCTCCTGCAGGACCTGACACATTCATTACACTGTGTAGTCCTCCTCCTACTGACCACAGGTGGCGCTCACTTACTCTCGGGGACTCCTCTTTCTCAAGATGTTACAAAGACATTGGCCAAAATGGCTGACAAGCAGGTGCATACAGAAATTGAATGCACTGGGTGAAACAGAAGTTAAATGTGTACTTTGAATGTATATTCCCTGAAAGCAGTGCACTTAAAATCCCTGAAAGGCCAAACATTTTTCAGGGGTTCTCCCAGTGGTAGAATAAAAGAGTGTTTATGTTACACTAATGCCTGCCTATTTCTCAAAGACTGAGGAGTGAAAAGTCATTACAATAATACTTTTATACAGAACAAGGTCGACCCTGTCGCCTTTGAGAAACGGAATTTCAGCTAAAGCTCCCCAAAACGATGAGTTCCAGGAAATTTATTAGTTAATTTTTCATTGTCAGTCATACAAAATGCAAAATCAATCAAGTTGTCTGTCCTGATAAGATCTGAAGGTTTGTGAGATTTGAGAATGATCTATAAAATAGTTTGAGTTATCGCCTTAAAACTAAGGATATGTGGTGGACGCTGAGACGACGATGATTCCATAATATTGACAAAATGTAGAATTTGTTGTATTGGTAAAACTATGTCATGAACTGAAAACCTTTGAATGGTGGAGTGAGCACTGACTGAACATGTTTTTTGAAAATGCATACATATTTTAAATTTTCAGCCCTGCATCCACACGGACACGGCAAAAACGCAGCCCGATAATGATAGTTTTTACAGTGAGAAAATCTGAAAAAGCCACCTCAACATTTTCGTGTGGAAAACCAAAACAAGTTTTTTTGATTGCGTGATAGTGCAAATCAAGTGCAAATGAAAGGTCATGACCTGAGGATGTGTCCTACGATGACATTCTACCCGTTTAGTTCAAAATTTGCCAGCATTTGGAGTTCAGGTTTGCTTGCAATCACTTGGGAGATTAATTGTAATAAACATTTAAACCAGGGGTGCTCAAATTTTTGCATCCCACTTTCATATTTAAAAAAGATCGATAACATAGTTTTTGATCGAGTTCACAAGGGATCTGCGGCAGATGGGGATGCAGCAATTATGATTATGTCATGTCCCCGATATAATAAACTTGAGTAATTACCTTATTACATAGCCCAGCCTGCTTCCTCGCCGAATGTTTTGACACAGACAAAGTTCCATGAATTTTTAAACAGTGGGACACAAAATAACCTTATACTTTTAGAGAATGTTTATTAGCGCTTTGGCTGTTCACATGTAGTTGGTAAAGGTAAAACTCAGTTTCAGAGCTGACAATCCCTCCACCATCGCTGTGCTATGACATGTCATTTTCTGTCTGGCTGGACAATAAATTTATTGCAATAAATTTTAGCTCAGTTGTTATGGCCCTAATTTGTTATGACATACAAGACAGCAAGGGATGACAGACAAAATCTTGAAACTTAAACAGATTTAATAAAATACACTGAAAACTAACCTACAATTTTTGCTACTGACCAAGATTGACATATACAAGAAAAAAAGAAATATTTACAGTGCCTTGAGATGGGGCTGCTTGGTGATGACCCGGAACATGGAAATGCTCCAACACATGCAAAAATCCACCAAAAAAAAAAAAAAAAAAAAAAATAAACTTCACAGGTCTTGAAAAGAGTGACAGGTCTGGTCAAATGTATCCTTCTCCTTGCAATTTCTCCTACTACTTTACTCTCTCAATTTCTCTCCTTATATACTCTTTTGCAGCACCCTCCCACCCTTTTTTTCATTCTCTGGGACTTTCCCCTCTCAGACATGCCCAGAACATGCCCAAACCTAGCTCCAGACTGGGCTTAACAAAAAAGAGGTCAGTACTGCTATCTAGTGGCTGTTTTTCACATTACACAACAGAAATAACTGCTGCCATGGAGTGAGTAGGCGAGCTCTCTTCTTTTCTTTCCCACAACTCATACTTGATGCGGACTTGAACAAATCGCAATCAAACTTCAGAGACCACTTGACATGCTTCCAAGAGGAAAACTGAGCCTTGAGGTCAGCCAATTACCAGCAAGACTGGACAGCTCCCATCACACTGGCACAATTAGCATTTGTCCCTTTTAGATCGCATGGGGGAGAGAAGCCGTGTCTTCAATTGCCACTTGATTACTCTTGAATTGGAAAATGTGTTAATAATGGACAACCGTAATTAATTTCAATAAAGGGAGGGATATTAGCCCCGGAATTTTCAGGTCAAACGATGCGTCTGAAGTCCTACGTGCATTAATGGTCCCCCCCGCCCCCAAAAAAAAGCTGGAAGTGAAATTAAACAGCGACATCGTCGCAAAGAGGTGAGCAAAGTTATTAAAATACTCGCATAAAGATATAACGTCAAGGATGATTTATGATATAGGCCTACAGACTAAAGACTGAGTGAGATCTGCTCCGAAAACTAAGGCGAGCATTTTAGTGTTATATAAACGTACACCAACTAGTAACAACAAGAATAATTAAAATGCCAACAATGCTTAATTGTTTATGATTAATTAAACCAGTCACATTCAGTTGGCGAGTAATGTTTTAATGTTAATTTCGAGTCGTGATGGCCAGTTGCGGAGAGAAGGCAAAGCAGCGTATGATCTCCTAGTTCTTTACGACCGGCGGGGTGACCCAACAATAGAGTTTGTGTTTTCCAACATCATGTTTGTGGGTTTGTTGTTAAGCAACTTCTCTCATATTTTGAGAGACAACAAGTCGACATGGTCTACAACATCCCCCGCCAATCGTGCGCTTCTCATTTTCGAACTCAATCAAGGCCTTTATGGTCTGAAGCTACACGCCAAATTTGGTTACTGTATCTGTAGTAGTTTCTGAGTAAAGCTGTCCCCTTTATCTCGGACGGACGGACGGACGCACACACGGACGGACGGACGCACGGACGGAGGTCAAACCTATATCCCCCTCCCACTTCGTGTTGGCGGGGGATAAAAATAATAATTGATTAAGCATCTTCTCTTTAATTTTGAGGGCAAAAATAATACTCAAACAATTTAATTAATTTATCTTTTTTTTTTTTTTTTTTGCGAGAACGGTTCTCGGCAGCCGTTCGGGTTGAACCCCCCCCCCCAACCCCCCACCCCACTCACCCTCCCCCCCGGCCAAAGTTTTTTCCTGCAGGAAACCCTGTTTTGCCATTAATATCATGGAATGCATCACAGTTGAAATTGTAATTGAAAAATCAAAAAATATACTGCAAAGCTGCATATATAGAAAACCGGGGTCTTGCATCTATACTACTAGGGAAAAGCTAATGGAAATGTATGATAATATTACTAACAAGAAAATGGTTTTTATCTGTGGCGATTTTACAAAACACAAAACCAGTGAAGTTGGCACGTTATGTAAATCTCAGATAAAAACAGAATACAATGATTTGCAAATCCTTTTCAACTTATATTCAATTGTATACACTGCAAAGACAAGATGTTTAATGTTCAAACTGAGAAACTATTTTTTTTTGCAAATAATCATTAACTTAGAATTTAAAGGCAGCAACACATTGCAAAAAAGTTGGCACAGGGGCCTTTTTACCACTGTTACATCGCCTTTCCTTTTAACGACGCTCAGTAAACGTTTGGAAACTGAGGAGACCAATTTTTGAAGCTTCTCAGGTGGAACTCTTTCCCATTCTTGCTTGATGTACAGCTTATGTTGTTCAACAGTCAAGGGTCTCCGTTTTCGTATTTTACGCTTCATAATACGCCACACATTTTCAATGGGAGACAGGTCTGGACTACAGGCAGGCCAGTCTAGTACCCGCACTCTTTTACTACACAGCCATGCTGTTGAAACACGTGCAGAATGTGGCTTGGCATTGTTTTGCTGATTTAAGCAGGGGCGTCCATGAAAATGACGTTGCTTGGATGGCAACATATGTTGCTCCAAAACCTGTATGTACCTTTCAGCATTAATGGTGCCTTCACATACAGTTAGGCCCGGAAATAATTGGACAGTGACACAAGTTTTGTAATTTTAGCTGTTTACAAAAAAAATATTCAGAATACAATTATAAAATTAATATGGGCTTAAAGTGCACACTCTGAGCTGCGATTTGAGAGTGTCCACATCCAAATCGGACACAGGATTTAGGAATTATGGCTATTTAAAACATAGCCAACTCCTTTTCAAGGGACCAAAAGTAATTGGACAATTGACTCAGAAGGCTGCATGGGCTTCTCCCTCGTTAACCTGACATCAATTAAGAAGTGAAACTAATTGACTTGACTTGAAAAGGTCTGGGGTTGTTTCCAGGTGTGTGGTTCTGCATTTGGAAGCTGTTGCTGTGACCAGACAACATGCGGCCAAAGGAGCTCTCAATGGAGATGAAGCAGAAGATCCTGAGGCTGAAAAAAAAGAAAAAGTCAATCAGAGAAATAGCAGAACTGCTTGGAGAAGCCAAATCGACAGTTTGGTACATTCTAAGAAAAAAAGAGTGCACTGGTGAGCTTGGGAACTCGAAAAGGCCTGGACGTCCACGGAAGACAACAGTGGTGGATGATCGAAGAATACTGTCCATGGTGAAGAAAAACCCATTCACAACATCCACTGAAGTGAAGAACACTCTCCAAGATGTAGGTGTAGCTGTCTCTAGCTCTACTATAAAGAGAGGACTTCATGAGAGTAAATACAGAGGATTCACCACAAGGTGAAAACCATTTATAAGTACAAAAAATAGAAAGGCCAGAATTGACTTTGCCAAAACACACCTCAAGAAGCCAGCCCAGTTCTGGAACAGTGTTCTATGGACAGATGAGACAAAGATAAACCTGTACCAGAATGATGGGAAGAAGAAGGTTTGGAGAAGAAAGGGAACAGCACATGATCCAAAGCACACCACATCTTCTGTAAAACATGGTGCAGGCAGTGTTATGGCATGGGCATGCATGGCTTCCAGTGGCACTGGGTCACTTGTGTTTATTGATGATGTGACAACAGACAAAAGGAGTCGGATGAATTCTGAAGTGTACAGGGATATACTTTCTGCCCAGATTCAACCAAATTCAGCAAAGTTGATTGGACGGCGCTTCACAATACAGATGGACAATGATCCAAAACACACAGCAAAAGCAACCCAGGCGTTTATTAAAGCAAAGAAGTGGAATGTTCTGCGATGGCCAAGTCAGTCACCGGATCTCAACCCAATTGAGCATGCATTTCACTTGCTCAAGACAAGACTTAAGGCAGAAAGACCCACAAACAAACAAGAACTGAAGGCTGCTGCTGTAAAGGCCTGGCAAAGCATCAAGAAGGAGGAAACCCAGCGTTTGGTGATGTCCATGGGTCCCAGACTTCAGGCAGCGATCGCCTCTAAAGGATTCGCAACAAAATATTGAAAAAAACCAAACATTTTGTGTAGGTTATGCTTATGTGTCCAATTACTTTTGAGCCCCTAAAATGTGGAGTGTCTGTATAAAAATGTGAATAATTCCTTAATTTTCAATCAGATATTTTCGTTCAACCCCTTGAATTAAACGTTAGAGTCTGCACTTCAATTCTGTTGGGGATATTTCATTTCAAATCCAATGTGGTGGCATGTAGAGCCCAACTCATGAAAATTGTGTCACTGTCCAATTATTTCCGGGCCTAACTATGTGTAAGTTGCCCATGCCTTGGGCACTAATACACCCCCATACCATCACAGTTGCTGGCTTTTGAACTTTGCGCCTATAACAGTCCAGATGGTTCTTTTCCTCTTTGGTCCGGAGGACATGACGTCCACAGCTTCCAAAAACAATTTGAAATGTGGACTCGTCAGACCACAGAACACTTTTCCACTTTGCATCAGTCCATCCTAGATGAGCTTGGGCCCAGCGAAGCCGGCGGCGTTTCTGGGTGCTGTTGATAAATGGCTTTCGCTTTGCATTGTAGAGTTTTAACTTGCACTTGCAGATGTAGCGACGAACTGCAGTTATTGACAGTGGTTTTCTGAAGTATTCCGGAGCCCATGTGGTGATTTCCTTTACACACTGATGTCGGTTTTTGATGCAGTACCGCCTGAGGGATCGAAGGTCACGGGCATTCAATGTTGGTTTTCGGCCTTGTCGCTTACGTGCAGTGATTTTGCCGGTTTCTTTGAACCTTTTGACGATATTACTGACCGTAGATGGGCAACTTACACATATTTCCCAAACGTTTACTGAGAGTCGTTAAAAGGAAAGGCGATGTAACACAGTGGTAAAAAGGCCCCTGTGCCAACTTTTTTGCAATGTGTTGCTGCCTTTAAATTCTAAGTTAATGATTATTTGCAAAAAAAAAAAAAAGTTTCTCAGTTTGAACTTTAAACATCTTGTCTTTGCAGTGTATTCAATTGAATATAAGCTGAAAAGGATTTGCAAATCATTGTATTCTGTTTTTATCTACGACTTACATAACGTGCCAACTTCACTGGTTTTGTATATCCAACTATAACCCAACCAACCAGAATAACTACACACAGTGCTACACTAAACGATAACATATGGACCAAAGTTACTGACAAGAAAGTAGAAAGTGGAATAATAATAAATGACACCAGTGATCATTTATCAGTCTTTGTAATCATCCCGGATCTTATTATGACCAAGAAAGACATCAAAACCATCAAAACCGTTAGACACATGACTCAACATGCCGTCAACTCCCTTAAAGAGGACTTACAAAGACAAGACTGGAATAAAGTTTAAATAGATGATACAAATGAAGCCTTATGAAACATTCCTGTCCATAATATCCACATTGTTTGAAAAAAAAAAAAAAATGTCCTCTGGTAACAAAAGTAGTGAAACAAAATTACAGTGAAAAGCCATGAATATCAAAGGGAATTTTGAATGCATGAAAAAAGAAAAATCTATTATACAAAGAGTTTTTGAATAAAAGAACGACAGAAGCTGAGCAAAAATATAAGACTTATAAAAATAAATTATCAAGAATAATGAGAAATAACAAAAAAAGACTACTACAGTAAGTTATTGGAGGACAATACAAGAGGCCCATGGGCCTTAATGGTCACCTGAGTATAGTATATCCAATGTTAAACCTTGGCCATTAGGCGTGGCCCTAATTTTGACCCCAGGGATCAGATTAATGGAAACCAGTATCATAAGCAATAGAGTATTCTAAACTGTATGTATATAACTTGTGGCTATTTTCTTTAAGCCAAGATTTCTCAAGCCATTTTGACCCTTGGGCCCTACCCCTTAGCCCCTGGGGAAGGGAAACTGTCAAAAATATCATAATATCATCTCATTGTTGTAATGTCAATCAAGTGTGAATGATTACAGTAGAAATTAAACAGAATGTACCCAAAAGTATCATTTTCCTATATAAACTTGACCCCCTCCCCAGGGGCAAACATGGAGCCTGGGGGTCATGAAATTCACAATTTTAATAAAGCACCTCAAGACACTTCCATCTATAAAGATCACTGGTTTCCAGCATATCTCGGTATAAAAAAGTAAATGCAAGACAACGGGCTTGCACTTACAGAGTTGACAATACATAGGTTTGGTCGGTGCGGTCTGTGAATATGCTCATAAAAACTTCATTTTGCGTTTAAACAAAAAACGCGTCAGTGAAAGGAAGGAATAATACCTTCATTAACACGTCAAGTTACTTTTCTGCCTCTAAGGTAAAACCGCATCCCGCGCATCCCGGGGCTAACAGTGTGAAAAACCACAATCTCTCGGTGTGACCTTGAGAACGGCGCGAAGGTCACCAAAATCGACTGGCGCCGGGGTTTCACAGTAATTCATGTTGACATAAAATTTGAAGTAAGTCTGTTGATTAGTTCTTGAGATATCTTGCTGACAAGGCTATCAGTGTGAAAATCCACAGTCTCTCGGTGTGACCTTGAGAATGGCGTGAAGGTCACCGAAATCGACTGGCGCCGGGGTATCACCCTAATGCATGTTGACATCAAATTTGAAGAAAATTCGTCAATTCGTTTGTTTTAGTGTTATTTATCTTATTGTTAACTTACTCACAGTTAGTAGCAGCAGCAATAGTGTACAGCAGAACTACACTGTTGGAGATAGGGGTAGATGCACATCGCCAAACTTCTACTAAACTGGACTTTATCCCACCGGAGATTCAGCAGACTGGCGAGGCTTTCACCATCCCCCTTGTGCGGTCGAAAAGACGGAGGAGAGACCATAAACAAAAGAGAGGCAAGAGGAGCGGCTTGCGTGCTAGGCTACAAGCTAACCCACACAGGCCGGCTCTTCCCAGTCTCTTCCTCACAAACGCCAGGGCACTCGCCAACAAAATTGATGAAATGAGGCTGAGGATCGTCTCCGGGAAGATTGACAGCTGTATGGCGATCGTCACCGAGACCTGGCTGGACAACGACGTCCCAGAAGCGGCTGTAGAGCTAGCAGAGCACTCTCTCCTTCGGGCAGATCGGACTGCAGCCTCGGAGAAACGCAGAGGCGGAGGTTTGGCACTCTACATTCACAACGCCTGGTGTACAGCTAATAACATCATTGGGACTTATTGTTCTCCTGATCTGGAATATTTGGCAGTGAAATGCAGACCATTTAAGACAGCTACAGAGCTCTGTGCAATTCTGATTGTAGCTGTTTATATCCCACCACGAGCTAATGCTAAACTAACATTGGAGGAGCTGTACTGCATGATCAGCCGGCAGTTGAACAACAACCCAGAGGCAGCTGTTATCGTGGCCGGTGACTTCAACCATGTCGAGCTAAAATCAGTGCTTCCAAAATTTCACAGATACATACACTTCCCAACCAGAGACAATAATATCCTGGATCAGGTTTACTGCAACATCCCAGGTGCATACAAAGCTGTTGCTGCTCCACACCTGGGCATGTCTGACCACATCTCTGTGAACCTGATCCCAGCCTATAAACCCCTGATCTGCAGGACAAGATCAACCACCAGAACTGAGCAGGTATGGACTGATGAGGCATCCGCAGCACTACAGGACTGTTTTGAGTGTACCAACTGGGGAGTATTTAAGGAGGGCACAGATCTGGATGGATACACGTCATTAGTTCTGTCCTACCTAAAGTTCTGCACTGACACTGTCCTACCAACAAAGACCATCAAGGTTTATCCAAACCAAAAACCATGGCTGGACAGTACAGTGAAGCCCCTGCTCAAAGCCCGGGATGCTGCCTACAGGTCAGGTGACAAGCTGGCCTACAGCAGAGCTGTAAAGAACTAAGAAAGGGCATCCAGGTAGTAAAAATGCAGGGACAAATAGCCCATTGAGGGGCTTTTTGATGACAACAACTCACGCAGTATGTGGAGGGGCATTAGAACCATCACGGATTACAAGCGCAATGATCAGCTGGTTAGCCACGATTCCACTCTCCCTGACACCCTGAACTCATTCTATGCTCGTTTTGACACACCTGCAGGCATAGAGTGTCCACCTCCCCTGGCCAGAGGAACAGCATCAGCCTCTCACCCTTCAGCTGCGCCAGGTGCGCTCTTCCATGAGGAGAATTAACATCAATAAAGCTGAAGGTCCAGATATGGTGTCAGGACGGACCTTGAGATTGTGTGCTGACCAGCTGGCAGGAGTTTTTCTGGACATTTTCAACCTGTCCCTGCAGCTTGCTACTGTCCCCGTCAGCCTCAAAACCTCCATCATTGTGCCCAAAAAATCAGCTGTCACCTGCCTGAACGATTAGCGCCCTGTTGCCCTAACTCCAGTGATTATGAACTGCTTTGAGAGGATCGTTCTTAAGCACATCAAGGACATCATCCCTGCTGGTCTGGACCAATACCAGTTCGCCTACAGGGAGAACAGATCAACAGAGGACGCAGTCTCAATCGCACTCCACTCAGCTCTGACTCATTTGGAGCATCCTGACACATATGTGAGGATGCTATTCATGGACTTCAGTTCAGCTTTCAACACGGTGATTCCAGACAAGCTGATACTGAAGCTCCATAACTTAGGACTGTCCACACCGCTGTGTCACTGGATTAGGGACTTCCTCACCAACAGGCCTCAGGTGGCGAGAATGGGGAAGAATACATCCTCCACACTGGTCTTGAGCACAGGCACACCACAGGGCTGTGTGCTCAGCCCCGCCCTCTTTACACTCTTCACCAGCGACTGTTCTGCCAACCACTCCACAAACATTGTCGTGAAGTTTGCGGACGACACCACCGTAGTGGGTCTCATCTCGGACAATGATGAGACCCACTACAGAAAGGAGGTCCTGAATCTCATCTCCTGGTGTTCAGACAACAACCTGATCCTGAACACCAGCAAGACCAAGTAGGTTACTGTGGACTACAGGAGGTCCAGGAGGACAGAGCACGCTCCTCTCCTCATTAACCAGGAGGAGGTGGAGCGTGTTGACAACATCAAGTTCCTAGGAATCCACATCACATCAGACCTGACCTGGCCCCTGAACACTGTTCAGCTGGTGAAGAGGGCTCAAGAGAGGCTCTTCTTCCTCAGAAAGCTGAAACGTGCTGGACTCTCCCCTCAGCTCCTCACAAACTTTCACCGTGCCACAACAGAGAGCATCCTCTGTCAGTGCTACAGTGTGGTACGGCAGCTGCACAGCACAAGACAGAAAGGTCTTCGCCCGGGTGGTGAGGACAGCACAAGGGATTGTGGGGAGGCCTCTTCCGGACCTGGACTCAATATATGCTGGTCGGGTCCGGAGGAAGGCCCAACGCATCGCCGCTGACCCCTCCCACCCGGGCAATGGACTGTTTGCTCCGCTTCCCTCAGGAAAACGGTACAGAACCATAAAGACTCGGACTGCCAGACTGAAAAACAGCTTCTTCCCCAGAGCTGTTCAGTCCATCTCCCCTCTACAGAAACACACAAAATGAGTAATAAAGACCTGACTCTGCACTGGCCTGCACTTTATTCTGTTTGGCGACACACTGTTGCTATAATCCACTGCTGCTCCATTCCATCGCTGCTACATCTGTCTTGTGCAAATACTACCTTTGTATATTTTACCTTGCTTCTTATCTATTTTTATATTTAAAAAATTTTTTTTCACTATTTATAGCTGGGAGTCACCAGACTCAATTTCGTTTTGTGGAAGCAAAATGACAATAAAGATTCTTTATTGATCCTGATTAATCATTTTGGCCCGATTTCCACACATTGTATTTTCACAAACTCCTCCTGGCAATTCCGTCCAATCCACCTAATATTTCTCTCAGATCATCAAGAGACCATGCTGATCAAAAGTTGTGCTCTGCATATCTGTCGCAAAATGGGCGTGGCCGCCATGGTGTCCCCATTTCAGATGCCTCGCCAAACACTTTGAAGCAGCGCTCTCTCTCTCATACTTCATTTAAATGGATACTAAATTACTGTACATGCTAAAAGCCCCACCCTGAATGCCTCGAAATGCTGCTAAGCAATCTCGCTCATGGCGCCCCCTTGTTGAGACAGTAAATGCCATATTTTACGTTGACATTGGCCAATTTGCTCAAAACTTCACATTTGTGCTTAGGGTCTGCCTCTAAATGCGCCTGCCCAAATTTGGTTACGCTTTACGCGCCCCCTGGTGGATGAAGTATGAACTTATCATAACTCCTTCAGCTTTGTCCGATTCGCTCGACACTTTCTCTCAGGTTGGGGCCTGCACTTGACCTGCCAATGGTCGTGAGTGTACAGTTGCACCCGTCAGGATCTCACCACAACCCCAACTTTTGCAAGGGGGCGAGGGCCCGTTCAACGCTGCTGGCAGCTTTAATTGTTTCTATAACTTACAGTATTAACAAAAAACACCTTAAATATCAACATATTGAAGTTTCATAACTTAACTATGATAGGAACATCACTTTCTGGACAGTTAAACACAACATTAAAAAAAACTATGTCAATTTTGAGTAATTCTGTGACAGAGTAGTTTTTGCTTGTTTCTTCTATGACAATTTCTCAAAAAATATATTTTCACTTCATAATATTAAAGGACAAGTTAATACCTTCAATATGACATATCATACTTGATTTTATCTTATTTAGTTGTAGAGTTACAACCAAAAATGTAATGGGACTGTAATTCCGTGACAGCTTGGCGGCCCCCTTTACGGTTTAATCTGTATATAAGTAATGTATGTGAAGTATCAAAAACCATGAAGGCTATTATTTTTGCAGATGATACCAACTTAATTTGCTATGGAGATAAATTGGGGGAACTCCTGGATACAGTGGGAAGGGAGATGGCTAAATTCAAGAATTGGTTTGACGTAAATAAGTTAACACTTAATTTAAGTAAAACGAAATGCATCATTTTTGGTAATCGATCATCAAACACAAACAAAAAACTCATGATAAATGATGTAGAAATAGAAAAAGTAACTGAAACCAAATTCCTTGGAGTAATATTAGACGGCAAACATGTTGGAAACCACATATACATTATATCAAGGCCAAAGCATCCAAATCAATTGCAATATTACATAAAACGAAGGATCTACTAACTCAATCAGCACGTTACATATTGTACTGTTCCCCCATACATTACTTACTGCATGGAAGTGTGGGGAAACACACATGCAACCAACAGAAATCCCATTTTCATCCTCCAAAAAAAGAGCCATTCGATTGGTTAACAAATCTATACAAATCTATTGTTTTATAGACTGAGTTGGTTATAGAGAACCAACTAACCAATCTTCATCAAACTCAAAACACTCAAATTTAGAGATTTTTTCGACTTCAGAACAGCTCAAATCATGTACAATGTACTGCATTGAAATGTACCCAACAGTATACAAAGGTTGTTCCGACTGCAGGAATGCAAATATGAATTAAGAGAAATTCTAATGCTGGGAAAAAAAAAAAAAAAAAAAAAAACAACTGGCAAGAACAAATTCAAAATATCATTTGTCACAACCAAAGGAATTGACTTATGGAACCAATGCAGTGATGAAATGAAAACATGTGGATCAATAACCAAATGTAAAAGACTCTTTAAAATAAAGATCTATGAAATGGAATCGTGATATGGTCATTTATCCAGCTCTTCTTTTTTTCTTTTCCCGGGTGGATTGAGTATTTCAGATCACATTCACCCTGTCTTGCTATTATTAATTTTTGATGTGTTGTGTATTTTGTATGTAAATGTGCATGTGTATACATATATATATATATATCAGTGTGTATACAGTATATGTATTCATATAATTAATTGAGACTGTCACTGATGGTGGATAGGCAAGAGTTGCACATGCATTATTGTACATAGTTTAATAAACGAAAAAGGGGGAGGTCTAGAAAAGTTTAACTTCTACCTACTCCTTTTTGAACATGAACTAACTCATTTGATTTATAGACGTTTACCGATAATTTGCTAGCAATGTGTTATTTGTTTATTATTATAGTTGGTGGCAGTGGTATTGATATTATTACTGCTAATACTACTATGACTATTATCGTTTTATTTTTTTCTATTTTTATCATGTTCAAATAAACTTTCAATTCATCACTTATAGCTACTCCTTGGTAAAACTAGTTTCTTCACTCCCGAAACCCGCTCAGTTCTAGTAAAGTGGACATTGAAACGCAGTGAATGGATCTGCGTTAGCTAGCCAGTTCACAACCCTGTCCATTAAGCATCTTTATGAACGCTGTTGTTTTCCTTGAGTAAGATGAGTGACACGACTATAGTCGAGTAATACACTTTAAATTTGACCATTAACCATCAATGAATGGGACAACCGCAAACCGAAACCAAGCATTACTGGACTGGATCATGTTAGATTTACGATTTCGCGTTTCTTTCCTTTTACACACTGATCCAAAGTGGGTCGGGTTGATTCGGCTGCGTCTAAAATCCACGCTTAAGTCTTAGTCTCTCCCGCAGAGAAAGCGCCTTGACCTAATAAAACGTTTCACGGGAAATTCTTCGTTGATGGCCGCAGCGACCTCACTTACCTTCAGCCAGCGTATTGAAAGACAAGAAGCCAGGGAACTCGATATGAAACAGGTGAACACAACTGCAAACGCATTGAGATCATGAGGAAAAATAAATTACCACAAATTGTACTCAACTGAACAACTTGGCGAAACTTCACGGAAACCTTACAAGTGCGGTATTTCATCAATACTACATCCCTGGAGGCTGCGCTATACCCTACTCGTATTTCAAGCAGCGAGTGACGCCATGTGATCGAAACCCAACAGTTTCTCTCCGTTTTCTTCTAGTTAAACGGCGGTGTGATTAAGCTTATCGGTGCATTGCCGCCACCTTCTGTTCCGGAGTGTGGACCAGACAGTAGACCGACAGTGTAACTCCTTTAACCTCACTTAATCAAAAACAATATCATGCACGAACTCCCCTATTCTTTTATCCCTGCTTATGCATCAGATTCTATCATAAACCGTAAGTTAACCATACTTAGCAATCCTTTTAATGTTAATTCCTGCATCCCAACATGCTTAATCTTATTCATCATCTCCTCTCTCTGCACCTCATACCTCCTACACCTCAGAGCTACATGCTCCACTGACTCCTCCTCCTGACACCCCTCACACGGGCCCGTCTGGTGCTTCCCCATCAATTTCAATGTCTTATTTAGTGCACTATGCCCCAACCTTAACCTTGTCAACACAATCTCTTCTCTCCTGTATCCACTGCTCATCCTCCCACCTCTATCACTCTTCTGGATTTGATAAAGACGCCTCCCTCTCTCCTCTCCATCCCACCTTTCTTGCCACATTATATTGGTCTTTTCCCAGACTACACTTTTAACTTCTGCTTTGCTGATACTGAGCTGCATATCTACATTTCCTTCCATTAAAGCTCTCTTAGCCAACTCATCCGCCCTCTCATTCCCCCTCACCCCTACATGCGCTGGAACCCACATAAACTTTACCTGACCTCACTGATTAACTATTCCTGTAATTGACTGAAGGACTGAATACAGTATGTCTTGACAGCTGTTTGAATGGAATGACCTTAGGCTTGCTAGTAGGGGTATCCCGATCCGATAATGATATCGGTCCAATACTAGCAAAAAAAAAAAAAAAAAAAAAAAACAGTATCGGATTCTATCCATTTTTCTACATCCAAAATCTCCGATCTTAGCACGCATAAACAAGCAGTCCATCCCAGACTCCGCTCCTGCTCTTCTATCCAGCAGCGCCTGGATCAGCATGCAGGGGCTGCAGAGCCCACATGATCACAACAGCAGCATGTGTGAAGGAACTAACGTAGCAAGGAGAAGAAGCTGTCGGCCGTGTGGGAGTATTTTTCTTTGAACTCTGAGAAAGACGTTGTAGCTGATTGCAAAAGTTGTCACGCACAAGTTTCCCGTGGAGGAACAGAACCGAGGACGTTTAATACGACACACCTCATCGCGCATTTGAGAAAACATCACAAAATTAGGACTTTCAGAAGATCACTCAGATGAAAAAACAACCCTCTGGCTCCCTCAGTCAACACTGTCCGAAACATTTGCAAAGCGTGACAAACTCCCATGGGATGGCGAAAAGGCATTGGCTATAACAGAAAAGATAGCCCAATTTATTGTGCTTGATGACCAGCCCCTGTCGGTGGTAAGTAATGCTGGATTTAAACGCTTACTTGAGCACCTCAAGCCTCGCTACATTATGCATAGCTGCCTCTACATTGTCGAGATGCATGGTGAGATTCGAAAGTGTATGGCGGCATATGTGGAGAAATATGATGTATATGACATTGTCCAATATGATGTATATGACAAAAACTGTACTGTTTATAATGAGTTGTTTGTAGCCTATGTGACTGTTCCGAAGGCATAGGATACGAGCAAATGGCTTAATTGTCAATTTGTCAGTACACATTTATACAGTGAAATGAGTGCGCTCCACTTCAGTGATATCAAACACATTTCATATATCATACATACATGTCCACATATGTTCCTTTGATCAATCACAACCATTCAATATAAACAAGGTAGGTTGACAATGAGGGAATCATCATACTGAATAAATATTGCACATAAAGAGATATAAAATTATTAAGTGGTTTACAGAATCACTGTTTACATTATTATGACTGTGTGTGTGCGCAAATTTATGGGGCTGGGTGTGAAAAGTGGTTAAATACACACCACCTTATTTCATAAATTTTTATCTATGCCAGGTACTTCACAAATGTGGAGAACCGAGGACATGCAAAGGCAGCATTAAAGGCGGCGGTGTTAAAAGGAGAAGAGCAGAAGTCTGATGAAGCCGTGTCCAAGCCAGTGAAGAAGATTCCGCAGACAGAGGGTGCAAGCAGCAGCCTTAGCAGCATCTTTGATGAGATACTGGAGGACAGCAAAACAGCAGCAGGTCCTTCTGAGCAGATCACCCCAGGGGCAATCTTTGAAATGGAAAGCTACCTCGGTGAGGCTGCTATTGAACGCAAGAACAATCCTTTACATTACTGGAGAGCCAACCAGGCTCGACTCCCCACCCTAGCAGCAACAGCAGTGAAGTTCCGCTGTGCTCCCTGCACAAGTGTCGAGAGGGAGAGGATCTTTAGCACAGCTTCAGGCATCATTGAGGAGCACAGAAGCAAGCTGACGGGGCAACATGCCGAAATGCTCATCTCCGTAAAAAAGAGTCTCCACATCATGCTTGGTCTGCAGAAAGTGGAGATGGAGGAGTAGTCATCATTTTACTTAATCGACAGTTTTTTCGCTGCTCTCGTTATCAGAGTTACATATTTGTTTTGTTTTGAAATTGGAGCTGTGGACTCTTCATGTTGAGCAGTTAACAGTGGACATTGGACAATATTGTGTTAGTTATTTTTTTTTGTCCCGCCCTCAGTTGTTCCCAATATATACAGACTGTAAAAAATAAATTCTAAATGTACTGAAGTGAACATGAATTGTTATTTTACTCTTCAAAGAGTATAATTTGTTTTTATTTAATTTATTAAGGTTATTTCTCAGGATCCTTTATTTTTATTTTATTCAAATGCAGTACATTCTTTTGTTTAAGGCTGAATTTATGTAACCCGCATGTTTAGAATAAATGGGTCATATTTTTCTCATACCTACTGTTGCTCACTATTGTTCTTTGTTTGAATAATATCACTTGATTAAGTTTCTGCTAACATTTCTGTAATGTGGGGGGGGGGAAAAGCCACTAGATGGCAGTATTGACTCTTTTTGTTAAGCCAGTCTGGAGCTAGGATTTGGGCATGTCCTGGGCATGCCTCAGAGGGGAAAGTCCCAGAGAAAAAAGTCTGGAAGGTGGGAGGGGGCTGGAAAAGAGTATATAAGGAGAAAAATTGAGAGAGTAAAGTAGTAGGAGAAATTGCAAGGAGAAATTGTGGAGGGATACATTTGACCAGACCAGTCACTCTTTTCAAGACCTGTGAAGCTCTTTTTGTGGATGTTTGCCTGCGTTGGAGCATTTTCCTGTCCCAGAACATCACAACAAAGCAACCCCATCTCAAAGGACTGTAAATATCTCATTCTTTTTTTTATATTTCAATCTTGGTCAGGCTTTGTTTTATTAAAACAATAAAAAAAATTGTTTTATCCGTTAACGTTTTAAAATTTTTTCTGTCATCCCTTGCTGTCTGATATGTCACAACAGATAGGGGCCATACCATTTCATACTACAAAATGAACAATAAAAGCATATATCATTCCTGCTGATATTGCATCGGATCGATATCCATATCGGACAATACTCTAGGCTGCAATATCGATATCGTATCGGAAGTGAAAAAGTTGTATTGGGACACCCCTACTTGCTAGCGCTGAAGATGAATCTGAACATACCAATGCCTTATCCAGACCAGCTTTCTCCTCCCACCGTAACGCACCCAGCACTGCCACCATTTCCACAGCGTACACTCCTAACTTATTGAATGTTCTTCTATTAATCCCTATTCCTTTTGCCGGTTCTGCCACCCCAAATCCAGTCGCTCCCGTCTCAGGTTGTTTAGCACCATCAGTGTATATATGTGTAAAATCACTTTACTCTGTCATTACATGACATCTAAACGCACTCACCAAATCAAACATACCTTTTTCCTTCCTTTTAGCCTCTAACAAATACCAGTCAACCTCAGGCCACACAAGCATCCATGGAGCCACCTCTGGATAAACTACTGTTGGACTTATATTCAGATTGAATACTCCAAATTCTTTTGCAATATTATTCGCTACTCTAACAACGTTTTGCCTCTGGCTCCTCCCATCCTCCCAGCACTCCTGCAAGACTCCCTTCGTAGGATGAGAATCATTGCGCCCCTTCAAAGTAGCCCAGTAGTTTGTCATTAATTGCCTTCTCCTGATTTCTAGAGGCATTTCACTCAATTCTACCTGTACTGCAGGAACTGGTGAAGTCTTAATTGCCCCACTACACACTCTCAGAGCCTGTGCGTGAATCACACTAAATTTGTTTAAGAGAGACTGAAGCCGCTGAGCCATAAGCCACACTGCCATAATCAACCACAGACCTCATCAGTGCGACATATAGCCTCTTCAGTGCTGAACAACTTGCACCCCATTCCCTTCCAGTCAAACATCTCATAACATTTATTACCTTTTTGCACTTTTCTTCAGTTCTCCTGAAATGACCTGCCCATGTTAGTCGTGGATCAAAAAGAACTCACAGAAAATTAAATGTTCCAACCCTTTCTAAAGTTTCCCCATACATTTCCAACTTCATCCATTCCTCAATTCTTTTCCTGGAGAAAAATACTGTTTGTGTTTTTTCCACTGAAAGCCTGCACCCCCAATCATACCCCCACTCCATCACTTCATCTGTTGCACCTTGAACTTTCCTTACAGTGCGTTCCATGTTCCTCCCTCTTTTCCATAAGGCCCCATCATCTGCAAAAAGTGATCTGCCTATATCTGCTGGCACTTTTGAAAATACATCGTTGATCTTGATGATAAAGAGTAGTGGACTTATCACACTCCCTTGAGGTGTACCATTTCCAACTGTATGCTGACTTGACATTTCTGATCCGATCCGTAATTGGATTTTTCTTCCAAATAAAAATCTTTTATCCAATTGAAAACTTGACGTATTGTTCTTCTCACCACTGCCTGTGCCTTTTTGTATGAATCAAATTCTGCAGGTTATGGGTTCTTTTAACTTGTCTGAATGCTCTGTTCCTATTTCTTACAGCCTGATGACACTCCTCTGTCCACCATGGTACCAGCTTCCTGTTCCTCTTGCCTTTACTCTTGGGTATTGCGCCACCTGCTGCCCTTACAATTGCTGAAGTTACCTGTTTATTTATTTCATCAATATCTCCAAGCAATTCTATCCTGTTCATTGATTCCTCTCTCAATCTCTGAAACTCATCCCTCTCTGCTTTTTAAAATATCCACTTTACGATTCCCCCACTTATTCTCACTTCTGCTCTCTCCCCCATCATACATAAGACTGGGTAATGATCACTTCTGCTCTCTCCCCCATCATACATAAGACTGGGTAATGATCACTTCTGCTCTCTCCCCCATCGTACATAAGACTGGGTAATGATCACTTCTGCTCTCTCCCCCATCATACATAAGACTGGGTAATGATCACTTCTGCTCTCTCCCCCCTCATACATAAGACAGGGTAATGATCACTTCTGCTCTCTCCCCCATCATACATAAGACTGGGTAATGATCACTTCTGCTCTCTCCCCCATCATACATAAGACTGGGTAATGATCACTTCTGCTCTCTCCCCCATCATACATAAGACTGGGTAATGATCACTTCTGCTTTCTCCCCCATCATACATAAGACAGGGTAATGATCACTTCTGCTCTCTCCCCCATCATACATAAGACTGGGTAATGATCACTTCTGCTCTCTCCCCCATCATACATAAGACTGGGTAATGATCACTTCTGCTCTCTCCCCCATCATACATAAGACTGGGTAATGATCACTTCTGCTCTCTCCCCCATCATACATAAGACTGGGTAATGATCACTTCTGCTTTCTCCCCCATCATACATAAGACTGGGTAATGATCACTTCTGCTCTCTCCCCCATCGTACATAAGACTGGGTAATGATCACTTCTGCTCTCTCCCCCATCATACATAAGACTGGGTAATGATCACTTCTGCTCTCTCCCCCATCATACATAAGACTGGGTAATGATCACTTCTGCTCTCTCCCCCATCATACATAAGACTGGGTAATGATCACTTCTGCTCTCTCCCCCATCATACATAAGACTGGGTAATGATCACTTCTGCTTTCTCCCCCATCATACATAAGACTGGGTAATGATCACTTCTGCTCTCTCCCCCATCGTACATAAGACTGGGTAATGATCACTTCTGCTCTCTCCCCCATCGTACATAAGACTGGGTAATGATCACTTCTGCTCTCTCCCCCATCATACATAAGACTGGGTAATGATCACTTCTGCTCTCTCCCCCATCATACATAAGACAGGGTAATGATCACTTCTGCTCTCTCCCCCATCGTACATAAGACTGGGTAATGATCACTTCTGCTCTTTCCCCCATCATACATAAGACTGGGTAATGATCACTTCTGCTCTCTCCCCCATCATACATAAGACTGGGTAATGATCACTTCTGCTCTCTCCCCCATCATACATAAGACTGGGTAATGATCACTTCTGCTCTCTCCCCCATCATACATAAGACTGGGTAATGATCACTTCTGCTCTCTCCCCCATCATACATAAGACTGGGTAATGATCACTTCTGCTCTCTCCCCATCATACATAAGACTGGGTAATGATCACTTCTGCTCTCTCCCCCATCATACATAAGACTGGGTAATGATCACTTCTGCTCTCTCCCCCATCGTACATAAGACTGGGTAATGATCACTTCTGCTCTCTCCCCCATCATACATAAGACTGGGTAATGATCACTTCTGCTCTCTCCCCCATCGTACATAAGACTGGGTAATGATCACTTCTGCTCTCTCCCCCATCGTACATAAGACTGGGTAATGATCACTTCTGCTCTCTCCCCCCTCATACATAAGACTGGGTAATGATCACTTCTGCTCTCTCCCCCATCATACATAAGACTGGGTAATGATCACTTCTGCTCTCTCCCCCATCGTACATAAGACTGGGTAATGATCACTTCTGCTCTCTCCCCCCTCATACATAAGACTGGGTAATGATCACTTCTGCTCTCTCCCCCATCGTACATAAGACTGGGTAATGATCACTTCTGCTCTCTCCCCCATCATACATAAGACTGGGTAATGATCACTTCTGCTCTCTCCCCCATCATACATAAGACTGGGTAATGATCACTTCTGCTCTCTCCCCATCATACATAAGACTGGGTAATGATCACTTCTGCTCTCTCCCCCATCATACATAAGACTGGGTAATGATCACTTCTGCTCTCTCCCCCATCATACATAAGACTGGGTAATGATCACTTCTGCTCTCTCCCCCATCATACATAAGACTGGGTAATGATCACTTCTGCTCTCTCCCCCATCATACATAAGACTGGGTAATGATCACTTCTGCTCTCTCCCCCATCGTACATAAGACTGGGTAATGATCACTTCTGCTCTCTCCCCCATCATACATAAGACTGGGTAATGATCACTTCTGCTCTCTCCCCCATCATACATAAGACTGGGTAATGATCACTTCTGCTCTCTCCCCCATCGTACATAAGACTGGGTAATGATCACTTCTGCTCTCTCCCCCATCATACATAAGACAGGGTAATGATCACTTCTGCTCTCTCCCCCATCATACATAAGACTGGGTAATGATCACTTCTGCTCTCTCCCCCATCGTACATAAGACTGGGTAATGATCACTTCTGCTCTCTCCCCCATCATACATAAGACTGGGTAATGATCACTTCTGCTCTCTCCCCCATCGTACATAAGACAGGGTAATGATCACTTCTGCTCTCTCCCCCATCGTACATAAGACTGGGTAATGATCACTTCTGCTCTCTCCCCCATCATACATAAGACTGGGTAATGATCACTTCTGCTCTCTCCCCCATCGTACATAAGACTGGGTAATGATCACTTCTGCTCTCTCCCCCATCATACATAAGACTGGGGAATGATCACTTCTGCTGTCTCCCCCCATCATACATAAGACTGGGTAATGATCACTTCTGCTCTCTCCCCCATCGTACATAAGACTGGGTAATGATCACTTCTGCTCTCTCCCCCATCGTACATAAGACTGGGTAATGATCACTTCTGCTCTCTCCCCCATCATACATAAGACTGGGTAATGATCACTTCTGCTCTCTCCCCCATCATACATAAGACTGGGTAATGATCACTTCTGCTCTCTCCCCCATCATACATAAGACTGGGTAATGATCACTTCTGCTCTCTCCCCCATCGTACATAAGACTGGGTAATGATCACTTCTGCTCTCTCCCCCATCGTACATAAGACTGGGTAATGATCACTTCTGCTCTCTCCCCCATCATACATAAGACTGGGTAATGATCACTTCTGCTCTCTCCCCCATCGTACATAAGACTGGGTAATGATCACTTCTGCTCTCTCCCCCATCGTACATAAGACTGGGTAATGATCACTTCTGCTCTCTCCCCCATCATACATAAGACTGGGTAATGATCACTTCTGCTCTCTCCCCCATCATACATAAGACTGGGTAATGATCACTTCTGCTCTCTCCCCCATCGTACATAAGACTGGGTAATGATCACTTCTGCTCTCTCCCCATCATACATAAGACTGGGTAATGATCACTTCTGCTCTCTCCCCCCTCATACATAAGACTGGGTAATGATCACTTCTGCTCTCTCCCCCATCATACATAAGACTGGGTAATGATCACTTCTGCTCTCTCCCCCATCGTACATAAGACTGGGTAATGATCACTTCTGCTCTCTCCCCCATCATACATAAGACTGGGTAATGATCACTTCTGCTCTCTCCCCCATCGTACATAAGACTGGGTAATGATCACTTCTGCTCTCTCCCCCATCATACATAAGACTGGGTAATGATCACTTCTGCTCTCTCCCCCCTCATACATAAGACTGGGTAATGATCACTTCTGCTCTCTCCCCCATCATACATAAGACTGGGTAATGATCACTTCTGCTCTCTCCCCCATCATACATAAGACTGGGTAATGATCACTTCTGCTCTCTCCCCCATCGTACATAAGACTGGGTAATGATCACTTCTGCTCTCTCCCCCATCATACATAAGACTGGGTAATGATCACTTCTGCTCTCTCCCCCATCATACATAAGACTGGGTAATGATCACTTCTGCTCTCTCCCCCATCATACATAAGACTGGGTAATGATCACTTCTGCTCTCTCCCCCATCGTACATAAGACTGGGTAATGATCACTTCTGCTCTCTCCCCATCATACATAAGACTGGGTAATGATCACTTCTGCTCTCTCCCCCATCGTACATAAGACTGGGTAATGATCACTTCTGCTCTCTCCCCCATCATACATAAGACTGGGTAATGATCACTTCTGCTCTCTCCCCCATCGTACATAAGACTGGGTAATGATCACTTCTGCTCTCTCCCCATCATACATAAGACTGGGTAATGATCACTTCTGCTCTCTCCCCCATCGTACATAAGACAGGGTAATGATCACTTCTGCTCTCTCCCCCATCATACATAAGACTGGGTAATGATCACTTCTGCTCTCTCCCCCATCGTACATAAGACTGGGTAATGATCACTTCTGCTCTCTCCCCCATCATACATAAGACTGGGTAATGATCACTTCTGCTCTCTCCCCCATCGTACATAAGACTGGGTAATGATCACTTCTGCTCTCTCCCCATCATACATAAGACTGGGTAATGATCACTTCTGCTCTCTCCCCCATCGTACATAAGACTGGGTAATGATCACTTCTGCTCTCTCCCCCATCATACATAAGACTGGGTAATGATCACTTCTGCTCTCTCCCCCATCGTACATAAGACTGGGTAATGATCACTTCTGCTCTCTCCCCCATCATACATAAGACTGGGTAATGATCACTTCTGCTCTCTCCCCCATCGTACATAAGACTGGGTAATGATCACTTCTGCTCTCTCCCCATCATACATAAGACTGGGTAATGATCACTTCTGCTCTCTCCCCCCTCATACATAAGACTGGGTAATGATCACTTCTGCTCTCTCCCCCATCATACATAAGACTGGGTAATGATCACTTCTGCTCTCTCCCCCATCGTACATAAGACTGGGTAATGATCACTTCTGCTCTCTCCCCATCATACATAAGACTGGGTAATGATCACTTCTGCTCTCTCCCCATCATACATAAGACTGGGTAATGATCACTTCTGCTCTCTCCCCCATCATACATAAGACTGGGTAATGATCACTTCTGCTCTCTCCCCCATCATACATAAGACTGGGTAATGATCACTTCTGCTCTCTCCCCATCATACATAAGACTGGGTAATGATCACTTCTGCTCTCTCCCCCATCGTACATAAGACTGGGTAATGATCACTTCTGCTCTCTCCCCCATCGTACATAAGACTGGGTAATGATCACTTCTGCTCTCTCCCCCATCGTACATAAGACAGGGTAATGATCACTTCTGCTCTCTCCCCCATCATACATAAGACTGGGTAATGATCACTTCTGCTCTCTCCCCATCATACATAAGACTGGGTAATGATCACTTCTGCTCTCTCCCCATCATACATAAGACTGGGTAATGATCACTTCTGCTCTCTCCCCCATCGTACATAAGACTGGGTAATGATCACTTCTGCTCTCTCCCCCATCGTACATAAGACTGGGTAATGATCACTTCTGCTCTCTCCCCATCATACATAAGACTGGGTAATGATCACTTCTGCTCTCTCCCCCATCGTACATAAGACTGGGTAATGATCACTTCTGCTCTCTCCCCATCATACATAAGACTGGGTAATGATCACTTCTGCTCTCTCCCCATCATACATAAGACTGGGTAATGATCACTTCTGCTCTCTCCCCCATCGTACATAAGACTGGGTAATGATCACTTCTGCTCTCTCCCCCATCGTACATAAGACTGGGTAATGATCACTTCTGCTCTCTCCCCATCATACATAAGACTGGGTAATGATCACTTCTGCTCTCTCCCCCATCGTACATAAGACTGGGTAATGATCACTTCTGCTCTCTCCCCATCATACATAAGACTGGGTAATGATCACTTCTGCTCTCTCCCCATCATACATAAGACTGGGTAATGATCACTTCTGCTCTCTCCCCCATCGTACATAAGACTGGGTAATGATCACTTCTGCTCTCTCCCCCATCGTACATAAGACTGGGTAATGATCACTTCTGCTCTCTCCCCATCATACATAAGACTGGGTAATGATCACTTCTGCTCTCTCCCCCATCGTACATAAGACTGGGTAATGATCACTTCTGCTCTCTCCCCCATCATACATAAGACTGGGTAATGATCACTTCTGCTCTCTCCCCCATCGTACATAAGACTGGGTAATGATCACTTCTGCTCTCTCCCCCATCATACATAAGACTGGGTAATGATCACTTCTGCTCTCTCCCCCATCGTACATAAGACTGGGTAATGATCACTTCTGCTCTCTCCCCCATCATACATAAGACTGGGTAATGATCACTTCTGCTCTCTCCCCCATCATACATAAGACTGGGTAATGATCACTTCTGCTCTCTCCCCCCTCATACATAAGACTGGGTAATGATCACTTCTGCTCTCTCCCCATCGTACATAAGACTGGGTAATGATCACTTCTGCTCTCTCCCCCATCGTACATAAGACAGGGTAATGATCACTTCTGCTCTCTCCCCCATCGTACATAAGACTGGGTAATGATCACTTCTGCTCTCTCCCCCATCATACATAAGACTGGGTAATGATCACTTCTGCTCTCTCCCCATCATACATAAGACTGGGTAATGATCACTTCTGCTCTCTCCCCCATCATACATAAGACTGGGTAATGATCACTTCTGCTCTCTCCCCCATCGTACATAAGACTGGGTAATGATCACTTCTGCTCTCTCCCCCATCATACATAAGACAGGGTAATGATCACTTCTGCTCTCTCCCCCATCGTACATAAGACTGGGTAATGATCACTTCTGCTCTCTCCCCCATCGTACATAAGACTGGGTAATGATCACTTCTGCTCTCTCCCCCATCATACATAAGACTGGGTAATGATCACTTCTGCTCTCTCCCCCATCGTACATAAGACTGGGTAATGATCACTTCTGCTCTCTCCCCCATCGTACATAAGACTGGGTAATGATCACTTCTGCTCTCTCCCCCATCATACATAAGACTGGGTAATGATCACTTCTGCTCTCTCCCCCATCGTACATAAGACTGGGTAATGATCACTTCTGCTCTCTCCCCCATCATACATAAGACAGGGTAATGATCACTTCTGCTCTCTCCCCCATCGTACATAAGACTGGGTAATGATCACTTCTGCTCTCTCCCCCATCGTACATAAGACTGGGTAATGATCACTTCTGCTCTCTCCCCCATCATACATAAGACTGGGTAATGATCACTTCTGCTCTCTCCCCCATCGTACATAAGACTGGGTAATGATCACTTCTGCTCTCTCCCCCATCGTACATAAGACTGGGTAATGATCACTTCTGCTCTCTCCCCCATCGTACATAAGACTGGGTAATGATCACTTCTGCTCTCTCCCCCATCGTACATAAGACTGGGTAATGATCACTTCTGCTCTCTCCCCCCTCATACATAAGACTGGGTAATGATCACTTCTGCTCTCTCCCCCATCATACATAAGACTGGGTAATGATCACTTCTGCTCTCTCCCCCATCATACATAAGACTGGGTAATGATCACTTCTGCTCTCTCCCCCATCATACATAAGACAGGGTAATGATCACTTCTGCTCTCTCCCCATCATACATAAGACTGGGTAATGATCACTTCTGCTCTCTCCCCCATCATACATAAGACTGGGTAATGATCACTTCTGCTCTCTCCCCCATCATACATAAGACAGGGTAATGATCACTTCTGCTCTCTCCCCCATCGTACATAAGACTGGGTAATGATCACTTCTGCTCTCTCCCCCATCGTACATAAGACTGGGTAATGATCACTTCTGCTCTCTCCCCCATCATACATAAGACTGGGTAATGATCACTTCTGCTCTCTCCCCCATCGTACATAAGACTGGGTAATGATCACTTCTGCTCTCTCCCCCATCGTACATAAGACTGGGTAATGATCACTTCTGCTCTCTCCCCCATCATACATAAGACTGGGTAATGATCACTTCTGCTCTCTCCCCATCGTACATAAGACTGGGTAATGATCACTTCTGCTCTCTCCCCCATCGTACATAAGACTGGGTAATGATCACTTCTGCTCTCTCCCCCATCGTACATAAGACTGGGTAATGATCACTTCTGCTCTCTCCCCCATCATACATAAGACTGGGTAATGATCACTTCTGCTCTCTCCCCCATCATACATAAGACAGGGTAATGATCACTTCTGCTCTCTCCCCCATCGTACATAAGACTGGGTAATGATCACTTCTGCTCTCTCCCCCATCGTACATAAGACTGGGTAATGATCACTTCTGCTCTCTCCCCCCTCATACATAAGACAGGGTAATGATCACTTCTGCTCTCTCCCCCATCATACATAAGACTGGGTAATGATCACTTCTGCTCTCTCCCCCATCATACATAAGACAGGGTAATGATCACTTCTGCTCTCTCCCCCATCGTACATAAGACTGGGTAATGATCACTTCTGCTCTCTCCCCCATCGTACATAAGACTGGGTAATGATCACTTCTGCTCTCTCCCCCATCATACATAAGACTGGGTAATGATCACTTCTGCTCTCTCCCCCATCATACATAAGACTGGGTAATGATCACTTCTGCTCTCTCCACCATCATACATAAGACTGGGTAATGATCACTTCTGCTCTCTCCCCCATCGTACATAAGACTGGGTAATGATCACTTCTGCTCTCTCCCCCATCGTACATAAGACTGGGTAATGATCACTTCTGCTCTCTCCCCCATCATACATAAGACTGGGTAATGATCACTTCTGCTCTCTCCCCATCATACATAAGACTGGGTAATGATCACTTCTGCTCTCTCCCCCATCATACATAAGACTGGGTAATGATCACTTCTGCTCTCTCCCCCATCATACATAAGACTGGGTAATGATCACTTCTGCTCTCTCCCCCATCATACATAAGACAGGGTAATGATCACTTCTGCTCTCTCCCCATCATACATAAGACTGGGTAATGATCACTTCTGCTCTCTCCCCCATCATACATAAGACTGGGTAATGATCACTTCTGCTCTCTCCCCATCGTACATAAGACTGGGTAATGATCACTTCTGCTCTCTCCCCCATCGTACATAAGACTGGGTAATGATCACTTCTGCTCTCTCCCCCATCGTACATAAGACTGGGTAATGATCACTTCTGCTCTCTCCCCCATCATACATAAGACTGGGTAATGATCACTTCTGCTCTCTCCCCCATCATACATAAGACAGGGTAATGATCACTTCTGCTCTCTCCCCCATCGTACATAAGACTGGGTAATGATCACTTCTGCTCTCTCCCCCATCGTACATAAGACTGGGTAATGATCACTTCTGCTCTCTCCCCCCTCATACATAAGACAGGGTAATGATCACTTCTGCTCTCTCCCCCATCATACATAAGACTGGGTAATGATCACTTCTGCTCTCTCCCCCATCATACATAAGACAGGGTAATGATCACTTCTGCTCTCTCCCCCATCGTACATAAGACTGGGTAATGATCACTTCTGCTCTCTCCCCCCTCATACATAAGACTGGGTAATGATCACTTCTGCTCTCTCCCCCATCGTACATAAGACTGGGTAATGATCACTTCTGCTCTCTCCCCCATCGTACATAAGACTGGGTAATGATCACTTCTGCTCTCTCCCCCATCGTACATAAGACTGGGTAATGATCACTTCTGCTCTCTCCCCCATCATACATAAGACTGGGTAATGATCACTTCTGCTCTCTCCCCCATCATACATAAGACAGGGTAATGATCACTTCTGCTCTCTCCCCCATCATACATAAGACTGGGTAATGATCACTTCTGCTCTCTCCCCCATCGTACATAAGACTGGGTAATGATCACTTCTGCTCTCTCCCCCATCATACATAAGACTGGGTAATGATCACTTCTGCTCTCTCCCCCATCATACATAAGACTGGGTAATGATCACTTCTGCTCTCTCCCCCATCGTACATAAGACTGGGTAATGATCACTTCTGCTCTCTCCCCCATCATACATAAGACTGGGTAATGATCACTTCTGCTCTCTCCCCCATCATACATAAGACTGGGTAATGATCACTTCTGCTCTCTCCCCCATCATACATAAGACTGGGTAATGATCACTTCTGCTCTCTCCCCCATCATACATAAGACTGGGTAATGATCACTTCTGCTCTCTCCCCCATCATTCATAAGACTGGGTAATGATCACTTCTGCTCCTTTAACCGGCCGTAAAGTAGCAGTTTAGTTTTAGTAAACACTTAAGGTAAAAGTAATGTCAGCCTTGTCAAGCGATTATTTAAGTAAGGTTACCACACTGACTGCATGCAGTTCGCTAGCCAAACCGAGCGTGTACATCCACTTACAGCTAGAGAGAGCTGAGTACGCAGTAACCACTCATAAAAAGAGCAGAGGACCGTGTCCTAGGCTGCTGATACCGGATTTTTTGACGGCATATTATGATGGCTGGCGAATGATACCCTTACCGATCATTTCTGTGGATGATAACGTTAATAACTGAGTAATGTCATTCTTGTCAGGCGATTATTTACTCAGCTGACCGCATGCTACATTAACGTAACGTTAGCAGCTGAATAGCCAGCCTGAACAGCTAACATAGCAGCTACTTAAATACTCTCACCTTTCTTTGAAAAGAATTTTCTCCATGTTCTGGACCCCTGCTTTGCTCCTGCAGTCCTCTCTCTCTTCTATTCTGGTGTCCAGATTTGTGGGTTTTTTTTTTTTTTACTTCATATTCGCAAGGACGGTGCACCTTGTTTGCTGCCTAATGCCATGTTTCCGTTCATACAGCTGAAGTCCGGTGTGGTTCCGACATATACGGCTCCCCGAATTCTGAGCCGCCTTGGGCGGGGATCTAGTGAATATTCATGACGGAGGTTGTCGTACGCGCTCGCCCGTGAGGCAGTGATTCATGGCAAGTGAAGGAAGAGGAGCTGACTATCCTGGAGTAGATCATTTGTTAAACACGGTCGCTAAATCTGTAATATATTTGAGGTAGATGTCTCTGTGTGTGTGTGTACACGTTTTTCTCCTACATTTCTCAACCGATTATCACCTAATTTGGTGCGAATATCCACTTGGACACCAGGAAGGACTTGACGTCGCCCGATTTTTGAAAAACGGTCATGCACGCAAAAAAAATGGCAATTTCATTCCGGGTCGCGGGTAAACTTTTATGTCCTGATGCGCGTAGCAATATCCGGTTGCACCGCTAGGAGCCGCAGTGTCCTTACGAACGTGCGTCGAGGTAATCAGCGAGCAGGCGACTGTTCGCGCTGGGGCCGAGGGAGTGAGAAGACAGCCTGGAAAGCCAGGCTTCTGAGAGGGCAACGCGTTCGTCCACGAATGCAACATTCTGATTACTCAAACTTGACAGCTCCCAAATTGAAATTTGCCAGTCGAACACTCGCAGGGCTGGCGTTACACCTGAAAATTTGACGGCAATTATTCACAAAAATTAGTCCTGGCTGATTCTAGATGGTTTCCCTTCATTCACACGTTTTCCAATTCAAGAATAATCGAATGGCAATTGAAGACACGGCTTCTCTTCCTCATGCGATCTAAAAGCGACAAAATAATGGGCTACAAAGCGGGTAGCAGTTAGTTGCTTAATGTTACACTTCCTCTCACATCAGCTGTTGTCCAAACAGCCACTGTTCTCCACATCAATACATATTCACATCTAAAGCGCTTTAAAAGTAGGCCTACGCATGACATCCTCACCCCGCCCATGGCAGCTCAGAATTCGAGGAGCCATATATCTTGGAACACCAGCTGCGGCAGGCTGCGGGCCAGACACGGGACATCGCATGCGTCCCCACTGTTTCCATTTAAACAGCTGAACTACGCAATTAGTCGGTTATTATTATGAAATTATGTTGAAACGCCGAACAAATGTCGCATGAAAACCACTACTCTGTTATCATCTCGTAACAAACTTAAGCGTGTGATACACAGGACCACTTCTGATATGTCGAAATCACGAAGGTATCCTGGCATGACAAAGCTCGGATCATAATTTAAAGCGACAGTATGCTTTTGATTCACTGAGAATGGTAAATACATGTATGTTGCTGCAGAAACCTCGGCTCCACTCTGAACAGGGCAGTAAATACACATTGCTTCAAAAGGTACTCATTTGTTAACAGAACAAAGTGGAGAAACCCCTTTGAACTATAGGGAATTCCCCGTGCGATTCATGTGGATTGGAGGTGGAATTGCTCACTGGTCCGATTGGAAAAACACGCATGCAGCTCCGCTCCAGGAGCCGGGTGAAAATCGCATGGATGGAAACACTTCATATAAAGACAATGATATGCATTTTTGACATACCCGTGTCTGCATCAGCGCCTGACTTCAGCCGTACAAATGGTTACATAGCTTCCCAGATAGCAAAAAGCATTAATTCAATGTTGGATTATGGTCAGATTGGTTATTTTTGGTTGAGGTTGAAAAATCAATGTTGACTCAATGTTTCATTACAGTTACCATTTCAACCTTTGAGAAACTGTTGTTGAATCACTGTAGTACAGATGATGATTTTTCAATGTTGAAACGCCCTTCAATGATTTGACATCGTATCAATGGGGCTGATGGGTGCTGATGGAGGTGGGGGGTGTGCGCTTCTCTAAGGTGCTTCCTCCGCCAAGGCCAGGCAGGAAACCTTAAAGGAGGACTATCACAGCTGGCAAAAGTGGGTAATATTATTTAAAAATATCATTAAAAAAACCCCAAGACTTTTTTCTTTATTTTGTGCTTTCTTTAATTTTTATGAGCGATTTTACAAAACTAGTGGACTGCGCCATTTTTTTTTCCTTTTTATTTCGGCATGATTGTAAAATCATTTCATGACAATTTCAACACAACACAACATGTATCATGACTGAAAGGGTCGCGGGGGAAGCGAAATCGCTTATCAGAGTCCCGCCCCCAGCTTCCAGAAAAACAGTTTGATTATGGTTAAGATATCATAAGGATTATAAATCACAGCAGAGCTAATGTCCATGTGCGCAACGTTTTTAACGTCAGAAAGTAAGATCGTGAAATTTATGGATATCATGAAAATTATAGATTACAATTAGGTGAGTGTTCATATAACTTAGATTCAAATGCCACTCTTGATCCAAAGCGACATTGTCCCGAAACCCCATTCTTGATCATTTGGTTTGTTCCGGCTAATTTGGAGTAGATGAGAGGGAGCAATAATAGATCATCCATGCCTTCCCAGATTTTCTTTATCCTTTGGTCAATCAAATGCAGTCCAAACCCCAATGATAGCAGACCCGCTATCATGAATCCAGTTAGATAGAAATCCTCCACATCCTCGATGTCCAGGACTGTCAAACACAGCGAACGCCACTTTCCCCATGAATCCATGATATAACCAGCCGGGAATGTCCCATCCGGGCATGTCGGTTCTCCGGAATCTGTCCGCCTCCCGGAAATAATTTTGTCGATTGCATTTAACGACCAGCTTATAAAATCCATTTTGCTTCAGCTGTCTGTAATAATGTGCTGTTAGTTGTCTTTCGGACAGATAGTCTGAAGCGTCCAGTAAATACAAGATACAGAATTAACAATATTGAACATGTTCACAGTTACTCAGATATGCACATTTCAACAAATATTTGAAGACCTTTAGCTCTTCTGCCATCCTTATATTATCATCAAGTACATGCCATGCCCTGACTCCAGCCACAGATAAGGAGTGCTCCCTGCGAGTCGTTCTGACCTTACTTGTTTGTAATAACATTTTACTTCTGGTGTGTTGAATGCAATCACGCTGAAGAAATAGGTTTTGTATATTTTTGGGCAAGCAATTATGATATCCTATGTAGACAAGTTGCAAGGAGTTGAATTTTACTATATCCTGTAATTTAAGAAGCTTTGCCTTAATAAACAAATCATTTGTAAGAGTTCCATACGGTACGCAATGAATAATTCTCAGGGCCTTTTTTTGAAGTTTAAATAAAGGTTCTATTGTATTTTTGTAAGTATGACCCCATACTTCAGCGCAGTAATGTAAGTGGGGTGCTATGAGGGCTGAATAGATTATTTTAAGAGACTAGAGGTTTCATAGTTTCTGCATTTTCCAAAGAATACACACACTTTTAGCTAACTTTCTTTGAACTAAATTTACATGCGGTTTCCAGCTTAAGAGATTATCTATCATAACTCCCAAGACTTTATATTCGTTCACCCTTTCAATGCTGATACCATTTACGAATGGTAAATGGCCCCCATTACGCGAATGGCGCGACTTACAGCCCCTGAACAGGAACGTGCCATAGGCATGCTTCAAATTGGCGCCAGCACCAGGGAAATTGCCAGACGACTACACTGCGCACACACAACGATCGCAAGACTCCATCAAAGGTTTCTGCAAACGGGGAGCACTCGGGATCGTTCTTGACCGGGTCAACAACGTGTGACAACGGCACGTCAGGACCGTCAGATCGTACGGGATCATGCCCGAGACCGAACACTACCAGCGACAAGAACGGCTGCTCAAGTCCAAGGACGACGTGGATTCATTCACCCCAACACCGTACGGAACCGTCTGCGAGCTGCAGGCCTGCGTGCACGACGTCCTTATTTCGGCCTCATATTGACGGATCGTCACCGAAACCAGCGTCTACAGTGGGCAAACAGGCACCAGAATTGGCGACTACGACAATGGCACGGTGTCATCTTTTCTGACGAGTCACGATTTCACTTAAGGAACGCAGATGGCCGTATACGTGTTTGGCGGAGACGTGGTGAACGTTATGACGCCGATTGTGTCGTTCAAATGGGCCGGTGGGGTGGTGGCAGTGTTATGGTATGGGGTGGAATAAGCTACCGTCACAGAACCCCTCTCCATATCTGCAGAGGAAGGGTGAACGGCGTCTACTACCGGGACCAGGTGCTGCAGAACCATGTTGTGCTGTTCTTCAACCAACGCCACGATGTCCACACGTTCCAACAAGACAACGCTAAGGCACACACTGCAAGGGTGTCCATGCAGTACCTTGCACAGCAGAACATCCCCGTGCTTCAGTGGCCAGCTCTGTCACCCGACCTCTCCCCTATCGAGCAACTTTTGGGATGAAATTGGATGACGTCTTTCACGTCAACGCCAGATGGACAACATCCGAGAACTTGAGTTTGCCCTTGTTCAGGTGTGGAATGCTATCCCTCAGAACACTATCCAGAGACTGATCAACTCCATGCGACGACGATGCACCGCATGTGTCAATGCAAGTGGCGGTCACACCCGTTATTGACTTTCCTGTTTGACCCCTACACCAGTTATACCTCTCTCACGCATTAACATTATCGTGAATGAAATTGAATGATGTTTACATGTCTTCTTAAATCATTCATCTCAAATGCATCATACGTATATACTTCACATATCAATCCGTGGAGCTATTCCAGATTTCGTGAGTGGTGCGTTTTCATTTGTACTCAGTATATGCTGAAAAGGGTAGGAGAAAGAGAGTCTCCCTGCTTCACCCCGAAGGTGTATCAAACCATGACCTCACACACTCATTCAATCTTACACAATTCTGAGGACCTTAGCACAGGCTCTTGATCACATTGTACACCCTGCCATCTATTCCAGACTTAAGCAGTCTGAACAAAAGCAAGTCTATATTGACAAAGCCAAATTACTTTTGCATATAATTGAAGCATGCATACATATTTTTCTTTTCAGATATTCTGTTTCTTATGACAGATGACAGTGTGAAAATATGATCTGAGCAAGATCTTTCCTTTCTGAAACCATTTTGTCCCTCCACAGTTATGTTATTCAACTCAAGAAAAATTGTAAGACAGTTATTCAGTAATGCTGAGAAGATCTTCATAACACAAGACAATAGGCTAACCCCTCTGTAATGAATTGGCACATATGGGCACTTGTCCCCACCTTTTGGACAACAACTGACTTTCTCCAAACAGATGGTACAATGCTATTATTGAAACAGCAAGTAAAAAGACATAATAAAACATTTTGCACATTATCAAATTTTTAAATTTCATTTGGCAGTTTGTCAAATCCACAGGAGTTTTTTGCTTTCGCAGCCCTTGTGATCGTTCTAACCTCATCCAGAGTGACAGGAAAGTTAAACTGTTGATTATCTGCGTAGCTCTCATCTGACATGGCTTGTTCAAGCCTAACTTTATCTCTCATACAGTTCTCACAAAAAGAATCATCAAACTAATAAATAGTGCTATCTGGGCCTTTATACAAATCACTGAAATCATTTTTCCATTTCAACAGAACCTTGTCCAAGTCTGATACAAGGGCGGTGTTTGAGCTGTCACTGCGAACTTTCAGTGGTATATCTTTTTTCTTTGGGGGACCTACATTTTTCACAGTCCCAAAATGCCCTTGGATTGCATGTATTCATATTTTCTATCTTCAACAACTGATCTTTATAGTATTCTCTTTGTTTTTTCCTTAAAACTTTACTAAATTTATTTTGTGCAGCCTAAACACCTCCCTGTACCTTGGATTGGACCTACCAGACAAGAAAATCTTTTCTGCTCGTTGTTTTTCTTTCCAGAGCTCTGTAAGCTCACGACACCAGTATGGTTTAGATATTCGTAATGTTTTTCTCTGTCTTTTATTGCAGTCTTTGAAATCTAAATAATTGTCCATCTCATGTGTTAATGTTTTTACAAACACTTCAAATGTTACATCAAGTTCATTTTGTCTACTCTGTACAAGCAACAATCTATCAATGATTTCCAATACCGGATTTTTCCTCAAATCCGTCTGCATGAAACCATCCTTAATACAATCAAACTTATGATACCTTTTGCCAGACTTTGAGACATTGTTAGTAGAGCCATCCTCAGACACAGTACTTTCACCAGCACTCTCACCTAAATGGAAATTCTCAAGTATACAATTTAAATGTGTAAAATCAAGTTTAACTGTGACTTTTGAAAGATCTGGGATTTTACATCTATCATTCAAATACTGTTCAAGATTCAACTTTCCTGACCACTTATTCATAGTTATAGCTTCACCATCTGAACACAAAGCCAGAGTATCATGCTGCAACAAAATGTAATCAACAACTGATTTCCCTCTTGGGGAAACAAAAGTGTATTTGTTCTTTTGAGGAGTTACTCTGCCATTCGCTGTGCACATTTTCACATCTTTCAGAAATTCAATTCGAGCTTGACTGTCTTTGTTTGTTACATTTTCATCCATATCATGTCTGTCAGTGACGCCATCTAAGTCTATATTTGTATCCTTAATCTGACTAGTTCTGGCATTACAGTCCCCACAAAGAACTGCATCTGCATATGAACAAAGGTACATTTTTGTAATCAAATGACAAAAAAACTGAAAAAAAAAAAAAAAAATTTCTTGCCCCCAGGTGGTGTTCTCTGGAGAAAGATAACAAACAAAGACAACAAATGTGAAATCTGCATATTTGTTTCTTAATTCAATCGCAAGAACACCTGTTTTATCAATAACATCAATATTGAACTCATCAAATAATACATCTCTGACAAGAATTCCTCCATCTCCTGATGCTCGTCAGGCATTTACATAATGTTTTTTCGATGATTATCATACCATTTGTAATTCTCTACATTAATGTCACTATCATCTGACTTTTGGTGAGTTTCAGTAATGCACAAAATGTCAGAGTTCAAACTAAGTATCACTTTTTATCTTATCACAGAATTATACACTGTCCATCCATTTACATTCCATGTTGACACAGATATGCTCCAAGTGAGCCCTTTGGCCTATCCCTCCTGCTGCTGGTGGTTTACTGTAGCCTCACCACGGTCCCGGTCAGGATGTTATCTCCCCGGGGCCTGTTACGAGGGACGATCCGCCCATTGCCCGCAGCCCTGTACTTCCGTCTCTGGCCATATGGCATAGTTTTTTAAGAGCTGTTAACTGTTTTTACAATTCAATAATTCTATATGAGTGAAAGAGCTTCTAACATACACATTCTTAAAGTCATCTTTACCTTTCAGTTTACATGTAGCTCTCAAAATGTCTATTTTCTCATTTCTTGACTGAAATTGTATCTTCACAATACCAGCTCTCCAATTCCTCATAGGTGTTCTAAGGTTGCGGACAATGGGTGTGTCGGGTTTCTCCATACTAGCTGCTACCAGCCACTGTGCCTTGGCATGGAGATCCTCACCCTCCTCACCCGGTACATGGGGGGCCACCACTGTCACCTCAGGATCAAACTCAGCAGACTGGGGATCATGGTCCTGTTCCCCCTCCAGGTCTCAGGTTCCTCACCTTCTGCTCAACTGCTTCAATTCTGGCCGACAGCTTTACCCCACTTTACCCCACTTTACCCCACTCCCATCAACAGTCTTTCATCTTTTTCATCTGTCGAATCGGTTGCGAGATTGAATAGGGAAATTAAAGACACATTCCCACCATTGTTAAGATTCTTTCACGCTAGATTGGTACAATGTGTTACATTCCTATATCTCTCGGAATCTCACAACCGGTACCACAGAAAACAAGCACGGAGGACTGAAAAAACCAATCTAGTGTGAAAGAAGATTAGCCCAATAATGGTCAGATTGTGCTCGTAATGCAATAAAACTGAAAGAAACTTTTTAAAAGACCAGGATGCTAGCCAACCAATCGTTGAAGTGCTTCCCATCCGGCCGACCAATCGATGAACTTCTTCCCCGCTGGCCAGCCAATCATTGAACTTGATCACTCAGGCAGTCAGTCAGTCACTCAGATACTCAGCGACAGTCGCGTTAATAGCGGCCTGGCCGCTGCTCGGCCCAGCCCAAAAATAATTATGTTCAACATGGATTTCTTCCATTCACAAACAGTGAAAGCAAAGAGGAGAACTGAGGCAATGAGAAGTACAAGGGTTTATTTACATATTTATATCACCTCAGTATGTGCACATTCATGATGTAAAATATTACATTCACAGTTCATAGAAAAAGAGCAGAACCTGCACTGGTTGGAAAATAATTGAAAGACAACAGTTGTGTCAAGTTCATTTTTAGATTACAAGAGTATATTACACACAACACATTAGAGCTGCCACTAATGATTATTTTTATTATTGTCGTTTGGCATTTTCTCAATTAATCAATTACTTATCTTATTCAGAAAGTGTCAGAAAATGGTGAAAAATGTTGAGCACAATTTTCATCAGCCCAAGGTGATATTCTCTTGTTTTGCCTCAACACTCCCCAACCCAAAGATATTTTGTCCTTCATGAAGGACTGAAGAAACCAGATATTGTTCACATTTAAGAGGCAAAAATATTTTGAAATATTATCTGAGGGCCAGACTAATAAAAAACATGACATAACCCATGAAAAATTGTCATTACTTAATTTAATAAATGTTTTCAGAATCATCTTAGGAGAACTTTAAGGACTCCAAGGATCTCTTTTCTCAGCATCCCATGAATGTGTGTTTTGTTCCAGCCACAAGTGCAATACGTGAGTCATGAAACTGTTCAGAGGGCTTTATTCACCCTTTTAAACACTATTGCGCTAATAATACTGGCAAAAAGCCACATACAACCATGTTTTCACAAGGTCCAACAGTTCAATTCATTCCACTAACAACAAAGCAAAATTATTTCGCTAGATAAAGAACAAAGTGAATTAAACCCTAATTGGGGGGAAACACCCTGAGTTCAAGCTGAGGATTTTTCATTTGCACTGAATCCTCCTGAAACTATATTTTGGGGTGAAGCACATTCCGCAGCCAAGTGAACTCTGAGGGGTTAGATTAATGCAGTTTGTACAGAAGCACTTTATCACACAATACAAACCTAGGGCTTTTCATCTCTATGAATTCTCTGATGGCATTTTAAATGAGAAAGATGAGCTAAGCACTTCCCATTTGGAATACATTTATAGGGCTCTTTTTAAATTAAATTTTCCTTTTTTTCCACTTATAGTGTGTAATGGGCCTCTTTCCTGTGGTGTATTGTAACACCCTACGCACTGTCGGCATTGTATCCAAGGGCTCTTTTCAAGATGGTTACCGTTCCTTTGATTGCGGATAGCTGTACTTCCTGGGTACTTGGACAACCGAGGATGGCCTCCATGTTTTACTTCAGGTTTTTCTTCATAAGCCTCGGTGCACCTACCACCACTGGTATTATATTGATTTCTTTCAATGACCAGGTTGTTTTTTGGTCATTTTTTAAGTCTTGGTACTTTGTCATCTTTTCCCTTTCTGCTCAATTAAAGGAACCGTATGTAAGTTTGTGGCCAAAACTGGTACTGCAATCACATTCAAAATACTGAAGAGCGCAGAGCATCCCCTCCTCCTCTCCCCCAAACGAGAGGCTGCCAGCTAGGTTGCAGGATCCAGCAAGAACATCTACTACAAGGACTCATTTGTCTGATGTATTGTCTCAATTACATTTCATATTGCCATGATAGCTGTGCTAATGTTGGAACGGTTTCCACAGCGTCTCAGCATGATGCCAGAGAAACATACTCCAATAAAGCATTGCTAATGTCAGCAATGACGAGTCACGGTTTTTTTTCTCAAACATTAGTTAACTTGTCAATACGATGACCCACCTGCCTAATCACTAACGTACCATGAACAAACATGCATAACGTTATCCGACTGTCGAGAATATTTGATACATTACATAATGTTTAAATACATTAAATAGAATTAAGTTAGCTAAACTTAGCTGAATCTTAAAAAAACTTAGCCGTCTCCATCTTTAAAAGGCACGTTCTATACAGATCCTTGTTTTGTTTTGGGCTTTGTCATGACATATTTCGGAATCATAACGGGGCCTTTTAGGTTGATTAACGTCAGGCACTTGTGCTCTGAATCACTGGTAGCTGCAGCTCAGTGGTAACTGGCAACCTGGATGCCGAAATGCTACTGACTTTGTGATTGGGAGATCGGTGGAGGGAGGCGCAAAAGGCCAAAACACAAAATGACAACATCAACATTAGTTGTGGGCTGCAACTTCGCTTTTGTAAAGAGAATATTCTGGCTGGACTACTGTTGTCAGTGATACAGGTGTTTGAAATTAATATAGTTCCTAAATGCCATTTTATGATTATTCTACATACATTTCTTACATACGGCTTCTTTAAGTCCATAATCATTAGGGACGGTGACATCTATCATTTTGCCAATTTTCTCCTGCCTATTCCAGATGACAATGTCCAGTTTCGTCGCATCTCCCTCTATGAACCTTCCAGTTAGAATCACTTTCAGAGAATATTGTTACTTTCCCGTAGGAGACGACTGGTGCTGGTTCATGTTCCCATATTTTTTCCTTTACTTGCACCTCTTTGCATATTTTCCAGTGCAGGTATTTGCAGATTTTATTTTGGCAGGAGGTATAATGTCCATCTGCCAGGAGGGTTTGGCAGCCTGAGACTAAGTGATTTACACTCTCTGTATGGAAGAATCTACATAGATCATTCTGTGAGATTCCTGCCATCTTCTAAGATCCATTAGTTAAAAGCCCCTGATCTTGGGCTCCAACTATAACTCTCTCTCCATCGAACCCTAGCTGTCCTTTCTAGAGCCACTGTATTGATCCTTCTTTGCTGATGTCATCCTTTTCCAATTCTTCTCGGAATCATCCAGCCCTACGGTGCTGCTTCCATCTGTCTATTCTGAGACTCTGTTCCATTTTGCTGAATTTTGCCTGTGTTTTTCTTGCTAGCTTTGTTGCCTGTGTCAGTTTGTTACCTCCTCTCTCTTCAAAGATGTCTCCTCCATCGTTTTCAGCCAGATTTATGATTGCCGTCTGCTGGGGTAGGATCTCAGCAAGATGTGGTGCTGCCATTTTCATTATGTCCTCATCAGTGCTTTTCAGGAACTGTCCCATACTGACAACTGTTGCTCTGTAAGCCTGGTTAATCCCTGTAAGGCCTAGTCTATCTCCTCTGCAAGAGAGCTATATCCTATCCATACACTGGTTTCTGTAGATGACTGTGTGTAAGGCGAGTGTCTTCCTGGTCTTAATATCCAACTTATCCAGCTCACCTCGTGGCCAGTCTATCATGCCTAAAGCATAAGTAACCGCAGGATATGCAAACCGATTTATAGCAGTGATCTTGTTCTTTGGCGTTAGTTCTGATTTTCACCTGTATGAATTCTGTGGTGGGATTTTAAATGAGTAAGTTGAGAAAAGCACTTCCCACACTGACTACATTTATAGGGCTTTTCACCTGAATGAATTCTCTGGTGGAATTTCAAACCAGTTAGTTGAGAAAAGCACTTACCACACTCACTACATTTGTAGGGCTTTTGACCAGAATGAGTTCTGTGGTGGGATTTTAAATGAGTTTGATTAGAAAAGCACTTCCCACACTGACTACATTTATAGGGCTTTTCACCAGTATGAGTTCTGTGGTGGGATTTTAAATGAGTAAGTTGAGAAAAGCACTTCCCACACTGACTACATTTGTAGGGCTTTTCACCTGTATGAATTCTATGGTGGGATTTTAAATGAGTAAGTTGAGAAAAGCACTTCCCACACTGACTACATTTGTAGGGCTTTTCACCTGAATGAATTCTCTGGTGGGATTTTAAATGAGTTAGATGAGAAAAACCCTTCCCACACGGAGTACATTTGTAGGGCTTTTCACCTGTATGAATTCTCTGGTGGCGTTTTAGTTGATATAGGTCAGCAAAGCACTTCCCACACTTATTACATTTGTAGGGCTTTTCACCTGTATGAATTCTCTGGTGGCATTTGAAATGGGTTAGTCGAGAAAAGTACTTCCCACACTGACTACATTTATAGGGCTTTTCTCCTGACTGAATTCTCTGGTGGCGTTTTAGTTGAGATAGGTCATCAAAGTACTTCCCACACTGACTGCATTTGTTTGAGTGTTCACCGGTATGAGTACTCTGGTGGCGCTTCAAATTATTCATTTGTGAAAAGCACTTTCCACAATCACTGCATTTGTATGGGTGTTCACCTGTATGAATTCTCTGGTGACGCTTCAGATTACTCAAGTGTGAAAAGCACTTACCACAATGACTGCATTTATAGGGCCTTTCACCAGTATGAATTCTCTGGTGGGATTTTAAATGAGTTCTTTGAGAAAAGCACTTCCCACAATGACTGCATTTGAAGTGCTTTTCACCTGTATGAATTCTCTGGTGATTATTTAAGTGCTCTTGTCTACAAAAACACTTCTCGCACTGAGTACACGCATAAGGCTTTTCAGCTGTATGGGCTCTTAGGTGGGTCGGCGAATCACATTCTGCTGAACATGTACATGTAATCGGCTTCTGACCTGTATGAATTTGGAAGTGATTACTTACTCCGGACGTGGAAGTAAAACATGCCACACCCTGCGTACACTTGCTAGTTCTATCCATTCGAATTTCATTTTCATTTCCATGAATGGCGTCCTTCTGAAGGACACTCAAATCTCTTGGAGGTTTATGTGAAGCAGTTATGAGGGGTTCAATGGTCTTACTCCTCATTTCACAGGTTATAGGTTTGTTGATACTCTCTGTATTTTCCTGGATGATTCTGTTCCCATTCTTCTCATTGTTTACAAACCGGCAAGGATTCAAATTCCCATTTTGGGTTGAGAGATCATGGATTTCTTCTTTGCAGTTTACATTTAGATGCACTGCACTTAGCCTTGGGTCAATCGGGTCTTTGTGATCAAGACCAACTCCTCTCATCCCAGTATTCATGAGATCAGTTCCTATGTTCTCACTTGAATCACACTTCACATGGTCACATTTAATATGAACACATTTAATATTCTGCAGGTCACTGATTTGCTCTGATTTAAGGTATCCTCCATCATCAGTCTCTGTTTTGATTTGGTCAGGATGCAGATGGGTCACATATCCCAGCTCTGTACTGTCAAGGCTCTCCATCTTAATAAGATCCCCAGAGTGTGTGGAGCCCAGATCAGTTTCTGTTTTAATCAGTGATGTGTGTGTGTGGTGTACATCACTGACCCCACTGTGTGCTGTAACACACTCTGGCTCCAGTGTGTTGAGTCCTGGTGCAGCACACTCTGTCTCTGACTCTGCCATGTGGACAGACTCCAGTCCACTGAGTTCCTCTTCTTTCTGTCTGATCCTGTGCTGCTCAGTGAGCTCTGGTAGTGTTGTCTCAGTGTCCGGTCTCATACAGACTCCTGCCTGCATCATACTGCTGCTCAAAGGTGTGCACAAGTGCAGCTCCTGGAGGGGAACAGGGGAAGGGATTTAGCCATTATCAAACTGCTCCTCCTGCAGATCCTGACACATTCATTACACTGTGTAGTCCTCAGACTGACCATAGGTGGCGCTCTCTTACTCTCAGGGACTCCTCTTACTCAAGGTGTTACAAAGGCATTGGCCAAAATGGCTGACAAGCAGCTGCATCCAGAAATTGAGTGCACTGGGTGAAACAGAAGTTAAATACGTACTTTGAATGTATATTCACTGAAAACAGTGCACTTAAAATCCCTGAAAGACCAAACATTTTTCAGGGGTTCTCCCACTGGTAGAATAAGAGTGTTTGTTACACTAATGCCTGCCTATTCCTCTAAAACAGTGGAGTGAAAAGTCATTACAATAATACTTTCGTACAGAACAAGGTCGACCCTGTCGCCTCCGAGAGCAAACGGAATTTCAGCTAAAGCTCCCCAAAATGGTGAGTTCCAGGAAATTAATTAGATAATTTTTCATTGTCAGTAATACAAAGCTCAAAATCAATCAAGCTGTCTGTACTGATAAGATCTAAAGGTTTGTAAGATTTGAGAACCATCTATAAAATAGTTTTGAGTTATCGCATTAAAACTAAGGATATGCTGTGGACGCAGAGGCGATGATGATTCCATAATATTGACAAAACCTAGAATTTATTGTTGTTTTATTATTGTCTCTGTAAAACCATGTCATGAACTGAAGAGCTTTGAATGGTGGAGTGAGCAGACTAAGGACCCGTCCAGACGAGAACCATTTTTTTTTTAAATGCATAAATAATTTATATTTTCGACCCTGCGTTCACACGAAGATGGCAAAAATGCAGCCCGATTACGGTATTTTGTGAAAACGAGTTCTAGAGTGAGAAACCATAAAAAAAGCCACCCCAAAATTTTCGTGTGGACAGCCAAAACAAGTTTTTTTGAAAACGATGGCGTGATAGCCCCCATCACAGCCCCCACCCCCTCTAGTCTGTACACAGAGCGCACAGCTTTATACGCATGCTCGCTGCCCTCTTCTGTTTTTTGGTCCATTTCCACAGAAACTCTACAGCGCCACATAAAGGCCTAGAATATTTACTACAGCTTTTTGGGTAGTTTAAGGCGTCTCCGTGTGGACACAGTTTTTCTTAGAAACAAAGCCATGTGGATGACCGTTCTCTCCATATCCGCGTGGATGAGGCCTAATATGCAGAGAGATGAAACCCCTCAGAGTGACACGTGCGAAAGAATGAAAAACACGAGACAAGAATTATATTTGCCTTTAGATTTTATCAATAGACAACTGGATTGATTTTTGGCTTTGTATAATAAACAATAATAAATTACTTGAGTAATAATAATTTTTAACCCAAGAACACCATCGCCGGGTGATTTTCACCCGAGCAAACGAGTTCACATGATTTTCATTATGTTGCGTTTGTCTGAGTGTTATGGGTCCCTGGGCAGCTTCAGCATTGTCTTTGACATCTTTGAAGGCATGGGTGTTTTGTTTACCTCAGGGTACTTTTTTTCATTTTGTTTGACATGGCACAGTTGAAAATGAACACTACTCTAATTTGTCATGTATTGTCATATTTTGATGACAAGTACTTTTTATTGGGTATTTTACTATATCGGGAAAAATCACCCTGAGTTCGTGATGGTGTCACTAATTTTAGCAAAAGTGTTCTAGGGTTAATCATTAATAATACAAAGTCCAAAATCAATCCAGATCTCCAACTAAGGATCTATAAACATATACAGTGAGGTCCCAAAATTTGGTCACCTCTGGTTTAAATGTCTGTTACAATTAATCTCCAATAAAGCAAACCTGAACACGAAATGCTACAAGATTAAACATGACACATATCATCACATTTTAAAGCAAGAATAATTTTTATTTTTAACTTTTTACAGTTTCAAAAATAATAAAACAAGGAAAAAGGCCTTGGCTAAAGTTTGGGAACCCTATCAGCTGGTACTTTCAATAATATTCAAGTCTGGGGACTGTGATAGCCATTCGAAAGCCTTCATCCGTCTTTCCTGGAGGTACTTCATGGTGGATTTTGAGGTTTGCTTTGGGTCATTGTCTTGCTGGAAAACCCAACGTCTCTTCAACTTCAATTTTTGGACTGAGCTTTGAACATTTGCCTCTAGAAAGTTTTGATATTTGGTGGAATCCATTCTTCCTTCCACCAACACAATACTGCCTGTGGTTCCCAGCTGTTACACAACCCCAAAGCATCATGGATCCACCTCCATGCTTAACAGTTGGCAACGTGTTCCTCTCTACAAATGCTTCACCCGTTTTTCTCCAAATATACCTTCTTTGGTTGTGGCAAAAATGTTGAATTTTGGTTTCATCAGTCCAAAGTACATTGTTCCAATAGGCTTGAGGTTTCCCAAAGTTCTCTTTTGCATAATTCAGACACTTAATTTTGTGTTGACGTCATAGGAAAGGCTTTCTTACAAAACTGCATTGTAGGTTTTTGTTGTTTAAGGTAGGTATACACTCCAAAAACAGGCATTTTTTTTTTGAAATTGTTTTTGACATTTTTGTGAAATAAACTTCAGCAGGTTCATAGTGTTTGTACTTGATAGGACTATCAAAAACATGGAAATATGCTGTTGTTGGTCAGTTTCTCAAAATTGTTGATTTTGACCTACCAAGCATTGTTCAAACATCACTTCTCCTCTTTTCCTCATGCTATCATAGTGAAACTTGGAATATAAGTTCACCAGATGCATGTCTATGGACTGATCTGGCATTTTGAAGAAATCATTTGTGTAACTCGAGATTTTGTGGTCATTACCTGATTAGGTAGGTACCCAATAAAGTAAAACAAAAAAAAAAAAAACACTGAAATGCCCATATTTTTTCACAGAAATATTATTTCTGAAAACCCTCTGATCAGAACATGCACTACATAGCCATAAATGATCTGTGAAAATTTGAGATTAAAGTAATAAAAAGTTTCAGATATCCTGCCAGGGGTAATTGACCAAGTTCCACATTGCAGTAGCCATCTCGGGACCAAATTTGCATAATTTATGAGCCATCACTTTAATTCTGTTTTTAGTACTTGTTCATATGATGTTGGTACTAAATTGTTGTGAAAGAGAAAAAATGGCCCGCTGGCCTGAAGGCTTTGTGTCCCCCGACGCACAAGTGACCAGAAACATGTGGCAAAAACTGTTTTGATGGCTGAAAATAATGTGGTGCACTGTACGACTAATAATGTGAAGTACAATGACACTGTAGCTCATTGGTTGAACAGAGAGATGGATGAGGCATGGATCATTGTGATAAATATAGCTAAATATATATATAGCTAAATATAACCATGGGTCATGAGAGCGATTACAATTTTCATGACTTGTGGATGATGGACGCATCGCCAAGGCATAGTTTTGTGCCCATGGCTGAGATCTACCAAACAAGCCAATAAGAATGTCATATGAATTTGGTGAGCCTCCATCAAGGCTGGCAAAAGTTATTGCGAGTACAGTGTTCCTCACATCTTTTTGCTCAGTGACCTTGAAAACTAGGTCAAGGTCACTCATCATAAAACTCGAGCAAGGCCTTCACGAGAGGCATATGTGGTGTGAATTTGGTGATCCTCCATCAAAGCTGTCAAAAGTTATTGCGAGTACAGTGTTCCTCACATCTTTTTGCTCAGTGACCTTGAAAACTAGGTCAAGGTCACTCATCATTAAACTCGAGCAAGGCCTTCATGAGAGGTATATGTGGTGTGAATTTGGTGATCCTCGATCAAAGCTGTCAAGACGGACGCACGAACAGCATTTCTATGTCCCCGTCCTGTCGGGGTGACGGGGGACAGTAAATGTATTTGGGAGTATACACCTACCTTAAGGTACACTGTACTGCTGTCCTGTGAACAACTAGACCAATGTCTGCTACTCTACTTTGAAGCTCTTTTGCAGTGATGTGTGTGTTCTTCTGTGCATTTCTCGGGCCATTCTATCTGAATTTCTCTTGGTCTTAAAGATCTTACATTGACTTCAATTGTTAAAATTGATAAAATGACAGCACAACACGGCATTCTCCACGAAGGTGGACCCGCTTATCTGTAAGGTTTAAAGAGCTTATTCTGAGCAAAATGAAACTCAAGATTTTTAGTAGTGTATAATCACGTGAAAACAAAGTAGTTGTGAATGTTATATTCCATTTCTGCCAAAATGTCAATCTAAATTCTACACACTGCTCCTTTAAGGGGGCACCACTGTAGTACTTCATGGTGGTAAAAACGGGCTTCACCAGGAATGCCACCTGCAGCCTAGTGTTACTCATGTGACGAACAAAGACTGTACAAAAAGATGGACGAGGCATTTGATGTCACCCATAGGTTTCAGCATACCATTGAGGAAGCCTTGATTTGACATGGCAATTTGAACAGCGCCATTTTGTCATTTTGAAACCACATATGATTCCTAATGGATGAGAGCGTGAATTGAAGGTCCAGGGTGGATCTATGGGTGGATCTGACCTTATCTGACGAGGACCATAGGATAGCCAAGCCCCTAAAACATATTCTGGCTTTATCCTTTAGTCTATTTGGGACCATAATTTACAAAAATGAACATCATGATATATCGAAAAAAACTTGAAACTTGCAACAGATACCATAAAATAAAACGGATAATCATAATTGAAATAATTATTCAGGTGGCAAAGTAGGGTCATTTTCTTGGACTTCTATTGCATTGAACTTCTTTCTGCAACCAAAACGTCGCCATCTGCTGGCTATTAAATAGCATTCAAATTTTAGAGATTTCTGCATCAGCCTCACTTTTCAGACCTGGATGCTGCGTCCACCTTTCTATACAGTCTATGGTGACGAATTGCAGAACTTAGACCTCACCAATTGAAGTAGCCCCATATCATAACACTGCCCCCATAGGCTTGTTTGGTTGGCACGAGGCATGATGGGCGCATCACTTCATTCACCTCTCTTCTTACCCTGATGTGTCCATCACTCCGGAACAGGGGAAATCTGGACTCCTCATACCACCTGATCCATTTTGTTTTTAAATCTTAATGTCACCATGCAAATTGAACCCTTTTTGCCCGCAATTATCCTCACTGATAAGCTATTTTCCTAAAATAACACAGCTGTTTAATCCCTTAAGTTCTCTTAACATTTCCACGTGAATATTTTCTTATTTTCACAATTAAACACAGCCGCGATGCTGCTGATAGTCTGTCAATTGTTTACAATTTGATTTCACCAAAAAAATATTTTTGCATTATTCATTATATTCACTAATACTGATTATATATTTTTTATTATTATTCATTCATCACTCATACTAATCAATCAATCAACTAACAATTAGATTTAGATTATATTTAGCCATCAATAATCATAATCAATAACCATATTATGCAGGCAGCAGAAACACACACACACACACACACACACACATAAAACACAGAGACAAACATACAAGCAGTTCAGACAGACAGACAGACACACATATACAAGCAGTTCAGTTCACACCTGTATGAGCAGCTCACACACACACAAGCAGCAGCTTCTGTAGCTTTGATTAGTAAGCAGCTTCTGTTTAGTTGATTCAAAAACATAATCAGAGGATGTATTTGATTTCTGTAGCTTTGATCAATATTTGTTCAGTTGCTACTGAAAACAGAATCAATTGAATTATTTGTAATAATTTGATATGCATTGAATTCATCCACTGGTATCTTTTTCTTTGTCTGTTTATCCTATTCATCTGGCTGTATTTTTTGCCTGTCTGTATATCTTGTGCCTGTGTACATGGCGGGACATGTCTTAGTGGAAGTGATGCGTATGCGTCTTTACTTTGAATTCCTGAAGGATTAGCTAACAGGGTCTCAGGTTGCCTGTCCAATTGTAGTGCGAGAATGAGAAGCGGAAAAACCATATTTGCCCGGAGTTAAGGGTATAAGACGGTGTAAAAGTCGGGAGTTCAGTTCTTCTTGCGCAGGAGGAACTCGGCTTTACATTTATCAACATGACACAATAAAGCCTCATTTTTCTTTTCAGAATCTGTCTCTCTCCAATTGCTTGAGGATGGGGGAACCTCAATTTGCTGAAGAAAACCACAACAGTGTATTGTCTCATCTCACCCACTGCTGCATTTTATTTCTCTCTGAGCTTGTTCTTTTTAATCCAGGGTTTTATTTGCCTATATACATTTTTATTGCTGTTCATTCTTTTCTATTCCATTGCTATTTTACCTTGTCATTTTATTCATATCATTTCATTTATCTTTGATCGTATAATTTATTTCTGGTGTGCATTCTTGCAAATTCTTTAACTATGTAAAAATTGTCTAGAATTGTCTAGGAATGAGCTAAAGTTTCCTCACTTTCAAGGTTTATTTTTTTAACTGTATAATATTGTGTTACAGATTAATAGTCTTTTATAAATGAGTAATATGGCCTTTTTTATAGCAGTGACTGCTAAAGGCATGAAATTGGGCAGAAATGTGTTTTTTTTGGGGTTTTTTTTTGTAATGCAATTTTTGAAATTCAAATACAGCATTACTACATCACATTCCTTTTTTCGGGGTTTAACGAAATACTAATACCTACATTGTCTTTTTTCCTTTTAACATGTCCCGGTAATGACACTAGGGTCGGCCCCAGAAGTGGATATTGGGGGGAGAGGCAGAGACACATCCCTTTTTGAAGCAATAATTGGCTTGTCCTGACTAGTAGTCAAGCGTTTTCCTTATTGGCATGTTTTCCAATTATAGTAATGATCCATATGTAATTGAACACTCGGCGTCCTTCTCCATGTGATCTAACAATGACGAAATAATGGGCTAAATTCAGGAGAGGAAAATAATTCATAAAGCATAGACCTGTTTGAAAGAGAGAAACTGTTCTGGAACTTCTGCGCTACTTTATCGGCACATGAGGCAATGTAACCTGCGCTTCATGATTATTAAAATCATTGCAATAAAAGCATTTGAAACGCCTTAGTGCAATTTATAATAACGCAGTTTAAAATGCACTGAAGTGAGCATCTAAATGAAAGATAGTCACCTTACTTTAACGGGGGAGCTAGCGCTGCCTGATAGTGTGGAGTGTTTTCGGAGCGTATATATTGTTAATTTAGAGAATGATTGTTTTAAAGGGAGGCGTCCGTGCTTCCTGATAAGTTTATAATATTTAAATTTTGAACAGAACAAAGTTCTCAGTCAATTATCTCAGGTCATTCTAGAACTACCATTTACTGCAATGAAACATTTCTTGAATGAAAACCTGCATTTTAAAATTAAGCAAGTATCCTGTATCATAAATACAAGGCTGCCATATGTAACAAATAATACAGCTTATAATTGTTTGAAAATTTGTTGAGTTGTGATGATTAAAAATCATTGATTAACCTCTGCCCCCACTGACTCCTACCATAAGTACGCACGGCTTCCACCGACACAAGATGGGCCCGCGTAGAGCCATCTAGGTGTAAATATCTATGACCAACAACACTTCCTGTGGTGACCCGGATATACTGTCTTCATAACTATTGCGAGATTTTATAAAGTATCTTGTATATATATTATGTATAAAAAAGTTATGTATTATCTCGCAATAATTTTTCTTCTTTAATTTCTTTTTTTTTTTGCTCAATGTCCCCTAAAGGGTTCCGTAGAATACCGTTGGCTCACTGTAGCTAAAGTGTTTGCTACAGGGGACAACGATTTTTTCAGTTGTAAGAGATCTTTTTTGAAACTGCTGCATCGATACTATGGGCAAGGATATTGACCAGTTTGCACAACAGGCTTAGCTGAAGAGTTTAATTCATGCAACTCTTGAAAAACAGGGAGTTGAGTGAACTTACCCATATTCAAAACCGGGTTTGAACTTTGCTTGCTTGAGAATATTCAATAACTGATCCAGGGATGCAATCTGGTGATCGAATACAGTAACTGCTTGCATTTCCATAGACGCGAGCGTCTACATCTGCAGAAAGGGCTAATAAGACAACACTGAATTGGCAGGATGCCCGACATGCTGAACAAAAACACGTTGCATTCTAACCTACACGTAGGCATACCGGTAGATAATTTTATTCGGACCCAGATGTATTGGAAAATGATTAGCTAAGTTACCTTTTGCTCTCCCTCTTATTACAAATCTTTTTTTGAAAGTGGTGTTTGCCATTCATGCCAAATTAGGCATTTGGATAAAGTTTATGGGTGACTTTGTGTGTCTACCTCCCCCATTAATTTGGGTCAGGTGGATAGCACTGTAGTCCCGATATCAGGTAATCCTGAATCATATCTTCTTAGTCTCATTACTCATACTGTTACTCATTTGCATTGTTCTCTGAGATGTTTCAAATATGATCCAGACAAGCCATTCCTTTCTCCATTGGTGTGTATTAGGTTCTTTAATCTTTACTTGATAACTTTTCTCTGAATGATACACTAAGGTCCTTCGCTGGTATTTTGGCTGGAAGTTTGCCTCCGTTGTTTGTTTGGTAAACCGCACAAGCCACCCAATTCACCCTGGTATTCTAGTAGGCCTACCACCAGTTGACTCTGCAGTGATAAGTATCAGTCAAATCTGTTAAAATTTGGAATTTACATAACAAAGATGCACTATTTAGTGACATCCACCAATACATTTACCGATACCAGTGAAGGAGGTTCTTTTCAAAGTTACTTTTTATACTTATTTTTATTACTATTCATACCTTTACTTGGAAAAGACGATCAGACAAATTAAAATGTCATCATTGACTGAAGCTCTATTTAGTACATCTTTAAAAAAAATTTTAAAAACTTCAATGGAAATAGAACTTGCTGGACCTGATCAGGAGTGAAAACAAGTAAAGGCATCAGGTCCTACGCTGGACATCGAACTTGCTGATTCACGGTAACTCGTGTTCCTCAGAAGCAGAAGGTTCTATCTCCAATTTTAACTTCTAATATCTCTGAGCCTACAAAAATGTAATCATGGTTACAATATATTAAGGCAACCTTCTACAGTAAATAATTATTCCACACGGAAGTTTAGGGATAACTCTAAAAATGAGAGGTCTGACAGATGAATTCTTCAAGCTCCGTTTTCTCCAAATGAGGAAAAGTGGACATCGAACCAGTTTATTCTCAGTGTTGAAGATGGCAATATCAAACCGATGCCGATTCCCAGCAAGTCGGTAGAACAGCAGAAAGGACTGCCACCTCGAGAATGAAGAAATAGACTGAGGATGGGGCTTTTGGAGCGGATGCAAGATTTACAGCTCAAAGCCACTGGCAACAAAGCCATTTCTGCAATCTTGTAAGCCAGATAATATATATGTCCTGTATATATTTCATATGGAAGTGGCTATTTGCCCCGCAGAGGGGTGAATTGGGGGGAAGGGATCAGTTATCTGCCCCAAAACAAGGCCGACAAGGGAAGCAGTTCTACCATTCGCACTGCGGTGGGATAGATAAGAGAAGCACTTCTGCCATTTGCCCGGCAGTTGGGCCGATAAGAGATTTCACTTTAATATCCACCCCGCTCTTTGATCTTTCATATGAACTGCCGCGGGGCGAATAGCCTCTTCCATTTCATATAGTGCTTGGTTCAGAGAACGTTCTGTCAACGTTGAGAAAACAACTGTCTGCGAACGTTCCGTGAATGTTCAGTGAACCTAATTTTGTAACCAAAAGCGAACGTTTGCTGAATGTAAAGAAAACCTAAAAGAAAAGTAATCGCAAGGAAATGTTCGCATCGGGGGCCCAACAAAAAAGGGTACATTGTTTACCTGGATCCTATAAATTGAAAAAAATTATTTCTCTGACTTTGAATCTATTTATGGGAAAATTGAAGTGAGAAGTTATGAGTAAAGAGGGTTAAATGCTTTGTGTATTCCCGCGTAGGCAGACAGGGAAAAAATTTTGCTATTGTCTTGATGTTTAACTTTGAAATACACACATGAAGTATCGCCCAAAATCAGTATTTGTTTTTGTAGCAAAAGGGGCAAGTCGTCTTGTTCGCTTTTGACTACTGAAACTACTCAAATTGGGTTAAGAACTGACCAATGCAGTCAAATCGTTCAATATACCAGAAATCACTAAAGATGACAAATCCTCTAAGGTGAAAACAGCAATCTCTTCACTTTTTACTCCTCGGCCGACTCGGCCCGGAGGGGTATCGTCGTCACCTGCGTGTCCGCCTGTCGTCCGTCCATGTTTTTGTCCAGGCCAGTACTCGGCATCTAATGATCGCAGCTTCACCAAGTTACCAAGGTAACTCACCATGACCCATAGATGTGCAACGTCACATTTTTTGCTGGATTTGACCTTTGACCTTAGCGCTGTGACTTTGACCCTGGAAATATTGCCCAGGTCAGTACTCTGCAACTAATTGTCGCAGCTTCACCAAATTTGGTATGGGAACTCACTATGATCCATAGATGTGCAACGTCAGGGTTTTTGCTGGATTTGACCTTTGACCATAGCTCTCTGACCTGGACCCTGGAAATCTTGCCCGGGTTAGTACTCGGCAACTAATCATTGCAGCTTCACCAAATTTGGTATGGTATCTCACTATGACCCATAAATACACGTCGTCAGGATTTTTGCTGGATTTGACCTTTGACCTTAGCTCTGTGACCTTCACCCTGGAAATCTTCTCCGGGTCAGTACTCAGTAACTAATTCCCACAGCTTCACCAAATTTGGAATGGTAAACCACCATGACCCATAGGTGTGCAATGGCAGGTGTTTTGCTGGATTTGACCTTTGACATTAACGCTGTAACAATGAGGCAGGAGATCGTGTCCGGGCCGAGGGGTATTCAGCAAAGCGTTATGTTTTTCTTTGCTTGATGCAGGCCAATAATTTGAAACAGAGTAAAATCTTTTCCCTGACCGCAGGAAATGTCTTCTGACTTGGCTGTTTAAGAAACGAGCATCAGTTGGGGTTAGAAAAATTTACTGCCAGCTGAAACATATTAATTGCAGCAGTAATTATCCAATAGGAGACTCTTACCTTTTTGCTCAGTTAAAGGCAAAGAAAAGTCTTGGAGCAGCGGATAACACATTAAAGTAAACATTATTCTCATTCCAACCATATTTTTTGTGATTTTTATGAACTGAGTTGTCAAACGTCAAACATAGGATATACGATGATGATAGAATAGATGCGCCATGTTTGTTGGTTTCAGGCGAGCTTGCCGCGGCAAGCGGGCACCGAAACTCCTGTGCACTTGGAAGTAGAAAAAAATAACTAACATGGCATCGTGTGTGAGCAAAAGTTCGTCCGATAAATCGATTGTGAATGACGTTCTGGAAAGTAGAAATGGTATTGAGGGGTATCAATTCGAGCCCTGTCGGTCAGGTACAGAGTCCCCCAGCAATACGTCGTCAGAAAGTAGGGAGAATGATGAGGAGAGTGGAGAAGCAGTCGGTGACAGACTGACGAATTTGGACTGGTGCACATGTAAGCTTTGCTCGGTAGAACACGCAAGTCGAACAAAGGAATGCCTTTGCTGTCGTGAAAAAAACTCCTCGCAGAGATTCGTCACATCATCGAATACAGGTAGGAATAACTACATTCAGTTACATATATTTGCGAGGGATTCGATTTTTTTTGCCACTAGGAATTGTCGGGCAGTCACATAATTTAAGGGCAGAGACCAGAACCGTCGTCATACTCAAGTGTAGGTATACTTTTGGGGTCAAAAAGAAAAATATGGAATCGATGCTTTTCTTCAACATACGTGATTCGACCGATGTTGCGCAACCAAACTCGTAACAAGTTCGGGTTTGACAAAGGAAATCTGTGTAAACTGATGCCAGTGGGTACATCTGAATTTCCAGTTTTGTTGGAACAACCAACAGCCGCATACATCGGCATCGTTGCAATTCTTTTGCCTCGGGTTCCGCTGATTATTGGTACAATCGAATATCTGTCTTTCTTGGTAAATTTAAGCAACAGCACGACAGATAAATCCAGCTTCTTTGAATACACTTAACTCAGATCAGCTGGCTCTTTGTGCCCATTGGACGTCACACATCCGGGTACATTTGCCTCGGGCAGTATTCTTTCAATTGGCTATAATTATACAATCGCGGCAACTAAGAACTGTAGTAAAAATGCGTATTTCTGAAGTTTGACGTTTGATTACTCAGTGCATAAAAATTGTAAAAAAATCGAAAAAAATATAGTTGAAATGAGAAGAATGTGTACTTTAATGTGTTATTCGCTGCTCAAAGACTTTTCTTTGCCTTTAAATACAGGGGACGACTTCTCTTTTGGCCAGGCAGTACACTATGCCATCTGCAAGTTTTTTTTTTTAATGCACGATAAATATTGGTGGCCTGCTAAATGGAGACCAGGATAAGCAGCATTGAAAAGAATCCCTTCCAATTATTTATTGGCAAATAAAGTCACTCAGCTCTCGAGTTGAAAATGTACTCCTTACTTCTTCAGTCCAAGCAGTAAGGAATTAACTCACCCTGAAACTCTTAATCTAACCAAAAAAAAACATTGGGATAAAGTACGCACAAATTTTTATCTCAAAGATGGAATCAGTTCTCAAGTTAACGCTCGAGCAATCATCAATTTGAGCAGTCGCCAATACAAAAAATTACCCAGATGTGGCTTTATTGCCAAAATTTCTTTCACTTCCAGGACTGCCACACTTCTGGCGTGAAGCTAGAGTAGCGGTATGACAATAACTCAGCCAAACTGCAAAAAATATGAAGCCCAAAATCAAGCCAAGAAAATGAAATGGATGCATGAAGAATTAATATGGCTTCTACACTCCGTATCATACAGCCAAATAACGCAGCTTATCGCCCACAGCTGGGCGAGACCAGAAGCAACTTGCAACTACTTCTTATGTATTGGCGAGCGCTCAAATTGCTTCAGCCAATCCCTGGCCATTTTAGCAATGATTTTTATTACTTCTGGCACATTATTACTTCTGCATCAGGGATTTTCCTCATTTCATCTCAAAACCGTTGAAAAATCCATTATTTATATATGGTGTATCAAATCCATCTGTCTGACAAGGGATCATCTCATAGGACCATTGAAAGTATTCTCCTCCAATGAGAGGAAGAGCTATCAGTGGGAAATGTCTGATGTGGCTCCAAGCAGCTGGAACAGCCTCTTTCAACAGGAGCTACAAACCAGCAAACTCACTGCTAACATACAGTTAAGGAATGAAATCAATGAAGGCAGACTTCAGCAATCAATGGCACATTACACTAAAGACAACAAAAGCAAAATGGACTCCTCTGACTGCACATTGAGAAATTGGCTGAGGTCCTGAAGGTGTAAGTCATTCTCCATCAGAATTACTCCAAGAGAGTAAATCTCACACATCCATCATGTTTCCTAACTGAGAACAACAAATCCTGCAGCCTTGGAAAAGAATTCAGGCATGAATTAGATAAAACTCACCAATTGTTTTACGGTATTTGAACTGCCACTCGCCTGTAAAAATTGATTTGCAGGCATTTCTACTGCTCTTAATCAAAGCAATGCATACAATTATAATTTAAAAATAATTACGTGCAACATGGATTTCTTCCATTCACAAACAGTGAAAGCAAAGAGGAGAACTGAGGCAATGAGAAGTACAAGGGTTTATTTACATATTTATATCACCTCAGTATGTGCACATTCATGATGTAAAATATTACATTCACAGTTCATTGAAAAAGAGCAGAACCTGCACTGGATGGAGAAGAATTGAAAGACAACAGCTGTGTCAAGTTCATTTTTAGATTACAAGAGTATATTACACACAACACATTAGAGCTGCCACTAATGATTATTTTCAGTATCTTTGTTGGTTATTTTCTCAGTCAATTAGCTCTTTGGTTCAGGTGTCGGAAAATAGTAAAAAATGTTGAGCACAATTTTCATCAGCCCAAGGTGATATTCTCGTTTTGCCTCAACACTCCCCAACCCAAAGATATTTTGTCCTTCATGAAGGACTGAAGAAACCAGATAATGTTCACATTTAAGAGGCAGAAATATTTTGAAATATTATCTGAGGGCCAGACTAATAAAAAACATGACATAACCCATGAAAAATTGTCATTACTTAATTTAATAAATGTTTTCAGAATCATCTTAGGAGAACTTTAAGGACTCCAAGGATCACTTCTCTCAGCATCCCATGAATGTGTGTTTTGTTCCAGCCACAAGTGCAATACGTGAGTCATGAAACTGTTCAGAGGGCTTTATTCACCCTTTTAAACACTATTGCGCTAATAATACTGGCAAAAAGCCACATACAACCATGTTTTCACAAGGTCCAACAGTTCAATTCATTCCACTAACAACAAAGCAAAATTATTTCGCTAGATAAAGAACAAAGTGAATTAAACCCTAATTGGGGGGAAACACCCTGAGTTCAAGCTGAGGATTTTTCATTTGCACTGAATCCTCCTGAAACTATATTTTGTGGTGAAGCACATTCCACAGCCAAGTGAACTCTGAGGGGTTAGATTAATGCAGTTTGTACAGAAGCACTTTATCACACAATACAAACCTAGGGCTTTTCATCTCTATGAATTCTCTGATGGCATTTTAAATGAGAAAGATGAGCTAAGCACTTCCCATTTGGACTACATTTATAGGGCTCTTTTTAAATTAAATTTTCCTCTTTTTCCACTTATAGTGTGTAATGGGCCTCTTTCCTGTGGTGTATTGTAACACCCTACGCACTGTCGGCATTGTATCCAAGGGCTCTTTTCAAGATGGTTACCGTTCCTTTGATTGCAGATATCTGCACCTCCTGGGTACTTGGACAACCGGGGATGGCCTCCATGTTTTACTTCAGGTTTTTCTTCATAAGCCTCGGTGCACCTACCACCACTGGTATTATATTGATTGCTTTCAATGACCAGGTTGTTTTTTGGTCATTTTTTAAGTCTTGGTACTTTGTCATCTTTTCCCTTTTTTTCTGTTAAGTCCATAATCATTAGGAATTTGTATCCATTTTCACTGGTATGAATTCTCTGGTGGGATTTTAAATGAGTTCGTTGAGAAAAGCTCTTCTCACACTGACTACATTTGAAGGGCTTTTCACCTGTATGAATTTGCAAGTGCACATTTAACCAATATTGTGTCCGAAAACACTTCTCACACTGGGAACACTTATAGGGCTTTTCATCTGTATGAATTATTTGGTGGCGCTTTAAATGAGGTCGTTGAGAAAAGCACTTACCACACTGACCGCATTCGTAGGGCTTTTCACCAGTATGAATTCTCTGGTGGGATTTTAAATGAGTTACATGAGAAAAGCACTTCCCACACTGACTACATATAAAGGGCTTTTCACCTGTATGAATTATCTGGTGGCGTCTTAGATTAGACAGGTCAGAAAAGCACTTCCCACACTGACTACATTTATAGGGCTTTTCACCTGTATGAATTCTCTGGTGGGTTTTTAAATGATTTGGGTGAGAAAAGCACTTCCCACACTGACTACATTTATAGGGCTTTTCACCTGTATGAATTATCTGGTGGGATTTTAAATGAGTTAAGCGACAAAAGCATTTCCCACACTGACTACATTTGTAGGGCTTTTCACCTGTATGAATTCTCTGGTGGCGTTTTAAATGATTCAGTTGTGAAAAGCACTTCCCACACTGACTACATTTGTAGGGCTTTTCTCCTGTATGAATTCTCTGGTGATTATTTAAGTGCTCTTGTCTACAAAAACACTTCTCGCACTGAGTACACGCATAAGGCTTTTCAGCTGTATGGGCTCTTAGGTGGGTCGGCGAATCACATACTGCTGAACATGTACATGTAAACGGCTTTTCACCTGTATGAATTTGGAAGTGATTACTTACTCCTGATATGGAAGTAAAACAAGCCACACCCTGCTTACACTTGCAAGTTCTATCCATTCGAATTTCATTATCATTTTCATGAATGGCCTCCTTCTGAAGGACACTCAAATCTCTTGGAGGTTTATTTGAAGCAGTTATGAGGGGTTCAATGGTCATACTCCTCATTTCACAGGTTATAGGTTTGTTGATACTCTCTGTATTTTCCTGGATGATTCTGTTCCCATTCTTCTCATTGTTTACAAACCGGCAAGGATTCAAATTCCCATTTTGGGTTGAGAGATCATGGATTTCTTCTTTGCAGTTTACATTTAGATGCACTGCACTTAGCCTTGGGTCAATCGGGTCTTTGTGATCAAGACCATCTCCTCTCATCCCGGTATTCATGAGATCAGTTCCTATGTTCTCACTTGATTCACACTTCACATGGTCACATTGAATATGAACACATTTAATATCCTGCAGGTCACTGATTTGCTCTGATTTAAGGTATCCTCCATCATCAGTCTCTGTTTTGATTTGGTCAGGATGCAGATGGGTCACATATCCCAGCTCTGTACTGTCAAGGCTCTCCATCTTAATAAGATCCCCAGAGTGTGTGGAGCCCAGATCAGTTTCTGTTTTAATCAGTGATGTGTGTGTGTGGTGTACATCACTGACCCCACTGTGTGCTGTAACACACTCTGGCTCCAGTGTGTTGAGTCCTGGTGCAGCACACTCTGTCTCTGACTCTGCCATGTGGACAGACTCCAGTCCACTGAGTTCCTCTTCTTTCTGTCTAATCCTGTGCTGCTCAGTGAGCTCCGGTAGTGTTGTCTCAGTGTCCTGTCTCAGACAGACTCCTGCCTGCATCATACTGCTGCTCAAAGGTGTGCACAAGTGCAGCTCCTGGAGGGGAACAGGGGAAGGGATTTAGTCATTATCAAACTGCTCCTCCTGCAGGACCTGACACATTCATTACACTGTGTAGTCCTCCTCCTACTGACCACAGGTGGCGCTCTCTTACTCTCAGGGACTTCTCGTTCTCAAGGCGTTACAAAGGCATTGGCCAAAATGGCTGACAAACAAGCAGCTCCATACAGAAATTGAGAATTTTTTGTACAGCATTATATTTCATTTGTAAATGAAGATTTGTTTCATGCCGTTTTGCTGCCTTGCTGGTCAGCTATATTTATTTTGTTCATTTGGCACCCTCTGGTGGTGTGTCTGTAACACATGCTCTGATTTAAAATCATTAGGAAAAGACTAGTGCCTTCTAGAAGCTTCTGGCCAAGGATGTTTTATATTTATTATAAATATATATTTATTATATTTATTTATAAGTCCAATTAAACCTCTCTACCAACCCATCAGACTGAGGATGGTATGGATGTGTACGGGTCTTATGAATGTTTAGCAGCTGACATACTTCAGGAAACAAATTTGATTCAAAATTTCGCCCTTGATCGTAATGAATAGTACGAGGAGTCCCCAATCGACAAATCCACTGCTCTACCATAATTCTAGCCACTGTCTTTGCTTCCTGGTTCGGGAGGGGAAATGCCTCTGTCCACTTTGAAAAATAATCCCCAATGACCAAAATATATTTATTACGCTCAGAGGCTTCCGGCAGTGGCCCTAAAATAGTCAACGCCACCCACTCAAATGGCCTTGAGGTCACTGCAGACTGAAGAGGGGCACACAACTGTTCTCCACTTGTCTTTTGGGAACCACAGTCTACGCACTCCCGACACCACCGCTTAACATCCCCAAACCATCCCGATCAATAGAACCGATCTTTCACCTTGGCTTGCAACTTCCGCACTCCTAAGTACCTGCCGTAATCCAATTATGCAATTGTTCTACTACCTTTGGCAGCAGAGATTTAGGCAACACCACCTGTACTGGCTGAACTGTGCCCACATCCACAGGTGGTAATCTTACCAATCTACCACCCTGTACCTTCAACTGGGCCCACACGGATGTAAACTTCCGCAACTCATTAGGAGGCTGCAAACACTCATTCTTGCCTCCCTTCAGCACAATTATTTGTTGCAACTCAACATCCTCTCTCTGTGCCAGTACTAGCTCATCTTCCTCTTCTAGACCCAATGACCCCACCGACCGCACAGACTGCACAGCACATATATTCTGAGAAACTGGACATTCCTCCTCCCCCTCCAGTCTGCCCCTCCAGACACTCCACCTTATCTGTGACGGTCAGCAATCAGTCACAGACTTTGTAGATATCTGCTAGCATTGTGTTACAGCTCTCAGCCTGTTTGCTGCTGCCCGCCTTCAAGTAGTCCACATCTTTTTCTTTGTGAACTGCAGGCTCACTTTGACTTCTTGTACGCCCTTGGATATGCATCTACTCTGGAGCTTGTAGATTCCACAAAGATTTGGACAAAGCCTTTGAAGTTTTCCTGTTGTTGATGTAGCAGAGTCATAAACATGTCCTTCTGTTGTTGCATCAAGTCAGTGACCTGAGCGAGTGACAGGTCCTCCTCCTCATCTGGCTTCGGCCCGTACTCAGAAACGACACTCACACTAATTGAGCGTGAGTGAGTACTAAAACTTAGTTAGTGTCAGGTTATACTAAATGAGTCAGAAGTTGTCCTAACCCTCATTTGCTTTCAGAGACCTCACACACACTGAAAATAGTGTCACTTTCTGAGTGAAGGTTGAGTGCAGGGAACACCTCCCTTGAGCCGCACTAATTGCGCTGGTATTTAGTTGTCATGACTTTCAGGTGGTTACAAACATGAGAAACTCTGGATCATTTACAGCCACGTGCTCGACGCAATCGCAACTGCACAAATTTTAACTCTAATGATGATAACGATGCCGGTAACTTACTAACTGACCACCAGGTTTCAGTGTTTACGAACTGCACTGTGGTGAACTCGAGGTTAGCATTTGTGTACCCGCCAGTACCTACTGGTGAACTGGCAATAGGGGAAGCTCAAAACCGTCCCTTAAAAATAATGATTGAAAAAAGGTCATATCCGATCATTTAATAAAATTTTATTTACTTGTACTCCAAAGATCCGAAGGATTATCATCTTTCACCAGTTCTACTTGTTAAGTTAGAACGATCACTGATAATTATTGCCCTGTTTTCAATTCATTAAATGACCATTGCAGAAACTGAAAACTCTCAACATTATCAGGTGGGGCCATTTTTCATTTATTAAGCATATCTGTCAACTCTCACGCATTTGGATTTCTCGCACTTTTTTTACTCATGGGTTGAAAATTCTGCGCTCAGCAGCACGTGTGGATTGGTCAGCGAGGCTCATGTAGCTGAAAGTCACGAGACACCATTCTGTTCTACATTCTTAACTGCTGAATGTAGAAGGAAATGTTCGGCACGTGTCACAGCTTGTTGTATCGTAAGCCTCGCGGGCTGTCCTGCGCTTTTCACGAGCCACTCGACCACAGAATTTATGAAGACATGCAGATATTTTACGTCGTCATTTATGTGCGAAAGACACGCCTCAATTTTATGAAGCAATGTATGACAACGCTATTAAAATACATGTCATTGTCGTTTTACCAATTAGTTTGAGAAACTTTCTAATCAAGAAAAGTAAACCGTGACGGGTTTAGGTCATTCAGCACTGAAGTGTGAGGATTGAGCGTCACTTTACAGCAGCCAACGCCTCTGGTACCCAGTACCCACTACTGTCAGTTATGCTCGAGTGGCATTTGCAAATATCACCTGGCGAGGAGTGGGACCGCTCCCTCAGTTAGTGGTAGGTCTTTCTCTCGCTCACACTCCAGTTACATTTCAATCATACTCACTATGGTGAGTGTGAGTGTCGTTTCTGAATACGGGCCTTCATCTACGGTTTTGACACTCTTGGCATCTTATTCCCCGTTCGCTTTTTCTTACCCAGAGTTGGGTGAAAAGATTAGCCACCACAAGCAACTTAACACACGCCAGCAAAACATGCTTAAACTTACTATACGCACGCACGCATGCATGCGCGCACACACGCGCACACACACACACACACACACACACACACACACACACACACACACACACACACACACACACACACACACACACACACACACACACACACACACACACACACACACACACACACACACAAAAGCAGGTGAACAGCTGTGTAGCACCCGAACCTGCAGTGGTAAACCCGTTTTACAGTTAATGTGAAACCGATCCACAGACTCGCGAAATTCAGCCACAGCCAGCAACCGTCCCCCGCAAATCGACCACGAGACAAATTTCCACTCACCTCGATGAGGTCAGGAGGAACCGCTCGCCAGAGCGTCAGCACAACTCCTACAACCAGCGGCACAGAAAGAAAGTGGGAAACTTCCTCCGAGCCGCCAGCAAGGAGAGGACAGCGACTCAAGGGGGATCGGAACCGGAGAACACCGGTCAGATCAGATCGGCAGTTTTTACCCAAAACAACAAACAAAAAACCAGGGCTCCCACACAGGTAGACAACAGGTAGCAAACACAGCCCACACACGAGCAGCGTGAACGAGCTTCCGCAACGGGAACGAGCATGAGAACCGAACTCTTATTTTAAAGCAGCAGTATGCTTTTGATTTCACAGAGTGGTAAATACATGCATGTTGTGACAGAAACCTCTGGTCTGCTCCAAACAGGGCAGTAAATACACATTCCTTCAGAGGTACTCATTTGTTAACAGAATAAAATGGGGAAACCCCTTTTAAGTAGAGGAGATTCCTCGTGCGATTCTTGCATTGGAGCTGGAGTCACTCCCGAGTCCGATTGGAAAAACAAGCAAAATCGTGTGGATGGAAACACTACATATAAAGACAATGATATGCGATTTTTTACGTCCCCGTGTCTGCACTGGCGCCTGACTTCAGCCGTTTAAATGGAAAGACAGCTTTATGCTCACAGTTAGAGAATGAGTCAGGCTGATAGCATCACACGTACCAACTCACTGTGGTATGCAGTGATCATGACACTGGATACAAGTATGAAGCTCAGCTTCAACAAATCGTTGTTGCAGGATCTGATTCTTCAAACATCTGAAATTATCTACAACAAAAATAAGAACTAAACTAATAGATTTAAAATTTCCACACATTAATAAACTACATCTTGTTCCCTTTATAAACAACAAATTATAATTACAAGAACCGCAACAGTAAAGAGTCATTTTTTCATTGTAGAGAGTAACCAACAAACGTAAGATTTTAACGCTACAACAGCACGCACTCAAGATGTATAGCAACACAGGATTAAATTTTGAACGGCAGCTCGATTCTGTCTCATGTCTAACAAAATCCAACACTCACTCTAACACTTACCCCACCATTTACCCAAACGGCTATGCCTTATCCCAACACTTACCCTACCTGATATCTCTTACCCCACCACTTACCCAAATGGCCATCTCTTACCCCCAACACCTACCCTACCTGATATCTCTTACCCAAATGGCTCTCTCTTACCCCAACACTTACCCTACCTGATATCTCTTACCCCAACTCTTACCCTACCTGATATCTCTCACCCCACCACTTACCCAAATGGCCATCTCTTACCACAACTCCTACCCTACCTGATATCTCTTACCCAAATGGCTATCTCTTACCCCAACACTTACCCTACCTGATATCTCTTACCCCAACACTTACCCTACCTGACATCTCTTACCCCAACACTTACCCTACCTGATAACTCTTACCCTAACGGATATCTCTACCCCGAACATTTATCCAAACGGATATCTTGTCGATCTGGTGATGTTGGATGGGAGTTACTCTATTTTCTTTGTAAGAAATTTTCTTTGTAAGAAAAGGCCAATGGCATGATGTCAACATCTTTTGGGTCTGTGTCATCTCGGGGTGTAACGATTCTGAATCAATGTTTTTTTTAAAGCGTAGTAACACCACCTGCTACCATGGGGCGAACATCTGAGCTTTCCCTTTTCCTTTATTAACCCCCGTGATGTTCTGAACGAAAGTGTCTAACATCAAGGGCATGGGAAATGCTTCCGGAAAAAACTTGACTGACATCAGTATTTTTCAGCTACGTGCTGAGAGGTGCCCGGCAAATGAAAACAAAATTGTCTCCTATTAACCAATTAGGAAACTCTCAGAAAAGTATACATGTTCCTGTTTACTTCACTTGATTAGTATTCGAATGGTGGATTCATTTACTCTTTAATGGGGACCCATTATGCTGATCCTTCTTTTAATAAATATCAGTACTGTTATAATGTTGGTTGTCCATACTCAACCTCTGTTAGGTTTCTAAACATAAGATACAGGGGGTTTTGCTGCAATCCAACAACATGATTTTGTGAACGTGATTTCTTCTCTGAACAGCTCCTCCCGAGATCTTTGCGAGATCTGGGCAAAACCTGACGTCAGGTTGTGCCGTCCGATTAGTACAGACCTAGCCATAGCCAATCACAGCGCTGGACCTGCCCACACCAGAAACCTTTTAGCAGGCACTAACTACGGCAGATCATATTATGCCTTAGTAGCATTTACATTTTTGGAAATACAAAAGAAGAACCGCAAATCATTTTAGGTGCAGTTTTGTCAGTTTCTCTCCCAAAACTCCTTGTCCTTTTACTTTTGGAAGTGAAGAAAAACACCTCTTCCAAAAGACGATACCACCAGAAATCAGTGGCTTGCTTTTTTTGTTTTCTGGCAGCAAAAAGCCACGGCCAAAGGGAACGTTAGCTGTTTGTGCTCAGCATTTCTCCAAAGAAAGCTTTGTCAATAAAGGATAATTCGACACAGGATAAGCGTTTCAGCTGCTTCTCAAACCTGAAGCAGCTGCATCGATCAAGCGCCCGAAACCACAAGCTGCAAGTACGATATAACAGCAAATAATGTAAGTTAAGCAAACATGTTATGGGTGGCTAGCAGGACTGCTAGCAATAGTTAGCACTAACAACTAGCCTCAAGTGCAGGCTTTCTAAAATATTTGAAGATAAATCCTGGATCGGTCGCGACTGTCCGTAACTCACAGACACAGAAACTGCAATTTGCTTTTGCTGCATAAGCCAACCTGACGTGATAGCCAGTTGATTGTGGCTGTAGCACTGCGGCTAACGCAGCAAAGTTACTGTTGCTAATGTTTGTGTCTTAAATATGCAAGAGTAATATCAGGGGAAATTCTACAAGAAGTGTGTGAACATAAACTTCATTTGAAGCTAACTTTTCTAATACTTGTTTGTAATTTGGATGCTTGGTACAACTGTTCACAGTAACAGAACTTGCTGTCTGTAAAACCTGCTTTGCAAGGGTTTGTCTCTATGGTTGTTATGACCGCTCGATTACCAGCTACTGCATGTTCGTTTGCGCACAGCCATGCTAATTAAAAATGCTCCTGGTTAACTTTTATGCAGCAACTCTGATTGGTATGCTTGTGTTACTTCGGTAAGCATCAATGATCAATGTGGCAGATGCATCATAACGTTGCCCGATTGTAGCCACTACAGTTGAAGCGGCTGCTTTTGATTGCTTCACTTGTCCATGACCGAAATCAGCCGAATCCCTATCACAAACATCTGGGCTAGCTCTCTGATTCTACCGTGAAAGCAATCGCGAAACGCAGAAGCTCTAATGTGTCTGGTATAACAAAGAATTTCTCTATACTACCATGACTAAGGCCCATATTCAGAAACGAAACTCACCCCCCACTCACCATATCGTGAGTACGATTGAAATGGAACTGGAGTATGAGAGAGAGAGAGACCTACCACTAACCGAGGGAGCGGTCCCACTCCTCGCCAGTTGATATTCACAACCGCCACTCGAGCATAACTGACAGTAGAGGGCACTGGGTACTGCAGGCGGTGCTCAGCTGCTGCTAAGGGACGCTCAATCCTCACCCCTCAGTGCTGAATTACCTAAACCTGTCGCAGTTTACTTTTCTTGATTAGAAAGTTTTTCAGACTAATTGGAAAAACAATAATGCTATTTATTTTCAATAGCGTTGTTATACATCGCTTCACAAAATTGAGGCGTTTCTTTCGCACATAAATGATGACGTAAATATCTACATGTCTTCATAAATTCTGTGGTCGAGTGGCTCGCGAAAGGTGCAGGACAACCCGCAAGGCTCACAAAGTAACAAGCTGTGAAACGTGCCGGACATTTCCTTCTACATTCAGCAGTTAAGAATGTAGAACAGAATGGTGTCTCGTGACTTACAGCTACATGAGCCTCACAGACCAATCCGCACGCGCCCCTCGAGCCAGCTGAGCGCAGAATTTTCCAACCCATCAGTAAAGAAAAGCGCGAAAAATCCGAATGCGCCAGAGCTGACAGATATGTGAAATAAATGACAACTGGCCACACCTGATAATGTTGAGAGTTTTCAGAGTTTCTGCAATGGTAATTTAATGAAATGAAAACAGGGCAATAATTCTGTTCAGATCGCCCTGGATTTCAAGCGTCTAAAAAATACACAAGCTGGAGAACATTAAAGCCGATGAAACGTGAATGTCAGCTACAAATGATCACAATCACACGAAATGACCAAATACGCGTTCTTGCAAATCTATGCCCGTTAAACTTTCAGAAAGCGGCAATCAAACATGCTGTCATAATGAACAGCTTGACTCTCATCTCAGAGTCTGCAAGTATATTACTCTGTTTGTTTGTTTGCACTGTGGTGTCCACAGTTTCAGCTCAATTTAGCTCATATCTAATGATCATCATAGGACAGGCACTGGCCAGGCACTGCACTATTTTGTTGAATCGAGGTGAAAGGTCACACAATAGGTCAAAAACACATAGGAAGCTATATCTTCGGTTCTAATCGTCGTAGAGACTTCAAACCAAGTGCATATTGTTGATAAACCAAAATGTCTATCTTACTTGACCAAGGTACTGCACTATTTTGGTGAATCTAGATCAAAGATCAAGGTCACACAAAAAAGTCAAAAACACTAAGAAGCCATATCTTCCGTTCTAATTGTCGTAGACACTTCAAAGCAAGTGCATATTGTTGGTAAACAAAAGGTATATCTTACTTTCCCTAGGAATCAAGGTCAAAGGTCAAGGTCACCAAAAAGGTCCAAAACACATTTTGGTTCATACCATCACAACTAGAGACTTGAAACCAACTCCATTCCGTTTATTCCGTTTCAGAGATCTGTGCATGCTTCCGGCAAGTCGTCATTCTATGAATGACCTTTCATTACTTGCCGTTTGTTTGTGCGTTTGTTTGCACTGCGGCGTCCACAGATTCTGCTCAATTTAGCTTAAATTTCATGATCAACATAGGACAGGCACTGTCCTTTTGGTGAATCTAGATCAAAGGTCAAGGTCACACAAAAGGGTAGAAACGCATGAGTCATATCTCTTGTTCTAATCGTCGTAGAGACTTCAACCCAATAGCATATTGTTCATAAAGGAAAGGTCTATGTTACTTGACCAAGGTACTGCACTATTTTGGTGAATCTACATCAAAGGTCAAGGTCTTACAAAATGTCGAAAAGACATAAGTGGCCATAGCTTCGCTTCTAATCAGTGTACACACTTCAAACCAACTGCATAATTTGTTGATAAACTCAAGGCCTGCACTACCTGACCCAAGTACTGCACCATTTTGGTAAATCTAGTTCAAAGGTCAAGGTCAACTAAGCAGTGCTCTATTTTGGTCTGTCTGTCTGTATGCACTTCACAGGCCACAATTTTCACAGTATCACCACCAAACTTGATGACAACATTGACTAGCCTTGTGGCTACAGACTGGTCTCTTTTCAAGGCTAAGGGTCAAGGTCAAAGTGTGTGCAAGGGGCTGGGTTTGTTGTGCCTGGCACCACTTGTTTTCTAGCCGATTTTACTCTTTGATATAAAAGTATCTGCCGTAACTCCACTGTTGGGTGTCCTTTACAACCTTGACTGGATTTGCCGAGCTACACAATAGTTGATCACATATCCTCCACTCATTACTTTTCTAAATTGCCATTTTATTAATTATATGGAAAATTTTCTGTCGCAGTACAGAATTTTATAAGTAATGCAATGGGTCTTAGGCAGGTGAGCTACAGTGCCGCGGCACTATTTTTAATAGTTTCAGCAGTCGCCTTTGTTGTTTTAGTAGCTTGATACAGGCAAATAATTTGACCCTTCTGAAACCGAGTGAAATCTTTCCCACGACCGCAGGATTTGCCTTCCGACTAGGTTATTAAAAAAGATGATGAGCTAAATCACAGCAACGGTTACGGTTAAGTTATTTATTGCCAGCTGAAACATATTAATCACCGCTGTAATAACCCAATGGAAGACCCCAACCCACTTGCTTCGTTTAACACAGGTGGTGACTTTTTTGAGCTTGCGGTGCATAACGTGCTCAAATCAGGGGACCTGCATTGCCGTCAACTAAGTTATGGCATAACAGCTTTCACCATTATTCTGACGCAGTGAAGTCCGTCACATCAGAGTGAACATCACAGAAAGTGATACACAGTACTCGTTAGGTAACTAGCTTACCTCTTATGGCAGCTTAGAACCAGACTTGATAGAAGCTGAAATAAAGCGACTTTCCCCAATTACTTACAGCTATACCTTGGTAAAAAAAAATAATTTATTCACACCCGAAACACGCTCAGTTCTGGAATGGACATTGAAACGCAGTGAATGGATCTGCGTTAGCTAGTCAGTTCACAATCTTGTCCATTAAACATCTTTATGAACGGTGTTGTTTTCTCTGCGGAAGATTAGTAACACGACTATATTCGAATTATATACACTTTAAAGTCGACCGTTAACCGTCTATGAATGGGGGCGACCGCAAACCGAAACCGAGCATTACTGGACTGGATCATGTTAGACTTAAGATTTAGCGTTTCTTTCATTTTGTCCAGTGATCCAAAGTGGGTCGGGTTATTTTGTTGCGTCTAAAATCCACGCTTAAGTCTTAGTCTCTCCCGCAGAGAAAGCGCCTTGACCTAATAAAACGTTTAACAGGAAATTCTTGTTGATGGCTGCAGCGACCTCACTTACCTTCAGGTATCATCCTGAAAGACAAGTAGCCAGGGAACTCGCTGTCAAACAGGTGAAGAAAACATGGTTAATACATCAGGATCATGAGGAAAAATTAATTGCCAGAAATTGCTCTCACTTGGCGAAAATTTACGGAAACCTTACAAGTGTGCCACTTAAAGCAGCGAGTGATGCCATGTGACCGAAACCCAGCAGTGGATGAGGACCGGAAGTGTATCACCGGGACAAGTACATCTTTCAGTTGGTGCAAAGGTATTAAAATTTCACATTAAAAGTAAAAATTGCACGACCAAACATTTTTTTGACAAAGCACGCATAAGCACCTTCTGGACGCGTAAAACCTCATGATTATACTCTGCCTAGCTAGAAAAGAGGCAACGTTTGAATTTAAATACGGAAACACCGAAGAGCCTGTCATAGAATCACTATTATAATGATTATTATGTTTCAGCCAGCAACCATTCCTTTGGTTGCCTTGGTTGATGCAGTGTGTTGCCTCTCATTTTTTCTACTCTTAAGATGGAGGACGTATCCCTTGTGGGGAAAATATGTTACAGTAATTCAATGGGAGCAGATTATGGGCCTGCATCAACCAAAGAACACAACTAAGATGTGCAGAATTGAAGTCCTTGTGCATGGAGGTTTTTCAGTTTCACCTGCTTTATGACTCCCGACATCTCACACTTTTTACTCAGGGGTTGGAAGCAATGCATGTTTCATTATCTTTTAAATGGAATAAGATCATTTGAAATGTCTTTATGCAATTTTATTGCTTCCAATTATCTTATTTCATTTAAACAGTTTAAACGATCATGATACACATGGATTGCTTCCAACTCCTGAGTAAAGAAAAGCGTGAGAAGTACGGAGTCATAACGCTGGTGAAACTCATAAACCTTCATGCACAAGGACTTCGATTCCGTGCGAGAATCTCTTACATATGCCTTGATTGACTAACTCCTCACTACAGCAGGGGAACGTAAATATACCACTAAAACTCACGCAGGAATGCATGGGAGTTGACAGGTGTGCGTTATTAATGAAAACTGACCACACCTGTAAATGTTGAGTTTTCTGAGCTTTTGTACAGGTAATTTAAATAAATGATTGAAAACAGGTCATGACCAATCATTACTTTCAAGGGATGGGTTTGAGCCTCCCGTATCGCCAGTGTCAAGATGTTGTGCATGTTGTATTTTATGCCAATTTAGAGGTTCTTTTTTGCCCCCCAAGGAGGACAAATGCCCACCCAAGCTTGGCATATTGGCAACGCCTCTGTCACTGGAACTGGATAGAGCTGTCCGGCACATTATTAAAACCTGGGAGGACAGTGGTGAACCATCAATTTTGCAGATGTAGTCAGAAAAAATGTCATGAATGATTGTGATAGGAGATTGCGAAAATCCTTGGTGAAGTTTCGTCACAAAAACTGACAAAACTTATGATTATTTTAAATTGTGAAAGTAAAAGCATTTCCTCATGTATGAGAAGTTACATGATTGGGACTAAACCGAAAATCACTCACTTGTGTGGCTAATCAGGAACAAAGGACTTCATTTTGCAAGGGAGCAAAAGGTTTGGACTGTGCATTGGTGGCAAAAGGTTAGATGGTCTTGAGGGGGCCAGATTTATCCCAGTCCAGTGCTGTGGACATGTCAGGGTAAGAAGGAAAGCCCATGATGCAATGCACCCATCATGCATAGTGCCCGCTGTACAAGCCTGTGGAGGCAGTGATATCACATGCCGTTGCTTCATTTGGTCAGGTCTTGGCTCGGGAATGATATGCAGAATTTGCACAAAATGAGTGGACAACCTGAATATACCAAATGCCATAATTATCTCATCAATGGACTTTTAAATTCATGATGGCAAAAGGATATTCCAGCACAGCAAGGTCAAGATTCATCAGGCTTTATTTGTGAGAGTGGTTCAGAAAACTTGAGGAGTCATTTTCACAGATGAATTGGCCAAACCAGGGTCCTGATCTTAACCATTTAAAGGTCTTTAAAGGTCTGTGCTGGGGGCAGTTTTATGGAGTGGCTCGACTGTCCTGCCATCAATGCATTTTGACCAAAAATAAATCTGATGGCAAAAAGATGTTATTGTATTGTGGAAATAATGCCATTATGAATGCGTACCATGATCAATGCTGAAGTCAGTCCCCCTAAATGTAACTTTTTTTGGGTCATGCAGTGTTGAGGTCCTATAAAAATCTTCAAAACTGTTGGGCCTCATTTGATGATGACACAATACCGTAATCATTTGTGATAGTTCCTAGATTTCACTTAGAAATGTATTTTTGATCGCATGAACAGGATAATTAACAGCACCATGTGCAAAATGAATAAGACTTTCCCCTGTATTGAAGCTACAATAAGCAATACTACATGCCTTTTATTTTCATTAAAATGACCCCTGGCAATGTGAGACTCATTTGTTGGTCTAGTATTGCTGATGTGCTTTTGTTGTCTGGTTTTTGCTCTTTTACATTTCTGTGTCAGCTCGTCAGTAAGCTCCTCCTCTGCTCGTCACATGATCGATCACTCCTCTGTTGCACAGGTATCCCTAAAAACATATTTCACCAGGATGAGTGTGGTTCTGCAGGTGGTGGAAGTGCAGGTCTCAGCCCGTGTTCTGAGTGCACAATAAAGGAATGTGCCTGGTTTAGCTCGCTTAGCTTATTCAGGCAAGTGCATCAAATAAGTGCAACTATCTGCTAATCAGACAGATATTGCAACCAGTATGAAAGTGAAACTTAGCTGACAGCTCTATTGTAGATAGAAAGCTGTTCGTTTTACAATAACTTTGTGCGTGCTGTGGACATTGCTACCTGGCTCCGATTTAAAAGCCCAAGAATGTGAATTTATTTTATCCTGTATAAAGGCATACAACTCCTACTTTTTCGGAAATATACACTGCTCGGCCGGAAAAAAAGTCACACACCTTAATATTATGTTGGACCACCTTAGGCTTTGATTATTGCACGCATTCGCTGCCTTATTGTTTTGATAAGCGTATGCAAAGTCACAACATTCATTTCATTAAGTTTTCGCTGAGATCTTGTACTGAGGATAGGAGACTGCTGTGTAAAGTCTTTTCCAGCATATCCCAGGCTCCTAATGGGGTCAAGGTCAGGACTCTGTGGTGGACGAACCATGTATGAAAATGATATACTGTTAAAAATGTCTAATTTGAAAACTGATAGTTTTTCCTTTCGCTGACTGACATGATGACCATCAGGTATGGAAAGCATTTCAAAATGTCAAGTGTCTGGGTTCGAATCCTTTCTTGGTTTAACACCTCATTGCGATTATTTAAATGTAGGACAGTTCCCTGGATCATGGTCGTGAAACACATCGGGAGAAATCATTTTGCACATGAAAAGTTGAAGATCAGGGCCAATAAAAACACACATAAACAAAGTCACATCATTCCCACTTCAAACGCCACAAACAAATGAATCTCAGAAGAATCAAACATTTTGAATGTTGAATGATGGCCAGTCTGAAAGAAAAGATTCTGGACGCATTAATGTCCATTAAATGACTGTATCCAGACTGCGGGGATGACACAGAATGACCAGATTTGTCAGCTGTCGACCCCGACAAAGTGCATCATTATTTGTGAGGCCACAAAAACACATACTGATGGAAAAACCTGGTCATTCAGTATATTGATGTAGTCAGCTGACCTCAGTTTTTGGGCAGATATCGTTGCTGAACCTGGACCTGACCAACTGAGGCTCTGCAGATCATAACACTGCCCCCACAGGCTGTACGGTCGGCACTGGGCATGATGGTGCATCACTTCACTTCTCTTCCTACCCTGGAACAGGGGACATCTGGACTCCTCAGACCACATGACCTTCTTCTGTGGCTCCAAAGTCCAATCTTTAGCCCCCCACAAACTGAGGCCTTTTTTCCCTGAATTTGCCTCACTGACTCGTGCTTTTCCTGAGGTCACACAGCTGTTCAGTCCCAATCCCTTGAGTTCTGGTCTCATCGTATGTGTGGAGGAGCTCTTACTTTCACAATCAAATATAACTGAGATTATATATAATATAATATATAAATATATACTGTCGATTTTTTTACAATATGATTCCAACAAATGTTTAAGTGATCGCCGATCACGATGATTAAAAACATTTTTTCCGAACACATTTCTTCCTCAGAGATGAAGGTTCACCACAATCGCCTCAGGTTTTTATAATGCATCAGTCAGTTCTTTTCAGTAATCTCTTGTTTTTTTTTTTTGCTTGATGCAGGCCAAAAATTTGACCCTCTGAAACAGAGTAAAAATTTTTTCCCCAACCACAGCAACGTCTTTTGACATGGCTGTTAAAGAAAGGAGAGCAGCTCACAACATCAGTCAAAAATAACTTGCTTACAGCTGAAACATACTAATCAATGCAGTAATTATCCAATAGGAGACTCTCACCTTTTTGCTCAGTTAAATCCAGACGACAACGTTTCTTTTGGCCAGGTTGCACACTACGCCATCTGCAAGTTTTTTTATATATGAAATACATTTTAGCAGGCCACCAAAATTGAGACCAGGACGAGCAGCATTGAAAAGAATCCCTTCCTGTAATTAAATGGCAGAAATCAGTCAGGTCTTCAGCTGGAAATGTGCTGCTTAATACTTTAGTCCAAGCAGCCAGGAGTAATTCACACTTTGAACCTCTTAATCTAACTTCAAAAACATTTGTACGTGCAAAATTATATAAAATGAAATCACTTTTCAATTTGTCGCTCTAGCAATCATCAATTGGTTCAGCCAACCCCGGGCCATTTTGGCAATGAGTATTTAATACTTCTGGCTGAACAATCAAATGCAGTTTCACAATGGGTTCAATGCAAAAGCTCTACGGCTCATCTATGATCCAAACCAAAGTGCCCTTTATGAGACACTCAGGGGTTTTCTTCATTTAATCTCAAAACAGTTGAAAAATCCATTATTTATATATGGTGTATCAAATCCACCTGACTGACAAGGGATCATCTCATAGGACCATTGAAAGTATTCTCCTCCAATGAGAGGAAGAGCTATCAGTGGGAAATGTCTGATGTGGCTCCAAGCAGCTGTAACAGCCTCTTTCAACAGGAGCTACAAACCAGCAAACTCACTGCTAACATACAGTTAAGGAATGAAATCAATGAAGGCAGACTTCAGCAATCAATGGCACATTGACAACAAAAGCAAAATGGACTCCTCTGACTGCACATTGAGAAATTGGCTGAGGTCCAGAAGGTGTAAGTCATACATGAATTAGGCATGAATTAGATAAAACTCACTACAAACATAGATTTGCAGATATTTCTACTACCCTTTTCCAAGCAATGCATCCAATTATAATTTAAAAATAATTATGTTCAACATGGATTTCTTCCATTCACAAACAGTGAAAGCAAAGAGGAGAGCTGAGGAAAATAGAAGTACGAGGGTTTATTTTGACATTTATTACCTCAGTATGTGCACATTCATGATGTAAAATATTACATTCACAGTTCATTGAAAAAGAGCAGAACCTGCACTGGTTGGAAAATAATTGAAAGACAGCAGTTGTTTCAACTTCATTTTTAGATGAAGAGTATACAAGAGTATATTACACACAACACATTAGAGCTGCCACTAATGATTATTTTCATTATTGTCGTTTGGTATTTTCTCAATTAATCAATTATTTATCTTATTCAGAAAGTGTCAGAAAATAGTGAAAAATGTTGAGCAAAATTTTCATCGGCCCAAGGTGATATTCTCACGTCTTGTTTTGCCTCAACATTCCTCAACCCAAAGATATTTAGTCCTTCATGAAGGACTGAAGAAATCAGAAATTTCGAAAAAGTCTGGCCCTACAGATAAAGAAAAAAATGTAAAAAAAAAAAAGACAAAACCCATGAAAAATTGTTATTTAATTTGATCAGTGTTTTCAGAATCATCTTAGGAGAACTTTAAGGACTCCAAGGATCACTTCTCTCAGCATCCCATGAATGTGTGTTTTGTTCCAGCCACAAGTGCAATACGTGAGTCATGAAACTGTTCAGAGGGCTTTATTCACCCTTTTAAACACTATTGTATAATAATACTGGCAAAAAGCCACATACCACCGTATGTTTCCACAAGGTGCAACAGTTCAATTCATTCCACTAATAACAAAGCAAAATTATTTTGCTAATTAAGGTGGGTATATACTTCCAAATACATTTATTTCCCTTTCGTTCATAACAATTTAGAACCAACATCATATGAACAATTACAAAATACAGACTTAAAGTGATGGCTCATTTACATAAATTATGCTAATTAGGTCCCAAGATGGGTACCGCAACGAGGAACTTGATCAAGTACCTCAGGCAGGATATCTATAAAACTTTTTATCACTTTAATCTCACATTTTCCCAGATCATTTATGACTATTTAGTGCATGCTCCAATTGGAGGGTTTTCAGAAATAATATTTCTGAGAAAAAAATATTGGCATTTTAGTGTTTTTTTTTTTTTTTTTTTTTTCTTTATTGGGTACCTACCTAATTAGGTATTCATGACCACAAAATCTCAAGTAACACACATGATTTCTTCAAAATGCCAGATCAGTCCATAGACATGCATCTGTTTAAGTTTCACAATTGTAGCATGAGGGAAAGCGGAGAAGTGGTGTTTGAAGCAATGCTTGGCAGGTCAAAATCAACATTTTTGAGAAAACCCAAGTGATCTTTGAAGAGCTGGCTTAACGCAGAGTTTGTACAGAAGCACTTATCACACCTAATACAATTCTAGGGCTTTTCATCTGCATGAATTATCTGATGGCATTTTACATGACTTAGTTGAGAAAAGCTCTTCTCACAATGACTACATTTGTAGGGCTTTTCACCTTTATGAATTTGCAGATACATTTAACCAATCTTGTGTCCTAAAACACTCCTCACACTGGGTACACTTGTAAGGCTTGTCACCTGTATGAATTATTTGGTGGCGCTTTAAATGAGGTAGTTGAGAAAAGCACTTCCCACGCCGACCTCATTCATAGGGCTTTTCACTTTTTTATCTTCCTTATTCTCTTCTTATAGTGCGTAATGGGCCTCTTTCCTGTGATCTATTGTTTTACCCAAAGCATTGTTGGCATTGTATTCACGGGCTCTTTTCAAGATGGTAACCGTTCCTTTGATTGCGGATATCTGTACCTCCTGGGTACTTGGACAACCGAGGATGGCCTCCGTGTAGTTCTTCAGGTTTTTCTTCATTAGCCTCGGTGCACCTACCACCACTGGTATTATATTGATTTCTTTCAATGACCAGGTTGTTTTTAGGTCATCTTTTAAGTCTTAGTATATAGTCATCTTTTCTCTTTCTGCTCTATTAAGTCCATAATCATTAGGGACAGTGACATCTATATTTCTCCTGCCTATTCCAGATGACAATGTCTGGTTTTATCACACCTCCCTCTATGAACCTTCCAGTTGGAAACACTTTGTCAGAGAATATTGTTATTTTCCCGTAGGAGACGACTGGTTCATGTTCCCCTATTTTTTCCTTTACTTCCACCTCTTTGCATATTTTCCATTGTTGGCATTTGCAGATCTTATTGGGCGGGAGGTATAATATCCATCTGCCAGGAGGGTTTGGCAGCCTGAGACTAAGGCCCGTATTCAGAAACGACACTCACTCTCACCCTCCACTCACCATATTGTGAGTACAATTGAAATCTAGCTGGAGTGTGAGAAAGAGATCGACCTACCACTAACCGAGAGAGCGGTCCCAATCCTCACCAGTTGATATTCATAAACGCCACTCAAGCATAACTGACAGTAGTGGGTACTGGGTACCACAGGCGGTGCGTCGGCTGCTGCAAAGGGACTCTTTTGATAGCGTTGTTGTACATTGCTTCATAAAATTGAGGCGTTTCTTTCCCACATAAATGACGACGTCAAATATCAGCATTGCTTCATAAATTCTGTGGTCGAGTGGCTCGTGAAAGGCGCAGGACAGCCCGTGAGGCTCACAGCACAACAAGCTGTGAAACGTGCCGGACATTTCCTTCTACATTCAGCAATTAAGAATGTAGAACAGAATGGTGTCTCGTGACTTACAGCTACATGAGCCTCGCAGACCAATCCACACGCGCCCCACAAGCCAGCTGAGCACAGATTTAACCCATGAGTACAGAAAAGCGCGAGAAATCCGAATGCGTGAGAGTTGACAGATATGTGTCATTAATGGAAACTGGCCCCACCTGATAATGTTGAGAGTTTTCGGAGTTTCTGCAATGGTAATTTAAACAAATTGAAAACAGGGCAATAATTATCTGTGCTTATTCTAACTTAACAAGTAGAACTGGCGACACATTATAATCCTTAGGATTTTTGGAGTTCAAGTAAATAAAATGTTATTAAACGACTGAAAACAGGTTATGTGCAATCATTATTTTTAAGGGTTGGTTTTGAGCTTCCCCCATTGTCAGTTCACCAGTAGCCACTGTTGGGTACACAAATGCTAACCTCGAGTTCACCACAGTGCAGTTCGTAAACACTGAAACCAGGTGGTCAGTCAGCAAGTTACCGGCATCGTTGTCATCATTATAGTCAAAATTTGTGCAGTTGCGATTGCGTCGAGCACGAGGCTGTAAATGATCCACAGATTCCAATGTTTGTATCCACCTGAAGGCGATGACAACGAAATACCAGCGCAATTAGTGCGGCTCAAGGGAGGTGTTCCCTGCACTCAACCTTCACTCAGAAAGAGACGCTATTTTCAGTGTGAGTGAGGTCTCTGAAAGCAAATGAGTGTTAGGGCAACCTCTGACTCATTTAGTTTAACCTGACACAAACTAAGTTTTAGTACTCACTCAATTAGTGAGAGTGCCGTTTCTGAATATGAGCCTAAGTGATTTACACTCTCGACTGCTGTATGGCAGAATCTACATAGATCATTCTGTGAAATTCCTGCAATCTTCTTGGATCCATTTGTTAAAAGCCCCAGATCTTGGGCTCCAACTATAACTCTCTCTCCATCGAATCCCAGCTCTCCATTCTAGAGCCACTGTATTGATCCTTCTTTGTCGATGTAATCCTTTTCCAATTCTTCTCGGAGTCATCCAGCCCTACGGTGCTGCTTCCTTCTGTCCATTCTGAGACTCTGTTCCATTTTGCTGAATTTTGCCCATGTTTTTCTTGCTAGCTTTGTTGCCCGTGTCAGTTTGTTACCTTTGCTCTCTTCAAAGATGTCTCCTCCATAGTTTTCAGCCAGATTTATGATTGACGTCTGCTGGAGTCTCAGCATGATGTGGTGCTGCCATTTTCATTATGTCCTCGTCAGTGCTTTTCAGGTACTGTCCCATACTGACAACTGTTGCTTTGTAAGCCTGGTTAATCCCTGTAAGGCCTAGTCTGTCTCCTCTGCGAGGGAGATGTATCTTATCCATACACTGGTTTCTGTAGATGACTGTGGGTAAGGTGAGTGTCTTCCTGGTCTTAATATCCAACTTATCCAGCTCACCTTGGGGCCAGTTTATTATGGCAAAACCGTAAGTAACCACAGGATATGCAAACTGATTTATAGCAGTGATCTTGTTCTTTGGTGTTAGTTCTGATTTTCACCTGTATGAATTCTCTGGTGGGATTTTAAATGATTTAGTTGAGAAAAGCACTTCCCACACTGACTACATTTGTAGGGCTTTTCACCTGTATGAATTCTCTGGTGGGATTTTAAATGAGTTAGATGAGAAAAGCACTTCCCACACTGACTACATTTGTAGGGCTTTTCACCTGTATGAATTCTCTGGTGGCATTTTAAATGATTTGGTTGAGAAAAGCACTTCCCACACTGACTACATTTGTAGGGCTTTTCACCTGTATGAATTCTCTGGTGGGATTTTAATTGAGATAGGTCAGCAAAGCACTTCCCACACTGACTACATGTAAAAGGCTTTTCACCTGTATGAATTCTGTGGTGGGATTTTAAACGATTTGAGTGAGAAAAGCACTTACCACACTGACTACATTTGTAAGGCTTTTCACCTGTATGAATTCTCTGGTGGGATTTTAAATGATTTTGTTTATAAAAATGCTTCCCACAATGATTACATTTGTAGGGCTTTTCACCTGTATGAATTCTCTGGTGGCATTTTAAGTGATTTTGTTTAGAAAAGCACTTCCCACACTGACTACATTTGTAGGGCTTTTCACCTGTATGAATTCTCTGGTGGCGCTGTAAATTATACAGTTTTGAAAAGCACTTACCGCAATAACTGCAATTGTACGGGTGTTCACCTGTATGAATTCTCTGGTGATTATTTAAGTGCTCTTGTCTACAAAAACACTTCTCACACTGAGTGCACGCATAAGGCTTTTCAGCTGTATGGGCTCTTAGGTGGGTCGGCGAATCACATACTGCTGAACACGTACATGTAAACGGCTTTTGACCTGTAGGAATTAGGAAGTGATCACTTACTCCGGACGTGGAAGTAAAACAAGCCACACCCTGCTTACACTTGCAAGTTCTATCCATTCGAATTTCATTTTCACTTTCATGAACAGCGTCCTTCTGAAGGACACTCAAATCTCTTGGAGGTTTATTTGAAGCAGTTATGAGGGGTTCAATGGTCATACTCCTCATTTCACAGGTTATAGGTTTGTTGATACTCTCTGTATTTTCCTGGATGATTCTGTTCCCATTCTTCTCATTGTTTACAAACCGGCAAGGATTCAAATTCCCATTTTGGGTTGAGAGATCATGGATTTCTTCTTTGCAGTTTACATTTAGATGCACTGCACTTAGCCTTGGGTCAATCGGGTCTTTTTGATCAAGACCAACTCCTCTCATCCCGGTATTCATGAGATCAGTTCCTATGTTCTCACTTGATTCACACTTCACATGGTCACATTGAATATGAACACATTTAATATCCTGCAGGTCACTGATTTGCTCTGATTTAAGGTATCCTCCATCATCAGTCTCTGTTTTGATTTGGTCAGGATGCAGATGGGTCACATATCCCAGCTCTGTACTGTCAAGGCTCTCCATCTTAATAAGATCCCCAGAGTGCGTGGAGCCCAGATCAGTTTCTGTTTTAATCAGTGATATGTGTGTGTGGTGTACATCACTGACCCCACAGTGTCCTGTAACACACTCTGGCTCCAGTGTGTTGAGTCCTGGTGCAGCACACTCTGTCTCTGACTCTGCCATGTGGACAGACTCCAGTCCACTGAGTTCCTCTTCTTTCTGTCTGATCCTGTGCTGCTCAGTGAGCTCTGGTAGTGTTGTCTCAGTGTCCTGTCTCAGACAAACTCCTGCCTGCATCATACTGCTGCTCAAAGGTGTGCACAAGTGCAGCTCCTGGAGGGGAACAGGGGAAGGGATTTAGTCTTAATCAAACTGCTCCTCCTGCAGGACCTGACACATTCATTACACTGTGAAGTCCTCCTCCTACTGACCACAGGTGGCGCTCTCTCACCATCAGGAACTCCTTCTTCTCAAGGCGTTACAAAGACATTGACCAAAATGATTTACAAACAAGCAGCTGCATGCAGAAATTGAGTGCATTGTGTGAAACAGAAGTTAAATATGTACTTTGAATGTATATTCACTGAAAGCAGTGCACTTGAAATCCCTGAAAGACCAAATATTTTTCAGAGGTTCTCCCAGTGGTGGAAAAAGAGTGTTTATGTAACACTAATGCCAGCCTATTCCTCTAAAACAGAGAAGTGAAAAGTCATTACAATAATACTTTCATGCAGAACAAGGTCGACCCTGTCGCCTCTGAGAGCAAACGGAATTTCAGCGAAAGCTCCCCAAAAAGATGAGTTCCAGGAAAATAATTAATTAGTTAATTTTATATTGTCGGTAATACAAAGCCCAAAATCAATAAAGTTGCCTGTCCTGATAAGATCTAAAGGTTTGTAAGATTTAAAAATGATCTATTGAATAGTTATAGAGTTATCTCATTAAAACTGAGGATACAGCACTCTCCATAATTATTGGCACCCCTGGTTAAGCCATGTTAAAAGCTTTAAAATAAATTCAATTTTTATTGCAGAAGCATACTCTCACACTGAAAATTGTAAAAAAAAATGTAACCTTCAACCCGAGTGAATTTTAAGTGGAAAAAAATCCCTGACTAAGAAATAATTATTTTTCATAAAATCACCTGTTCCACAATTATTGGCACCCCTAACAATTCCTTGGAAATAAATGTAATTGAAGTATTTCTGTCATTTCTGCAGTAATTTACAAAGTTGATCTGACTATCTAGGAACATTTTATTAGTAATTCATCACTTCCTGCTTCCCTGGGGTATAAATATGACGTGACACAGAGGCCATTTCTCTTATCCACTCTTCAACATGGGAAAGACAAAGGAACACACCATTCCAGTAAGGCAGTTGTGTGTCGACCTTCACAAGTCAGGTAACGGCTACAAGAAAATAGCCACTCGGCTCTGCTGTCAGAGTCATTAAGAAGTTTAAAACAACTGGAACAGTGGTAAACAAGCCTGGATGAGGACGCAAGTTTATTTTGCCACCACACACAGTGAGGAGGATGGTAAGAGAAATAAAAAGTTCACCAAAGCTCACGGTAAAAGAATTGCAACAAATGGTAGCATCTTGGGGTCACAAAGTCTCCAAAACAACCATCAGGCGCTATCTACATGTCAACAAGCTGTTTGGGAGGCATCCACGGAAAAAAACCTTTTCTCACTCACAGTCATAAATGCAAACGTCTGGAGTTCGCCAAGCGGTACTGGGACTTCAACCGGGGCCGTGTGCTTAGGTCAGATGAGACCAAGATAGAGCTTTCTGGTAACAAACACTCTAAGTGAGTCGGGCGGAACACAAAAGATGAGTATGCAGAAAAGCACCTCATGCCCACTGTGAAGTATGGGGGAGGATCGGTGATGCTGTGGGCCTGTTTCTCTTCCAGAGGCCCTGGGAATCTTGTTAGGGTGCATAGCATCATGAACGCTTTGAAATACCAGGACATTTTAAATCAAAATCTGGTGGCCTCTGCCCGACAGCTGAAGATGGGTCTTCACTGGGTCTTTCAGCAAAGTAATGACCCAAAACATGTGGCCAAATCCACACAGAAATGGTTCACCAGACACAGAATCAAGCTCCTCCCATGGCCATCTCAGTCCCCAGACCTCAACCCCATTGAAAACCTGTGGAGTGAGCTGAAGAGGAGAGTGCAGAGGAGAGGACCCAGGTCGCTGGATGATTTAGAGAGATTGTGCAAAGAGGAATGGTGGAAGATCCCTCTTTCTGTATTCTCCCATCTTGTGAAACATTATAGGAGAAGATTAGGTGCTGTTTTGTTGGTAAAAGAGGGTTGTACAAAGTATTAACATCAGGGGTGCTAATAATTGTGGCACACGTGATTTGATGTAAAAGAATTATTTCTTAATGTGGGATTTTTCTCCCACTGAATAAATGCACTTGAATTAAAGGCTGGATTTTCCTCTTCTTTGCATTGTGGTCCTTTATTATTTAGAAAAAAAACTGAATTTATTAAAAGATAAAGAACACATCTTAACCAGGGGTGCCAATAATTATGGAGGGCGCTGTATGCGGTGGATGCAGAGGCGACAATTATTCCAAAATATTGACAAAACATAGAATTTATTGTTATATAATAAACTTTCTCATGAACTCAAGTCCTGTGACTGGTGTTGTGAGCACAAACTAAGGACCCGTCCAGACAAGAACAATTTTTTTGAAAACGCAAAGATATTTTATTGTTTCAGCTTTACGTCCACACGGAGATGGCAAAAACAGAGCCTGAAAACTGTATTTTTTGAAAACTGGTTCCAGTATGAGAAAATCTGAAAAAGCCACCAAACCGTTTTCATGTGGAAAACCAAAACAAGTGTTTTTGAAAAGGATTGCGTGATAGCCCAGCAACCCCCCCCCCCCCTAGTCTGTTCACAGAGCGCACAGCTTTATACACATGCTCGCTGCCCTCTTCTGTTTTTTGGTCCATTTCCACAGAAAGTCTACAGCGCCACATGAAGGCCTGGAATATGTACTACAGCTTTTGGGTTGTTTTAGGAGTCTCCATGTGGACGCAGATATTCTTAAATACAATGCTGCGTGGACGGGATTTTTTTTGAAACTACAAAAAAAACAAAAGAAACAAAAAAAAGTTTTCAAAAATCTCCATATCCGTGTGGATGAGGCCTAATGTGCAGACAGATGAAAGCCCTCAGAGTGACACGTGCGAAAGAATTAAAAACACGAGACAAGAATTTTATATGCCTTTAGATTTTATCAAGGTAGACAAATGGATTGATTTTGGACTTTGTATAATAAAGAATAATAAATTACTTAATCATAATTTTATTTTTATTTCCTCCGCCAACAAAGTTGGGGCGGAGGTTATGTTTTCGTCCGATTGTTTGTCAGTTTGTCTGATTGTGTACAATATAACTCAAAAACTAATGCGGATTTGTCTGAAATTTTGTAGTTGGATTGCTATTACATCAAGGATGGACCCTATTGATTTTCAACGCGATTCCTGAAACAATATGACCACAACGGCAGCCATGTTGTAATCCTATCACACGCTATAACTCAAAACATAATGCACGGATTAGTCTGAAATTTTGTGGGTGGATTTTTATAACATCATGGATGGAACCCATTGATTTTCAGCGCGATCACTGAAACAATATAGCCGACACAGGAGCCATCTTGAAAATCTATCACACACGACAACTCAACTTTGCTGCCACTCATGCACATTTGGATTGTGCTGCCTTGGCGGAGGTTTGCACTCTACGAGTGCCTCTCCATTTAATAATACAAAGCCCAAAATCAATCCAGATCCCCACCATGAGAGGACCTAAAAGCACATAAAATTTGATAAAGATCAACAACATCATTTTTGAGTTATCGAGTTCTGCGGCAAATGCTGATGCAGCAATTATGATTGTATCATGTCCCCGATATAATAAACTTGTGTAATTATCTCATTACGTAGCCCAAGACAGACCCATGCACCTGGACTCGTAGACTGCTAACCAGTCGATTATTTTGACACAGACAAAAGTTACATGAATTTTCAAACACTGCCACACAAAATATCCCAGCTAATAATTTTCGAGAACGCTTATTAGCGATTTGACTGTGTTCATGTAGCTGGTAAAGGTAAAATTCAAAGATTCAGTGCGGACAATCCCTCCACCATCGCTGTGCTTTGACCTGTCATTTTCTGTCTCGGCCTTAACTGATTTTGACACGAGACTGGAAATGCACCTCAGGATAGTAGCGACATTCCCGGAAAAGCTGCTGATTAGCAGAGGCATTTCAGGAGCACGAAGCCAATGACACTGCCATCAGGTTCTGTTGTAATGGTCAGCATTAGATGACAAAGGGTGAAGCAGAGCCAAATTAGGGCTGGACAATAAATTTGTCGTGATGAATTTTAACTCAATAATAATAACTGCTGCCATGGAGTGAGTAGGTGAGCTCTCTTCTTTTCTTTCCTACAACTCACACTTGATGCGGACTTGAACAACTGGCAATCAAACTTCAGAGACCACTTGAAATGCTTCCAGGGAGAAAATTGTGCCTTGAAGTCAGCCAATTTCCAGCAAAATTGGACAGCTCCCATCACACGAGCATAATTAGCATTACCTAAATCTACTCTCGTGTACTTTGCCAGACTAAGAATCAAGCAATTCATTTAGCCAACTTACTAATCACGACACAATTATAGTCGATAATGATTAAGAAGTGATTATGAGAGGTAGACAGACCAAACTAGGCTTCCTTCCAAGACCAAAAGAGTGCCAAATAACCTGAATTAACGAAGGAAAAAAAAATCTAAATTCCGTCTCTCATTGCAATATTTTTGCAAATTATTTAGGTAATGTTTAAAAATGAATTCATTTTAAGATGGCCCTGGGTTTCAAGCGTCTGAATGATAGCCTAAAACTAATCTGGCAAATGCTGTCAGGCAAGTATGTGTATTTGCTACGCATTTTGCCTTCAATTTCAAAGTTGATGTTTCATGAAGCTTGAATGTCAAGCTAATAAAACAATGACTTTGTCATATGTGTTATTTGCTTCTTTGTTATGAAGGAAAAAAGGTAAATTAACATCCTTGGTGTGTGGTGATTCCTTTTTTTTGCCAGGGGTTGTAGTTACATTATGGAATAATGATGGTACACAAATGCCTTGAGAATGCATTGCCTTTTTCTATGAATACCTTATACGCATATAATTGCTTTGCGTTTTTAAGTGGTACGTTATTTAATGTGCAACCGAATCAGACAACACCAGCTGCTATTCTATGAATCAGGACAATGTCAAACAGAAATTACAATTAAACACTTGCGAACTTTAGTGCCATAACATGGTTACGGTATAGCGCGTCCCTTGATTTAAACACATAAATATTTAACAAAATCGACAAATAAAAGTCCAGACAGGCGCATGCTGGCCGCGGTTTTTGCTTGCGTCATCACAACATCCTGTTTCGGCCCTATTGTTTCGGTGTTTGAGAAGTCTTTCGACCGAAAACCGAAAGGCCGATGGTTATTCGCACCTATGCGTTAGCCATGGCTGAATTCTTTTCTTGGCCACACGTATATGTGCGCCAGTTGATGACCACAAGGACGACGAAAATAAATGCTACAAAGTCAGCGAAAGTTTTGGAATTACAATGCGGTATCAATTATATAGATGTAGGCAATTGGAATTCACCTTTCATTACCATTTCTATTTATAGGCCATGTATTGGGCTTGGTTAGTGATGTGACATTTGAAGTTAGGCGTCGCTTTTTTTTGTCGAGCAAAAAGGGGCGTGCCAGATGAAGTGTCGATTCGAGGTTTGCATCGTTCCCGTAAAAATCACGTGACTGATGACAAACGAGGCCTCGGTTTGTGGAGAGTACGTCATTGGTCCGTTCAACGTGTCGCCTCCTCATAAATACGCTTCGAATCTCGCGCCAAACTGAGGGTGTTGTCAGCGTCTGTATAAGATGAAGAGAGGTGTAGTGAGTTACATATTTTCTCCATTGTTGGACATTGACGTGAGAGTGTCAGTTATTTCGTTTTTTAAATAATGTCACTCCTGTATTTGTGTTTTTGAATAAAAATAATTTAAAGCAAAGTAATGTGATTGTTTCGTTGCTATTTTAATTATGAACAAATATAGCAACTTACACAATTATGTCCATATACTTACACATGCATTCTACATAACTAGTTTATTGTTACTGCACAAGTTTTTCATACATTTCCGATAAGGTCATGGTAGGCCTACTGTTCATTGACTGTCATATGTTGTTTTGCCCAGCAGATGGCAGCATTCAATGTTTCATTGAGGCCTCGAGCACTGAACCTTTTGGTGAAGCAATGGGCTGTAAAGCCTCAGTGATTCATGAGGCTTCATTTGACCATCACTAGTCTTGGTCGCTCAGTCGATAAATTGTTTGATTGTTAATCAGTCCATCTTGAATAAAAACAGCTTGCTGGCAGCCAACCCGTAAGGGGAGAGCTTAGCGAAGGCCCTTTGAACTCCATGGCCCGGATGAAAGCAAAGAGAACAACTGATGTCACGTAAGAGAATTATTGACATGCACCGCGGCACTGGTGTTTGATTGGATAATGCGTTCGAAATGCACACTCACCCATTATATAGGGCACTGTGCAGTGAATGTTCTGCATTGAAAATAATATAGAGAGTGAAGGGAGTGGACAAGTGTGCAGTCCAAAAGTAGCCTTAGATTCCCCAAGTAAAAATGTCTGCCCCCCGTTATTTATGCCGATTTGAAGACGTCGCACTGGATCATTACCAAATTAAAATTTCTAAAACTATGGGTTTTAGACACTTCAAGAATTCTACTTTCCGCTGAAATATACTTTGCAGAGTTGCCGTCTCCTCCTTTAATCATTTTCAGCCGAAAATTTTCGGTGGTCGAAATTTCGGTTCATCTCTAGTTTTAGTTGCTGGATGCAGGCCAATAATTTGACCCTTCAGAAGGAGAGTAAAATCATTCCTACGGCCACAGGATATGCCTTCCGACTTGGTTATTTTAAAAATGATGAGCTAGTCAGGGCAACAGTTACGGTTAAATAATCAATTGCCAGCTGAAACACATTAATCACTGCTGTAATAAGCCAATGGAGGGCTCCAACCCACTTGCTTCGTCAAATCCAGGTGGTGACATTTCTTGGGCAGGCAGTGCATAACGTGCTCAAATCAGGGGGCTTGCATTGCCGACAACTAACTTTCGGACACTTTTGTTTACAATTCTGATGCATTGGAAGACTGTCATTTCAGAGTTAAGATCACAGCAAGTGATACACAGTACTAGTAAAGTTTCCTCTCATGACAGCTTCGAACGAGACTTGATTGAAACAGAAATAAAGCGACTTTACCCAATTCAGTTTAGCTATTCCTTGGTAAAACTAGTTTATCCCGTCAACGAAACCCGCTCAGTTCTTGTACAGTGTTCATTGAAACGAAGTGAATGGATCTGCGTTAGCTAGCCAGTTCACAATCTAGTCCATTAACAATCTTTACGAGCGGTGTTTTCTCTGAGCAAGATTAGTAACACGACTATAGTCGAGTTATAGGCCTACACTTCAAATTTGACAATTAACCATCTATGAATGGGACAATTACGAGCCGAAACCGAGCATAAAGCGGTTTCCATTTAAACGGCTGAAGTCAAGCGCCGTTGCAGACACGGGTACGTCAAAAATCGCATATATTGTCTTTACAGGTGCTGGTCAACGAATTAGAATAATTTGAAATGGTGCAATCGTTAAATTTTTTTAATGCATTTTTTGTGCAGAAAGCAAATCAGGTGTTCACCGCGCCTGTCCTACTTGTTAGAGTATTCACAGAACTCGCTACCTGTAAAAACTTTGCTCAGCTGAGCTTTCCAAAAGCCCCATTTAGGCCATTTAACTGTGACACTGTTGTTTCATTGAATTAGAATAAGTGCTTGAATTTTTGTTTTCTGTGAAGAGTGTTCACTGTGCAGTATAAAGTCAGGGTTGAGTAGAATTTCTAAGTTGTAAAATCAATCATGGGTAGGCAGCGCGACCTCTCAACCGGAATAGTGGCTCAAATTCAACCCTTCGCCAACAAGGCTTGACCCAAACTAAAGTTGCTGAGCAGCTCGGCATCAGCCAGTCTTCCATCTGCAAAGCTCTCAAGAAAGACTGCAGCAAGCGCACCAACTGTTCCGGCATCCGAAAAACTTCTGCTTGCGACAACAAGCAGCTGAGAAAGATCGCAGTCAGCAACTGGTTCAAGTCCACTTCCAAGCTCAGCGACTTGTGGAACGAGCAGACCAGCACTAACGTCTCGAGATCAACCACTTACTGTCGTCTGCGCGAACTCGGCTTCAAATCTTGCGTTCCAGCAGTAAACCCAATGCTGAACAAGAAACAAATGGAGAAACGGCTGAAGTGGGCCAAAGAACACGGCGAGTGGACTGCTGAAGACTGACAGAAAGTGGTCTTCAGTGACGAATTTCGCTTTTGCATCTCCTTCGGTGACCAAGGTCCTCGTGTCTGGCGTCTTGGTGGCGAAACCTACAACCATGAGGTCGTGAAAAGATCCGTCAAGTTTCCCCAGAGCTTTATGGTCTGGGGATGCATGTCCGCTCGGGGTGTAGGGAAACTCTGCTTCCTCAAGAAGACCGTCAATGCTGCCGTATTCCAACATGTTCTGGAAACGTTCCTGATTCCGACTGTTGAGGAAAAGTTTGGCGAAGAAGACCTCATATTTCAACAGGATCTTGCGCCGGCTCATGCGGCAGTCGACCAAAGATTGGTTCACCGAAAAACAGCTTGAAGTTTTGGCATGGCCGGCCAACTAGCCGGACCTCAATGTCATTGAAAACCTCTGGGCCATCGTCAAGCGGAAAATTCGTGACAGAAGGCTGACTACTCTAGACCAACTGAGGCAGAACATCGCCACAGCCTGGGAAGCAGTGAGTGCAGAAACTTGCAACAAGCTGGTCAAATCGATGCCGTGGAGACTTCAGGCAGTCATACAAGCCAAGGGGGCAGCCACAAAATACTGAGAAAGTGATGATTCTTATTGTAATAAAAATTATTCTAATTCAGTGAAACGGTTTCTCCATTATTCTAATTCAATAAAACAACAGTGTCACAGTTAAATGGCCTAAATGGGCCTTTTGGAAAGCTCAGCTGAGCAAATTTTTTTACAGATAGCAAGTTCTGTGATTACTCTACCAAGTAGGACAGGCGCGGTGAACGCCGGATTTGCTTCCTGCACAAAAAATGCATTTAAAAATTTTACGATTACACCATTTCGGATTATTCTAATTCGTTGACCAGCAGCTGTATATGAAGTGTTTCCATCCAAGCGATTTTCACCCGCCTCCTGGAGCGGAGCCGCATGCATGTTTTTCCGATTGGACCAGGGAGCGATTCCACCTCCAATGCACACGAATCGCAAGGGAAATTCCCTATAATTGAAAGAGATTTCCCCACTTAATTTTGTTAGCAAATGAGTTCCTTTGAAGCAATGTGTATTTATTGCCCTGTTCAGCGCACAGCCGAGGTTTCTGCAGCAACATACATGTATTTACCATTCTCAGTGAATCAAAAGCATACCGCTTTAAATTATGATCTGAGCTTCGTAATCCCAGGATACCTTTGCGACTTCTGTATATCAGAAGTGTTCGTGTATAACACGCTAAATTTGTTACAAGATGATAACAGAGTAGTGCTTTTCATGCGACATCTGTACGGAGTTTCATCATAATTTCATTTAATTCTGGCAATTCTGAGGATGAAGCAGAATCTTTAATATTACTTTATTATTCAACAATTCCAGCCATCTTTTTCTTTTCATCATCTTTAACGGTGCTTTCTTTAAGTTCGTTTCTTCTATATTAAAATGGAGCTTTTAATTACTATGATGAGCTCTTCGTCCGTAGAGCAGTGTTGGGTCCTGCCACGAGGACGAAAACGGATGAATAACGTAGTTCAGCCGTTTATATCGATGCACTGAAGACGCACTTTGGGACGCATGCGATGTCCTGTGTCTGCACCGCAGCCTGTCGCAGCCGGACTTCAGCCGTATTAATGGAACCATAGCTTTACACTGGACTGGATCATGTAAGATTAACGATTTCGCGTTCCTTTCCTTTTACCCACGGACCCAAAGTGGGTCGGGTTATTTTGCTGCGTCTAAAATCCACGCTTATGTTTTAGTCTCTCCCGCAGAGAACGCGCTTTGACCGAATAAAACGTTAAAACGGATAATTCTTGTTGATGGCTGCAGCGACCTCACTTACCTTCAGCCAGCGGGATCATGAGGAAAAATAACTTACCACAAATTGTCCTCGATGAAAACCTTACAAGTGTGGTACTTTAAGCAGCGAGTGATGCCATGTGACCGAAACAACAGTGGATGAGACCGGAAGTGTATCACCAGGACAAGTACATCTTTCAGCTGATGCAAAGGTACTACTATTTCATATTAAAAGTAAAAATTGCACGACCAAACATTTTTTTGAAAAAGCACGCATAAGCACCTTCTCGACGCGTAAACCCTCTTAATTATACTGTAGCGGTCTCGCTACCGAAGGACTGAGACTGAGGCAGGATTAGCGGTTCTCGTATCGCCCGGGGCGGGCTTCGTTTTATTAGCTGTTCGGCCCTTAAAAGAACCGTTTCTTCAGCTTTTAAACACACACCCATTTTCCAACAACATTTATAACAGCACACAGTCATTCACTCAAGCTGGCAACTCAGCCCTCTTATACCCCCCGCCCCAGACCTGATTGACTCTTTCTCCCCACCCGGTACAGCCAATAGGAGTACTCCTAGCGCGAAGATAAGATGCTTTGTGAATACGGGCCCTGGTGTCTTTGGTTTTCTCCACCCGATTAAAACCTAACTCAGCACGCCCTCTGGCTCTACAGGACCAGCATTATCCACCCCTGCTCTATAATCTTTTATCTGTGCTCTGTACTTCTACTTTGCCTGCATTACAACTACACTAAATATTCAACCACATTGACAAATCTTTCACAACCTGCAAGTCTGCTTAATTGGCTCTAGGAGTCTTGTGGGTTGTTCCTGCTAATTGCTTGATTAGCCCAAGCACCAAATTAATTGCTTGATTGCCAAATTAAGCTTGAGACACCAGATGAGATCAGTTAAGTGAGTAATCAACTAATTGAATCCATCAGTCGAGTGCAAAGTAACACCAAAAATCAGCAGACACTGCGGCTCTCCAGGACCAGGGTTGTCCACCCCTGTATTACTTTTTCCAAGTTTCTCATGTTTGTGGCAGCCATAACTTTTTTTAGTTATCATTGAAAACTCAATTAAATTTGGGCTGCAGGTACTTTAATTCATTAGAAATGCAATGACACAGGGAAATTTTGCCTGTTACATACTATGAATATTTTGAGTATTCATCAGATTCTGCACAAAATAATTTCAAAATTGAGCAAAATCCCCAAAATCACAAAACTGATAAATTGGGTAAATAATGGCTCTGTCATTGCATTTTGGATAAGCAATGGTTTTCAAATGATGAAAGAATAACTCTACGATAGAATTCACTTTAAGAGGAAATGTTGCCAGAAGTTATCTGCATATTTAATGAGCTTGCTCGGTTACCATGGCAACCACATAAACAGAAAAATGCCAACTTGTATCTTTTTTGTGGTTATTACATATACCTCTTTACCTCTTTTGCACCATGTGCAAAATGAATAAGACTTTCCCCTGTATTGAAGCTACAATTAGCAATATTACATGCCTTTTATTTTCAGTAAAATGACCCCTTGCAACGCAAGATGCATTTGTTGGTCTCTCTCCACCATGTGCTCTAGTATTGCTGATGTGCTTTTGTTGTCTGGTTTTTGCTTTTTTACATTTCTGTGCCAGCTCGTCAGTAAGCTCCTCCTCTGTGTTGGGAATTACGAAATGAGCCAATAGCGACAACCAGATAAATGCAAAAAGAAGGCTTTATTTCTGAAGGGGGAAACCCCCAACAGAGCTGGCAAGGGTACAAAGTCCACAATCCAAAAACAGTATCCAATGGGCGTAATCCAGAATCGTAACCAGGGCACCAATAACAAAGTTCGTGGTCAGACAAAAAGGGTTCGGTACACAGGCGTAGGTTTGGAGGAGAAGCAAACTCATAAGCCAAAGACAGTCCGAATCCAAAACCAGGGCAGTAATCACAAAATCAAGGTCGGGCAGGAAAAAGGTCAAAACTCACAGATGCAACAATATCCAAAAAGTGCAAACCAAAATCGAAAGTCGGGCAATCCAGTCAGAAAGATAAACACTGAGAAATCGAGGCGAGAAACGTAGCACAAGAAAACTAGGGAGAGACACATGAGGAATAAACTAATTACATGAATTTAGCTGTAGGCAAAACACAGACAGGGATCACAAGACAAACCTAAGTACAAAACAGCTCCGGTTAAGGAGTACTAAAAAGTGCCAAGATAAAAGAAAAGGAAAGCACAAAGTATAAGTGGAAATCCACAGAAACTTGCAGCAGAGATAATTAGGGATAGGCAAGGAGGCGGAGATTAGAATTGAGCGACTGCTGAGAGGTAGTTAGTCAATTAGTATGTGCAGCTATACAATCCCGAGTGCATGTTAGTAAGTTAGTAAAAATATACAAGATTAGTGTGGTTAGTAATTAGCAAAAACAATAAACTGTTAGTATGTGTTAGTAAGACAGTAAAAGAGAGAGGAAGGAAGAACACGAGATAATGAAGGAAGATTGAAACCCAGAAACCAATAAATCACCCGAATGAGTGGCACACAAGACAAGGGACCGTGAGCAAAGATACACACCTGACAAGACAGGGGAGACAAAGTGCAAAGCATGGAAATGAAAACAAGGCATTGAAAACTAAATGATCTGAACATGAAAAATAGTAAAACAAGAAATCTAAATTACCAAAACACAAAACACAATCCTTAGAATAGTCAGACACATGCAGTGGTCACTAAACACAGAATCAAACATGGCAAAGCCAGGCACAGAACTTAAACATGGCAAGCAGAATCACAGATCACAACACTCTGCTCGTCACATGATCGATCACTCCTCTGTTGCACAGGGTTCTCTAAAAACATATTTCACCAGGATGAGTGTGGTTCTGCAGGTGGTGGAAGTGCAGGTCTCAGCCCGTGTTCTGAGTGCACAATAAAGGAATGTGCCTGGTTTAGCTCGCTTAGAAGCTTATTCTGGAAAGTGCATCAAATAAGCGCAACTATCCGCTAATCAGACAGATTTAGCAACCAGTCTGAAAGTGAGACTTAGCCGACAGCTACATTATATACAGAAAACTGTTCCCTTTAACAGTAACTTGGTGCTTGCTGTGGACTTTGTTACCTGGCTCCTATTTAAAAGCTCCAGCATTACTTGCTGGCAAACACACGGTGTGACAAGAAAGTACATTTATTTTATCCTGTATAAAGGCATAAAACATGCTTTTTTGGAAATAAACACTACTCGGCCGGAAAAAAAGTCATACAACCTAATAATGGGTTGGACCACCTTGGGCTTTGATTATGGTGCACATTCACTGTCTTATTGTTTTGATGAGCGTATGCAATGTCAGAACATTCATTTCTGACTAGTTTAAGTTTTCGCTGAGATCTTGTATTGAGGATAGGAGACTGCTGTGTAAAGTCTTTTCCAGCATATCCCAGGCTCCTAATGGGGTCAAGGTCAGGACTCTGTGGTGAACGAACCATGTATGAAAATGATATACTGTTAAAAATGTCTAATTTGAAAACTGATAGTTTTTCCTTTCGCTGATTTACCTGATGACCATCAGGTATGGAAAGCATTGCAAAATGTCAAGTGTCTGGGTTCGAGTCCTTTCTTGGTTTAACACCTCATTGCGATTATTTAAATGTAGGACAGTTCCCTGGATCATGGTCGTGAATCACATCGGGAGAAATCATTTTGCACATGAAAAGTTGAAGATCAGGGCCAATAAAAACACACATAAACAAAGTCACATTATTCCCACTTCAAACGCCACAAACAAATGAATCTCAGAAGAATCAAACATTTTGAATGTTGAATGATGGCCAGTCGGAAAGAAAAGACTCTGGACGCATTAATGTCCATTAAATGACTGTATCCAGACTGCAGGGATGACACAGAATGACCAGATTTGTCAGCTGTCGACCCCGACAAAGTGCATCATTATTTGTGATGCCACAAAAACACATCCTGATGGAAAAACCTGGTCATTCAGTATTTTGATGTAGTCAGCTGACCTCAGTTTTTGGGCAGGTATCGTTGGACGGTCCGTAATATCTTTAGCCCCCCACAAACTGAAGCCTTTTTTCCCTGAATTTGCCTCACTGACTCGTGCTTTTCCTGAGGTCACACAGCTGTTCAGTCCCAATCCCTTGAGTTCTGGTCTCATCGTATGTGTGGAGGATCTCTTACTTTCACAATCAAACATAAGTGAGAGTTTTACTGTCGATTTTTTACAATATGATTCCAACAAATGTTTAAGTGATCGCCGATCACGATGATCCAAAACACTTTTTCCGAACACATTTCTTCCTCAGAGATGAAGGTTCACCACTATCCCTTCAGGTTTTTATAATGCATCAGTCAGTTCTTTTCAGTTTTTTTCTTTGCTTGATGCAGGCCAATAATTTGACCCTCTGAAACAGAGTAAAATCGTTTCCCAACCACAGGAAATGTCTTCTGACTTGGCTCTTTAAGAAATGAGCATCAGTGAGGGTTAGAAAAAAACTTGCTCCCAGCAGTAATTATCCAACAGGAGACTCTTACCTCAGTTAAATCCAGGGGATGACTTTACTTTTTGCCAGGCAGTGCACTACTCCATCGGCAAGTTTATATAAGTGTCATGTACAACCACAATTCTGAAATAGTTGGGACAAAGTGTGAATTGTGAATGCTTAAAGAACGCAATTACTTTCAAATCACACAAGCAAGTATTTTATTCACAATAGAACAGAGATAACATAGCAAATGTTGAAACTGAGAAATTTTATAATTTTATCCACAAAATGAGCTCATTTCAAATATGATGGCTGCTTAATGTCTCAAAAAAGTTGGGACAGGGGGCTGTTTACCATGGTGTAGCATCCCCTCTTCCATTTAACACTGAGTGGAGGCGTCTGGGCATTGAGGAGACAAGTTTCTTGAGTTTAGCCATTGGAATTTGATTCCACTCTTGTTTAATGCAGGCTTCCAGCTGCTGGAGAGTTTTGGGTCTCCTTTGACGGACTTTTCATTTAAGTATGCGCCAAATGTTCTCAATCGGTGAAAGATCAGGATTGCAGGCAGGCCAGTTCAGCTCACAAACTCTTCTACTACGAAACCATGCTGTTGTAATAGCTGCAGTGGGTGGTTTTGCATTGTCCTGCTGAAATACACAAGGCCTTCGCTGTAATAGATGTAATCTGGAGGGGAGCATATGTTGCTCTAAAACCGTTATATACCTTTCAGCATTCATGATGCTTTTTAAAACATGCAAGTGTCCCACACTTTTAAAAAACACTTTTAAAAAAAGTGCTGCAAAGTGAGCAATTTAGGTCAGTTTTACCTCAAATATTGTAGACAGTAAAAAATGATATAATCAATGTTTAAAGAAATTAAATAAAATACAAGAATTCAGGAAAGAAAGCATGAACGATTTTCCTAAGTGACAGTTACAGCCTGACTGAGTATTGCACTCTCTCACATAGCTAATATGATAATCAGAGGTGTATAAAGTACTGGAAAAAAATAAGAAAAAGTAGAGGTACCATTACTGAAAGTTTTTTTGGTAAAAGTTGAAGTCTACCATAATAAAATTACTTGAGTGAAAGTCTTCAAGTAGCTCACATTAAATGTACATAGGCGCCGAAAGTATTTTGTGAAACAATATACTTAAATATCAAAAGTGCGAGTATAAGTACAAAGTATTTTTCATAGTATGCACAGAAAGAATCAAAGCAAACACTCTTTGTTCTCTCCTTGTGCTCTTGAGTCAATTTTCAGGTGAATGAAAAATACAGTATTCAAAAAACAAACAGGCAGTCTCACCTTTATATACCTCTTCTTCTTTGAGTTTACTGGCAGTTTTAAAAACCACTAATATTAACAGTAGAATTACATAGTATGAATACCATGCCAAATTTTTGCTTCAGAAAACTTATTGTTCTAAACTACTAATTGGGATACCATTGGCTCACTGAGTTGAAGTGGTTGCTGATGAGAACAACGATTATTTCTGTAGAAAGAGATTTTTTTTAACTGCTGGAAAGATACTGTGTGCAAGTATATTTTTGCACATCAGGCTTAGCTCAGGAGTTACATTCAGGCAACCCCTGAAAAACATGGATTGGAGTGAACTCGTCCATATTCTAAACCTGGTTTAGTAAAAGTCCAGGTTTAAAAAACTGAAGTATAAATCTACTGAAGTACTGTAACTACTGTAATGAAGTGTATGTACTTCGTTACACTATCATGAGAGCTGTATAGTATCCTAAGTCCCTTCATTGTACCCGTCTTCTCTCGTATCGGTGTGAGATTCAATAGGAAGATTAAGGAAATAATCCGGGTACCGGCTATGAAATTCAAAAGGGAGATGGAGGGATGTAACGTATCGTACCAATCTATCACAAAAGAATCTTAACAATGGTTGGAATGTGTTTTTAATTCCTCTATTCCACCTCACAACTGATACTGTCCTCCATACTAGTTAACTGTCGTATCCGTTGCGAGATTGAATAGGAAAATTAAACACATTCAGACCATGAATGATTCTTACATGCTAGATTGGTACGATGTGTTACATCCCTCTATCTCTATGGAATCTTGCAACCGGTACCAGAGAAAACAAGCATGGAGGACTGAAACAAACCGAACCAATCTAGCGTGAAAGATTAGCCTAATTATCGTCGGATTGTGCTCGTAAAGCAACAAAAATGAATGGAACTTTTTAAAAGACCAGGATGCTAGCTAGGGCAAGCAGTTCAAATGCATTCGCTATATGAATACTTAATCCACCTTTTGATGTCCATTAGAGGAAAATCCACATCAATTTTCGTAAAATGGCGACTAATATCGCCAAGAAGCATTCATTGGCGTCAGAAATTGCACACTGTGAACATTCTATATTTAAAAATGTGTTTTAATTTAACAGTACAGTAACCTGATTATTGCAGTCGATTACTAGACTGGATTCAAGTACTGGTCATGTTAAGTTGGCATAGTGGGTACAACAATATAGAAGAGAAGTAGCTACTTCAATGCCGGGGTGTCCAATCCAGTTTGGCGCGATCTTTTAAACTGAATATTTTCTTAAGTTTATTGTTTTTATTGCTGTCAGTTACAGTCGCTCCCATAGATAGAATCAAAGCAGCCACCACAACTGCTTCTGTTCGAGCAAACCAACTCATGAATTTTTCTGGTATTCTTGAAAATCCTGAAACAATAGTGCCGGCGTCACTTCCACCCTGTACATAAATAGTCCATCACACACGCATAAATGAGTGTGGCGCGTTCAATTCCACTGTTTAGTTTTCATTTCTGCGGCAAGGTCTCAAACCCAGGATCCAACAGCAGTAAAGTATTCAGTTTCTGTTCCAATGTCTTAATGTCCGAAAATGTCCGAAAATTCCGAGACCCATGTATTTACAATGCACAGACCAGTAAATACAAGTGAAGTCGACGCCTGGCCAGCCAGCAAATCGTCGGCCAACCTATCGTTGAAGATCTTCCCCCATCGGCAAACCAATCGCTGAACAGCCAGCCAGCCAATCATCGGCCAACCAATCGTTGAAGCGCTTCCTGTCCGGCCGACCAATCGCTGAACTTCTTCCCCGCTGGCCAGCCAATCATTGAAGTTGATCACTCAGGCCGTCACTCAGATACTCAGCGACATTCGCGTTTATAGAGGCCTGGCCGCTGCTCGGCCCAGCCCAAAAATAATGATGAGCAACTTGGATTTAGTTCATTCACAAACAAATCATTGTGAAAGCATTTATTTACTCAGTATGTGCACATTCATGAAGTAAAATATTACATTCACAGTTCATTGAAAAAGAGCAGAACCTGCACTGGTTGGAAAAGAATTGAAAGACAACAGTTGTGTCAAGTTCATTTTTAGATTACAAGAGTATATTACACACAATAAATTACTTCAGTCATTAATGATTATTTCAAGTGTCTTTGTTATTTTCTCAATCAATTAGCTCTTTGGTTCAGGTGTCAGAAAATGGTAAAAAGTTTTGAGCACAATTTGCATCAGCCCAAGGTGATATTCTCAAATGTTTTATTTTGCCTCAACACTCCTCAACCCAAAGATATTTAGTCCTTCATGAAGGACTAAAGAAACCAGATTATGCTCCTATTTAAGAAGCAGAAATATTTCGAAACAGTCTGGCCCTCAGATAATAAAACGCATGACAAAACCTATGAAAAATTGTCATTATTTAATTTGACCAATGTTGTCGATCATCGTAGGAGAACTTTAAGGACTCCAAGGATCACTTCTCCCAGCATCCCATGAATGTGCGTTTTGTTCCAGCCACAAGTGCAATACGTGAGTCATGAAACTGTTCAGAGGGCTTTATTCACCCTTTTAAACACTATTGCGCTAATAATACTGGCAAAAAGCCACATACAACCATGTTTTCACAAGGTCCAACAGTTCAATTAATTCCACTAATAACAAAGTAAAATTAAAGCTGCAAGCAGCGTTGAAAGGGCCCTCGCCCCCCTCGTGCACGTTGGGGTGGCAGCAAGATCTTGATGGGTGCAGGTGTCCATTAAGAGCCATTGGACACTGCTAGACTGAGTGCATTGTGGTTTCCTGAGGGGAGTGCAAAAATGTTCTAGAGGGCGCTACGATACCATTTTGACATGCCTGTGTGCAAAATCTACAACAAGGTAATCGTAATTTCAGGCTCCATGAGTGTGTTGATTTTTGTAAATTTTCCAATATGTTTAGACGATCAAAGAGGCAATACTTTTAAATATCTGACTGGGGGCGCTATTGAGCCATTATGCCATATTTAATGCCAATTGATGGATGACATTGAAGAGAATAAGACATTTATAATGTTTGCTAGGTTTTTTAAGGTTTGGAGCATTCTAAGGCCTGAAAACATGAGTTCGTAAAATTTGGAAAAACGCAGGAAATAGCTCATAGCTCACTTCCTGTTTATGCAATAATTTACAAAAAATTAACCATCGCCCAGAATGACTAATGCAATGATCACCCCAAATTTCATGAACATTCAAGCACTTTTAACTTAACATGGCCGTATCTAGAGGGCGTCGTGGAGCCACCTGGCCACTCCCTATCTAATATTAGCATATAGTTATACTTTCGAGGAAAATATTATCAAGCTTGGAAACTTTCAGGCAAATCGAACGAAGTATGTGGGAGTAAAAGCAATTTCCTGTTTCATGGCGGGACATCAAAATTCGCCGCGACGCCACGGATACACCGTTGCATCAATCCAAAAAAGCTTCGCAATTCAACATCAGCAAGGTCTTTGGATATTACTTGCCAAATATTAAGTTGATTGGATAAAATCTCTAGGAGGAGTTCGTTAAAGTACGACGCCTGTGAATGGCAAAAAATCAAAAAAAGTTGCAATTTCAATTAAAAATGGCGGACTTCCTGTTGGGTCTAGGTCATGGCACCAAGAGACTTTGTTTTAGGTCTCAGGATATTCCACATGTCCACTGAAGTTCATACATGCAGGTCAACCACGGTGCGAGGGCTACTTTTTTGAAAATTTCCAGGGGGCGCTATAATGCCATTTTTGCCACGCCAATATGTAAATTTTTATCAGTGTAATAGGAATGATGGTCTTTAGAATTGTACAAAATTTTGTGAGTTTTTGAGCATGCTGAGACCCTCAAAAAGGCAATTATTTGAAAAATCTGATTGGGGGCGCTATAGAGCCATAATGCCTCATTTACTGCCAATTATTGTCTCAAATTGAAGACAGTTGGACAAATATAATTTTTGCAAAGGTTTACAAGTTTTCAAGTATGCTAAAGCCTTCAAATGTGTGTTCGTAAAATTTGGAATAACGCAGGAAATGGCTCATAGCGCACTTCCTGTTTGGCCGAAAAATTTCAAAAAAATAATTATAGCCCAAAAAAACCAATGCAATGACCAGACCAAATTTCATGAACATTCAAGCACTTTTATATCAACATGGTCGTGTGAAGAGGGCGCTGTGGAGCCACCTGACCACACCCAATCCAATATCAACATATAGTTATATTTGGAAGTAGACTACTATTAAGCCTGTAAAGTTTCACGCAAATCTCACAATGCATGTGCTCATAAAAGCAACTTCCATTTTCATGGCGGAACATCGAAATTCGCCGCAACGCCACGGACACAATTTTCGATGAATCCAAAAAAGCTTCGCAATTTAACATGAAGAATGTCTTTAGATGGCCTGTGCCAAATTTTTAGTTGATCGGATAAAATCTCTAGGAGGAGTTCGTTAAAGTACGACGCCTGTGAATGACAAAAAATAAAAAAAAGTTGCAAATTCAATTAAAAATGGCGGACTTCCTGTTGAGTCTAGGTCATGGCACCAAGAGACTTTTTTTAGATCTTGACATGGCACACATGTCCACCGAATTTTGTATATGTAGGTTAAACACCCTGCGAGGGCTGCTTAATTGAAATATTCTAGGTGGCGCTGTAATGCAATCTTGCCACATCCATCTGTAAACCTCATAGCCTAGTGAAAGGTATGATCGGCTTAATATCGTTGCAAAGTTACGTGAGTTTTCAAGCATGCTGAGGTCCTCAAAAATGCAATTATGTATTAGGGGGCGCTATAGAGCCACCATGTCACACTTAGTGCCAAATGAGACATCGAATCAAAGAACTTAATATTTTTTGTCTATGAGCCAAGTTTGGTGAGTTTTCGAGTATGATAAGGCCCTCAAAAATGTGTTTGTAAAATCTGAAAAAACACAGGAAATGGCTCGTAGCTCACTTCCTGTGCGGCAAAAAAATTTCAAAAAAATTTATCATGACTGCTATGGCCCAATCGAATTTCGTGAGAATCCGAGCAAGTGCGTTCCAAAATGGCCGCGTGTTTGGTGGCGCTATAGAGCCACCTAGGCATGTCTAAGCACAAAAATAGTGATACTTTGCAATTTTCACCACGACTGACGTGTGGGCAAATTTTTGTGAGTTTTTGTGCATGGCAAAGCCCTCAAAAATGCATTCTCGCAGCAGAATAAAAAGAAGAAGAAGAAGAAGAATAATAAAAATCCCATCAAAAACAATAGGTTCCTCGCACCTTCGGTGCCAGGACCCGTTCCGGGCCCTGGCACCGGTCGGTGCTCGGGCCCTAATTATTCTGTTAAAGAACTAAGTGGATTAGACCCTTACTGGGGGGGAAATACCCTGAATTCAAGCTGAGGATTTTTCATTTGCACTGAATCCTCCTGAAACTATATTTTGTGGTGAAGCACATTCCACAGCCAATGCATTTGAAGGTCTTTTCACCCAAGTGAACTCTGAGGAGTTAGATTAATGCAGTTTGTACAGAAGCACTTTATCACACAATACAAACCGAGGGCTTTTCATCTCTATGAATTCTCTGATGGCATTTAAAATTAGAGAGATGAGCTAAGCACTTCCCATTTGGACAACATTTATAGGGCTCTTTTTTAAAGAGCCAGCTAGGTTGCAGGATCCAGCAAGAACATCGACTTCAAGAACTCATTTGACCAATGTACTGTCTCAATTACATTTCATATTACCATGATGGCTGTGCTAATGTTGGAACAGTTTCCAAAACTGACTCCACTAATGCATTGCTAATGTCAGCAATGACGAGTGACGGATTTTATTTCTCAAACAATTTGTTACCTTGTCAATTCAATGACCCACCTGCATACGCATAAACGTACCATGAACGAACATGCATAACATAATCCAACTGTAGAGAATATTTGAAATGTCCGTGCCTATATTAAATAGAATTAAGTTAGCCAAACTTAGCTGAATCTTACCTGTCCAGGAGAAAATTAGCAACTTTGGCGTCAGTCTTCAAATTCTTTTCCGCTTTCAGCCGTCTCCATCTTTCAAAGGCATGTTCTACACAGATCCTTGTTTTGTTTCAAACTTTGTCATGACATATTTCGGAATCATAACGAGGCCTTTTAGGTTTAGTAACATCAGACATTAGTGCTCTGAAACATTAGTAGCTGCAGCTCAGTGGTAACTGGCAACCTGGATGCTGAAATACTACTGACTTTGTGATTGGGAGATCGGTGGAGGGAGGCGCAAAAGGCCAAAACACAAAATTACAAAATCAACATTAGTTGTGGGCTGCAACTTCACTTTTGTAATGAGAATATTCTGACTGGACTACTGTTGTCAGTGATATAAGTATTTGAAATTAACATAATTCCTTAATTCCATTTTATGATTAATCTACATACATTTCTTACGTACGGTTTCTTTAAAGGGGACCTAATTTGCTATTTTTCCAAGTTTATATTTTGGTCTTTGACTCCTCTAGAGTACTCCTGATCGCGCAAAGTAAAAAAAGGGTACTTATTTCCCTCATACTGCCTTCCTCAAAAAACCTCATATGTAATTTGTCGTCGTCTCCGCCTGAAACGCCTCATTGGGGTGGCTCTCCCGCTGTGGCCCCACTCCCCGTGTGCCCACTTTCTTCTGACTGGCCATCTTTGTGGAGAGCAGGAAACAAGAGACACAGCTGCCATCTGATAACGAAGCGGCGGGCAAATTCCGCAATCTAATTCCGTTATACTTGAATATAGATCTAATGAAATGAACTTGTTCTAATAAATGCATAAACGGCGAAAGTGGAGGAAGCAGTGCGAAAATCTAGCAGCGCAAGCACAACTTTGCTATCGGCTACAGTTTGCTACCGGTGAGTACAGCGGTTCTTCTACTAGCTAGGATGCAGGGAAAGCTAGAATCCATCCCATACAGACACATTTGTAGAACGGGCCGACATACCTAAGTGTAGACCGGAGACCGTAGAAATCCAGTGGGTCTGAGTTTAGAGGGAAACGTTGCAGTGGGGAGCAGCTAAAAGTGGACCAACAGCTTATGGACTGCTTCAGTGTGCATTAGGACCTGCTGGTGCTTGTGCATTACTGTGGTGTGTTGTTAGCGTGGAGAAAGAACAGCTTCCGCGCTGGTATATGACGAGGGGCGAAAGCTAAACGTCCTTTTCGGAAATTGCCCATGGTAATGTATTAACCAATTGCTTCGGAATGACCAGCTTTTCCCCACAGAAAATAGGCGAGTCATGGAGAGTGTGCGAGAGCTCGATAAAGCTCCGGCTATGAAATGAACATAAAACAGGTTTGACAGACCGTAAGTTCCGTCTGCGTGAACCGTTGCTCATGTGAAGCAAGCGAATTGATCACCTCTGCAGGTAAGAATTTAATATTTAATCGATGGCAATAAATCATTTGTTAAACAATTTATATCCTGTGCGCTTCCGTATTGCTTTCACCAGTAGCATCAGTGAGCTTGCCCAGACATTGGAGATGTATCAGGCTGACCCGGGTCACAGATAAGTAAAGCGATCGTTTCCCAAGCATCCAAAAACGCACCAAAGCTTTGCAAAATCTTTGGCTGGGTCTAACTGCACATCTCCGGTTAGCTTCAACTGTAGTGGCTACAACCAGGCCAGGATATGATGAAACTGTCACACTGATACTTACCAAAGTGACAAGCATAACGATCAGAATTAGTGCATATAAGTTAACCAGGAGCATTTCTAATTTGCAGAGCACGCAAAATAACATGTAGTAGCTGACAGTTAATCGGTCATGACTTTGAATGAAATTTGTTGCGCGAAAAATTTGTTTCGTGTCTGATATGAAAGCTGCTTTATGGATAGTACGCGACAGCTAGAGAGAGCTCGGTAATGTTATGAAGATAATACAGGTTTTGCAGACCGTAAGTTCCGTTAGCGCGGACAAGTTGCTTATGTGGAGCTAGCGAATTGATCGCTTCTGCAAGAAAGAATTACCAATTTAATCTCCGCCTTTTTTGGCTATTTATTAGCCACAGCAATTTTTAAAGGGGGATGAAATTATGTCAAGGTAATGCAGAGAAATCATTTGTAAACTGGTAGAGCTTCAGCGTTTCGCATTGCTTTCATGGTAGCACCAGAGAGCTTACTCAGACAGTTGTGAAATATTCGGCTGATCCCGGTCATGGACAAGTGTACCAATCACGAACTGTAGTGGCCACAATCGGGCAACGTTATGATGAGACTGCAACACTGATGCTAACCGAAGTAACGCAAGTATACCGATCAGAATTACGGCAAATAAGTTAACCAGGAGCATTTTTAATTAGCACTACACAAACTAACATGCAGTAGCTGAGCGGTCATAATCACAGAGACAGACCCTTGCAATACAGGTTTTACAGAAAGCAAGTTCTGTTACTGTGAACAGTTGTACAAAGCATCCAAATTACAAAGAAGTATTAAAAGTTAGCATCAAATGAGGTTAATGTTCACACACCTTCTGTAGAATTTCCCCTGACATCACTCTAGCATATTTAGGACACAACATTTGCAACAGTAACTTGGCTACGTTATCCGCTATGCTACAGTCACAATCAACCGGCTATCACGTCAGGTTGGCTTATGCAGTCAAAGTAACTTACAGCTTCTGTGTCTGTGAGTCACAGACAGTCGCAACCGATACAGGCTTTATCTTCAGATATTTTACAAAGCCTGCGTTTGAGGCTAGTTGGTAGTGCTAACTATCGTTAGCAGTCCTGCTAGCCACCCGTAACACGTTAGCTTCACTTACATTATTTGCTGTTATATGGTTACTTACAGCTTGTGGCTAAGAGTGCTTGATCGATGCAACTGCTTCAGGTTGGTCGAGGACGCTTATCCTGTGTTGAATTATCCTTTAAGAACAAAGCTGTCTTTGGTGAAATACTGAGCACAAACAGCAATCGCTCCCTTTGGCCGCGGCTGTTTGTAGCCAGCAAACAAAAAAAGCTACCCACAGATTTCTGATGGCATCGTCTTTTGGGAATATATTTGTTTTTCTTCGCATCACAAAAGTAAATGGACAAGTAGCTTTGGGAGAGATACTAACCAAACTGCACCTCAAATGATCTGCGGTTCTTCTTTTGCATTTCCAAAAGTGTAGACGCTACTAAGGCATAGTATGATCTGCCGTTGTTAGTGCCTGCTAGAATAGTTTCCAGTGTGGGCAGGTCCAGCGCAGTGGTTGGCTCTGGCTAGGTCTCTACTAATTGGACGGCAACCTGACGTCAGGTTTTGCCCAGCTCTCGTGAAAATCTCGGGAGGAGCTGTTCAGAGAGGAAATCGCGCTCAAGAAATCACGTTCTGGGATTACGGCAAAATACTTGTATCTAATGTTGAGAAACTTTTCAGAGGTTGAGCATGGACAACCAATATTATAACGAACATGTATTGAAAGAAGGATCAGCATGTTAGGTCCCCTTTAAGTCCATAATCCTTAGGGACAGTGACATTATCATTTTGGCAATTTTCTCCTGCCTATTCCAGATGACAATGTCCAGTTTTATCGTACTTCCCTCTATGAACCTTCCAGTTGGAATCACTTTGTCGTAGAAGATCGTTACTTTCCCGTAGGAGACCACTGGTGCTGAGTCATGTTCCCATATTTTTTCCATTACTTCCATCTCCTTGCATATTTTCCAGTGTATTTGCAGATCTTATTGTGGCGGGAGGTGTAATGTCCATCTGCCAGGAGGGTTTGGCAGCCTGAGACTAAGTGGTTTACACTCTCGACTGCTGTCTGGAAGAATCTGCATAGATCATTCTGTGAGATTCTCAGCATGATGTGGTGCTGCCATTTTCATTATGTCCTCATCAGTGCTTTTCAGGTACTGTCCCATACTGACAACTGTTGCTCTGTAAGCCTGGTTAATCCCTGTAAGGCCTAGTCTGTCTCCTCTGCGAGGGAGATATATCTTATCCATACACTGGTTTCTGTAGATGACTGTGTGTAAAGTGAGTGTCTTCCTGGTCTTAATATCCAACTTATCCAGCTCACCTCGTGGCCAGTTTATTTTGCCTAAACCGTAAGTAACCACAGGGTATGCAAACTGATTTATAGCAGTGATCCTTGTTCTCTGGCATTAGTTCTGATTTTCACCTGTATGAACTCTGTGGTGGGATTTTAAACCAGATGGATGAGAAAAGCACTTCCCACACTGACTACATTTGTAGGGCTTTTCACCTGAATGAATTCTCTGGTGGGATTTTAAATGAGTTAGACGAGAAAAGCACTTCGCACACTGACTACATTTATGGGGCTTTTCACCTGTATGAATTCTGTGGTGGCGTTTTAGGTAATATAGGTCAGCAAAGCAGTTCCCACACTCACTACATTTATACGGCTTTTCACCTGAATGAATTCTGTGGTGGCGTTTTAGGTAATATAGGTCAGCAAAGCAGTTCCCACACTCACTACATTTATAGGGCTTTTCACCTGAATGAATCCTCTGGTGGGATTGCAGACCAGATAGTCGAGAAAAGCACTTTCCACACTGACAACATTTGTAGGGCTTTTCACCAAAATGAATTCTCTGGTGGGATTTCAAACTAGATAGTTGAGTAAAGCACTTACCACACTGATTGCATTTGTAGGGCTTTTCCCCTGAATGATTTCTCTGGTGGGATTGCAAACCAGACGGTCGAGAAAAGCACTTCCCACACTGACTACATTTGTAGGGCTTTTCACCTGAATGAATTCTCTGGTGGGATTTAAAATGACTCAGATGAGAAAAGCACTTCCCACACTGACTACATTTGTAGGGCTTTTCACCTGTATGAATTCTCTGGTGGGATTTTAAATGACTCCGATGAGAAAAGCACTTCCCACAATGACTGCATTTGTAGGGCTTTTCACCGGAATGAATTCTCTGGTGGGATTGCCAACCAGATAGTCGAGAAAAGCACTTCCCACACTGACTACATTTGTAGGGCTTTTCACCTAAATGAGTTCTCTGATGGGATTTCAAAGTAGATGGTTGAGAAAAGCACTTACCACACTGACTGCATTTGTAGGGCTTTTCACCTGTATGAATTCTCTGGTGGGATTTTAAATGACTTGGATAAGAAAAGCACTTCCCACACTGACTACATTTGTAGGGCTTTTCACCTAAATGAATTCTCTGGTGGGATTTCAAACTAGATGGTTGAGAAAAGCACTTACCACACTGACTGCATTTGTATTGCTTTTCACCTGTATGAATTCTCCGGTGTTTATTCAAGTGCTCTTGTCTACGAAAACACTTCTCGCACTGAGTGCACTTGTAAGGCTTTTCAGCTGTATGGGCTCTTAGATGGGTCGGCGAATCACATACTGCTGAACATGTACATGTCATCAGCTTCTGACCTGTATGAATTTGGAAGTGATGACTTACTCTGGACGTGGAAGTAAAACATACCACATTCTGCTTACACTTGCAATTTCTATCCCTTTGAATTTCATTTTCTTTACCATGAATGGCGTCCTTCTGAAGGACACTCAAATCTCTTGGAGGTTTATTTGAAGCAGTTATGAGGGGTTCAATGGTCATACTCCTCATTTCACAGGTTATAAGTTTGTTGATACTCTCTGTATTTTCCTGGATGATTCTGTTCCCATTCTTCTCATTGTTTACAAACCGGCAAGTATTCAAATTACCCTTTTGGGTTGAGAGATCATGGATTTCTTCTTTGCAGTTTAGATTTAGATGCACTACACTTAGCCTTGGGTCAATCGGGTCTTTGTGATCAAGATCATCTCCTCTCATCCCAGTGTTCATGAGATCAGTTCCTATGTTCTCACTCGATTCACACTTCACATGGTCACATTTAATATGAACACATTTAACATCCTGCAGGTCAGTGATTTGCTCTGATTTAAGGTATCCTCCATCATCAGTCTCTGTTTTGATTTGGTCAGGATGCAGATGGGTCACATATCCCAGCTCTGTACTGTCAAGGCTCTCCATCTTAATAAGATCCCCAGAGTGTGTGGAACCCAGATCAGTTTCTGTTTTGATCAGTGATGTGTGTGTGTGGTGTACATCACTGACCCCACTGTGTGCTGTGACACACTCTGGCTCCAGTGTGTTGAGTCCTGGTGCAGCACACTCTGTCTCTGACTCCACCATGTGGACAGACTCCAGTCCACTGAGTTCCTCTTCTTTCTGTCTGATCCTGTGCTGCTCAGTGAGCTCTGGTAGTGTTGTCTCAGTGTCCTGTCGCAGACAGACTCCTGCCTGCATCATGCTGCTGCTCAAAGGTGTGCACAAGTGCAGGTGTGCACAAGTGCAGCTCCTGGAGGGGAACAGGGGAAGGGATTTAGTCATTATCAAACTGCTCCTCCAGCAGGATCTCACACATTCATTTAACTGTGTAGTCCTCCTCAGACTGACCACAGGTGGCGCTCTCTTATTCTCAGGGACTGCTCTTTCTCAAGGCGTTACAAAGACATTGGCCGCAGTGGCTGAAAAACAAGCAGCTGCATACAGAAATTGAGTGCACTGGGTGAAACAGAAGTTAAATTTGTACTCTGAATGTATAGTCACTGAAAATCCCTGAAAGACCAAACATTTTTCAGGGGTTCTCCCAGTGGTGGAATAAGAGTGTTTATGTTACACTAATGCCTGCCAATTCCTCTAAAACAGAGGAGTGAAAAGTCACTACAATAATACTTTCAAGCAGAACAAGGTCAACCCTGTTGCCTCCGAGAGCAAACGGAATTTCAGCGAAAGCTCCCCAAAACAATGAGTTCCAGGAAATTAATTAGTTAATTTTTCATTGTCAGTAATACAAAGCGCAAATGCAATCAAGCTGCCTGTCCTGAATAGATCTAAGGGTTTGTAAGATTTGAAAACTAATCTATAAAATAGTTTTGAGTTATAGCGTTAAAACTAAGGATATGCGGTGGATGCAGAGACGACGATGATTCCATAATATTGACAAAACTTAGTTTTACCAATACAACAATAAATTCTATGTCATGAACTGAAGACCTTTGAATGGTGGAGTGAGCACTGACTAAGGACCCGTCCAGACAAGAACCATTTTTTTAAAAAATGCATAAATATTTAATTTTTTCGGCCATGCGTTCACACGGAAATGGCAAAAACGCAGCCCGATAACACTATTTTGAGAAAACGGGTTCCAGAGTGAGAAAATCTAAAAAAGCCACCCCAACATTTTTGTGTGGAAAACCAAAACAAGTTTTTTTGAAAACGATGGCGTGATAGCCCCCATCACAGCCCCCACCCCCTCTAGTCTGTACACAGAGCGCACAGCTTTATATGCATGCTCGCTGCCCTCTTCTGTTTTTTGGTCCATTTCCACAGAAACTCTACAGCGCCACATAAAGGCCTAGAATATTTACTACAGCTTTTTGGGTAGTTTAAGGAGTCTCCGTGTGGACACAGTTATTTTTAGAAACAAAGCCATGTGGACGGCCGTTCTCTCCATATCCGTGTGGATGAGGCCTAATATGCAGACAGATGAAACCCCTCAGAGTGACACGTGTGAAAGAATGAAAAACACGAGACAAGAATTGTATTTGCCTTTAGATTTTATCAATAGACAACTGGATTGATTTTTGGCTTTGTATAATAAACAATAATAAATTACTTGAGTAATAATAATTTTTAACCCTAGGACACTATCGCCGGGTGATTTTCACCCGAGCAAACGAGTTTACGTGATTTTCATTATGTTGCGTTTGTCTGAGTGTTATGGGTCCCTGGGTAGCTTCAGCATTGTCTTTGACATCTTTGAAGGTATGGGTGTTTTGTTTACCTCAGGGTACTTTTTTTCATTTTGTTAGACATGGCACAGTTGAAAATAAAAGAACACTACTCTAATTTGTCATGTATTGTCATATTTTGATGACAAGTACTTTTTATTGGGTATTTTACTGTATCGGGAAAAATCACCCTGAGTTAGTGATGGTGTTACTAATTTTAGCAATCGTGTTCTAGGGTTAATCGTTAATAATACAAAGTCCAAAATCAATCCAGATCTCCAACTTAGGATCTAAAAGTATATACAGTGGGGTCCCAAAATTTGGGCACCTCTGGTTTCAATGTCTGTTACAATTAATCTCCAATAAAGCAAACCTGAACACAAAATGCTACAAAGTTAAACATGACACACACAATCACATTTTAAAGCAAGAATAATTTTTATTTTAAACTTTTTACAATTTCAAAATAATAAAACAAGGAAAAAGGCCTTGTGCTAAAGTTTGAGAACCCTGTCAGCTAGTGCTCTGTAACTCCTCCTCGGGCAGCTCTAACAGCTTGCAAACACTTCCTGTAGCCAGCTGAGAGTCTTTCAATTCTTGTCTTTGGAATTTTTCCCCCATTCTTCCTGACAGAACACCTCTAGTTCAGAAATATTCTTCGGCCTTCTTGCATGCACGGCATGTTTGAGGTCTCTCCACAGATTTTCAATAATATTCAAGTCTGGGGACTGTGATGGCCATTCCAAAACCTTCATCCGTCTTTCCTGGAGATACTTCATGGTGGATTTTGAGGTATGCTTCAGGTCACTGTCTTGCAAGACTACCCAACGTCTCTTCAACTTCAATTGTTGGACTGAGCTTTGTACATTTGCCTCTTGAATGTCTGGATATTTAGCAGAATCCATTCTTCCTTCCACCCGCACAATACTGTGTGTGGCCCCCAGCTGCTACACAACCCCAAAGCATCATGGATCCACCTCCATGCTTAACAGTTGGCAACGTGTTCCTCTATACAAATGCTTCTTTCTGTCAATTTCTCAAAAATGACCTACCATTTTGACCTACCAAGCATTGCTTCAAACACCACTTCTCTTTTCCTCATGCTATCAGAGTGAAACTTGGAATATAAGTTCACCTGATGCATGTCTATGGAACTGATCTAGCATTTTGAAGAAATCATTTGTGTTACTCGAGATTTTGTGGTCATGAATACCTAATTAGGTAGGTACCCAATAAAGTTAAAAAAAAAAAAAAACCGCTAAAATGCCCATATATACTCAGCAACAAAAGTTTCTGTGACACCAATATTGTTAATTATTTTTCATAACGCAATTATGAAATTGTCATACATGGTGATATCAGACTGAAACAGTACACATAAACACAACATTGAAATGGAAATCATGAAAATGCGAGAAAATGACTTTGCACGTGAAAATGTGCGTAAATCAGGCTTGTGGATGGCAATAAAAGAGGAGAATTTTTGGAATGTTCACATTGTGCCTGATGAATGACGGAAGCATCACTTATCGAAAACACAGCCATTTCGGATCAGGAACTCTACCCTCTAAATGCCAAGACTGTCTGAAAATGATCGGTGGAGGGCCATTGGGATGATTGAATCCGGAACCTCGCAGAGGGAAGTTGCTCATCGCCTGAATGTCCACCGAAACACCATTTGGAACTTATGGCAGCGTCATCAGCAGACAAGACATGTCAGAGACCGTCCTCGCAGCGGCCGTCCACGAGTAACCACTCCCAGACAGGACAACTGGATTCGAACAACCCATCTCCGAAATCGATTCCAACCTGCAACCATAACTGCAAGAACGATACCTGGTTTGAGGCGACTGTCTGCACAGTCATTTTGGCATTGTCCCACGTCGGCCAGCAAGACGTCCAATACTCACAGTACAACACCGTCGACTGCGTCTACAGTGGGCACAACAACATCGACGGTGGATCCAACGTCAGTGGGATCTTGTACTCTTCACTGATGAATCAAGATTCATGCTTAACCGATGTGATGGTCGTTTACGTGTATACCGTCGACGTGGAGAACGTTATGCCAACAACTGTGTTCAGGAATTTGATCGTTTTGGAGGTGGTAGTGTCATGATTTGGGGAGGGATCACGGCTAGAAACAGAACAGATTTGCTTGTTATTGATGGAAATCTGACAGGTCAAAGATATCGCGATGAAGTGCTACGGCCATTGGTGGTACCGTTTTTGATGCAACATGGTCCTGGAATAACGCTGCAACATGATAACGCCAGACCACACGTTGCAAGGATTGTACAGCAGTATCTGATGCAACAACATGTCAATGTCCTGCCATGGCCAGCCAGATCCCCAGACATGTCCCCAATCGAGCATCTTTGGGACGAGATGGATCGACGTTTGCGGCGGTTGGATAACCCGCCAGCTACACTCCAGGAATTGCGACAACGTCTACGTCAGATTTGGAATGACATCCCACAGCAATTTCTGGCACATCTGATTCGGTCCATGCGCCGGAGATGCGTTGCTTGCATCATGGCACGAGGAAGTCACACCCGGTATTAAAGTGTGAAGGTCACAATTGGTTAGACGTCAGACAAGTGCTTCATGACGCATGAAAATGACATTTTTCGTTTTGAGTGACGTTGGCACTGAAAAGTCAGTGTTTCTCCTGTTAAATAAACATATTGATTGCATTGAGATCTTTGCGTGTCATTTATAACATACACATAAATGGTGTCACAGAAACTTTTGTTGCTGAGTATATTTTCACAGAAATATTATTTCTGAAAGCCCTCTGATCAGAACATGCACTACATAGCCATAAATGATCTGTGAAAATTTGAGATTAAAGTAATAAAAAGTTTCAGATATCCTGCCTGTGGTAATTGACCAAGTTTCACATTGCGGTAGCCATCTCGGCACCAAATTTGCATAATTTATGTAACTGAGCCATCACTTTAATTCTGTTTTTAGTAGTTGTTCATATGATGTTGGTACTAAATTGTTGTGAAAGAGAAAAAATGGCCCGCTGGCCTGAAGGCTTTGTGTCCCCCGACGCACAAGTGACCAGAAACGTGGCAAAAACTGTTTTGATGGCTGAAAATAATGTGGTGCACTGTACGACTAATAATGTGAAGTACAATGACACTGTAGCTCATTGGTCATTGGTTGAACAGAGAGATGGATGAGGGATGGATCATTGTGATATGAGCTAAATATAACCATGGGTTATGAGAGATTACAATTTTCATGACTTGTGGATGATGGACGCATCGCCAAGGCATAGTTTTGTGCCCATGGCTGAGAATCTACCTAACAAACCAATAAGAATGCCATATGAATTAGGTGAGCCTCCATCAAAGCTGTCAAAAGTTATTGCGAGTACAGTGTTCCTCACATCTTTTTGCTCAGTGACCTTGAAAACTGGGTCAAGGTCACTCATCATTGAACTTGAGCAAGGCCTTCATGAAAGGCATATGTGGTGTGAATTTGGTGATCCTCCATCAAAGCTGTCAAGTTATTGCGAGTACACTGTTCCTGGACGGAAGGACGCACGCACGCACGGACGAACAGCATTTCTATGTCCCCCGTCCTGTCGGGGTGATGGGGGACAGTAAATGTATTTGGGAGTATACACCTACCTTAAGGTACACTGTACTGCTGTCCTGTGAACAACTAGACCAATGTCTGCTACTCTACTTTGAAGCTCTTTTGCAGTGATGCGTGGTTTCTTCTGAGCATTTCTCGGGCCATTCTATCTGAATTTTTCATGGTCTTAAAGATTTTACATTGACTTCCATTGTTTCATTTATTTTCCATTTTCTTACCATGTTTCCGAGAGCAGAAATGGGTTAAACAGTTTGAAACGTTGCAAGTGTTTTGTAGCCCTCTCCTTGTTGTTGGAAGTGAATTATCTTGATATTGACATCCATAGACAACTGTTGAGAGGAACCCATGGTTTTTAACACCAGACACAACAGCCACCACAGTCGGATACTTTAGAACAGTGGTGTCAAACTGACCCGTAAACGGGCCAAGAGGCTGCAGGTTTTCACTCCAACAATGCAGAAGCTCACCTGATACAACTAATCAGTTGTGCAGGCCCAGATCAGCTGATTAAATCAGTGCTTTCAGGTGAGCTTCTGCTTGGTAGGATTGAAGACCTGCAGCCTCTTGGCCCGTTTACGGGTCAGTTTGACACCCCTGCTTTAGAATATACAGATAAACCCTGGAATTATATTCACAAGACTAACTGAAGCTCTAACGAGTAACTGACCTGGGTCTGGGCCTTATTAGTCATCTTCTTAAAAGGGAATAAAGAATAATCCAAAAGGCATCCCAAACTATTGCAAATGACTCTTTTCCCTTCCTTATCATTTAAAAACTCAGAAAAATTAAAATAAAAGGTTACCTTTCTTTTCAATTTTCAGAAAGGTATCATGTTTAACTTAGCAGCATTTAGTGTTCAGGTTTGCTTGCAATCACTTGGGAGATTAATTGTAATAGACATTTAAACCAGGGGTGCTCAAATTTTAGCACCCCACTGTAAAAATTGAAAAAGATCAATAACATAGTTTGTCATAGAGTTCACAAGGGATCTGCAGCAAATGAAATGCAGCAATTATGATTATATCATGTCCCCGATATAATAAACTTGGGTAATTACCTCATTACGTAGCCCAAGACAGACCCATGTACCTCGACTCATAGACTGCTTCCTAGCCGAATGTTTTTACTGTTATGGCCCCAATTTGTTATGACATATATGACAGCAAGGGATGACAGACAAAATTTTAAAACTCAAACAGATTTAATTAAACAAAGACCAACACTAACCTACATTTTACTACTGACTAAGAATAATAAAATACAAGAAAAAAAAATATTTACAGTCCCTTGAGATGGGGTTGCTTGGTGATGTTCTGGGTGAGGAAAATGCTCCAACACAGGCAAAAATCCACAAAAAGGTCTTGAAAAGAGTGACTGGTCTGGCCAAATATATCCTTCTCCTTGCAATTTCTCCTACAACTTTACTGCCTCAATTTTCCTCCTTATATACTCTTTTGCAGACCCCTCCCACCTTTTAGACTGTTTTTTAATTTTCTGGGACTTTCTGTTACAGACATGCCCAGGACATGTCCAAACCTAGCTTGAGTCTGGGCTTAACAAAAGAAAGCTCAATACTGCCATCTAGTGGCTTCTATTCACATTACACCTCCATTCCAAAAGGGAAAAATTGAATCAAAGGCAAAATTTTTCTTTTCAATACAAAAATGGTTCAGTAGACACTTGTGTGTATATACATAGAATACAATATGCTCATAAACATGTGATATATTCACATACTCAAACACGGGATAAGCAATCAGCAATTACATTGTCAGAACCCTTTACATGCTTAATTTCCAAGTCAAACTCCTGTAAAACAAGGCAATCAGAGATGGCAGACCTGGCCCCAGCCACGGGCTGACAGATCGAGTGACAGACACACACACACACACACAGACATGATCATTGCTTAACCTGGCCCCCTAGGGGAGAGGCCAGGTAATCAAACTCCAATTCAACAGTCTCCGATTCTTGTTTTTCATCTTACTCAAAAACGTTAACGGATTGTGGTCAGTGTACACAATCATTGGCTTTTGCCCTGTACAAACATAAACCTCAAAGTGTTGTAACGATAGAACCAGAGCTAACAGCTCCTTCTCTATCGTGGAATAGTTCTTTTGGTGGCGATTAAACTTCCTGGAGAAGTATGCCACGGGATGCTCAATGTCATCAGAGTCACTTCTCTGTAGGAGCACAGATCCACAAGCTTGAATGCTAGCATCGACCGCGATGGAGAACAGTTTGTTGAAGTCAAGAGATTTGAGCACGGGGAAGTGACACAGCAGAGACTTCAGGCGATCGAAGGCTCTCTGGCATGCTTCATCCCAAGTGAACTTTACGCCTTTTTTCAGTTGGTTGGTGAGACTGAGAGCAATCTCAGCAAAGTTCTTGCAGAACTTGCGGTAGTACCCGATCATTCCAAGGAAGCAGCGCAAAGCTTTTTTGTTGTCAGGAACTGGAAAGTCCATGATGGCTTGGACTTTAGCATTTCTGGGTGCCACCTTACCCTGGCCTATGACGTAGCCGATAGGTGACAGTAGCACAACTAAAATCACTCTTGTTCAGGTTAACAGTCACGTTAGCCTGGGTCAGGCGCTTTTAGATGTTCTTCCCAGGAGTTACTCCATGTGATCAGGTTGTCGATGTACGCACCCGTGTGTGGCAATCCGGTGATTGTAGACTATCATCCTTTGGAACGTGGCTTGGGCATTTTTCATGCCAAAGGGTAGGACTTCATACTGGTACAACCCAGATGGTGTGGCAAAAGCAGAGATGCTCTTGGCCCTCTCAGTTAAAGGCACACACCAATAACCCTTCAATAAATCAATCTCGGTCAGAAACTTTGCTTGCCCTACTCTATCAATACAATCATCAATCTTAGGTAGTGGAAACACATCAGTTCTAGTTACAGCATTGACTTTACAATAATCTGTACAGAATCTAGTACTTCCATCAGGTTTTGGTACTAGCACACAGGGTGAACTCCAATCTGAGTTGGAGGGTCTGATAATATCATGTTTTAACATGTACTCAACCTCTTTCTCAGCAATCTTTCTCTTTTCAGGATTCATCCGGTACGGATGCTGTTTAATTGGTTTGGCATCACTAACATCTACATCATGAGAGGCTATAGAAACTCTCTTTGGAACATCAGGACACAGATCTTGATATTTCTTGATCAACCTCTCAAACTGATCTGTCTGTGAGGGTTCTAAGTGCTGGAGTTTTACATCAAGATTTTGCAACACTTCAGAATTTGACAATTTACATGAAAGAACTTCAGCTTTAATTCTAGGTTCATCATCTTGAACACGTCTCGACCATAGGAGAATCTGAAGTGACAGCTGCAACCCTAGCATTTCTGTCATGATAAGGCTTCAGCATGTTAATGTGACGCAACTGTTTTGGCTTTCTCCTATCTGGCGTCTTCACAATGTAATTGAGATCATTGAGTTTTGTCAGAATTTCATAAGGACCATGAAATCTTGCCTGCAATGGATTGGACTGCAAGGGAAACAACACAAGAACCTTGTCTCCTGGTTTAAACTCACGGCTTCTAGCCTTATGGTCATACCAAGTTTTCATTATTCCCTGACTTGATTTCAAGTTCTCTTTGGCTAGGTCAGAAGCTGCTTGCAGTCTTTCCTTGAACTTGCTTACATAGTCTAACAGACTGATATGCGACTCACTCATGTTCACTCAACAATAGCAAAGGTCCTCTCACTTCATGGCCAAACACTAGCTCAAACGGACTGAATCCAGTAGACTCCTGCACTGCTTCTCTAGCCGCAAACAACAGCAAATGAACACCTTCATCTCAGTCTTTTTCATGATCATAATAACAATAACTCCTCATCATTTTCTTGAGTGGAATAAAACCGCTCTAAGGCACCCTGACTCTCTGGATGATAGGCACTGGAAAGAATCTGCTTTGCACCTAGTTCTTACACAACCTGCTGAAACAATCCGGAAGTGAAATTGCTACCTTAGTCTGACTGAATTTCCCTGGGAAGGCCAAACAACGTGAAGAACTTTATCAAAGCCTTCGAGATTGCAGTTGCCTTGATGTTGCGTAGAGGTATGGCTTAAGGGAATCTGGTAGATGCACACGATTGTCAACAAGTACTGATTTCCAGATCTAGTCTTGGGTAATGGACAAACACAATCAACAATGACCTTAGAGAAGGGCTCCCCAAATGCTGGGATAGGCTGCAATGGAGCTGCAGGTGGGTCTAACTGGTGTTTTCCAACAACCTGACAAGTGTGACAGGTTTTGCAAAAGTTGGAAACGTCTTTCCGAAGCCCAGGCCAGAAGAATTGTTTTATGATCTTATCAACAGTCCTGTTAACACCAAGATGACCTCCTAAAGGTAAACTATGAGCCATTGTTAAGATCTCATTCGTGTAGACCTTCGGAACGACAATTTGCTTGACCACTGCCCAATCTGCATTGGCAGGGATATCAGGAGGGCGACACTTCCGCAGCAACACACCATACTTGAGATAATACCCAACTGGAACTGCGTCTATTAGGAAGGGCTCTCCTCTTTAGTACACAAATGTCAGGATCATTAGTTTGCTCCTCAATCAGCCCATCCGGCTGGCTGAACAGAGAACTGATAAAACTGTCTGATAAACCCTCAAGCAAAGAAACCATAGTAGGCCGAACAGAGTCATGAGGCGAACCACCTGAGTCATGACTATTCAATGTGCTGGACGGCACCACATCATATTCTTTAGCCTTCTTGGCCATAGCACGAGTCACTGCACAGGAAGGATACAAAGATGGGGGTCATTCCATATCAAATCACCCAAAAAAAATCAAAATTGTCACCCCACCCCCTCAGATTTTGCTCATATTTGGTTTGTAGAGTGATTTTTGCTGGCAAAGCTGAAATTCCAAATATTAGCTCAATCCAACCAGTGTTTCCTGAGTTATGGCCCGCCCAATTTGGCAAAAATCGCCCAAAACAGGGTCACCGGCCGAAGTTTGACCACCCATATGTAATGTGAATATAGGCCACTGGATGGCAGTATTTACCTTTTTTTTTATTCAGCTCAGACTGGAGCTATGTTTAGACATGTCCTGGACATGTCTGGGGCAAGTCCCCGAAAAGTAAAAAAAAGAGGTCTAAATGTGGGTGGGGTCTGCAAAAGAGTATATAAATAAAAGAACTGAGACAGTAAAGTAGTAGGAGAAATTGCAAGAAGAAGGATACATGTGACCAGACCTGTCATTCTGTTCAAGACCTGTGAAGTTTCTTTTCTGGATTTTTGCCTGTGTTAGAGAAGTTTCCTCATCCAGGACATCACCAAGGGACTGTTAAATATGATTTCCTGTATGACGTGCATTACACCTGCTGTCAAGAAGTGTGGCCACAGCTAGAACAAAGGCAAACCTACACCACCATCCTGCTCTACCCGGGTCAGAGATCAACAAGATCACCAGAAAGAAAAGGCATGCTGTGAAAATGATGGCCACTGTAGTGTTCCTCTTTGCTGTTTGCTGGGCTCCATTTCAGCTGGTCTCTCTGCTCTCTGACTATGGACATCACCAAGCCACCCCAACAAAAGGGACTGTAAATATTTCTGTTTTTTTTTTGTATTTATTCAATCTTGGTCTTTAGCTGTAGGTTAGTGTTAGTCTTTGTCTGTTAATTAAATTTGTTTAAGTTTTAAATTGTGTCTGTCATCCCTTGCTGTTGCTGTTGTGTCGTAAATTGTAATAACAAATTGGGGCCATAACACATATCTCAGCAACCAGTGGGGCTATCACAATAAAATTGGTGTCTCTAGACTGGAAATTCACCAAGGAATCCAAATCTGACCTTAGATTTGATGTAGGAAATAAATAAAATATGACCTTTTGACCTTCACTTTGACCTTGACCTTGTTGACGTACCGACCTTGACACAAAACACGCACAAAATTGTAGCCTCATATGTTCCCTATATTATATACAAAAACCAGAGGTGTATTTTCCCCTCATTTTTCACAAATCCACACCATATATCCCTTGTCTCTGCAATTTTAGCTCTGTTTTTACACCAATGCCTGTAAAACAATGTAATGCTTCAACACTATTCACTACAAACTTTGTAAAGGTTTTTCTATAATGTTCTGAACTATTTTAATTATTGTTTTACTTGATTATCTAACATTCATTACTTATCCTTGAGCTGAGAACTTGCATTTCAGTTACAGCACGCATCTGAGTTCATCCAAATCTACTTATTATCAAGGGGCCACATGCTACAATTGTTAGAAATATTCATCACATCATTTCTAGTGATGCTGTGTCCTCGGGATGAGGAGGAACAGTGATGGAGTTTCCACTACACAAACTATGTCCTCGTGCCGCAACCAACAAGAGTCGGCTGACCTTGACCAATGTCCCACCTTTACCTGTCCTGTAACTAAATCTGACTTCAAGAATATAGAGCGCAGGGGTACAGATACAGTCCTCCCTTCAATACCTTGTACAAGTATGAAATTCCCTGAAGCGGTCTCATCACGTAACTCCAAGGAGTCCATCAACAAAAGTGACTGAGAAGCTCCGGTATCCCTTAGGATATATATGGGGACAGGAGTAGTATGCTCATTCAGAGCCACAAATCCCTCTGACACAAATGGAAGAAATTCCTCCCTCACAAAGTCAGCTGTATCAGGCTTTTTAGCCCCACAAGAAGCAGGCAATTTAGCAGATTGGTTATCTACTACAGGGGTTTCTAACCTTGTCTTCACAAAGGCATTTGGTTTGGTATCCTTTTCTTTCTTAGCTTTAAGGAACCAACAGTTAGTTGTAACATGACCAGATTTCTTGCAATAACTGCAAACTAGACTACTTTTGTCACTGTCAGCTTTTACACTTTCATCAGACCTGTAACTGGATTTCTGAGCACCATCACCAGATTTGTCTTTGTCTTTGGGTGAGGAATCTTGGGTATCACCATAACCCTTTTTCTGAAATTGGGACCATCTATTTTTACTGCTAGACTGAAATTTGGACTTATGTGTGAGAAAATATTCATCTGCAAATTTGGCAGCTGATTGGAAATTCAGGGCTTGCTTCTCATTAAGGTAGGTCTTAATATCATCCTTAACACAGTTCTTGAATTCTTCAACTAAAACCATCTCTTTTAGTGAGTTGAAATCATCCTTGACCTCCATAGAAGTACACCAGCACTCAAAGCAAACCTTCTAATTAGCAAATTCCACATACGTCCGATTGTCAGATTTCTTCAGACCTCTGAATTTCTGTTGGTAAGCCCCTGGAACCAACTCATAAGCTCTCAAAATAACCTTTTTGACAACCTCATAATCAGAGGAATCATCTGCAGACAAAGCTGAATAGGCTTGTTGAGCTTTACCCTTGAGGACAGTTTGTAACATCAGAGGCCAGTTTTCCTTTAGCTACTGGCAACTCTTTGCTACCTTTTCAAAACACTGGAAATAGTTGTCAACATCCTTTTCCGAAAATGGAGGCACCAGTTTTACCTCCTGGCTTGCACAAAATTTATTTTCAGTTTCAATTTTAATTTTTAGTTGCTCCATTTCGAGTCTTTCTTCTCCATCTAACTTCTCCAATTCAAAATCTCTCTCTCTCTTTCTGCTCTTTCCTCCTTCTCTCTCTCAAATTCTCTTTATTTTTCTTTTTCCTCCCTTTCTTTTTTCTCCTCTCTTGCTAATTTTTCTAACTCAAACTGCCTTTGTTTTTCTTTTTCCTCCCTTTCAATCTCTAGCATTTTTAATTTAAGTTCCATCTCTATATTTGGATTTTCCACTGGAAACTGTTCCAGAACTCCTGGTGCAAACACATTTTCATCAATGTAATATTCAACAATCTCTCTGGCCAGTCTTGCTTTTCGCATGGCTGGTTTTACCTCTGTCAGCTCTAAATGTCTGCATATTTCTAGCAGTTCCGTCTTTTTAAAAGACTTCAAAACATGATGACAGACAAAAATTTTTGAAACTTAAACAGATTTAATTTAACAAACACCATTAACTAATCTACTATCTACTCAACTGACCAAGATTGATCAATACAAGAACAAAAATATTTACAGTCCCTTTGGTGTGGTAGCTTGGTGATGTCCTGGGTGAGGAAAATACTCCAACACAGGCAAAAATCCACAAAAAGCTTCACAGGTCTTGAAAAGAATAACAGGTCTAGTCAAATGTATCCTTCTTCTTGCAATTTCTTCTACTCTTTACTCGCTCAATTTTCCTCCTTATACACTCTTTTGCAGACCCCTCCCACCTTTTAGACTGTTTTTTAATTCTATGGGACTTTCTGTTTCAGACATGCTCAGGACATGTCCAAACCTAGCTCCAGTCTGGGCTTAACAAAAGAAAGGTCAATACTGCCATCAAGTGGCTTCTATTCACATTACATTATACAGACAAAGTTACATGAATTTTCAAACAGTGCGACACAAAATAACCTTATACTTTTAGAGAATGCTTATTAGTGCTTTGGGTGTGCTCACATAGTTGGTAAAGGTAAAATTCAAAGACTGACAATCCCTCCACCGTCGCTCTGCTACGACCAGTCATTTAATAATAATAAATAATAACAACAAGTCGACATGGTCTACAACATCCCCCGCCAATCGTGTGCTTCTTATTTTCAAACTCCATCAAGGCCTTTATGGTCTGAAGCTACACACCAAATTTGATGGTCCTATCTGTAATATTTTCTGAGAAAAGTTGTCCCCTTTCTCTCAGACGGACATGCACGCTGCACGGACGGAGGTCAAACCTATATCCCCCTCTCACTTTGTGTTGGCGAGGGATAATAATACTAAATTTAATTTATCATGAATCTTTCATTAATAAAAATCTCAAAGTGCTGCAGGAAAAAAAATATACAACCAAGGATCAACAAGAGATTAAAAAAGATTATCTTAATATAGACAGGCAATAGAATAGAATAAAACATACAAAAAAAAGCAGCAAAAAAAAAAAATTAAAAATCATACAATATATAATAAAATGGAATAAAAAGATACTAGCAGGTCAATATTATGGAGAGCTATGAAACGCCTGTCTAAACAGGTACGTCTTCAGGCTTTTTTGAAAGCTTCAACAGTTTGTGAAGCCCTCGGGTGGTCGGGGAGGGGGTTCCATAAGGGGCAGCTGAACAGACGGCCCCGTCGCCCATGGTGCGAAAGGAACGGAGGAGATTAGTATTGTATGAGCGGAGGGAATCAGAGGATGTGTGGGGAGTGAGGAGGTCTTTGAGATAAGCGGGGGCATTGCCATGGATGCAGTGGTGGGTGATGAGAGCAGTCCTAAAATGGATTCTGTAGGTGATGGGGAGCCAGTGAAGGTTATGGAGAATAGGTGTGATGTGTCCCTGTTTACGTACTCTCATCTGAATTCTAGCTGCACCGTTTTGGATGTATTGGAGCCGTTGAAGGTTTTTACCAGAGATCTCAATGAGCAGGGCGTTACAGTAGTCAGGCCTCGAGGAGCCAAAGGCATGGACAAGTTTTTCAGCGTCAGTGAGGGAGGGGCGGAGTTCGGAAATGTTTGAAGTGAAAGAAGCCGGTCTTAAACCGGCATTTGATGTGATTGTCCAATGTGAGGTGAGGGTCCAGTCTCACGCCAAGGTTAGGAACGGTAGTTGAAAGAGGGATGTCTTGACTGGAGAAGGAGGTGGTGGTTATAGTGGATGACTGGACCTGATGGGGGTGCCGACTAATATGGTTTCTGTTGTGGAGCTGTTTAATTTTTTAATTTTTTTTTTTAAAATACTTTTTATTTTCGAAACAACACACAACAGATAAGCAAACAAACAAACAAAACAGACAGAAGGCTCAGTTCATACAGAAGGTATTGATGATTCAAATATCCAAGTATCCCCATGTGTCCCCCCTCCCCATAAATAAACATTAAATAAAAGTATGCCAATAAAGAATAAATTCAATATCAATTAGTAATACTATAACATAAAACAGACTACAAATGGGAAAAAAAGCACTGTTACTAACCGTAAACAATTCATCAACATTGCAAGGTGAATAAATAATAATATTAACAAAAATATCTCATATGGGAAACATCCCTCAGCCCTCATCCATGGAGAATTCACCGGTGCCATCAGAGAGGTATTTAAGTATACACTGTTTCTTTTCCAATCAGAAGTATACTGACCTTTCAGCAGTGTACATTTAAGATGTGAAGGCAAGTGATCCAAGAGAGGATTCCAGATCTGAAGAAATAAGTCCTAATTTTTCTTAAGGACTGCACCTATCCTTTCATAAGGCATAATATTAAAAATCTCCCTGTACCACAAAGTAACTGTGGGTGGAGCATCATCAACCCATTTCAGCAAAATACATTTGCGGGCAAGGAGTAAGAGTTTATCCAATAATCTGTAATAATTACGAAAGAGAGATAGTTCTTTAGACGGTAACCCCAATAAAAAAAAGGCCCTGATCTTTCCTTACTCTAATCTTAAAATTTTCACTCAGTTCTTCAGCTATATGACTCCAACATCTGGCAATCAGATTGCACCCCCAAAAATAATGGAAATCAGACCCAAAATCAGTTTTACATTTGTGACAAAGGGGAGAAATAGAGTGTGACATCTTGTGAAGGGTGGTTGGGGATATGTGCAACCTGTGTAAGATTTTATATCGTATCTCTGCCAGTCTATTACATGTAAATGTTCTGTGTACCAAATGTATTGCCTCCTGCCAATCCTCTCCAATGTATTGGTTACCGAGAACTTCTTCCCACTTTCTTATAAATTTAGTCGTATCGTATTTATTGTATGAGTATAGTACAGAGTAAAAGAGGGAAATTGCATGGTTCATGCCTTCTCGTTCCAGCATAAACTTCTCTACTGCACTATAAGTAAAAGGATCATCCCCTGGTTTTGCCAGGGCGTTAATGAAATGTCTTAGTTGTAAATAACCAAAAAAGTGATCTTTAGAGGTTGAATTTGTCTTGGAGTTGCTGAAAGGACATCAGAACGCCGTGTTCAATAATATCTCCTATTACACGGATTCCTTTATCATGCCATGAGTCGAAAACAGAGTGCCTCACTGCAGGTAAGAATTCTAAGTTATTACATATGGGTGATAAAGATTTTACACCAGGCCTATCCAAATAATCAGAAATCTCTTGCCAAACTCTAACTGTATTTATTATCAGTGGGTTGTTTTTAATATTTGCTTTAATTGTTCCTGAAGAACAAGTCACTAAGCTCCAAATAGACTCAGGAGAGCATGCCCAGGAGTCAACACAAGCCTACCGCCCCAGATACGAGTGTAACCAGGTTCAAAGAATACGGGCATGACATGCCCAGTTATAAAAAAGCAAGTTGGGTACGGATAAGCCACTTTTATCTTTAGGAAGTTGCAAAGCACTAAGCCTTTGCCTTGGTCGTTTACCATGTCAAATAAATTTTGAGAAAGATTTCTCAATTTCTTTATTAGTTTTCCTAGAGATACGCAGAGGTAACATTTGGAGAGGGTAAAGAAGTCGGGGAAGGACATTCATCTTTATGAGGCTCACACGGCCAATGAGAGTAAGCGGGAGATCATGCCACCGAATAAGATCTTGTTTCACCATCGAGAGCACAGGAGCGAAATTTAGTTTCCAAAGATTTTGGTTATCAGGAGAAATATTTAAACCCAAGTATTTGAAACCTGCAGAGGACAACTTAAAAGGAAAATTCACAAATATATCTGGGTCATGAAAACTGCCCAGGGGCATAGCCTCAGATTTACTGAAATTTATTTTGTAACCCGAGATGGAACCAAATTCCTTTACTATTGCTAAAATTGCTGGGACAGAGATTTCTGGTGAAGTAAGAAACAAAAGAATATCGTCAGCGTATAAAGCTATCTTATGACTATGACCCCCAACATCTATACCTCGAACATCTGCACAGCATCTAATGGTTTCTGCTAATGGTTCAAGAGCCACTGCAAAAAGCAGTGGACTCAAAGGGCAACCCTGCCGTGTGGACCTTTCTAGTGGAAAAGAGGCAGATCGCATACCGTTTGTTATAACACAAGCTGTAGGGGAATGGTAAATAGTTTGGATCCTCTTAAGGAAATCACCGCCTAAACCGAACCTCTCAAGAACATTAAAAAGATAGTGCCACTCAACCATATCGAAAGCCTTTTCGGCATCTAAAGAGATGGCCAGAGCTTTATGTTGATTGGTATATTGGATTAAATTCAGCAGCAGTCTCACATTTGTAGTGAGTAGCATCCATAAATGAAGCCAGTTTGATCTGCATTAACAATACACGGCAAAAGAGGTTCCAGCCTTCTGGCAAGTAGTTTAGAAAGCAACTTTTTTTCAACTAGAATAAGGCTAATAGGTCTATATGAGCCGCAAAGGTCTGGGGGTTTGTCCTTTTTTAAAAATAAGGGAGATATTAGCTTGATTCCGAGATGCAGGGAGGAGTCCTTTTACAAAACGATCCCTGTACATAATTAACCCCACTAGTGTCTTGGAGCACAGATATTGTCCCTGGACTTTTTTTCCCTCTGGCCAGCCGAGCAAGAAGCCGGCCAGGCTTATTACCAAATTCAAACAGCCTACGTTTTGCAAAAAAAATTGCCGACTCCGCCTGCCTGGTTAGGATCTGGTTTAAAGCAGAGCGGGTAACATCCAATTGTTCGCTAATAAGCGTGGATGGACAGCTCCTAAGCACCTTCTCCAACTCCCTAATTTTCTCCTCCAATTCTAATTGAGTCTTGAGGGCTTTTTTCTTTTGTGCCAATGTATGTGAAATAATAGCACCTCGAAGGTAAGCTTTTGCTGCTTCCCATAACGTTGTTAGATAAATTTCAGGTGATTTATTCTCAGAGATGAATTGTTTCAGTTCTATACTAATGTATTCTACAAATACAGGGTTACTTCGGAGAGAAGGGTTTAAGCGCCAATATCTGTGGGAAGGATCTTTATAAAGTGGAGTAATAGTTACACTGATAGGGGTGTGATCAGATAGAATTAAAGAGTGTACTATAGGCCCTATCAAGCTACACTCTGGAGGAAAGAAAAAAATCTATCCTAGAGAAGGACTGGTGAGGTATAGAAAAAAAACTGTAATCTCGTCCCTTTGGGTTAAGAATCCTCCATGCATCATGCAGATCCAAATCAGAGCAAAACTCAGCTAATCTGAGGCTTTTACACGAGGGTGAGGGTCTTGATGGAGATTGGTCAACAGCAGGGTCAAGGATACAATTAAAATCACCACCAATTAAACAATTTGTAACAGAAAAACTGGAGCTGTTTAATTAAGTAAGTTTCGACTCATCCATGCTTTTATCTCCTCCAGGCAGGAAGTGAGGGTGGTGAGTGGAAGAGGGGGTGATAATGAAGAGGAGGAAGGTGCCCGAGAGGAAGAGGGGTTTGGATTGGTCCTTAAGATCAGATGTGTGTCATCAGCATAGCAGTGGAGCAGCACAGCATAGCATTTTCTGTCGGGGCCTTAACTGATTTTGACACGAGACTGGAAATGCACCTCAGGATAGTAGCGACATTCCCGGAAAAGCTGCTGATTAGCAGAGGCATTTCAGGAGCACGAAGCCAATGACACTGCCATCAAGTTCTGTTGTAATAGTCAGCATTAGATGACAAAGGGTGAAGCAGAGCCAAATTAGGGCTGGACAATAAATATGTCGTGATGAATTTTAACTCAATAAAAATAACTGCTGTCATGGAGTGAATAGGCGAGCTCTCTTCTTTTCTTTCCTACAACTCATACTTGATGCGAACTTGAAAAAATGGCAAACTTCAGAGACCACTCCAAATGCTGGAAGAAAATTGTGCCTTGAAGTCAGCCGGGATGAACAGCTCCCATCATGTTGGCACAATTAGCATTCCCTAAATCTATTCTTGTGTACTCTGCCTGACTAAGAATTAAGCAATTCATTTAGCCAACTTACTAATCACAACACAATTATAGTCGATAATGATAGAGAAGTGATTAAGAGAAGTAGAAAGGCCTAGCTAGGCTTCCATATAAGACCAGAAGAGTGCCAATAACCTGAATAATTATCAACAAAAGAAATCATCTAAATTCGGTCTCTCATTGCAATATTTTTGCTAATTATCAAGGTAACATTTAGAAATGAATTCATTTTAAGATGGCCCTGGGTTTCAAGTGTCTAAAAATATAGGCCTTTGCAATGTGGAAAACATTTTGTGATGTATATCGAAAGTCTGATAAATAAATGATCATAATGCACAAAATGGTCAAATGTTCAGAAAATTTATCAAATAAATTCAAGCCAATCTGCAGCATTTTTCATTTGATTATTTCTCATTTCATTTTTTTTTTAATTAAGTCAATCATAGCTTTGATTATGGTTACTTTTGAGCATCTAATTAGCCTACAGGGTCATTCCACGCCAAACTGAACAGGACTCCCGGCCTTACCCCCTCCCATTTCCGTGAAACCTATTTTAAGGATAGCCCTTTGGACCAATAATGAGTTGCCCAAATTTCAGCGCCAACGATGCAATAGTTTTTGAGATACACGCCTTTAAGATTTGACAACCAGGCCCATAGTGCCATTTGGTAAATGGTAATGTCCACAGTTAAAATTTGCTGAAAAAGTTTCATACGAGTAATCTCTTATCCTTTACGTCCATGTATACCAAGTTCCATTGACTAGCCAAAACTTCTTCAGGTAAAAATTGATAGGACAACTATCCCTGATCACAATGAAAATGCAAATTAATCCAAGGAGTGCTTTATCTTAAAAATAACCCATATAAGTTAACAGATATTGCTTCAAAGAAAAAAATAAATAAATAAAAATCAGGGCTGACTACCGATTTAAGTAAGTAATTGAGTGAATTAAGTGTTTGATTGCTAATTGAGCTAATTAATTGCTGGTTAAAAAGTGATGATTCTGCAGACCTAAACGTTGCTCATTTAAGCATATCACTGAAAAATGCTTTCATGTCCCTAAAATTATCGTGATAAATTTGACATCCAGCCCCGAGCTGAATGATCGGAATTTCCTAATCGACCAAGTGATTCCTAAATACATTCTTAATTCTGGAAATAAACATGGCCACATTGAATTGTCTGAATTTGTCACATAATTTCACTTAAAAGCGGTCACCATCAGTTTCAGATTTCCAGTTTAGGATCAGTTTAAAATACACTGCCCACTATCCTGAGTTGGCAGCAAGGGGTCGCACACGAGCAAGCTTTGTACATAGTTCACCAATTGGGCATTCCAGATTCGGGTGGGATTGGAGATGCCAAATTTTTTTTAGAAAAAAAAAAAAGAATTAAAAAATACACTGCCTATAGCCAAAAAGTCACACACCAATATTCTGTTGGACCACCTTTTGCTTTGATTATGACACGCATTTGCCGAAGCATCCTATCGATGAGCACAATGTCAAGACACATGTCAAGACACAACATTCATGTCTGCCCACAACTGCATTAATTTTTCATCAAGAAGTCTGGCAGCTCAAGCTCGACTTTGCTGACTACCTTCGGCTATGGCAAGTTACGCCGGTATTTCTACTCTAGCTAGGATTGCGGGAAAGCTAGAATCCACCCCATACAGACACAATTGAAGAACGGTCGACATGCCCAAGTGTAGACCGGAGACCGTAGAAATCCGGTGGGTCTGAGTTTAGAGGGAAACATGGACAGTGAGGAGCAGCTAAAAGTAGGAGCTTATGGACTGCTTCGGTGTGTATAAGGACCTGCTGGTTCGTGTGCATAGCTGTGGTGTGTCATTAGCGTGGAGTAACAGCTTCTGTGCTGGTAAATGACGGGGCGGCGAAAGCTCCAGACTAAACAGTCTTTTTGGAAATTGCCCGTGGTAATGGTTTACTTATTGCTTAGGAATGGCCAACGTTTGCTGGCGCGATAAGTAGACAGATTACATTTAAAGTCAATGGCACAAATGACACAAATTCATTTCGCGTCCGGTGTGAAAGCTGCTTAACACGCCCATAACGCATGTATTCGCGTCTTTGCATTGACTTTGAATGTAGCTAATCAGTCGGGCAAAGTCCGCCAACAATTCGTTTTGCGCCCGGTGCGAAAGCAGCTTTAATTGCCAATAGCGAGTTTATTCGCGTCTTTGCATTGACTTTGAATATAATCTGTCACGCAAAAAATTTGTTTCCCATCTGGTGTAAAACAAGCATTAAAAGTTAGCTTCGAATGAGGATAATGTTCACACACCTTCTGTAGAATTTCCTCTGATATCACTCCTGCATATTTAGGACACAATCATTAGCAACAGTAACTTGGCTACGTTAGCCGCAGTGCTACAGCCACAATCAACAGGCTATCACGTCAGGTTGGCTTATGCAGTGAAAGCAACTTACAGCTTCTGTGTCTGAGTCATGGACAGTCACGACCAATACAGGCTTCATCTTCAGATATTTTACAAAGTTTGAGCCCAGTTGTTAGTGCTACCTATCACTAGCGGTCCTGCTAGCCACCTGTAACATGTTAGCTTCACTTACGTTACACTTAGATTATTTGCTGTTATATCGTTAGTTACAGATTGTGGCTCCGAGTGCTTGATCATGCCACTGCTTCAGGTTTGAGAAGCAGCTGAAACGCATATCCAGCGTAGAATTATCCTTTATTGACAAAACTGTCTTTAGTGAAATGCTGAGCACAAGCAGCTAACGTTCCCTTTGGCCATGGCTGTCTGCTGGCGGCAAACAAAAAAGCTACCCGCTGGCTTCTGGTGGCATCGTCTGAGTTTTTCTTCGTGTCCAAAAGTAAATGGACAAGCAGCTTTGAGAGAGATACTGACAAAACTGCACCTCAAATGATCTGCGGTTCTTCTTTTGCATTTCCAAAAGTGTAGATGCTACTAAGGCATAGTATGACCTGCCGTTTTTAGTGCCTGCTAGAATAGTTTCCGGTGTGGGCAGGTCCAAAGCCGTGATTGGTTCTGGCTAATTCTGTACTAATTGGACGGCACAACCTGACGCCAGGTTTTACCCAGATCTCGCAAAGATCTCGGGAGGAGCTGTTCAGAGAGGAAATCACGTTCATGAAATCACGTTCTCGGATTATGGCAAAACCTCTGTACATTCAGAGGTTGAATATGGACAACCAACATTATAACATTACTAACATGTATTAGAAGAAGGATCAGCATAATAGGTCCCTTTAAAGGACCAGTGTGTGAGATTCAGAGACATCTAGTGGTCAGATTATAGATTGCAACCAACTGCCCATTCCTTTTCTCAGAAAACCTACGGTGGCTGCAAAACTTGTGAAAACGTGAGAGGCGCTCTCGTGTGAGCGCTTTATTCATTTACTTTTGTCCCCGCTCTGGGCTCCTGTAGATAAAATGGCGGCACCACACGGCATTGGACCCGCTTATCTGTAAGGTTTAAAGGGCTTATTCTGAGCAAAATGAAACTCAAAGATTTTTAGTAGTGTATAATCACGTGAAAACAAAGTAGTAGTGAATGTTATATTCCATTTCTGCCAAAATGTCAATCTAAATTCTACACACTGCTCCTTTAAGGGGGCACCACTGTAGTACTTCATGGTGGTAAAAACGGGCTTCACCAGGAATGCCACCTGCAGCCTAGTGTTACTCATGTGACGAACAAAGACTGTACAAAAAGATGGACGAGGCATTTGATGTCACCCATAGGTTTCAGCATACCATTGAGGAAGCCTTGATTTGACATGGCAATTTGAACAGCGCCATTTTGTCATTTTGAAACCACATATGATTCCTATTGGATGAGAGCGTGAATTGAAGGTCCAGGGTGGATCTATGGGTGGATCTGACCGTATCTGACGAGGACCATAGGATAGCCAAGCCCCTAAAACATATTCTGGCTTTATCCTTTCTTCTAGTCTATTTGGGACCATAATTTACAAAAATGAACATCATGATATATCGAAAAAAAACTTGAAACTCGCAACAGATACCATAAAATAAAATGGAAAATCATTATTGAAATAATTATTCAGGTGGCAAAGTAGGGTCATTTTCTTGGACTTCTATTGCATTGAACTTCTTTCTGCAACCAAAACGTCGCCATCTGCTGGCTATTAAATAGCATTCAAATTTTAGAGATTTCCGCATCAGCCTCACTTTTCAGACCTGGATGCTGCGTCCACCTTTTTATACAGTCTATGGTGACGAATTGCAGAACTTAGACCCCATCAATTAAAGTAGCCCCATATCATAACACTGCCCCCATAGGCTTGTTTGGTTGGCACGAGGCATGATGGGCGCATCACTTCATTCACCTCTCTTCTTACCCTGATGTGCCCATCACTCTTGAACAGAGGAAATCTGGACTCCTCATACCACCTGATCCATTTTTTAAAAAAATTTTTATGTCACCATGCAAATTGAACCTCCCCCTCCCTGATTAGCCTCACTGATAAGCTATTTTCCTAAGGTTACACAGCTGTTTAATCCCAATGCCTTGAGTTCTTTTAACATTTCCACGTGAATATTTTTCTTATTTTCACTATTAAACACAGCCGCGATGCTGCTGAGAGTCTGTTCATTTTTTTACAATTTGATTTCTCCAAAATGTTAAAGAGATTGCGGATAACAACCAGACATTTTTTTTTCAACCACGCCACTACCTCGAGGATCATGGTTAAGCACGGTCTTTCCGAGTTTAAATAATGTGTTGAACAGTTCATATCCCGTGTTAATAGTTTCAGCAACCTCCTTATTTGTTTTAGGTGCTTGATGCAGGCCTATAATCTGACCCTACTGAACCAGAGTGAAATCTTTTCCACGACCGCAGGATATGCCCTCCGGCTTGGTCATTTAAAAAATGATGAGCCAAGTCACAACGGTTAAATAACGTATTGCCAGCCGAAACATTTTAGTCAGTGCTGTAATCATCCAACGGAAGGCTCCAACCCGCTAACTTCGTTAAATCCAGATGGTGACATTTTTTGAGCAGGCAGTGCATAACGTGCTCAACTCAGGGGACCTGCATTGCCGACAACTAATGTTATGGCATAACAGCTTTGTTTACCATTATTCTGATGCAGTGGAAGTCAGTCATTTCACAGTTAACATCACAGCGAGTGATAACTAGTTGCCTTACGAATACGGTGTTTCTCCTAATGGCAGCTTAGAACAAGACTTGATAGAAACTGAAATAAAACGATCTTGCCCAACTACTTAAAGCTATTCCCTGGTAAAACTAGAGTATTCACTCCCGGAACCCGCTCAGTTCTAGCAAAGTGGACATTGAAACGAAGTGAATGGATCTGCGTTAGCTAGCCAGTTCACAAGCCTGTCCATTAAGCATCTTAACGAGCGGTGTTTTCTCTGAGCAAGATTAGTAACACGACTATTGTCGAGTAATGCCCTTTACGCGGTGTCTATTTAGCCGTCCGACGGTTACCGTTATATCTGCTATTTTGCCGTCGCTTCCGCTTGACATGCGCAATTGTCACAGATGTGGACAAAGTTTGTAGGCATACGCAGCGTTGGCAATTAAGTTAACCAGAAGCATTTTTAATTTGCAGTGCACGCGAACTAACATGCAGTAGCTGATAAGCGGTCATGACTTAGTTTGACTGTAATCTGTCGCGCGAAAAATTCGTTTCGCGTCCGGTGTGAAAGCTGCTTAACGCGACTATAACGCCTATATACATGTCTTTGCATTGGTTTTGAATGTCGCTAATCTGTCGCTCGAAAAATCCGTTTCGCGTCCGGTGCGAAATCAGCTTGTGTGGGCCTATTCGCGTCTTCGCATGAACTTTGAATGCAGGCTAATCTGTCCTGCGATAAATTCGTTTCGTGTCTGATGTGAAAGCAGCTTAATGGACAGTACGCGACAGTTAGAGAGAACTCTTATGTTATGGTTTTACGTACTGCAAGTTCTGTTGGCGCGTACAAGTTGCTTGTGAGGAGCTAACAAATTGATCACTTCTATCGAAAAGAATTTCTTACTTAATCTCCGCCTTTTTCGGCTTTATTGGCCACAACAATTTATCAACGGGGATGAAATCATATCAAGGGAGTGCAGAGAGATCATCTGTAAACCCGCATTCACATCTGTGACAACTGCGCATGTCAAGCGGAAGCGACGGCAAAATAGCAGAAAAAACCGGGATCCGTCGGACGGCTAAATAGACACTGCCAACACTTCAAATTTGACCGTTAACCATCAATGAATGGGACAACCGCAAACCGAAACCGAGCATTACACTGGACTGGGGATCATGGTAGACTTCCGATTTTGTGTTCCTTTCATTTTAAGTGGGTCGGGTTGATTCGGCTGCGTCTAAAATCCACGCTTAAGTCTTAGTCTCTCCCGCAGAGAAAGCGCCTTGACCTAATAAAACGTTTAACAGGAAATTCTTGTTGATTGCCGCAGGGACCTCACTTACCTTAAGGTATCATTCTGAAAGACAAATAGCCAGGGAACTCGCTATAAATCAGGCGAATACAACAGCAAAGTTAACGCATTGAGATCATGAGGAAAATAAATTACCACAAATTGTTCTCAATTGAACAACTTGGCAAAACTTCACGGGAACCTTACAAGTAGTGCTGTTACCGTCGATACCAAGGCTTCGGAGGCTGTACCAAAAATGTGAAGCAATTCTTAACGGAGCTCCATGTCGAGGCTTGTACCGTCTCGGCGAAATGACGTCAGTCAGTCAGTCGACCATAAAAATCCGAGTTCTCTTCTGCAGCTCGTGGGATGTTGTCAGTGGTTGAAGTTAATCAATGCAGTTTGCGATTTTGTGCGGTGTGCGAGTTAGTCATTGCGTGCGATGGAGCCAGCAAGGAAGAAAGTTGTTTCCCGTTCGAGAATATTTTAATTTTATTTCACCGAATAAGGTCGCTTACTGAGGTTATAAGGCCAAATTGTTCGACTATTATGTGATGTCATATTTTCAGACATTTTCCATAATTTCCAATACATAGTAAATTCCCTTAATTTGAAAGTTTTTCATGTTATTATAAGGGGAAACGCTTATTATTTTTGAACAAAAATACAAATCTCTTTGTTTCACATGCGCATTCACTGCCCTCTGTCCTGTTCCCGAAAGTATCTTTTAATTTCGTTATGACATAACGTGGTAAAAATACTTCATTTTATTTTGCATTTAACGTTATAGATTCTGCCACTTTCGTGATGAAGGCTTTGCTTGCCTACCACTTCCTATGAAGCACAATTCGTATGTGTTTTTATTGACCAATAGGGGTCTCTAGAGTGCATTCGAAACCTCAAGAAATGAACCACACTTCAACACATCTGGCTGGAAAGCTTCAACGATTCATGAAGCTTCATCTCACCAGCACTACTTACAAGTGCGGAATTTCAAGCAGCGAGTGACGCCATGTGATCGAAACCCAACAGTGCATGAGGACCGGAAGTGTATTGTCTTCTTCTTCTGATATTTTCTGTAGTGTTGATGCTTCTAGGCGTATTACCATAGAATTTCTAAAATTGAGGGGAGGTGCCACTCTCGTTCAACTTCCGGTTCTCGGAACACGTCTCTGTCTATGTGGGGGCGCTCGCGGGCGAGTGCAGAATGAATGGGAGTCGATGGGGATACACACCTAAAAATCCACTTTCCTCTGGATATATTTTTTTTCCCTAGTAATTTGAATATTTTTTTTCAAAAGGGGGGGCAATAAAATGCACTTGGCAAAAACTGATTTCACTGTTAACGTGATAACTGGCAGTAGGCCTAATATTTCAATTAGAAATTCCAACTTTTGCATATAAGTAAGTATCATAAAGAAGAAGAACTAATTCGATTTTGGACAATGTACCATTTCTAGATTGGCCACCAGGGGCCAAAAACTGAAAAAAATCACTGTTTTGCGAGAAATTCAGTAATATTTCAATTACAAATTTTAAGTTTTGCACATAAGTATCTTAAAGCGGAAGAACTGAATCGATTTTGGACAATTTACAATCTCTAGATAGGCCACCAGGGGCCAAAAACTGATATACATGTTCACGCAATAGCTGCAGTAATATTTCAATTAGAAATTCCAGGTTTTGCATATAAGTAAGTATCATAAAGAGGAAGAACTGATTCGATTTTGGACAAAAATTTACAATTTCTAGATTGGCCACCAGGGGCCAAAAACTGAAATAAATCACTGTTTTTATCATATGTCTGGAAATATTTGTCCGATTGACCTCAAATCAAGTGCAAATGAAAGGTCATGACCTTACAACGTGTCACATGATGACATCATACCTGCATGGTTCAATATTTTGCCACCAGGTGGAGCTTTGTGATGGAAAATGACCATTTAGCCATATCTTCAGAACCATTTGAGCGAATGACCTGAAATTAATTTCAAATGAAAGTCTATTCAAGGTATATTCAAGGATTGGGGAATTGGAGGATTGGGGGTGTTCGGGGATATTCCCCCAGCCATCACCTCCGACGGCATAAGCCTAGTTTATTATTCCAATTTCCATCCTTGCGTGAATGAAGTCATCAGTATCAGGCTTCCGACAGGCTTGGTCTTAATAGTTTTCATTGTCAGTCAGGAATAGTACGTGGGAACAGGTTCATAATATCCTGTGATAAAAGTTTGGGTCACTGCCTCTCCTCACCATACGTCTCTGGCCCAATACCAATGTCCGCCCTCACACAATCACTGACTTTGAGGCGCGCTCCCGCTAAGTCCGTGAGGGCTTAGGGTTATCCCGTTGACAAATCATGAAGTGCGTGAGGAATCTCTCGCAGACTTTTTGAGCCCTTAATGCACCCTTTCCATAAGTGGGCATCTCCGCAGACTTAACGTTAGGGAATTACCCATAGTTCATTGGATTGTGACGTATGACATAAATCCCCTGGAGAAACCAGCCGGCGGCCGCTATAAAAGCGAAGTGAAACGAGCAAAATTGTAAACAAAAAACATGGAGAGTGCAATCAAAGCAAAAAACATAAAATAAAAAGTCCCAAAACTGCGATTGTGAGAAACATGATGCATCACTGTTGAAAACCAAACAAAGAGCTGTCCCATTCCCTTTTCATAGTATTTTAGCCCCTTGCAGCCTCAGGCACTCATTCACTTTCCAGGTACAGCTACATACTTCAGTCAGTGAGGGCTCAGGGCTTAGGGAGGAGATTGAGATTCAGCCTCTGGCTTCCTGTAAGCAAATACTCCCAAATCTGCAGTTTCGTGAGCATTTCAAGTTCGATGTTGCCTAAAGCCGCGGAAACTTAAACTGGCCATCATTCTGCCGAATAGTCTTAACTGGTTAATCGTCTGATTGCAAATCAAGCAAAGGGGAGGTTTCTACCTCAGCAAACTAACCTCAGACTGTGCATCACTAGCTATGTTTCCATCCACTTGTCAATCAAACTATCTGAAGTTGCCAAAAATATTCATGCGAAATAAGCCAAGTACCCCTGACTGCAGACTGCAGATCGGGGAAGGGCTCAACGCGGGCGGAATTAAACGTTTGACTCCGCCTACATTACGTCTCCAATACGCAAATAACTCCCGGATGTTGCTCATCTTCCCCGTTTCAAATGCATTGTGGGATAGTTCGGTGACCCTGTCGTTTCCAACTTCAGACATACTCCTGGGATGAGAGACTTATCTGCACAAGCACCGCATAATTAGGGGAAAGCAGTGCTTCGAAATTGCTAATTGAAAGTGGCGCAGTATATAAATACTCGAATAGTGCCGGCGGGCGCTGGGCACGTGTGAGCTGTAAGTGAAATGTCATTAATTTTGTAAACTATTGGTGCGGAGTAATATCATTTGATTGAAATTACTTTTTAAGTCGTACTTTGAAATGTTTCTGGTGCACATTAACGTGAGCCAATCTACATGGTTTCCCAACTCCTCCACGGAGCTACCGTCATGATCTCCATAGTAACGCCCATAAGCAAATCCACCTTAGCGCAGCAGCGCGGCCCTTTCCGAAACTTCGTCCTCCCACTACAACCTTGAACTGGTTTGCGTGTCTGTAAGCAAAGCAAGGGGAAGTTAGTAGGGATCAGGCGAAGTAACTAGAGTAGGGAAGCCCCAGAGAGGCTCTTGACGGCTCTCATCTTGAACCCGCATACCGCAGATTCAGTAACGTCATTGGTATTTTAATAAGTCATTTTTAGACATTCTTTCGTGTCATTCGGCACACAATAGAATTAAAAACGCAGCGTCTAAGGGCACAACAGTTCTTATTGGTACGACAGTCGATTTCAAGGGATTGGGGTAAGGATTAGGGATTATGGTCAGGGGAAGGGTTCAGGGTTGGGGCTGGGGTTAGGGGCAGAGTGCATTTTAATCATTCATTTTTGGACAATCTTTAGCGTCATTCGGCAGACAACAGAGAAAAAATACTCTCATTTGCGTCAATATGAAAGGCATTGACACCGTCTTTACTGTTCAATTGAAAAAAAAAGATTTTTGTGAATTGAATGTTAAGAACGTCCAATTGTTTGAACAATCACGTGAATATTTGTGTTATACCAGTTGAGGGATTTCTTCTCAGCAGATTGTTTCTTCGCGTTATTACAAATAAACAGACAGTACGCAACTCGCATGAAACAACGACACCGAAGTTATTTTCTCTTAAGTGCATTAGCTTCTACAGAGCTCGTATGAGACATGACCGCCTTGCATTTTCATTCTCTTGAACTGATCGCAGATACGTCAGTCTGCGTGCTTACATCACTGTGGAATGTACGGTCGCTCATAAGGTACAAACACTTTAATATACAGAACACCCACAAGGAATATTTGTATTACTCAGATAGCACCCTTTTATGCATGCTAACTCGAATTGAACTTACTGGGGTTCATCTGGAAATAACCAACAAAAATAAGGCCTCATTTTCACCTTACCAATGTAAATAAAAACACTGTGCTCTGTGCACTGACCACACTTTAAGTGCCAAATATGTCCTGACTAAACTTCCTCAGTTTCAGCTTAGTGGCTGGTTTAGTCATCAGATCTGCCACCATCAGCTCTGTGGGGCAATACTCCAAAATCACCCTTCCACTGTTTACTACTTCTCTAACGAAGTGGTGCTTTATGTCAATATGCTTAAACCATTGTCGGTGTACAGGGTTTTTAGCTATTGCTAAAGTGCCCTGATTGTCTTCGTAGATTTTGGTATGAGCATATTTGTGGTTGTCCAAGTTATCTAGCTCTAAATAGAGACACTCCTGCATAACAGCTGCGAGAGACATATACTCCGATTCACATGTGGATAGAGCTACAGTTTGTTGTTTTCTGGTTTTCCATGAGATTAATCTACTTCCCTCGCTGAGACTGACACAAAACCCTATTGTACTACGTCTATCTGAGGTATCTGATGCCCAGTCTGCGTCAGTGAACACTACTAGTCCTAGGCCATTTTTGTCATCCCTTTCAAAGGTTAATTCCTGATTTGTTGTACCTTTAAGATATCTGAAAACATGTCTTATAGTTGTCCAGTGTTCTTCAGTAGGTTCTACGAAATGTCTAGACAGGCTGTTAACTACATAGTTCAGGTCAGGTCTGGTGCATGTGGGAAAGTAAAGCAAACTACCCACTGCCTCTCTGTACTCTTTTGGATTTTTCATCTTTTCAGCGTTTTCTGAAAATTCAAGTTTGGGCTTCTCTATACTCTTTTGGATTTTTCATCTTTTCAGCATTTTCTGAAAATTCAAGTTTGGGCTCACACGGAGACTCTCTGGCTCTGCACTCCTGCATTCCCAAGAATATATCCGCGGAGATCTCAGACGAAGACGGAGCGTTGGAACGACAACGACATTTGTTCAGTATCTTGAAAACATTTGCTCTGATGTATAGTTCATCCGAATCCGATGTGGAACACAAGGAGTTTTTTGAGTTTGATGGCCTGGGTTACCTCTTCGAACCTGAATATACGGACGAAGAGTTATTGGCACAAGATGTCGAAAGAGCGGCAGAAGCAGAGGAGCAGGCTGAGGCTGCTTCACGGCCACGAAGTGCGGAGACGTGGTGGTGCTCCTGTGGGTACTGCATCGCAAGACCACAGAGGAAGAAAGTCAGCTGTCAGATCTCTGCGGATGTTGCCTTGAGACTGCGCGCGAGTATTAAAATGTAGTTGTGATGTTAGGCTGTAGTGTAGCTATGTTGCTACACAGTCATCGCAATGGACATGACCACAGCGGTTCGTAAGCATGTTTTTTGGTGGAAAAATTACATTTTGGAATATTGGATTTTTCGAGTTCGACAATCGACCAGTGTGGACTTCATCGGAAAACAGGAAGTAAACAGAGGTACGTGCACTGAGTAAATTAGCACAATTTTAATACATTTCTAGTTCAGCTACTGTAGTCAAATTCATTGTGGTCACTTGGAAGGGTTAGGTGAACAAGGCTATGGACTTGAAATGACATCACGATCGTGTTAACATGCTAAAAGCACGTTAAAAGCCTAGCCCATTGGAGCCGCTTAGGTACGAACTTTAACAGGAGCATAACTCGGTGTAGGCAAAACCAAATTTCTTCGTTTGTCTCGCTATTGACAGTACTCCTTCACCACAAACAACAAAGATACGTGTTGAACTTGACCGGAGTTCCCCTTTAATATTGAATGTGTCAACTGAGTCTCTACCCCCCCCGCACACGCACACACACACGCACACACACAAATATCAGGGATACAGTATATGCTTTCGTAGTTAACAAAGGTTTGCTCAGGCATTCAGAGAGAGATTATAATGTATAGATATACACATATACAATAAAATGGCCGGCTGGCCTGAAGGCCTTGTGTCCCCCGTCACACAAGTGACCAGAAACATGTGGCAAAAACTGTTTTGATGGCTGAAAATAATGTGGTGGACTGAACGACTAATAATGTGAAGTACAATGACACTGTAGCTCATTGGTTTAACAGAGAGATGGATGAGGGATGGATCATTGCGATATGAGCTAAATATAACCACGGGTCATGAGAGAGATTACAATTTTCATGACTTGTGGATGATGGACGCATCGCCAAGGCATAGTTTTCTGCCCATGGCTGAGATCTACCTAACAAACCAATAAGAATGTCATGAATTTGGTGAGCCTCCATCAAACCTGTCAAAAGTTATTGCGAGTACAGTGTTCCTCACATCTTTTTGCTCAGTGACCTTGAAAACTTGGTCAAGGTCACTCATCATTAAACTCGAGCAAGGCCTTCAGGAGAGGCATATGTGGTGTGAATTTGGTGATCCTCCATCAAGCTGTCCAAAGTTATTGCGAGTACAGTGTTCTTCACATGTTTTCGCTCAGTGACCTTGAGAACTAGGTCAAGGTCAATCATCATTGAAATTGAGCAAGGCCTTCATGAGAGGCATATGTGGTGTGAATTTGGTGATCCTCCATCAAAGCTGTCAAAAGTTATTGCGAGTACACTGTTCCCGGACGGACGGACGGACGGACGGACAGCATTTCTATGTCCCCCATCCCGCCGGGGGACAATAAAAATACCTATATACATACATATACACACAATACAACTATGACAGCTATCTGAACTTGTAGTGCAAGAACAAATACATTTCCAATACATTTCCTTTTCTTATACACTGCCCGGCCAAAAAAAAGTCACTGTTTGAAAATTAATGAACAAATTCTATAATTGGATCATTATTGCGTTTATTAATATGTTTCAGCTGGCAATAATCATTTTAACCCTGACTAATGAAGCGCGTCGTTACTCATTTCTTAAAAAATCATGTCAGAAGACGCATCTCCCCAGATGGTGGAAAAGATGTTACAGTATTTCAGAAAGGGCAAGTTATTGGCCTTGTAATGTGAATATAGGCCACTGGATGGCAGTATTTACGTTTTTTTTTCATTCAGCTCAGACTGGGGTTATGTTTGGACATGTTTCAGACATTTCTGGGGCAAGTCCCCGAAAATTAAAAAAAAGAGGTCTAAATGTGGGTGGGGTCTGCAAAAGAGTATATAAGGAAAAGAATTGAGACAGTAAAGTAGTAGGAGAAATTGTAAGAAGAAGGATACGTGTGACCAGACCTGTCATTTCTGTTCAAGACCTGTGAAGTTTCTTTTGTGGATTTTTGCCTGTGTTTGAGAAGTACTAGATTCTGTACAGATTATCGCAAAGTCAATGCTGTAACTAGAACTGATGTGTTTCCAATACCTAGGATTGATGATTGTATTGATAGAGTAGGGCAAGCAAAGTTTCTGACCAAGATTGATTTATTGAAGGGTAATTAGTGTGTACCTTTAACTGAGAGGGCCAAGAGCATCTCTGCTTTTGCCACACCATCTGGATTGTACCAGTATGAAGTCCTACCCTTTGGCATGAAAAATGCCCCAGCCACGTTCCAAAGGATGATACAGGCTACAATCGCCGGATTGCCACACACCGGTGCGTACATCAATGACCTGATCACATGGAGTGACTCCTGGGAAGAACATCTAAAAGATGTAGAGACGTTGTTCCAGCGCCTGACCCTGGCTAACCTGACTGTTAACCTGAGCAAGAGTGACTTTGGTTGTGCTACTGTCTCCTATCTTGGCTACGTCATAGGCCAGGGTAAGGTGGCACCCATAAATGCTAAAGTCCAAGCCATCATGGACTTTCCAGTTCCTGACAACAAAAAAGCTTTGCGCCGCTTCCTTGGAATGATCGGGTACTACCAAAGTTCTGCAAGAACTTTGCTGAGATTGCTCTCAGTCTAACTAACCAACTGAAGAAAGGCGTAAAGTTCACTTGGGATGATGCATGCCAGAGAGCCTTCGATCGTCTGAAGTCTCTGCTGTGTCACTTCCCCGTGCTCAAATCTCCTGACTTCAACAAACCGTTCTCCATCGCGGTCAATGCTAGCGACCAAGCTTGTGGATCTGTGCTCCTACAGAGAAGTGACTCTGATGACATTGAGCATCCCGTGGCATACTTCTCCAGGAAGTTCAATCGCCACCAAAGGAACTATTCCACAATAGAGAAGGAGCTGTTGGCTCTGGTCCTTTCTTTACAACACTTTGAGGTTTATGTTTGTACAGGACAAAAGCCAATGATTGTGTACACTAACCACAATCCGTTAATGTTTTTGAGTAAGATGAAAAACAAGAATCGGAGATTGTTGAATTGGAGTTTGATTTTACAGGAGTTTGACTTGGAAATTAAGCATGTGAAGGGTACAGACAATGTAATTGCTGATTGCTTATCCCGTGTTTGAATATGTATATATATATATCGTGTTTATTTGAATATTGTATGATGTGTATATATAGACAAGTGTTCACTTGACCATTTTCTATTGAAAAGAAAAATTTTGCCTTTATGAAAAAAAAATTTTTCCCTTTTGGAATGGAGGTGTCATGTGAATATAGGCCACTGGATGGCAGTATTTACCTTTTTTTTATTCAACTCAGACTGGGGTTATGTTTGGACATGTTTCAGACATGTCTGGAGCAAGTCCCCGAAAATTAAAAAAAAGAGGTCTAAATGTGGGTGGGGTCTGCAAAAGAGTATATAAGGAAAAGAACTGAGACAGTAGTAGTAGGAGAAATTGCAAGAAGAAGGATACGTGTGACCAGACCTGTCATTTCTGTTCAAGACCTGTGAAGTTTCTTTTGTGGATTTTTGCCTGTGTTTGAGCTTTTTTTTCCTCACCCAGCACATCACCAGGAAACTGTAAATATTTCTGTTTTTTGAATTCAATCTTGGTCTTAGTTGTTTAGTCGTTATTGTCTTTGTTAAAAATTAAATGTGTTTTAGTTGTTAAAACTGTGTCTGTCATCCCTTGCTGTTGCTGTTGCTGTTGTGTTGTAATGTAATAACAAATTGGGGTCATAACAAATTGGGGGCTCAAGGTCCGGGATAGACCATTGTGTGAGTAATTTATTGAAAATCTAACATTTCAAATTGTGAAATTGTTTTTGTGAATTTTCCTAGATATATATTGACAACAGCAATGGATGATTTCTTGGCATCACCAACCGTAGGGGTTTTGAAGTCTTTTAAAAAGACAGAACTGTTGGAAATATGCAGACATTTGGAGCTGACAGAGGTAAAACCAGCCATGCGAAAAGCAAGACTGGCTAGAGAGATAGTTGAATATTACATTGATGAAAATGTGTTTGCACCAGGAGATCTGGAACAGTTTCCAGTGGAAAATCCAAATATAGAAATGGAACTTAAATTAAAAATGCTAGAGATTGAAAGGGAGGAAAGAGAAAAAGAAAGGGAGGAAAAAGAGAAACAGAGAATTTGAGAGGGAAGAAAAAGAAAAACAAAGAGAATTTGAGTTAGAAAAATTTGCAAAACAGAGAGACTTTGAATTAGAGAAGTTAGATAGAGAAGAAAGTCTCCAAATGGAGCAACTAAAAATTAAAATTCAAACTGAAAATAAATTTCGGGCTAGCCAGGAGGTAAAATTGGTGCCTCCATTTTCGGAAAAGGATGTTGACAACTATTTCCAGTGTTTTGAAAAGGTAGCAAAGAGTTGCCAGTGGCCAAAGGAACACTGGCCTCTGATGTTGCAAACTGTCCTCAAGGGTAAAGCTCAACAAGCCTATTCGGCTTTGTCTGCCGATGATTCCTCTGATTATGAGGTTGTCAAAAAGGTTATTTTGAGAGCTTATGAGTTGGTTCCAGAGGCTTACCGACAGAAATTCAGAGGTCTGAAGAAATCTGAAAATCAGACTTATGTGGAATTTGCTAATGAGAAGAAGGTTTGCTTTGAGCGCTGGTGTACTTCTATGGAGGTCAAGGATGATTTCAACTCACTAAAAGAGATGGTGTTAGTTGAAGAATTCAAGAACTGTGTTAAAGATGATGTTAAGACCTACCTTAATGAGAAGCAAGCACTGAATTTGCAATCAGCTGCCAAATTTGCAGATGAATATGTTCTCACACATATGTCCAAATTTCAGTCTAGCAGTAACAATAGATGGTCCCAATTTCAGAAAAAGGGTTACGGTGATACCCAAGATTCCTCACCCAAAGACAAAGACAAATCTGGTGATGGTGCTCAGAAATCCAGTAACAGGTCTGATCAAAGTGTGAAAGCTGACAGTGACAAAAGTGGTCTAGTTTGCAGTTATTGCAAGAAATCTGGTCATGTTACAACTAACTGTTGGTTCCTTAAAGCTAAGAAAGAAAAAGAAAAGGATACCAAACCAAATGCCTTAGTGAAAAGAAGGTTAGAAACCCCTGTAGTAGATAACCGCTAAATTATCTGCTTCTTGTGGGGCTAAAAAGCCTGATACAGCTGACTTTGTGAGGGAGGAATTTCTTCCATTTGTGTCAGAGGGATTTGTGGCTCTGAATGAGCATACTACTCCTGTCCCCATATATATCCTAAGGGATACCGGAGCTTCTCAGTCACTCTTGTTGATGGACTCCTTGGAGTTACGTGATGAGACCGCTTCAGGGAATTTCATACTTGTACAAGGTATTGAAGGGAGGACTGTATCTGTACCCCTGCGCTCTATATTCTTGAAGTCAGATTTAGTTACAGGACAGGTAAAGGTGGGACTTATGTCAAGTCTACCTATAAAGGGTGTTTCTCTGTTGCTAGGCAATGACCTGGCTGGGGGCAAAGTAGTTCCCCCTGTACATCTTACTTCACAGCCGAGCACTGAAGATGGGGATGAGGACCCATCTCTGTATCCTTCTTGCGCAGTGACTCGTGCTATGGCTAAGAATGCTGAAGAAGATGATGTTGTGGTGCCGCCCAGCACATTGAATAGTCAGGACTCAGGTGGTTTGCATCATGACTCTGATTGGCCTACTATGGTTTCTCCGTTTGAGGACTTATCAGATACTTTTATCAGTTCTCTATTCAGCCAGCCGGATGGGTCTGGTGATTCTGATGTGTCTGGAGACTTGTCTCTGTCCAGAAAGCGGTTGATTGAGGAGCAAACTAATGATCCTGAAATTTGTGCACTAAAGAGGAGAGCCCTTCCTGATAAAGAAATAGATGCAGTTCCAGTTGGGTATTATCTCAAGGATGGTGTGTTGATGCGGAAGTGGCGCCCTCCTGATATCCCTGCCAATGCAGATTGGGCAGTGGTCAGGCAAATTGTTGTTCCGAAGGTCTACAGGAATGAGATCTTAACAATGGCTCATAGTTTGCCTTTAGGAGGTCATCTTGGTGTTAACAAGACTGTTGATAAGATCATGAAACACTTCTTTTGGCCTGGGCTTCGGAAAGACGTTTCCAACTTTTGCAAAACCTGTCACACTTGTCAGGTAGTTGGAAAACACCAGTTAGACCCACCTGTAGCTCCATTGCAGCCTATCCCAGCATTTGGGGAGCCCTTCTCTAAGGTCATTGTTGATTGTGTTGGTCCATTACCCAAGACTAGATCTGGAAATCAGTATTTGCTGACAATCATGTGTGCATCTACCAGATTCCCCGAAGCCATACCTCTACGTAACATCAAGGCAACTGCAATCTCAAAGGCTTTGATAAAGTTCTTCACATTGTTTGGCCTTCCCAGGGAAATTCAGTCAGACCAAGGTAGCAATTTCACTTCAGGATTGGTTCAGCAGGTTGTGTATGAACTAGGTGCAAAGCAGATTCTTTCTAGTGCCTATCATCCAGAAAGTCAGGGTGCCTTAGAGCGGTTTCATTCCACTCTCAAGACAATGATGAGGACTTATTGTTATGACCATGAGAAAGACTGGGATGAAGGTGTTCATTTGCTGTTGTTTGCAGCTAGAGAAGCATTGCAGGAGTCTACTGGATTCAGTCCATTTGAGCTAGTGTTTGGTCATGAAGTGAGAGGACCTTTGCTATTATTGAGTGAACAATGGCAAGAGGAAGAGCCGTACATCAGTCTGTTAGACTATGTTAGCAAGTTCAAGGAAAGATTGCGTGCAGCTTGTGACCTCGCCAAAGAGAACTTGAAATCAAGTCAGGGAAAAATGAAAACTTGGTATGATCATAAGGCTAGAAGCCGTGAGTTTAAACCAGGAGACAAGGTCCTTGTGTTGTTTCCCTTGCAGTCCAATCCATTGCAGGCTAGATTTCATGGTCCTTATGAAATTCTGACAAAACTCAATGATCTCAATTACATTGTGAAGACTCCAGATAGGAGAAAACCAAAACAATTGTGTCATATTAACATGCTAAAGCCTTATCATGACAGAAATGCTAGGGTTGCAGCTGTCACTTCAGATTCTCCAATGGTCGAAATGTGTGAAGATGAGGGGGAGTTTCAAGATGATGAACCAAGAATTAAAGCTGAAGTTCTTTCATGTAAATTGTCAAACACTGAAGTGTTGCAAAATCTTGATGTAAAACTCCAGCACTTAGAACCCTCACAGAGAGATCAGTTTGAAAGGTTGATCAAGAAATATGAGGATTTGTTTCCTGATGTTCCAAAGAGAGTTACTATAGCCTCTCATGATGTAGATGTTGGTGATGCCAAACCAATAAAACAGCATCCATACTGGATGAATCCTGAAAAGAGAAAGATTGCTGAGAAAGAGGTTGAGTACATGTTAAAACATGATATTATCAGACCCTCCAACTCAGATTGGAGTTCACCCTGTGTGCTAGTTCCAAAACCTGATGGAAGTACTAGATTCTGTACAGATTATCGCAAAGTCAATGCTGTAACTAGAACTGATGTGTTTCCAATACCTAGGATTGATGATTGTATTGATAGAGTAGGGCAAGCAAAGTTTCTGACCAAGATTGATTTATTGAAGGGTAATTAGTGTGTACCTTTAACTGAGAGGGCCAAGAGCATCTCTGCTTTTGCCACACCATCTGGATTGTACCAGTATGAAGTCCTACCCTTTGGCATGAAAAATGCCCCAGCCACGTTCCAAAGGATGATACAGGCTACAATCGCCGGATTGCCACACACCGGTGCGTACATCAATGACCTGATCACATGGAGTGACTCCTGGGAAGAACATCTAAAAGATGTAGAGACGTTGTTCCAGCGCCTGACCCTGGCTAACCTGACTGTTAACCTGAGCAAGAGTGACTTTGGTTGTGCTACTGTCTCCTATCTTGGCTACGTCATAGGCCAGGGTAAGGTGGCACCCATAAATGCTAAAGTCCAAGCAATCATGGACTTTCCAGTTCCTGACAACAAAAAAGCTTTGCGCCGCTTCCTTGGAATGATCGGGTACTACCGAAAGTTCTGCAAGAACTTTGCTGAGATTGCTCTCAGTCTAACTAACCAACTGAAGAAAGGCGTAAAGTTCACTTGGGATGATGCATGCCAGAGAGCCTTCGATCGTCTGAAGTCCCTGCTGTGTCACTTCCCCGTGCTCAAATCTCCTGACTTCAACAAACCGTTCTCCATCGCGGTCAATGCTAGCGACCAAGCTTGTGGATCTGTGCTCCTACAGAGAAGTGACTCTGATGACATTGAGCATCCCGTGGCATACTTCTCCAGGAAGTTCAATCGCCACCAAAGGAACTATTCCACAATAGAGAAGGAGCTGTTGGCTCTGGTCCTTTCTTTACAACACTTTGAGGTTTATGTTTGTACAGGACAAAAGCCAATGATTGTGTACACTAACCACAATCCGTTAATGTTTTTGAGTAAGATGAAAAACAAGAATCGGAGATTGTTGAATTGGAGTTTGATTTTACAGGAGTTTGACTTGGAAATTAAGCATGTGAAGGGTACAGACAATGTAATTGCTGATTGCTTATCCCGTGTTTGAATATGTATATATATATATCGTGTTTATTTGAATATTGTATGATGTGTATATATAGACAAGTGTTCACTTGACCATTTTCTATTGAAAAGAAAAATTTTGCCTTTATGAAAAAAAAATTTTTCCCTTTTGGAATGGAGGTGTCATGTGAATATAGGCCACTGGATGGCAGTATTTACCTTTTTTTTATTCAGCTCAGACTGGGGTTATGTTTGGACATGTTTCAGACATGTCTGGGGCAAGTCCCCGAAAATTAAAAAAAAGAGGTCTAAATGTGGGTGGGGTCTGCAAAAGAGTATATAAGGAAAAGAACTGAGACAGTAGTAGTAGGAGAAATTGCAAGAAGAAGGATACGTGTGACCAGACCTGTCATTTCTGTTCAAGACCTGTGAAGTTTCTTTTGTGGATTTTTGCCTGTGTTTGAGCTTTTTTTTTCCTCACCCAGCACATCACCAGGAAACTGTAAATATTTCTGTTTTTTGAATTCAATCTTGGTCTTAGTTGTTAGTTGTTTAGTCGTTATTGTCTTTGTTAAAAATTAAATGTGTTTTAGTTGTTAAAACTGTGTCTGTCATCCCTTGCTGTTGCTGTTGCTGTTTTGTTGTAATGTAATAACAAATTGGGGCCATAACAGCCTGTATTTAGCAAAGAAAAACACGAATGACAAAAACAAGTATGAAGAATCATTTTCACAAACAAATTTGCCACCACAAAGTCCTGACCTTACACACATTAAAAGTTATTGGGATGTGCTCAAGAAAGTCCACCGAGTGGTTCAACCATTATATCGAGAAGACAAGATCTCGGCCAAAAATTATGGCATTTCTGATTGAAAATAAATGCTCTGGCATTGCATATAGTTCAAAACAATGACAAGACGAATACGCACTGTAATCAAAGCTACAGGGGTTCCAACCACATATTTGAGTGTGTGACTTTTTTTTGGTTGGGCAGTGTATCTCTCAGAAAAAAAAAAACAAAAAAAAAAAAAATGGTGAGAAAGAAATGCTTTGTTTTTGTCCCCTGCCGCGCCGAACGCGCAAAACGGCGGGACATAGTATTCACGACCGTCTGTCCGTCCGTACGTCCCGAATCCTTGTTTGCGAAGCGGCGGGACATAGTATTCACGACCGTTTGTCCGTCCGTCCCAAATCATTGTCAGCGACATATCTCAAGAACGAATCGATGGATTTACTTCAAATCTTATGTCAACATGTGTAAATGGCCACCGAGCCAATGGTAAGCTGGTCATGCGCAGTCTCGAGCAGCATTTCCGAGAAAACTATTAATTAAGTAGGTGAGCAACAGCAGACCGGGTTTTGCCTCGGCGTGATTAGACTTGCCTCATGTTCGGATCACGAGCAGCACGGTGCGTAGCCTCTCATTGATACATTAATCACACCGTTGTAATCATATACATGCAATGTCAAATGCTTATTTGTTAAAATGCAGCGCGAAACTTCAAGTCACAACAAATGAAGTTTGGGATGGTACCTGTTGCCTGTTTTAAGTTTGCACCCTTGGTGGGCGAAGCAAGGTACGCTTTCAATTTCTGTGTGAAGGGTTGTTGCAACATTGTATCGTAATGTAACGTAATTGTTTGTAGCATTTGGTGAATGAGTGTAGATCATGAATTGGTATTTTAAGAGTGCGCGTGCATGGCGTTTTTTTTGTTCCTTATCGTATTTCTGTTAAATGTTGGATGTGCTGGAATTTAAAATGTATTAGTTGTGTTTTTTTGTAGTTTCACGGTACTGGAAGAAAAATAAAGATGTACCAGTCGAACTCAATGCCTCCTCTTTGATGCCAAGGGCTGCTATAACATGTATTAGGGTGATAACCCGGCGCCAGTCCATTTCGATGACCTTCACGCCATTCTCAAGGTCACACCGAGAAATTGTTCATTTTGACACGATTTCACATTTTGTGGCGGGGGACAAAGACACGTTAGTGTCAAATACTTGTTTAAAAATGTGACAAAGGCTTAACCCCTTTCTGCAGATGTAGACGCTCGCGTCTATAGACATGCAAATGTAAACACTTAAGTTACAGTACTCGACCACAAGATGGCACCCCCGGATCAGCTATTGGATATTCACAAGCAGGCAGAGCTGAAACGCGATTTATAGTATGGAGAAGTTCCCTCCAATCCCTGTTTTTCAGGAGTAGCATGGATTAAACTCCTCAGCTAAGCCTGATGTGCAAACTGGTCAATAACCTTGCCCGTAGTATCGATCCAGTAGTTTTAAAAAATTATCACTTGCGACAGAAAAAAAACGTACTACTCTGTAGCAACCATTTTAGCTACAGTGAGCCAACAGTATTCCAATTAGTGGTTAAAAAAATACGTTTTGTGAAGAAAAAAATCCGACATAGTATTGCTTCTCTCACATTCTACTGTCAGTTACAATCATCACACACAAAATATGCGTAGTTCCCTCCCATGGATTAACGCTTAGATTCCTCCGTCGACAAATTCAGCGCTCCCTTCTATCCACCGAAGTACTGGTGTCGATAGCCAGTCACTCAATGATATACTCAGATTCATCTGCGTGACTCTACAGTTATAGTTCACGTCCTCGTGAAGCTTCCCCGGTCACGATGTGTTGACAGACTCGTTTCTTATCCCATTCCCCAGTGTCTTAACTTTCCTCTATAACTGAAATACATTGATCGGACAATAAGAATGGGATACAAAGCTAAGCGTAAAAGTAAGGTCGGTTGTATTCTTCGAATGTTGGCCGCGGTTGCGCAGCTGAAAATGATGCGATATCAAAGAAATAAAGACACTCGAGACCGTTCTGAAGTGTTCAGTTTCATTTACAAGATTTAAATGTTGTATGGACGCGGTCAACGGGAATTATTCCGAATGAAACAGAACTGGAACGTTCCTTCTACCCGATACATCTGTCTCTGGAGGGGGGCATCAATGAAGAAAACAGGTCATACTTCTACTCTGTTTGCATTTTGCTTAATTTGGCTTTTTGCTGTAGAATCTATACCGCGTTTAAAGACATCGAATGCCGAGGTTTTCGTTTCTCCAAATGCATACATCCCACGCAGGTCGGTAGATCCCTCGGTACGTTCATTACACCACTCTGATGAATATGGAGGCATATGTCGTTGTATTTTTTTCCTGAAAGTGAAATTTCTGTTCTGTTAAAATAAGGTGTATTTCAGAATTCAGATATTACTGAGTTAGTGAGTTTTCACCCTTATAAGGTGTAAGGTTATGAGCTCGGATGTGAGAGCGGTTAGCTTTTTATTCATATCATGTTTGGTCTTGCGTGAATGTTATAGCTGTTAAATCTGCACTTCATTTAATGCTTGGGGTACTTCGAAGAGAAATGGCCAATATTGTTAACTTTATTATGGAGAAAAGGCATGTTTTGAGAGGTTACTGGTGACCAATGATGTTCCACTGCACTGATATTGATTAATGCATGCAAAACTCAACCAGAAAATCATTAGTTCATGCCGAATTTCAAGCCCCAAAAGTTTATTTGTGTTAAATATATGATTCATGTTTGATTTGACAGTTAAAAATGTTGATGGATGTCAGACTTTGGAGAGACACCTGGATAGCTGTCTAATTTGTCTCATAGCAAGCGGGTAATCTAAAATGGAATGTTAAAGATGAATTGTACTTGTGGTCAAGAAGTTTATGATCCCAGAAATGTATAGTTTTAGGCCCCAGCAGTTTTTCAATTGTCAGCATTATTTTTTTTTTCTATTTCAATGGTGAATTCTCATGAAGATTTTTTATGTTTGCAGCCCCTTTTCTCCAACAAAATCATAAAAATAAACTATAATTTGATGGGAGTCTAAATGCTTCAAGTGTCTAGACTCAATTGAGCCAAAGTTTTCCTGTCTGTAAAGCTGCAATCTTAAATTATAAAGCCTTGAATCAGGTAACACCTAAAAAGCCAGATTTGGCTTCTGCGCAAAGGGGTTAAAATGATACACTGATGTAACAAGGTTGCTTTAACTTGTCTCAAACACAGGCGTTTTCATCTCATACAACTGACCCTCATGTTCAACTGCAATATATTTAGCTACTATGTCCTCCGATGTGATTGCACACAGTTCATTTGAGATCCTCACTTTCACAAGAAATTTCACAACATTTGCATTGACCTCTGCATCGTAGATTACTGATTGTCTGGGTTCTTGCATCAGTTGTTTTTAAAAAATAACAAGTTCTTTGCAAGAGCAGTTTGTCCCTCTGTTGCAGTTGCAGGGTTTTCGTACAACCACCAATGAATCTACCATACCAAACGCATGACATGTTTGTATTACAGAATTGTTTCTCTTGAAATTGACACTGTAGTCTCTGGTGGTGACTAAGATGTTATTGTACACACAGCGTTTGTATTCAGTTACACTGTTATGATGTTGGTACCCTGTCAGTGCACTGTTTTGCAGTGCAGCGATTTCCGTTCCAGTTAACCGTCTGTGGGAGCCACATCCCAAAGTAACTAAATGTTCTCCAATGTACTCTGATGACTTTGGAACAACATTTGAACTAGTCATGGAAACGAAAAAGTCTCGCATTTCTCTGCTTGAATCCTGACGTGAATTTCCTTTCCTTATAATTTTCTGGTAAAAAAAAATGATTAAAAATCTGTGATGAAACTGACTGTGCCAGAATACAACTGCAAGAGTTTGCCATTCATGTCTTCAGAAACAAATGCTGAATTGGCCCATAAAAGACCCCAGTCCTTGGCACTCTGGGTAAGATGTGTCAACAAATGGCAGCTGTATGTACAATGTTCTAGACCATAAAGAGCTGGGACATTTGCTACAGACTGAACTAGACATAACTCTAACTCATAACTGCACAGTTGAGCTCATCCTGAGTGGCAAACTGGGAGAGGAGGATGTGAAGTGCGCATCCAAGAAGCATCCAGTGTGTGTTGTAAAGCCATGGTAAGACATTCCTCAGTATCACAGGAGAATAAAGAAGAGCAAAAGCCCTCCATTCAGAAGCTTCCCAATATATCCTCTCTCTCAGGCGCCTATGATTTCTTCTCATTTCATTTGGTGGCTGAATCTTACACAAAGCTTCATCTGGGTCATTTAACTGGTGAGGAGTCAAGTGAAATTCCTTGTTAGCGTAATGAGGGTCAGATTGACAAATCGACGGACTACACCAAGACAAAAGCAGTGCATATAATCTGGAATAAAGCCTTTGATAATGTCAAATGATGGCAACAGGATCAGTGGACTTGGACCCTTAACACCCCTTAGAGCTTGGTCATTACCATTTTCCACCACTAACTCGGCAAGTTGCACTGTTTCAGACATTTGTCTCAGGTCACACCCAGCGACTTGTGCAGGATAAGCTCTGGTAAAACCTCTGCCTTTTAGTCCCATCTCCCCTCTGTGGTAACAAAAGCCCCAACCGAATTCACCGTAGAATTCACCACAGCCCGTGCTACTGCATCACGGCAACCAGAAGACATGATGGCGCCAGGGTGCTCGGCTGGCCGCCTGTCGCTCTGCTGTGTTCACTGTATGTTTTGTGATTTACCTGATATGTCAAGAGCAGTGGCGTGCACAAATAGACGCTAGGTGGTGCTACAGCACTTGCCCCTTATCAATGAAAGTGCCCTTTTGAAATTTCGTTTTTTTTTTTTAATGATTATATTTATTATTATTATTATTATTATTAACACTTTAGTGGGGCCAATGTTGAAATGATCTTTTATAAAAGCTGTGTGATTAAAAACTACTGACAAAAATGCCCCGAAATGGGCCACCTCCTCACGAGCTTCCGACCACTCTTCCTTTGTCACGTGAACACGCGCGCTGTGCAGCATGCGCTGCAGGAGCATATCAGCTGAGCGACTGAAAGCCACAGTCTTGTGCCCCGCCAGCCAGGTAACACACAGATCAAGTGAAATCGTACAGCCCAACCTGTAATCATTTTGTTGTGCAGCAGCATGTCTCAGACACAGTGACGGTCCGTCGGCAGAAACACAGGGCCAGCAATAACCTCACCTTTCACTTCTTAATGACAGACACCTCTCGCAGTTTACCTCCCTTGTTACCTCAGACTGATTGGAGGAACCAACGAGAATCTAACTTGTTTTTGAAAGCCGTGTTATACATTGCACTACGAAATTATACGGCGTTAATCTTACTTCCGCACACCAATGGCTACGGAAAAAATATCCTACGTCTTTATAATTTCTGAATTTGCGTAAATTAATTCGCGACGTTCATTGAGCAATTAGCCATGAGAATCCGTTCTATATAGGCCTACTCTGAATGTGACAGCCAAAGTGCGTAGTAGCACAGCTGAGTGAAGACGAAAATAATTGCTGCGAAGTCCGCGAAGGTTTCGGATTTTTTGCGGATTGTCATCCTTGCGGATTCACATCAATTATATCAACATAGCTAACAGGCAAACGCTTTATAATTAGCATTTCTTAATCATTACGTGTCACGCATTGGTGGTGGCCATTCTGTTAATTAACTGTTTGATTGTTCATCAACAATTGATTGGGAGGAACGGCCTCCCCGATCTGAACCCGAGTGGTGCTCTGTTATTGGACTTCTGTGCTAGTCACGGTTTGTCCATAACAAACACCATGTTCAAGCATAAGGGTGTTCATCAGTGCACGTGGCACGAGGACACCCGAGGTCGGAGGTCAATGATCGACTTTGTAGTCGTGTCATCTGACCTCCGGCCGTATGTCTTGGACACTCGGGTGAAGAGAGGGGCTGAGCTGTCCACTGATCACCACCTGGTGGTGAGTTGGATCCGCTGGCGGAGGAGGAAGCTGGACAGACTTGGCAGGCCCAAACGTGTTGTGAGGGTTTGTTGGGAACGTCTAGCGGAACCCTCTGTCAGAGGGGTTTTCAACTCTCACCTCCGGGAGAGCTTTGACCAGATCCCAAGGGAGGCTGGAGACATTGAGTCTGAATGGACCATGTTCTCCACCTCCATTGTTGACGCGGCTGTTCGGAGCTGTGGCCGTAAGGTTTCCGGTGCCTGTCGTGGCGGCAATCCCCGAACCCGGTGGTGGACACCGGAAGTAAGGGATGCCGTAAAGCTGAAGAAGGAGTCTTACCGAGCTTGGCTAGCTCGCGGGACGCCTGAGGCAGCTGACCGGTACCGGCAGGCTAAGCGTGCTGCGGCCCGGGCGGTGGCGGAAGCAAAAACTTGGGTATGGGAAAAGTTCGGGGAGGCCATGGAGGAGGACTATCGGTCGGCCCCGAAGAAATTCTGGCAAACCGTTCGGCGCCTCAGGAGGGGAAAGCAGTACCCTGCCAACACTGTTTACAGTGGAGGTGGGGAACTGTTGACTTCGACTGGGGATATTGTCGGCCGGTGGAAGGAATACTTCGAGGACCTCCTCAATCCCGCTGTTACGCCTTCCGTAGAGGAAGCAGAGGCTGGGGACTCAGAGGCTGACTCATCCATCACTCGGGCTGAAGTCACTGAGGTAGTTCAGCAGCTCCTCGGTGGCAAGGCACCGGGGGTGGATGAGATCCGCCCTGAGTACCTCAAGTCTCTGGATGTAGTAGGGCTGTCTTGGTTGACACGCCTCTGCTGCATCGCGTGGCAGTCGGGGACAGTGCCTCTGGATTGGCAGACCGGGGTGGTGGTTCCTCTATTTAAAAAGGGGGACCGGAGGGTGTGCTCCAACTATAGGGGGATCACACTTCTCAGCCTCCCGGGTAAAGTCTATTCCAGGGTGCTGGAGAGGAGAATCCGGCCGATAGTCGAACCTCGGATTCAGGAGGAACAATGCGGTTTTCGTCCTGGTCGTGGAACACTGGACCAGCTCTATACCCTCCGCAGGGTGCTTGAGGGTGCATGGGAGTTTGCCCAACCTGTTCACATGTGTTTTGTGGACTTGGAGAAGGCATTCGACCGTGTCCCCCGTGGCATTCTGTGGGAGGTGCTTCGGGAGTATGGAGTCCGGGGCCCTCTACTAAGGGCCGTGCGGTCTCTGTATGACCGGAGCAGGAGCTTGGTTCGCATTGCCGGCAGTAAGTCAGACCTGTTCCCGGTGCATGTTGGACTCCGGCAGGGCTGCCCTTTGTCACCGGTTCTGTTCATTATTTTTATGGACAGAATTTCTAGGCGCAGCCAGGGGGCGGAGGGAGTCCGGTTTGGGGACCACAGGATCTCATCTCTGCTTTTTGCGGATGATGTTGTCCTGTTGGCTCCTTCGAATCAGGACCTTCAGCATGCACTGGGGCGGTTTGCAGCCGAGTGTGAAGCGGCTGGGATGAGAATCAGCACCTCCAAGTCCGAGGCCATGGTTCTCGACCGGAAAAAGGTGATATGTTCCCTCTGGGTTGGAGGAGAGTTCTTGCCTCAAGTGGAGGAGTTCAAGTATCTTGGGGTCTTGTTCACGAGTGAGGGAAGGATGGAGCGTGAGATTGACAGACGGATCGGTGCAGCGGCAGCAGTCATGCGGTCGTTGTACCGATCTGTCGTGGTGAAGAAGGAGCTGAGCCGAAAGGCAAAGCTCTCGATTTACCAGTCAATCTACGTTCCTACCCTCACCTATGGCCATGAACTCTGGGTCATGACCGAAAGAACGAGATCTCGGGTACAAGCGGCTGAAATGGGTTTCCTCCGCAGGGTGGCGGGCCGCTCCCTTAGAGATAGGGTGAGGAGCTCTGTCACCCGGGAGGAGCTCAGAGTAGAGCCGCTGCTCCTCCACGTCGAGAGGGGCCAGCTGAGGTGGCTCGGGCATCTTTATCGGATGCCCCCTGGACGCCTTCCTGGGAAGGTGTTCCGGGCATGCCCCACCGGGAGGAGGCCTCGGGGAAGACCCAGGACACGGTGGAGGGACTATGTCTCTCGGCTGGCCTGGGAACGCCTCGGGATACCCCCGGAAGAACTGGAGGAAGTGTCCGGGGAGAGGGAAGTCTGGGCATCCCTACTTAGACTGCTGCCCCCGCGACCCGGCCCCGGATAAGCGGTTGAAAATGGATGGATGGATGGATTGTTCATCAATCAAACCTGATCGCAAACAGTTTAAGAGCGATTATCCGGGAAAGGTTGATGTTACTGAAGGCCTTCCTGGCATCTGACGGTACGCCACTGCTCACAGCACCTAGCAGCAACTGAGCATTTTTTTGCCGACTGGTCACCTGATTTGCTAGTTTAATGCTATAGCCCAAACAATGATAGATAACGTGAGGACGACCACCGCAAACAATGTCGGTCGACTTTGCAAATCGATCGGTTAAGCTGAACGTTTTTTTTGTGTAGGTTTTGTTAGGCAACATACAGGTACTACCCAGAAAATTAGAATATTCTCAAAAAGTTCACGTATTTCTGTAATTCAGGTGAAAGGTGAAACTTACATGTTATATAGACAAATAACATGCAAATCAATATATTTCAAGCTTTTATTTGTTCTGATTTTGCTGATTAGGACTTACAGCTCAAGAAAACCTCAAATTCAAAAACTCAGAAAATTAGAATATTACATGAAATCGATTTAAATAAATAAATAAGGATTTTAAATGTCTGGCCTCTGAAAGGAAAATCTTGCATCTGTAATTAGTACTTGGTTGGGGCCCCTTTTGCACGAATGACTGCTTCAATCCGGCGTAGCATGAATGCTACCAGCCTGTGGCATTTCTCGGCTGTTATCGAAGACCAGCATGCTTCAATCACGGCCTTGAACTCTTCTTTATTGTTTGGGCTCTTTTCGTTCACCTTTCTCTTGACAATGCCCCATAGATTTTCTCTGTGGTTCAGGTCAGGTGAGATTGCAGGCCAATCAAGCACAGTAATCCAGTGGTTGTTGAACCAGGATTTGGTACTTTTGGCAGTGTGGGCAGGTGCCAAATCCTGCTGGAAGATGAAGTCTGCATCCCCATAAAGCTGGTTCGTTGAAGCAAGCATGAAGTGCTCTAAAATGTTCTGGTAGACTGCTGCGTTTACTCTGGACTTGAGAAAGCACAGGGAACCAACACCAGCAGCTGACATGGCTCCCCCAGTCATCAGAGACTGGGGAAACTTAACACTGGACTTCATCCATTTTCCATCATGCGCCTCTCCAGTCTTCCTCCAGACTCTTGGACCTTTGTTGCCAAATGAGATGCTAAATTTGCTCTCATTAGAAAAGAGGACTTTGGATCACTGGGAAACAGACCAGTTCTTCTTTTCCTTAGCCCAGCGAAGGTGCCTCTGGCATTGCTTGCTGTTGAGGAGTGGCTTGACGACAGTAATTCAACATTTAAAGCCCATGTCCAGCATCCGCCTGTGTGTTGTTTCACACACAATATTGGTTATATTCACAATATTCTAATTTTCTGAGTTTTTGTATTTGAGGTTTTAATGAGCTGTAAATCATAATCATCAAAATTACAACAAACAATTGCTTGAGATATCTCACTTTGCATGTAATGAGTCAATAAAATATATTAGTTTTACCTTTTATGTTGAATTGCTAAAATAAACCGACTTTTACACGATATTCTAATTTTCCGAGTAGTACCTGTAAATGAACAGAGAAAGAAGAATCAGGCAGTTCCCCATTGCCTGAGAGAAAAATATCCCCATTAAGGCTACCCATGTGCCTTCTTGTGATGAATGACAGTAGTCATGAATTGCATTGAACATGTGCGTGTAATGTTTATTTTATTTTTTTAATCTCACACCATAATAGCATGTTCCACGTGTGCAAAAAAGTGCCCTCCCCCTGAGCACTTGCCCCCCATAATATCTGTGCACGCCACTGGTCAAGAGGTTTCATCTCTCGTTGTTTATGACCGTCAAACTCTGCTTGAGCTCGGAGGTTACTTCAATCGGCTTACATATGACAAGTTGATTAGCTCTCCTCCATGCCTTGAGGAAATCCCAGCGTTTCTTAGGGGGACAAGATGGAGGGGAGAGCGCCTAAGACGCCGGAGAAGACGTGGGAAACGCGGAGGCCTCCGGGTCCGGTACAAGGCTCGCTTGAGGTCGATCCGTCTGTCTGATCGCTTCGGAGACCTGCACTTTTTGGACATTCGGAGGAGGACGAGAGACCGATGGATCCGACCGGTGTTCTCGGACGTCAGCGGCTGTGACAGCGTCAGCTGTTCGTTGGACCCCGATCAGCTGTTGCTGCCTCCCTCCAGCTGGTGTGTTCCTACCGGGAGACGCGGTGTGAACCTCCGGAATCTCCATTCATTTAAGCGTGCTCCGTCTTCATCTGATACTAGTAATCTTCACTTGGCTTTGTGGAATGTGAGATCTGTCACAAACAAAACTTTCTTAATCAACGACTTCTTTACCTCACGGAAATTGTATTTTATGTTTCTGACGGAAACCTGGCTCCGGGAAGGTGAACTTGCTCCTTTTTTGGAGCTCCTTCCCCCTGGATGTAGCTTCTTCAGCTCCCCCAGCATTACCGGCAAAGGTGGAGGACTAGCATCCATATTCAAATCCACCTTTCACTGCCGGCAGCCTCCAGCTGTTAATCGCTGCACCTTTGAGCTTCAACTCTTTGAGGTAAACTTCTCTGTGACTGTTCTCTGTGCGGTGGTCTATCGTCCACCGAAATTTAACAAAGACTTTATTCGGGATTTTGCTGACTTCATGTCAGGTGTCACTCTAAATTATGATCACTTTTTAATTGTCGACGATTTTAACGTGCATGTCTGTTGTGAGACCAGGCCTCTGGTTAGAGACTTCCTCAATCTCATTGACTCTTTTAATCTCACGCAGTCTGTTTCGGAGCAGACGCATGACAAGGGCCACATTTTGGATCTTGTATTATCATATGGATTAGATGTACAGATAACCGAAATCTGTCATACTCCCCTGTCCGACCATCATCCTGTTTTGTTCTCCCTCGCAATACCTGTTGTCTCAACCACAAACTCCGGGCCCCGTTCGCTGTCTTCGTGCTTTTCACTCTTCTACTCCCTCGCAGTTCTCCGCAGCGTTTAAAGACTCTTTCTTATATTCTCTGGATGATCTTGGTGATCGTAGCGTTGATGTCTGTATGTCTATGTTTGATTCACTTTGCAATGAGATCTTGGACTCTATCGCTCCCATGACTTTTAGGCGTGTTAAGCCACAGCCTTGAGCCTTGGCTGAATGAGTCCACCCATGCGCTCAGACACGCATGTAGACAGGCGGAAAGAAAGTGGAAGAAGAACAAGTTACAATTTAATTGGGATCTCCTTTGTGACTGTCTCTTAACCTATCAGCATGCGGTGAAAGCTGCAAAAGCTGAATATTTTTCCACTCTTGTTTCTGCCTAACAGCGGCATTTGATACGGTGGATCACTCAATCCTCCTATCACGCCTTGAACACTGTGTAGGCATAAAAGGCACTGCCCTGAGCTGGTTCAGATCATACCTCTCAGGGAGATCCTTCTCTGTACACATGGGGCAGTTCTCCTCCTCCGTGGCCCCTCTGACATGCGGTGTCCCCCAGGGGTCAGTGCTGGGCCCTCTACTGTTCTCCCTCTATATACTACCCCTGGGGTCTATTTTTAGGAAGCATGGTATACCCTTTCATTGTTTTGCGGATGACGTACAGGTGTATTTGCCAGTGAAGGCACCTACTAAAGACTCTCTGCAGGCTGTGTTGAACTGCTTAAATGATGAATCTATTAATTGAACCTTACCGTGATTTCTGATCCTTGCAAACAAACGAAATGCCATCAGGCAAAATATTGCAAATAGGCTGTTTTATTGGAACAAAATTAACATGACAGTGGCGCTATCGCCTACTCTCCCATACAGTGTTGCGATATCCTGTCTACGAGGAAATGTTTTTTTCCCTCATATATTTATTTCAGGATTGTTTTGGGGGGGCTTGTAGGCTATTTTTTCAACACAGCTTATAATGTAGGCCTAGGCATATTTTTGTCAAACTATGCAAAAACAAAATCTTGTCAACAGTGCCAGGGTTTAAGCGATTACGGCGCGCTTCCTGGACACGGCCAGCCGAACTGAAGGTTTGCTCGCTTGTTGCGCTAGTTGCTGGGACGCAGAGGACTGCTTTGGCCACCATGGGGTTTTACGCGATTATTCTTTGTCTCATGGTATGGTAATTAATGAGAGCAAGACTAAGTTTATGACCATACAAGTTACCTATTCGTTTGGGTGATGTGTATAGAATGGTGTTATAGAAATGTACATCTGAGAAGTGTCTTTACTGCCGATGGCAGCACACGCTCTGCTGTTAGAGAACACGTAGCTGATAAACGGAAGCACCTCAACAAGTTGATTTTATTTTTAAATAAGAATCGTGATATTCACTGTAAAGTGGCGAAAAATGTTTTGTCTATTGTGTTGTTTGGACCCACAGGTCAATAAAATTACTACTACTGTATAATATTTCGGTGCCGTTTATACTTTTTTTCGGTACCTTTTTTATTGGCAATTTCGTGGGAATTAGATGTCGCCACTGTTTGGCTCAACCCGCCCGCACCCGCTAAATGTTATTAAAATATTGACCAGCCCCGCCCGACCCACGGGTAAACCCGCGGGACCCTCGGGTTCCGGGCCGACCCGCGCATCACTGGAAGGGACTGTCATCAATGTCCAGGTTCTGGAGGACAGGTGGGATGTCTTCCTCGGCTGCATCGACTGTTGTTCCAAGCAGTCTTTGGAAGAGGTGGAACAAGGTTACCACCCTCTCCTAAGGACTGTGTCCCTCAACCTGTCCCTCTTTGGTCCTCTTCCGCCCTGTCATGTCGTTGATGACCCTCCAGGCCTCCCCATACCGTTTTTCTCCCTGCGCAGCCTGCACCCTTTGCACCTTCTCCATCAGTTCTTCCCCTTTGATGGCATCGCAGGTCCCGAAAAGAAGATGTTTGGCCTCCTTCAGCTTTCCACGACTCTGCGGGGTTAGTTCACGCTCAAAGTTGATGCGTGCCTGCTCCACCCTATCCTGTGCTGCAACAACTTTGGGATGTTTGGACCTCAGTGAGCCTCTGGCTTTGCCTAGCAGGGGCACGAGCAATCTGGTCGCCTCCTCATTTGAAGCAGCGAATCTCCCATATTCGCTGCTGGGCTCTGCACCCCTGTCCAGCTGCTGGAATCGCCTCCTGACCTCCTTCGTATACCTGGTTTGAAGGCCAGGATCGGATGCAATAACCTTCCAGTCTCTCAGGATCTTGGGACTGGGCTTGGGAACCCTGAGGCTCAGATACACCTTAATAGAGACCACACGATTGTCTGAACCCACCAAGCTGAAGGCGGTGAACGGTTCGGCGTTTAAGATAGAGTTACTCCATTTTCTCCTCACGAGTATGTAGTACAGCTGGCGTAGCATACCTGTGGCTCGATCCTGGAATGTCCACCTCTTGCCTATTCTTTTTCCGGAACATGGTGTTTGCAGCGAGCAGATCGTTCTCAATGAGAAGGGCGATGAGATGCGCACCATTGCGGTTGGTAGAGTCGTGGTATGGGAAGGGTGTGTCCTCTGGTCCAAGCCTTGCATTGAAATCCCCAAGGATTACCGGGAAGTTGTGTCCTGGGACATCTCGGACGACTGTTGCAAGGTCCTCAAAGAACTTCTACACCTCCTCAAGTGGTGCCACATTGGTGGGTGAGTACACAGCTATGACTGTTGTTGCTGGGTTGCCTGAGAACTCTGTGGTCAGGATCCTGTTGGTATGACGGTAAACCCGATGGAGAGCCTTACGTGCCCTGGAGCCCAGCATTAACCCTGCCCAGAGCCCGGAACATAAAAAATTTTGGATAAAATGGCCATCGGCAGCCATACTGGACGTCCAAAATTGACGAAAATCAGTCTTGAGCGTTGTCAAATATATGTCTTCGCCTGTGTAAAATTTGAACCATTCCTGCAATAATTGTGGCTTCCAGAGCCAGGAACATAAAATCTCTGTGGCGCCGGCCCCGGAACTACCGTCGTCGGGGGGGGGTGGGGTAAAATTAAATAAAACAGAGCCTCTTGTCTGTGAAAACTAATTAGCATGCATTTGTATTACTCTTAATCCAAGCAATGTATACAATAATAATTTGAAAACAATTATGAGCAACATGGATTTATTCCATTCACAAACAGTGAAAGCAAATGGGAGAACTGAGGCAATGAGAAGTACAAGGGTTTATTTTGATATTTATATCACCTCAGTATGTGCACATTCATGACGTAAAATATTACATTGACAGTTCACTGAACGAGTTCAAAGAGCAGTGGATACACTGGATGACAGAGAACCAAAAAAGACCAGCAGAGTCAAGTTCATTTTCAGATTACAAGTGTATATTACACACAACACATCAGAGCTGCCACTAATGATTATTTTCATTAATGTCGTTTGGTATTTTCTCAATTAATCAATTAGTTATTTGGTTCAGAAAGCATCAAACAATGAGAAAACATGTAAACAGAATTTTCATCAGCTCAAGGTGATATTCTCAAATGTCTTGTTTTGTCCCAGTGACAGTCCTGATCTCAAAGATATTATTCCTTAATAAAGGACTGAAGAAACCAGATAATGCTCACATTTGAAGAGCTGAAATCAGAGAATTGAGAAGTCTTCTGATTATCTATGACTGAAAACAATTAATGCATCATCAAAATAGTTGGCGATTAATTTAAACGTTTGTCAACAATCAATTAATCATGGCAGCTTTACCAGAAATACAAATTACTTCAGTATATGCAAGCCCTTTTCACTTTGGCCCTCCAAATAAAAATAAATAAATAAATAAAATAATAATATTAAAAATAATAATATTAATAAAAAATAATAAATAATAATTTTAAGAACAGAGTAATCGGGAGATGTCATATCCCCCCAGCCCCACATCAACTTCAGATTAGCAAAAGGCACCATTTCAGGTCATGATTAATTTGCACACCAAGTTTTGTTCAGAAATACTGAATGGTTTCAAATTATGCTCCGAAAACGAAATGGTCGCAGACAGATGGACTGACGGACAGACAACTGCACCCATCAATAATAGTAACAAGGCAATCAGAGATAGCTCACCTGGTCCCAGCCACGGGCTGACAGACAGAGTGACAGACACACACACACACACACACACACACACACACAGACATGATCATTGCTTAACCTGGCCCCCTAGGGGAGGGGCCAGGTAATAAGAAGAAGAATGTTATCTAGACCTTTTAACACCAAGTTCATGATAAGTATTTTTAATTTGGAGTGAATCATCTTAAAACTATATTTTGTGGTTAAGGGTCATTACACGTCAAATCTTCCAGGGGATGCCAGGTTACCTCCTCAAAATTCTTCGAAAAAATTCACGAGTAAATATTCACAAAAAAATGAGAAATTGCCCAATATTAGGCCAGTATCTCATATAGTTTTCAAGTTATAGCTGTTTGAAATTTGAATAATATTTAAATTTTTTTGGCGAACCCATTTTCAGCAAACTTTGGCAACTTATTGCTCCAAACTGATCACTTACACAAGGCTGAAACTGAGTATAGTGACCATATTCATCCCCTAGAATCTGAAAATGGCCTTAGAGTCTGCATCTTGATCCACTTTTGTATGGTGAAGCCTAAAAATCAGCTGAACACACAAAATACCAAAAAACAAGACCACATTTTCTGACCTATAACTCAGGAACTAAGATAAAAGGCTAGAATTCAGTTATGATTTTATGATATATCTCTCTGTAAAAATTCAGTAATCCAAGTAATATCATTATGCATCCCCCGACAGGGGGAGCATATATGTATTCAGTAGCATGAAGCCGCCGCCGGGTCCGCTGCCGCAAGGATTTTTGCTAATATCTCCAAGAGTACTTTGAGCAGCCATTAGATATTGACCACCCATCGTGACCAGGCCTGGTGAATTTTGTTGGGGATGGTGACCTATTTGAGATACTGGCTATTTTTTTAGATATTTGGCTTTTTTAAAAATTTTGTGTGAATACTTACTAGGAAATTTTTTCAAAAATTTTTGAGGTGGTGACCTGGAAAACTGCTCAAACTTCTCATTTGACATGGAATGACCCTAAAGCACTTTTCACAGTGACTGCATTTGATGGGCTTTTCACTCAAGTAAAATTTGAGGTATTTGCTTTACTTCGTTTGTGCAGACACGCTGAACAGACAGGACACTTTCAGGGCTCTTCACCTGTATGAATTCTCTGGTGGCGTCTTAAAGAAGTTCGCTGAGAAAAGCACTTCCCACACCAAGTACATTTGTAGGGTTCTTCACCTGTATGAATTCTCTGGTGGCATTTTAAATAATTTTGCTGAGGAAAGCACTTCCCACACTGACTGCATTCATATGGCTTTTCACCTGTATGAGTTCTCTGGTGTATATTTAAATTATATTGCCTTTTAAAACACTTCTCACACTGTGGACATTTGTAGGGCTTTTCATCTGAATGAATTGCCTGGTGACGTATTAAATGGGCCAGGTAAGAAAAACATATCCCACACTGACTACATTCGTAGGGGTTTTCATCAGTATGAATTCTCTGGTGGCATTTTAAATGAGTTCGTTGAGAAAAGCACTTCCCACACATAGTGCATTTATAGGGCTTTTCACCAGTATGAATACTCTGGTGGCCTTTTAAATGACTTAGCTGAGAAAAGCACTTCCCACACTGGCTACATTTGTAGGGCTTTTCACCTGTATGAATTATCTGGTGGCGCTTTAAATTATTCAGTAGTGAAAAGCACTTACCACAATGACTGCATTTGTATGGGTGTTCACCTCGATGAAATCTCTGGTGTGTATCTAGCTGACGTACTGTACTTAGCCTAGGGTCAACTGGGTCAAGACCAACTCCACTCATCCCAATATTTATGAGCTCAGTTCCTATGTTCTTACTCGATTCACACTTCACTTGGGCACATTTAATATGAACACATTTAATATCCTGTAGGTCAGTGATGTGTTCTGCTTTAAGGTATCCTCCATCATCAGTCTCTGTTTTGATTTGGTCAGGATGCAGATGGGTCACATATCCCAGCTCTGTACTGTCAAGGCTCTCCATCTTAATAAGATCCCCAGAGTGTGTGGAGCCCAGATCAGTTTCTGTTTTAATCAGTGATGTGTGTGTGTGGTGTCCATCACTGACCCCACTGTGTGCTGTAACACACTCTGGCTCCAGTGTGTTGAGTCCTGGTGCAGCACACACCGTCTCTGACTCTGCCATGTGGACAGACTCCAGTCCACTGAGTTCCTCTTCTTTCTGTCTGATCCTGTGCTGCTCAGTGAGCTCCGGTAGTGTTGTCTCAGTGTCCTGTCTCAGACAGACTCCTGCCTGCATCATACTGCAGCTCAAAGGTGTGCACAAGTGCAGCTCCTGGAGGGGAACAGGGGAAGGGATTTAGACATTATCAAACTGCTCCTCCTGCAGGACCTGACACATTCATTACACTGTGAAGTCCTCCTCAGACTGACCACAGGTGGCGCTCTCTCACTATCAGGAACTCCTCCTTCTCAAGGCGTTACAAACACATTGGCCGCAGTGGCTGACAAACAAGCAGCTGCATACAGAAATTGAGTGCACTGGGTGAAACAGAAGTTAAATATGTACTTTGTAAGTATATTCACTAAACGCAGTGTACTTAAAATCCCTGAAAGACAAAAAGTCTCCCAATGTTGGGATGAAAGAGTCGTCACGTTATACAAATGAGGAAAAACCTCCCTATTCCTCTAAAACAGGTGTCAAACACGATTGAAATACTTCAGAGTTCCCCATAAAGACCGGCACCCAACCATTTACATAAGGCTGTTTTCCATTGTGCCAAATGTTTTTGTCCAAGTCTCAACCCAAAAAAAAAAAAAAACCGGACTCCAATTCACACGAATACCCTACAATGAACCGACCAGTCTAGCAGATGGATAGCTAGTAGTGATGCGCGGGTTGGCCTGGAACCCGTGGGTCCCGCGTTGGGCGGGGCGGGTCAATATTTTAATAACATTTAGCAGGTGCGGGCGGGTTGGGCCAAACAGTGGCGACATCTAATTCCCACGAAATTGCGAATAAAACGTATAATAGGCCATCGGCCACTTGAGGGCTCTACACATACAGCCTAGATAATGTACTCTTGTCAAACGATGCAACGCTACCTTAAGCAGGATAGAATGCCGAACGCACCTCTCCCTCTTCCTACTCTCGATGTACAAAACCCAAAACCAGTGAAGTTGGCACGTTATGCAAATCGTAGATAAAAACAGGATACAATGATTTGCAAATCCTTTTCAACTTATATTCAGTTGAATACACTGCAAAGACAAGATGTTTAATGTTCAAACTGAGAAACTTTTTTTTGCAAATAATCATTAACTTAGAATTTAAAGGCAGCAATACATTGCAAAAAAGTTTGCACAGGGGCCTTTTTACCACTGTGTTACATCGCCTTTCCTTTTAACGACACTCGGTAAAAATTTGGGAATTTGAGGAGACCAATTTTTGAAGCTTTTCAGGTGGAACTCTTTCCCATTCTTGCTTGATGTGCAGCTTAAGTTGTTCAACAGTCCGGGGTCTCTGTTGTCGTATTTTACGCTTCATAATGCGCCACACATTTTCAATGGGAGACAGGTCTGGACTACAGGCAGGCCAGTCTAGTACCCGCACTCTTTTACTACGGAGCCATGCTGTTGTAACACGTGCAGAATGTGGCTTGGAATTGTCTTGCTGAAATAAGCAGGGGCGTCCATGAAAAAGACGTTGCTTGAATGGCAACATATGTTGCTCCAAAACCTGTATGTACCTTTCAGCATTAATGGTGCCTTCACATATGTGTAAGTTGCCCATGCCTTGGGCACTAATACACCCCCATACAATCACAGATGCTGGCTTTTGAACTTTGCGCCTATAACAGTCCGGATGGTTCTTTTCCTCTTTGGTCCAATGGACACGAAGTCCACAGTTTCCAAAAACGATTAGAAATGTGGACTCGTCAGACCACAGAACACTTTTCCACTTTGCATCAGTCCATCTTAGATGAGCTTGGGCCCAGCGAAGCCGTCGGCATTTCTGGGTGCTGTTGATAAATGGCTTTCGCTTTGCATTGTAGAGTTTTAACTTGCACTTGCAGATGTAGCGACGAACTGCAGTTACTGACAGTGGTTTTCTGAAGTGTTCCTGAACCCATGTCGTGATGTCCTTTACACAATGATGTCGGTTTTTGATGCAGTACCGCCTCAGGGATCGAAGGTCACAGGCATTCAATGTTGGTTTTCGACCTTGTCGCTTACGTGCAGTGATTTCTCCAAATTCTCAGAACCTTTTGACGATATTACGGACCGTAGATGACAAAATCCCTAAATTTCTTGCAATAGCTCATTGAGGAATGTTGTTTTTAAACTGTTGGACAATCAGCTCACGCATTTGTTCACAAAGTGGTGACCCTCGCCCCATCCTTGTTTGTGAATGACTGAGCATTTCAGGGAAGCTGCTTTTATACCCAATGATGGTGGCACCCACCTGTTCCCAATTAGCCCGTTCACCTGTGGGATGTTCCAAATAAGTGTTTGATGAGCAGTCCTCAACTCTCTCAGTCTTTTTTGCCACTTGAGCCAGCTTTTTTGAAACATGCTGCAGGCATCAAATTCCAAATTAGCTAATATAAAAAAAGGAGCGTTCTCCGCGCTTCTGCCAATTAAGTCAATCCAGATAATCCGGTGCAACCAGGACAGGACCAAAATAATATGAAGTAAAAAGAATGCCGGTGCAGCACTGATATCTGCTAAATTCTCACTTTTTATTGAAAAAGATACATAACAATAGTGACTAACGTTTCAATGTAGACCCTACATCTTCATCAGAGTCCTTGGAGGAAATGAGTGAACAAGCCTTTGATAAATTGACATCGAAACGTTAGTCACTATTGTTATGTACCTTTTTCAATAAAAAGTGAGAATTTAGCAGATATCAGTGCTGCACCGGCATTCTTTTTACTCCAAATTAGCTAATATTTGCAAAAAAATTACTAAGTTTACCTGTTCGAACATTAAGTAACTTGTCTTTGCAGTGTATTCAATTGAATATATGTTGGAAAGGATTTGCAAATCATTGTATTCTGTTTATATTTACGATTTACACAACGTGCCAACTTCACTGGTTTTGGGTTTTGTACACGCACTCACTGGTGCGCGGCTTAATCCTCCACGGTTAGACTAATGCTGCATTCCAGAAAAGTGGGAAGTCGGACTTATCCCACTCGGATGGTACCAGTTGCGACCTCAAAGCGTTCCAAGCGAATGTAAACTGCAAAGATGGCTGATCACGAAAAGTTGTTTTTTATTTTGTTCATCAAAAGACATTTTGACCTCCAGCAAACCTGCCTTCTCGCAAGCGATCAAATAGTGGAGGAGAAACGGCGGCTGAGGTAAACAGCACACACTGTAAACTGCCTTCTACAGTTACATCCTCGCTGAAAGTCAATTTAAAAATCATCCAAAAATTCATTAAGCTAATTCACTGTATGAGAAAAAATTTTATGGCGTCTCAAAGAAACTTAATTTAACTTCATTATTGTGTCATCAATATGTTGTCTGACTCTTTCTTTATTCAACTGAACCGTGATGCAAGTACATGTAGATAACAACAAAATACTTGATTATTCTCTGTGATAACATATTGTGTTACGTGAAGTTGTGTTGAATAACTGAGTTAATTTAATAATAAATAGATACAGATAAATATATTTTTATAATCGTGTAAATTATGTTTTACCATTCACGGTCTGAGTGACGTCAGATTGAAGGAACTCGATGAAATCAGGGTAGATATTTTTTCTCCGACTTCGCGACTTGGACCTCCCAGTTCGAGTGGCGCTCCAGTGATATTTCCCTGGTCGGAGGTTGGAAAACTCTGACTTCCCACTTCTCTGGAATGCAGCATAAGGGTCTGAAGGTTGAATGATGGCGCATCTTATAAATCGTTCTGCAGTCAGCACCGAAATATTATACAGTAGTAGTAATTTTATTGACCTGTGGGTCCAAACAACACATCGACAAAACACTTTTTCGCCACTTTACAGTGAAAGGCATATCACGATTCTTATTAAAATATAAAATCAACTTGTTGAGGTGCAACTGTTTATCAGCTACGTGTTCTCTAACAGCAGAGCGTGTGCTGCCATCGGCAGTAAAGACACTTCTTAGATATACATTTCTATAACACCATTCTATACACATATCACTCAAACAAATAGGTAACTAATCATTACTGGAGCATGTATGGTCATAAACTTAGTCTTGCTCTCATTAATTACCATACCATGAGACAAAGAATAATCGTATAAAACTCCATGGTGGCCAAAGCAGTCCTCTGCGTCCCAGCAACTAGCGCAACAAGAGAGCGAACCTTCAGTTCGGCTGGCCGTGTCCTGGAAGCGCGCCGTAATCGCTTAAACCCTGGCACTGTTGACGCGAGTTTGTATTTGCATAGTTTGGGAAAAAATACGCCTAGGCCTACATTATAAGCAGTGTTGAAAAAATAGCCTAAAAGCCCCCCAAAACAATCTTGAAATAAATATATGAGGAAAAAAAATTTCCTTGTGGACAGGATATCGCAACACTGTATGGGAGAGTAGGCGAGAGCAGGCGCCACTGTCATGTCAATTTTGTTCCAAAAGCCTGCATCCCAGGGACAGCCACCTACATTTGCCACAACTGCGACAGTGAGTGAAAGAATAGTCCGGGACACATACACACACACACACACACACACACACAAATACACCTAAACCAACACACACACACGCACACACCAATACCCACACACACACACACACACACACACATTTATACCTACACGCAAGCACACACACACACACACACACACACAGACCTCTACTTACACACATGCATGCTAATAGGCACTCATGCAAACATACATGCAGCAGTTGTTTTGCTCTGAATTAAAAGTTTTTGAGGAACTTTGCTTCTCGTTAACTTAAAATGGTTCAGCTTGCAGATAATGTTAAATCTTTAAATTAATAATGTTAAATCTTTTCAATAAAGTCCTTGCAGAAATTTCATTTAGAATATTTTGTTTCAGCAGATTATTTCTGCGTTACATCTATCCCCATCCGGAGTTACAACTCATCCCAGCAGCACGGTGGGTTGTAACAAGTGCGCTCTTCGTATTTGATGCTAATTCACATGTTCGGTGATTGTGTTATAGTTGTCCAAGTGAGTGCAACTTGTAGTCAACAAACATGGATACTATGCTGCAAAGTTTAAGAGATCTGGCATAAAGAATCCCTGAGTTACAAATGCTCAAACAAAAAATGTTACCATCATCCCCGGTCTCCCCTATAGGAGTTATAGCACGAATAAAATGATTCGCTCTGCAACTGCAACTGTTTGGACTGCAACAGGTATGGCGAGAGTGGGTTAAAATTATGGAAAAAGGGATGTTTCAGGTAGTATCTGTGAGGCTGCACTCGCTAACGTCAAAAAATCCTTGAGGAATCACCGTCAATTTCAATCTATGGTAGATCTGACATAAATTTTGGTTGACGGATTTGGCTGCTAGTCAGGCAGCACTTGTTGAAGGAGTCAAATTTGCTGCATGCTCAAAATATTGTTTAATGCATTGTCAAACACTTGAAGCTCACTGCTGATAAAACCTCGTATCTCCAAATTGAGAAGAAACAAAAACTCGTACGTCCACTATTCTTACATGCAAAAATAAACATTTTCTATTTTATATTTATGTTATTTTATTATTTTTTATTTTCCTGTAAAGTTTATCATCATTTTGAAGATACAAGGATTTATCTGCAGGCCGACGATATTACGTTTAAGGGCGGTTTTTGTTACATTAAGGGGGCGGCTGATTATTTACATTTAGCGTTAGAAATTTCACATTTAGGGGGAAGGTCGATTATTGCGTTTAGCATTAGAAATGATCGCATTTAGGGTGCATTATACGTGTAGCATTCATTTTATGATGTTTGGAGTTTTACGTTTTGCAGCGATTTTACGTTTAGGGGTTGTACAAACTTGCTGTCTGTAAAACCTGTATTGCAGGTAGAGATATGACATTCACGAACGAGTCGAGTCTCTTGAACCGCTCATTTAAGTTAACGAAGAGAACTGAGTCTCAGCTGTGAGCCGCTCGTTTGCAAGCCATTCCTATATGCAAATTGCCTAGGCTGCCTTCATGTGTCCTCTGTGTGCCCCATGAGTCTGAGTTGTCCCCGCTGCCTTCATGTGAACGACTAATGACATCTCCGAGTTTGAGCTGCCCACAGCACGCTCCATTCACGGGAACGCAGCTATATATGTGTAGCTAACTTAGGGGAGGAGAATATTAGTGACCGCCACCCGACTGGACTGAGGACATTTAACGCTGTATTTGTTCCTTTGTGGATTCGAGTCAAGGAGCTGGGCTCCTGTTTGTAAAGTAGTTCAGGTGTACAAACACCAGGGAGGGTAATACAATTTTGCATTCACATTTTTATCATGTCCTAATTTTTCATCTAGTTTTATTTATATTTTTTATAAAAACACACACACACACACACACACACACACACATTATATATATATATATATATATATATATATATATATATATATATATATATATATATATATATATATATATATATATGAAATGTATGAGTATTTTTGTACAGCATTATATTTCATTTGTAAATGGAGATTTACTACATGCTGTTTGGCTGCTTTGCTGGTCAGCTATATTTATTTTGTTTATTTGGCACCCTCTGGTGGTGTATCTGTAAAACATAATCTGATGTACAGTGTTAGGAGAGAAATAAACAGTTGACTTTTTTTGTAGAACTTTTTTTAGTGAAGAATAAATTTGTGACCTCCGCCAAGGAGGTTATGTTTTTGCCTGGGTTTGTTTGTTTGTTTGTCAGTTGGTTTCCAAAATAACTCAAAATGTTATAAACCGATTTTGATGAAATTTTCAGGGATTGTACAGACTGGTATAAGGAAGAAATGATTACATTTTGGAAGTGATCCGGATCTCCGTCTGGATCCAGGAATTTTTTAAAGGATTCTTTAACATTGGGAGATAGGGCCATTTTCAACATTTATGCATATAATTCCACCAAAAATAGTCAGGGTACTAGGAAAAAAAATACAGGACAAGTTGTTCTACAATACATCAAAGACCGATCCTGAAAATGGAATAATTCCAGATACTATGATACTATGATCCAGAATACGAGAGTAGGGGACCTTCGGAACTGTTATTATAGGAAGAGAACAAATGAAGCTACAAACATGCAACAAACACCATTATATAGCCATGATAGTACAGAATTAGGAAGGTGTCACCAGATTTACTGTATCTTCGAAAGCCAGGGAACTAGATCCAGAAGAAAACCACCATTACGGAAAATTTGATTTTCGTGAATAACTACTGAACTAATATTGATATCATTATGAATTCAGTTGCTAATGGTATGTTTTCTTGGTCAGGGAATCTGAAAAAATAGATGAAATAAATGTAGGATTAATATTTATGTGTAAATCACAACATTAGGGGAAATGTTGCATCATAAGAAAAAAAAACAAATGAAGCTAGAAACATGCAACGAACATCTTTAAACACCCAAGACACCGTGGAACTATTATTGATATAGCATAATGAATCAATTTGCCATGTTTTCATGGTCAAGGAATCTAAAAATAAAGATAAAATAAATGTAAGACTAATATCAATGGTGGAAGTCGCAATATGGAGAGAAATGTTGTGCTTGGCGGAGGTCTGCGCTCTCCGAGTGCTTTTCTAGTTTTAGTTGTACTTGCTGGTTTTCTTTGTTGTGATTTTTTTCAAGTCATAAGGCCTGTAGCACGCTAATATGTACAACTGCACCATTTCTCACAAGAAGGCTTAAATATTTCCAGAAAGAAAAGTAATGGAAATCAAACATGTCTCATTAGAAGCAGGAGTTTTTACAGTTTCCGAAAATGTATACTTTGTTATATATCGGATCTGCCTGTATATCAATAAATTGCTGGTTTGTGCCCAAAGGTGTGTGTTTTTTAACTTATTTATGCCTACTTTTATAATTAATCATGAAACGAGTATTGTTTTTTTAACAAAGATTAATGGAGTATTTTACTTGGCAGGAAGTGTGTACATAGGTTGATGCGTATTGAAGGGATTGATACCATAGATATGTTACATAAGCTATCGTGGGCCAATATTTCTCCCCCTCCTTCCAAAAGTGTCTGAATGTTAAAATGTGCACCAAATATTTTGTGTGGATCAATTCCCTCAGATTTCCCTGAAATGGGAGCAGAGAACTTCTTTTACTAGGAACACAATATACATCAGGTACCGGCTTGACTCACAGAATATGACGTTTCCGGATATTCCCTGTTGTCTGCAATGGCAGCCTGTATCTGCGGTGTTAAAATGTTAGGAAGTACATTACGTTCTGTATTTGTATAGCGATAAGAAAACGCCTGACAGATACAAACTTATTATTGCCTACACAGGATAAGACCACCAGGACCCACCAGGACAAGTGATGGGAGCACCTGATCAATAGTGTCTGAGCAAATGGCCGATCAAGTTATTTGGGAAGTACGTTGCGTTTTCAGGAAATGACCATTTCCCTCATCTAGATGGCTGGACTGCAAGAGCAGACGACACCTGGTCTAGTTAACCCCTTTGCGCGGAAGCCAAATCTGGCTATTTAGATGTTACCTGATTTAAGGCTTTATAATTCAAGATTGCAGCTTCAGAGACAGAAAAACTTTGGCTCAGTTGAGTCTTGACACTTGAAGCATTTAGACTCCCATCGTATTTCAGTTTATTTTTATGATTTTGGTGGAGAAAAGAAAAATTCAAATTTGAAATTGCAAAAAAAAAAATAATACTGACAATTGAAAAACTTCTGGGGCCTAAAACTAAACATTTCTGGGATCATAAACTTCTTGACCACAAGTATAATTCATCATGAACATTATATTCTCGATAACCCGGCTTGCTATGAGCCAAATTATACAGCTATCCAGGTGTCTCCCCAAAGTCTGAGATTCATCAAAATGGTTCACTGTCAAATCATACATTTATCATATATTTAACACAAATTAACTTTTGGGGCATGAAATTCCGCATGAACTAACAAATTTTCTGGTTGAGTTTAGCATGAATTTATCAATATCAGTGCAGTTGAACATCAGTGGTCACCAGTAACCTCTCCAAACAAAAAACATGTCTTTTCTCCGTAATAAAGTTTACAATTTTGTCCATTTTTCTTCAAAGTCCCCCAAGCATTAAATAAAGTGCTGATTAAACAGCCATAACATTCACCTTGCAATGAAAAGCTAACCGCTCTCACATCCGAGCTCATAACCTTACACCTTATGAGGGTAAAAACTCACTTACTCAGTAATATCTGAATTCTGAAATATACCTTATTTTAACAGAACAGAAATTTCACGTTCAGGAAAAATCAAACGACATATGCCACCAAATTCAACAGAATGGTGTAGTGAACGTACTGAGGGATCTACCGACGTGCGAGGGCTGCATGCATTTGGAGAAACGAAAATCTCGGCATTCAATGTCTTTAAACGCGGTATAAATTCTACAGCAAAAAGCTATGTTGAGTAAAATGCAAATAGAGTAAAAGAATAACCTTTTTCTATTCGTCCGAGAAAACGTAACGTACTTCCTAACATTGCCAAAACACAGTTTTTTTCAGCTTGGAAGGTATATTTAAGTGCCTACCATGATCCAAATGATGTAGAATTATTCTAACGTTTGTTCGCTATCTTTGCCAAGAAGAAAAACAGGCATTATATTAAGTTGCTGCAATTAAAATACCCATTTTTTTCTCTCACTGTGGAAAAAAATTTGCTTTAATTTCACTTAAAATCGCTACATTTGGATTCTGTAATACAGCAGAGGTACCGTAAAGAGATCTCTAAGCTCAATCTGGCATAATAGGCTTGTATACAGCACAATAAATGTATTTCAGACATTCTTTACTCAATACTGTGCTGAATAAAATTTTCAAGTAACTGATATTTGAGCCTAAAGCATCCCATGTTCAACCTGCCATAACTCAATACATAGTCCAATCAAGCTCCGAAGTAGGCATTTCCTGGAAGTACACAAGATTGCCCATCATCTGGTGCACACTAGATTTCTCTGGATTAATGTTCATTTTTTACCATCTACTGTCCTCAAGTTGTACATATTAGTGTGCTACAAGCCGTAACAAATTGGAGGTTCCACCGAGATTGGATTCACCAAAGATTAAAGCTGAATTATTATTTTAAATCTCTTGGCTATTTGAAAAACCAGCAATCATGACTTTTGATGTGGAAAGTTTTTTGAAAACTCCAACCCAGGAATTAATTGTGCTGGCAAAGAAGAAGGACTTGCCGCAAATAGCCTCAACCCTTGGAATATCTGATGTGAAGTCATCAATGAAGAAACAAGAAATATTCAACATTTTGGTTCAACATTTCATCGATGAAGATATCTTTGAGGAAGAAGCAGCAGAATTAAATAAAGATGTGGAAGTGCCTGCAACGGAGCTGCAAAGACTTGAATTTCAGCTACGCCAAAAACAACTAGAGTTGGAAGAAAGAAGGTTGGAGAAAGAAATGGAAGAAAGAAGGTTGGAGAGGGAGAAGGAGAGAGAACTAGAAGAAAAAAGGACGCAGTACAAACTGGAAATAAAGAATATAGAAGCCGGTACTGTTTCAAAATCTTTTGGACTTTCTGATCATTTTGATGTGGTTAAACATATTAGACTTGTTCCTCCTTTCTTAGAAAATGATGTTGACCAATACTTTACCCATTTTGAAAAAATTGATGAAAATTTGAAATGGCCAAAAGAGCATTGGACAATGATGTTACTAAGTGTTCTTACTGGTAAAGCTAGAAAAATCTATAACCAGTTATCTGTCCAACAGTGTGCTGATTATGATTTTGTCAAATCTGCCATTCTGAAGGGTTATGAATTGGTCCCCGAGGCTTAAAGGCAAAAATTTTGGAATTCTCGCAAGGAAGCCAGTCAAACTCATGTTGAATTTGGCAGGTTGAAGGAACAGTTGTTCGATCAGTGGTGTAATTCCATGAAAGTTTAAAAAGATTTTGAGAGAATGAGGCAACTTATTCTGGTTGTGGAATTCAAAAGGTGTATCCAGCCTGATATCAAAACTTTGAGGAGAAACAAGCCATTACTTTGCAAGATGTTTCCACCCTAGCTGATAGTTATGCATTGACTCACAAGTCTTCTTTTGTCCAAAAATCCACTTTTTCGAAATTTCAAAACAAGTCTCAGTCCAAGACTAATTCTAATAACACTTCTAATGATTCTAAGGCCACTTCTGAGAGGAAACCTTCCAGTGAGAAGCAATCCTCTGAGTCTTTACCTTCTGTGTCTTGCCAATACTGCAAAAAGCAAGGTCACCTTATTATACCCCGCCAACACGAAGCGGGGGGGGATATAGGTTAGACCTCCGTCCTTCCGTGCGTCCATCCGTCTGAGATAAGGGGATAGCTTTACTCAGAAACTACTACAGATACTGTAACCAAATTTGGTGTGTAGTTTCAGACCATAAAGGCCTTGATAGAGTTCGAAAATAAGAAGCGCACGATTGGTGGTGGATGTTTTAGACCATGTCGACTTGTCTCTGAAAGTTATGCTCTCAAGAAAAAACAACAACTCGAAGAAACCAAGCCAACTGCTTTCACTAAGAGAGAATCTCTTGAATCAATAGTCAGTTCGCCTGATCTTCTACTTTCTGTGTCTGATTCTGTTATGGAGAGTTTTGAGCCATTCATCATCGATGGTTTTGTCTCACTTTCACATGATTTTTCCTCATCTGCTCCTGTTTGAATTCTAAGGGATACTAGGTCTTCCCAATCTCTTATTCTTGCAGATATTCTCTCTTAGGTTCAGTCCCTTTGAGCTTGTTTTTGGGCATACAGTCCGTGGACCTTTGAAGCTTCTGAAGGAAAAGTAGCAAGCTGAAGATGATGTCCCAACGAACTTGCTTCAGTATGTCTCTGACTTCCGTAATCGTCTCTCTAAGGCTTGTGACTATGCTAAGTTTAATCTCAAAGACGCTCAGGGCAAAATGAAAGCCAGATATGACCTTCATTCAAAAGAGAGAAGATTTAAAACTGGTGACAAAGTTCTTGCACTTTTGCCAGTTCCTGGAAACCCTCTAAGAGCCCGATATTTCTGCCCTTACACTGTCCACAAAAAGGTCAGTGATCTAAATTACATCATTTTAATTCCTGGAAGGAGGAAACAAAAACAAATGTGTCACATCAACATGCTGAAAGAATACATTTGCAGAGACACTCAGCAAAAGCCAGTCAATTTGGTAAATACAGATGAACTGGAAAATGTCAAAGAAGATTGTGACTGCCCCTTGGAAAATGAACCTGGTCCAGTAAAACTTGAAAACTCAGACATTCTTCAAAATAATGACAGCAAGTTGTCCCACCTGGACCCTTTTCAACAACAGCAGCTTAAGCAGCTCATATTTGACTATAGTCACATATTCCCTGACGTTCCATCTAGAACTGATTCGGTCTACCATGATGTCATCCTACAAGATGATGCCAAGCCTGTAAAACAGCGTCCTTACAGAATGAATCCGGAGTAGCAGAAATACCTTAAACAGGAAGTCAAATATCTGCTTGAAAATGACTTTGTTGAACAGAGTAGCAGTGACTGGAGTCTCCATGCATCCTAGTTCCCAAACCCAATGGAACATATAGAATGGTTACGGACAACAGGAAAGTGACGCTCTCTCAAAAACAGGCTCATATCCCATTCCCAGGATTGACGACTGCATTGAAAAAATTGGACAGTCAAAGTATGTCACAAAATTAGATCTCCTCAAGGGCTTCTGGCAGATCCCTCTAGCTGATGAAGCAAAGGAGATCTCTGCCTTCATCACACCAGGTGGATTATACCAATACAAGGTCATGCCATTTGGAATGAAAAATTCTCCGGCCACCTTCCAACGTCTGGTAAACAGAGTGTTTGCTGGACTGCCAGGATGTGAGGCCTATATCGATGACATTATCATCACCAGTGACAGCTTCCAAGAGCACCTCACCTACATCAGAAACTTCTTCCAGAGAGTGAGTGATGCCAAACTGACTATCAACCTTGTTAAAAGTGACTTTTTTAAAGCTACAGTTGTTTACTTAGGTCATATTGTAGGACAGGACAGGGACAAGTCAAACCAATTGTTGCAAAAGTAAAAGTTATCACTGAATTTCCTAAGCCTACAACTAAAAGACAACTAAGGAGGTTTCTAGGGATGGTTGACTACTACAGAAAATTCTGTAAAAAATTCTCTATCATCTCTGAACCTTTAACATATTTACTGAAGAAAAATGCAAAATTTGTTTGGGATGAAAAATGTCAAAATTCATTTGACCAGCTGAAAGCGATTCTCAAAAATGCACCAGTTTTCTTATCTCCCAATTTCCAAAAGGAGTTCAAGTTGGCGGTTGATGCCAGTGACATTGGTGCAGGCGCAGTTTTGCTGCAAGAAGACTCTGATGGAGTAGATCATCCTGTTTGTTACTTTTCCAAAAAGTTTGATAAACATCAGAAAAACTATTCAACAATTGAAAAAGAATGTTTGGCACTTGTTTTGGCTTTACAACATTTTGAAGTCTATTTGACTTGTTCAGCTACTTCCATCAAGGTCTATAGTGATCACAATCCCCTCACATTCCTGCACAAGATCAAAAACAAGAATCAAAGATTACTGAGATGGAGTTTACTTTTGCAAGAGTATGATTTGGATATTTCTCACATCAGGGGAAAAGATAATGTTTTCCCAAATACACTTTCACGAATGTAATTTTATTTCTTTACTTGATTGTGAAAAATGTAATTTTACTTTTCTATCGGATTGTGAAAATTGCATTGTTTGTTATGTATATGATTGTTATAATGATCAATGATACTTCTGTGTGAGGTTCAAGATTAGACTGATAATAAAAATGTATTAATTTTAACAAAAGAAAACTTTTAGCAAACCTTTCTTTTCTTAAAGAGGGGAGGTGTTATGTATGAGTATTTTTGTACAGCATTAGATTTCATTTGTAAATGGAGATTTATTACATGCCGTTTTGCTGTCTCGCTGGTCAGTAATATTAATTTTGTTTATTTGGCACTCTCAGGTGGTGTATCTGTAAAACATAATCTGGTGTACATGTTATGAGAGAAATAAACAGTTGACTTTTTTTTGTGGAACTTTTTTTAGTGAAGAATAAATTTGTTTTCGTTGTACTTGCTGGTTTTCTTTGATTGATTGATTGACTTTATTGTCCACCAAAGCGGAAATTTGTCTTTGGCTTCTCACAAATATGTACAAATGACAACACACCATTAAAACAAACAGATATACAACACAGGATAAAAAGTGACAGTGCAGAATACAACAGTGGCAGTGGCCTGACCAGCCGCTGTAGGCTGATGACATGTAACATACTGCATAACCCCTAACATCAAGAGCAATAAGATGATACACATGTGCTTAACAGTAAAAACTATAAAATGAAAACCACACAGGTTCAACCAGATGCTGTCAGTTGGCATTCAGTGCCAGAACAGCATGAGGAACAAAGGAATTTTTATATATATTCCAGCTGGCCTTTGGCACCCTAAATCTGCGGCCAGACAGAAGCAACTGAAACTGTGAGTGCAGTGGATGTGAGTGTTGTGTTGAGATTTTTTTCAAGTCATAACTAATATATATATATATATATATACACACACACACACACACACAGTATCTCACAAAAGTGAGTACACCCCTCACATTTTGACAATTAATTTATTATATCTCTTCAAGGGACAATGCTACAGAAGTGAAACTTCTATATATTCTAGAGTAGTCATGGTACAATATGTGTAGCAGTGTAGATTTACTGCACTGGGCAAATACCTGAACAAACAGTCACTATTTCCAAAATGGATGGCAAAAAAAGTGAGTACACACCCCAATTGATAATGGTCAACCAAGCAATGAAACGCGACTTGTTCATCATGTTCATGCTTTTATCTGTTCGACTGGGCCATAGGAGGTTGTGTAACATGTTGAAGGGTTAAATTGTAGTGCTTTAGGTGCAATGCTCTCATTCTGGTCACTGTAGGGTCAACATGGCATCTCATGGGAAAGAACTCTCTGTGGATCTGAAAAAGAGAATTGTTGCTCTCCACAAAGATGGTCTAAGCTACAAGAAGATCTGTGAAACCATGAAACTGAGCTACAGCACGGTGGCCAAGGTTATCCAGCGGTTTTCCAAGACAAGTTCTGCTCGGGAAAGGCCTCGTCAGGGTCGACCAAAGAGGTTGAGTCCTCGTGCTCTGTGCCAGGTGCACAAGTTGGCTTCAGAAAACAGACGCAGGAGTGCTGGCAGCATTGCTAACAAGGTTTTAGCAGTGGGATAACAGCCTGTCAGTGCTCAGACCATACGCCATGCTCTGCGAAAAGTTGGTCTGCATGGCCGTCAGCCAAGATGGAGGCCTCTTCTGAAGCTAGCCCACAAGAAAGCCCGAAAACAGTTTGTTGAAGACAACCAGTCCGAGAACATGAACTACTAGAAACATGTTCTGTGGTCTGACGAGACCAAGATAAACTTGTTCGGCTCAGATGGTGTCCAGCATGTGTGGCGGCGCCCTGGTGAGAAGTATCAAAACAAGTGTGTACTGCCTACAGTCAAACATGGTGCTGACAGCATCATAGTCTGGGGTTGCATGAGTGCTTCTGAGCTGCACTTCATTAATGGAATAATGGATCCAACATGTACTGTGAGATTCTGAAGCAGAACATGACGCCCTCCCTTCAGAAACTGGGCCGCACGGCTGTTTTCCAACATGATAACGACCCAAAACACACCTCCAAGATGACAACTGCCTTCCTAAAGAAGCTGAAGGTGATGGTATGGCCAAGTATGTCTCAAGACCTGAATCCCATTGAGCACTGGTGGGGCATCCTCAAGAGAAAGGTGGACGAGCAGCAGGTGTCCAACATCCACCAGCTCCGTGATGTTGTCATGGAGGAGTGGAGGATCCCAGCAACAACCTGTGCAGCTCTGGTGAATTCCATGCCTCGGAGAATCAAGGCAGTGCTGGACAACAATGGCGGTCACACTAAATATTGACACTGTGGACACAATTTGGCATGTTCACGGTGAGGTGTACTCACTTTTGTTGCCACCCATTTTGGAAATAGTGGCTGTTTGTTCAGTTATTTGGACAGTGCAGTAAATCTACACTGCTACACCTACTGTGCAATGACTACTCTAGAATATATTCAGTTTTCATTTCTGTAACGTTGTCCCTTAAAAAGATATACTAAATTAATAGTTTAAATGTGAAGGGTGCACCCACTTTTGTGAGATACTGCATTTTTTTATTCATATAATTTTTTTTCTGCATTGTTCAAATATCCTTGTGTGGGAAAATTTTACAGTAGAGTCGTTTTGCATGGAAGTTATCTGCGGCCTGCGTAGTTTTTATTGTGCCAATAATAATTTTTTATTATTATAAGTCTTTTAGGTGAGAGAAAATTCTAAAATAGTGATCTCACTGTCGAAGCATGGGGATATGGCACCACCTTATGGAATATTTACAATGAAAACACAAGCCAAATGAAATTCTAATCAATATGTCAGAATAATTCCCACCAATAGAGTATATATTGGTGGGATATGCGAGTTTAAATTATTCTGATCCAAACCTTAACTTATAACTGCTACCAGCGATTGTTCCCTTGATAAAAACGAGTTACCCTGATTGACTTCTAGAAAATAAATAAATATAACAAGGAGCCAGTCTTTTGAACGGCTCTCTGAAAGGAACGGCTCCTCAAGATTCAGCTCCCTTCAAAGAGCCATAAATCCCATCTCTAATTGCAGGGGTTTGTCTCTGTGCGTCTGTGGTTGTTATGACCGCTCAGTTACCAGCAACTGCATGTTAGTTTGCTGCTGTGCCGCTTAAAAATGCTCCTGGTAACTTATATGTGGTAATTCTGGCCGGTATGCTTGTGTTACTTTGGTAAGCATCAATGTGGCAGTTTTCATCATAATGTTGCCTGATTGAAACCACTGCAGTTGAAGCTAACCGAAGAGATGCTGTTTATGTCTGTAAAGTTGGGCTGAGAAGGATGCAGCTAGACCAGACGAAGGTTTTGCAGAGCTTGGGATACGTGTTTGGGTTTGTTTATGGCTGCTTGTGATCGTTTCACTTATCCATGACCGGGATCAGCCGGATACTTCACCAATATCTGGGCTAGCTCTCTGTTGCCATCGCAGTGAAATCAATCGCGAAACGCACAAGCTCTAACATGTCTGGAGTAACAAACAATTTCTCATACCCCTTTAGAAATTGTTCTGGCTAATAAAACCGAAAAAGGCAGAGATTCTTTCCTATAGAAGTGATCGATTTGCTAGCTCCACATAAGCAATTGTTCACGTTAACAGAACTTACGGTTTGAAAAACCTGTTTTATGTTCATAACATAACCAGAGCTCTCTCTAGCTGTCGCGTACTATCCATAAAGCTGCTTTCACATCGGACGCAAAACATATTTTTCGCACAACAGATAACATTCAGTCTTTGCATTAACTTTGAATGTTCCAAAAAATTTGCTTTGCGTCTAGTCTGAAAGCGGCTTAACACGCCCATTTTCTGCGAGCAAACGCTGGTCATTCCGGCGCAACAAGTAAACCATTACCGCGGGCAATTTTCGAAAAGACCGTTTAGCCTGGAGCTTTCACCCCTCTGTACAGCGCAGAAGCTGTTTGTTACTCCACGCTAACGACCCACGACAGTTATGCACATGAACCAGCAGGTCCTTATAATACACACCGAAGCAGTCCATAAGTTGTTGGTCCACTTTTTGCTGCTCCTCACTGTTCATATTTCCCTCTAAACTCAGACCCACCAGATTTCTACGGTCTCCGGTCTACAGTTGGGCATGTCGACCTGTCCTACAAATGTGTCTATATGGGGTGGATTCTAGCTTTCTCTGCATCCTACCTATAGAGTGGACAGACCGCTGTACCAGCGTTGCCAGATGGGAAATGTTAAAGTATCGTAGCAGAGGCTTAAAATTATTGTATTTTGAGGCAAATTATCGTACATGGGTCAGAACCAAGAGAACAAATAGGCGTAAATGTGTAATTTCAGAAAAGGCATATTTATTGAGATGAACGACTTTTAGACGCTGCCTACAAATCTAGCCACATTGTTTAAAAGTGCCCCAAGTAAGAATTGAGGTCAAAATATCAAAAAAATGAGCGAGACACAACAAAAGAATGGAGAATAAATAAGGGCAATGATGTCATAAATAAAAGATGACAAGGTATAGTGCTGCAGAGATATCAACCTGAATTAGCATAATGTAATGAAACATGACAGAATGTTTAGTTCTGACTAATGATACTCGATTGCTTGAAGAGGTCTGGCAAATGAAGACTACATATCAGGCAAACTGGTTGCACACTGTGAAATTATCATCAGGCAGGCGGCATACATATCGCTTTAAAATGATCTTGTCCCTAGTTTTACTTGAACATGTGCAGTTGCGATTACTTCATAATTTTGGACTCGCTATAACTAATTTAGACGACGTGCGGTAAAGTGATGGTCAACAGTGGCGATCGACTGGCCAGCATATTTCGGGATCAGAGACTGGTTACGGTGAAGTCCGGCATTAGATTTATTCATGCAAATGTTGGCTCAGCGTTAGCGCTTAACATTACCTCACGTTACGTTGACGCTAGTGTGCTAAACAGCAGCGAATGTTATCCAGCATATGAATTTATTTCGAATGAACAATGACTCGTAATTTGGACATTTTTACTGGATCGGGTGAAGGGGAGTAGTTTGAAGATGTCATGATACAGAATCACCTGACATCAACTGACGTTCGTTCATGTGTTTATATCTCAGAGTTTCGGGGTCAGAGCGGCCCTGTTTGGACTGTAGATGGTCGGCTCTGGGGTCGTCGGGAAGGTGGGGGCGAATCATGGACAGTAGGCTTGATGGGAGGAGAGACTGTGCCGCTTCTCGATTGTTACCCTAGGGAAAAACTCACTTTCTGCAGGTATACTGCCCCCTTCTCTCTTTGGAGTATGTAGAGTATGAAATTAATTTTTGGCAGTCCATTACACTGGCACCTTTAACAAAAAATGCTGACATAGTCATGATGCGTAGAATGGGGTCGTCTTTCGGGACTCACTCCGAAAATAATGCGAGTCACTTCATCAGCAGAACAAGCATGATTGTTGATTACAACTACTTATACTTCGAGTCACAGAAAGATCAAATCAGCGTACTTTATGGGACTTTTAGCATTATTCGTCGCACAGAGGACTAAATTATCGTACAACTACGATAATTATCCTACATCTGGCAACGCTGCGCTGTACTCACCACAGTTGCCGTAGGTAGATGTCAAATTCGAACTTTGGCACTGCGTCCTCCACTTTCACCGCTACGGTTCTTCTTCTTCTTTTATGATCTGTGAACTCTATCCAGCGGTGCATTAACGCCACCTACTGTGTTGGAGTGTGGACCAGAATAACTACCTTTATTAAACCCATTATACTGAAAATAATAATTCAAATTAGATAGAAGTAATAAATAAATAGAACAAAACAATCCCAAATTCTTTGCATTAATCCTGTCTCAGTAAGGTAATTGAATTGCCATTTTCTACAACAGTAATAAGATTCTTAAGTGGCATCTCAACTCCGAATTTCTTGAGTTCTTTTCTCGCTATTTCTTGTCTTCATACTTCTGACAATGAAATAAGACATACGTTCAACTGATTCCTCAAGGTTGCACTGTTCACAAAGTCCTGTCCGATGCTTTTTTATCAAGTGGAACGTCTTGTTTAAACCTGTATGTCCTACTCTTTCTCTAGTTAATACATTTTCTTCAAGTCTTCATCTTCTACTCTTCCTCATCGCTGTTCCCACCTCTTGCTGTATTGCATACAGGTGCCTTCCAGTATTTTCATTGTCCCATTTTTGTTGCCATACTTTCATGATGTGACTTTTAACTAATGCTTTAGCCTCATTTTTCCTGATAGGGATATTCATTTTATCAAGTTTCATAGCCTGTTTTGCAAGTGAATCAGCCATTTCATTGCCATTAATCCCCCTATGAGCTGATATCCACATAAACCTCACAACAGTATTCACATTCTAAAATCTGTATTAAGTTTTGTAAATTTCATTCATAATGTCTTGTCTATACTCTGATTGAAATGACTTCGATTCTAATAATACTAAGTCGAGTCAGTACAAATAATAGCATTTTTAATACGACACACTTCTATTTTCTGCAGTGCTGTTAAAATTGCTTGCATCTCAACTGTAAATACTGACAAGTGACCTATTATCCTCCTTTTGACAGAGACTTCTTTAATCGGAATATGCATAGCAAAGGAGGAACAACCAGTGATGGGATCTTTAGAACCATCTGGGATGAAGGATTGATACACTTTGTTGTCTATCCGTTACTAATACAGAAATATGTTCAGATCCTCTTTGTACCTTATCTAAGAAACTCATATCAACATCCATTCGAGGAAACGGCCACAGACGTGTTACTGTTAGCGCACCGGTCAAAGAACATCCACTCGAGGAAACAGCCAGGGAGGTGTTACTGTTGGCATACCAGTCAAAGAACATCCACTCGAGGAAACAGCCAGGGAGGTGTTACTGTTAGCGCACCGGTCAAAGAACAACCACTCGAGGAAACAGCCAGGGAGGTGTTACTGTTAGCGCACCGGTCAAAGAACATCCACTCGAGAAAACAGCCAGGGAGGTGCTACTGTTAGCACACCGGTCAAAGAAAGTACTTTGGTTTATGTCAATTTCTCTTGCTGTCCTTTCACTGCTCCATGCAAAGCATTCACGTTTTGTGCTCTCCCTTTCCCAACATGGAAGAAGTACCTAAGTGGTTGGGCGGTGCTCAAATTACCCTTGAAGGTTAACCCAATAATTTAAAAATAACTGCTCACCGCTCCGTTTATTAGAACAAGTTCATATCATTAGATCTATACACAAGTACAGCGTTTGATTGTGGTTTCCCCACTGATTCCTTAGATCAGATGGCAGACGTGTCTCACCTATCACTCTGGGGTGGCGGACCCGGAAAACTGCATTCTGCAGCCTTGTCCCGCCCAACTCCACCCACCACAGAGCCGGCCAGTCAGAAGAAAGTGGGCACACGGGGAGGGGGGGCTATAGCAGAAGGGCAGCCCAAATGAGGCATTTCAGGCAGAGACTACAATGGACTACAAATGAAGTTTTTTGAGGATGGCAATATGAGCTAAATAAAGACCCTTTTTGAACCAAGAGTACTCTAGAGTCCAAGATCAAAATATAACCTTGGAAATGTAGCAAAATAGGGCATCTTTAAAAATGCACACCATGATCAATGCTACAGTCGGTCCAACTAAAAATTAGAGTGCAACTTTTTTTTTTTTTTTTTTAAGTCAAGCAGTGTAGAGGTCCAATAATATCTTCAAAACTGTTGAGAGCCTCATTTGATGATGACACAATACCCTAATCATTTGTGGTAGTTCCAAGAATTCACTTAGAAATGTATTGATGATCCCATGAACAGGATAATGAACAGCAGCATGTGCGAAATGAATAAGACTTTCCCCTGGATTGAAGCTACACCAAGCAATATTACATGCCTTTTTTTTCAGTAAAATGACCCCTTGCAACGCAAGACTCAGTTGTTGGTCTCTCTTCACTATGCGCTCTAGTATAGCTGATGTGCTTTTGTTGTCTGGTTTTTGCTCTTTTACATTTCTGTGTCAGCTCGTCTGTAAGTTCCTCCTCTGCTCGTCACATAATCGATCACTCTTCTGTTGCACAGGATTTTCTAAAAACATATTTCACCAGGATGAGTGTGGTTCTGCGGGTGATGGAAGTGCAGGTCTCAGCCCATGTTCTGAGTGCACAATAAGGGAATGTGCGTGGTTTAGCTCTTTTAGAAGCTTATTCTGGCAAGCGCATCAAGTAAGTGCAACTACCCGCTAATCAGACAGATTTAGCAACCATTATGCAAGTGAAACTTAGCTGACAGTAACATTACACACAGTAAACTATTCGCTTTAACTTTGAGGGTTTACGAAATGGACCACACGCGAGAACCAGTAAAATGCAAAAAGGAAGTTTTATTTCTGAAGGGGGAAACCCCCCGACAGAGCAGGCAACAGCACAGAGTCCACAATCCAATATCAGAATCCAATGGGCGAAATCCAGAATGTTAACCAGGGCACGAATCACAAAAATCACGGTCAGACAAAAAAGGTTCAAAATACAAGGCGGCGGCAAAGTACAGGGAGTAGGCAAAAATCGATAGTCAAGGATGGTCCAGTCAGAAAGATAATCACGATGGGTTCAAGGCGAAATGAACGTGGCACAGGTAAGCAAAGGAGAACGATCTGACAAAGCAGTGCTGTGAAGAGATACCTAATATACTCTTCAGGGAGGTCACATGATAACAGAACACAGGTGGAAGCAGTGAGACTGATTACAAGAAAGCAACACATTAGGGAGAACCTAATCACATGAAATTGGCAGAAGCTAAAAACGTGGACAGGGATCACAGGACAAACCTATAGACAATGACACAGCTCCGGTCAAGGAGTACTACCGTGCACAGATACTAATAGAAAGGAAAGCCAAAGAAGGTGTGGAGATTCCACTGAAATGCAGCAGCGAAGATTAGGGAGAGACAAGAGGCGGAGACTAGAATAGGGCGAGTGCTGAGAGCTTGTTAATCAATTAGTAAGTGCAGCTATACAATCCCAAGTGCTCGTTAGTTTGTTAGTCTTCTATACAATGTTAGTCTTAGTTAGTAAATTAGCAAAAACAACAAACTGTTAGTATGTGTTAGTAACATAGAAAAAGCAAGGGGAAAGAAGTAAACAAGATGGGGAAGGAAGAATGAAACCAGAAGCCATTAAATCACACGAAGGAGTGGCACGCATTACTGGGGCTGTGAGCAAAGACAAGACAGGGGGACACAAAGTGCAATGCATGGAAAATCAAAACATGGACTGGAATAAAAACTATACATATAAGTAAAACATGGAAAAATCAAAACAAAGACAATGCATGAATTGAAAAGCAACCAAAAACACAATACATAATACTAAGGAATCGTCAGACATGGCAAGGAATCAAAATACTCATATGGCAGTCAAGGCAGAACCAGAATCACAACATTAACAATAAGTTGGTCAAAGGTGACCAGTCTGTTGCAGACATTGCTACCTGGCTCCTTTTCAAAGTCCCAGCATTATTCGCTGGCAAACACATGGCATGATAAGACCATAAACAGTTAAAGAAGTGGATGGCGCTGTTTTCAACGGGAGAGTGATGAAGCTCAATTGAATGAGTTTGCAGTTGAGCACCACACTTACTGCGCAGGCTCAAAGTAAGCTCGCTGACATATTGCGATGTAAACCCACGTCCAGAGAAACGGTAACCCCTCTGGTAGATGTAGCCTACACATAATTGAAGCACTGATTAATAAAACCACACAAGTCAAGTCAAGTGTGACTTATGGGGTTTTAGTAATAGGTGCTTCAATTACCAGCGAGCAAGCAATCGCATCTGTAAGTATAATCTGATTCCGTTCGATGTTATTATATTTTAGTTCGATTACTTCATAGGTACTTCACTTCATTAGCGATGTGGCTCAATCATCTACAGTCTTTGATTCGTTTATGGGCTTCTGGTCTAAACAGTATGGTTATTTACCTCCTGTGCGACAGAAAGTCGCCGGCATTTCACTTTTCGCCTAGCCTGGTGCCATCGGATAAAAATGCTTATTATTAGACCATAACGCTAAATACAAAGGAAAGACGTCTGCTACAAAATGTAGTTTCTCTGTAGAAAATATTGTCACTGACATGAAGGCTCATAATGTTTTTAGTGTCAAGTTATTTGATGTCAAAAGTCAGACAAAATGAATGGAGGTGAATGGAGAAGCTACCGCTAGGTGATCATCTGCTTTCTTTCTGAGCGTCCAATCGAGCTTCAACTTCCAGGTGTATTCCTATCCCCTTGGATAAGACTTTGAATTCATTTTAACCCAGTTAAAAGCACAGGACCCATGCTTTGCTTAAACGTGTTAGACATGGACTCTTACCTAGAATCATCCACTTTCATGCCTTGTTCAATTCTTTGGCGATTCTACTGACCATCTCCATTAACCCCTTTGTGCAGAGGTAGACGGTCATGGACATGGAATATCAAATTTAAGCACGCAGTTACAATACTCAATCACAAGATGGCACCCCCGGATCAGTTATTGAATATTCACAAGCAAGCAAAGCTCGGACATGGTTTAGAATAAGAAACTGTTCACTCCAATCCCTGTTTTTCACAAGTTGCATGAATTGAACTCCTCAGCTAAGCCCGATAGGCAAACTGGTCAATATCCCTGCCCATAGTATCAACCCAGCAGTTAAAAAAAATGATCTCTTACAACAGAAAAAGTTGTTGTCCTCTGTAGCGACCACTTTAGCTACAGTGAGCCAATGGTATTCTGATTAGTGGTTAATAAAAATCAGTTTTCTGAAGCAAAAACTTCAACATGGTATTGATTCTCACACATTTGACTGTCAATTACAATTTTCACACACAAAAAATGCGTAGTTCCCTACCATGGATTTATGCGTATATTCCTCCATCGACAAATTTAGCACTGCATTATATCCACCCAAGTACTGGTGTTGATAGGCAATCATTCAACTATACACTAAGGCTCATCTGCTTAACTGCACAGTTATAGTTAACACCCACATGAAACTTCCCCGGTAATGATGTATTGATTGGCTCATTTCTTTTCTAATTCCTGAGTGGTTAAACTTTCTACAGTAACTGAAACACATTTATTGGACAGTCAGAAAAGTATTACAATCTTTTGCGTATCAGCAAGCTCGGTGATCCTCTCAACGCACATTGCGCGGCTGAAATTGAAGCGAATTATGGAGAGAGACTCCCAAAACTGGCCCGAAGTGTTCAGTTATATTTACAGAATTTAAATGATGTAAGGACAAAGTCAATGGAAATTATTTTGAATGAAACAGGACCGGAGGGTTCCTTCTACTGGATACATCAGTCTCTGGAGGAGAGATTCTAAGAAGATTAGGTTAGGCTGCTACTTTTGCTTTTTGTTTTGGAATGTATACCGTATTCAACAAAATTGAATGCAGAGGATTTTTTTTCTGTTCAAAATGTTAGCTGGTCATGCATTTCGGTGGACCACCTGGTACATTCATTGCACCTCTCTGTTGAATCCAGGGAGGCATTTATTGTTTGATTTTCCCTAAAAGTGGAATGTCTGTTCTGTTAAAATAAGGTATATTTCAGAAATCAGACATTACAAAGTTGATGAGTTTTACTTGTTCCTTATAAGATGTAGAAAGTGTTGGAATAAGGTTGTGAGCTTGGAAGTAGGAACTGCTAGCTTTCATTGCAGGGTGAATGTTCTGATCATTTAATCAGCAGTTTATTTAATGACTGTGTGTTCTGGCTTTGGGGGACTTTGATGAAAAAATTTAGATTTTTGTCCATTTCTTATGGAGAAAAGGCATGTTTTGTGTTTGGAAAGGTTACTGGTGACCACTGATGTTGAACTGCACTGATATTGATTAATTTGGGCTAAACTTGTTGAGGATTATATTTCAATATTTCTCACATATTCATCAGTAGATCAATTGCCATGTTCCATAACAATAATCAATAATCATAATCAATAACCATATTACGTAGGCAGCAGTAACACACACACGAACGCACACACACAAACACATTACATAACACACACACATACAAGTAGTTCACATATGCGTAGGGAGGGGATGAGCAGTGCAAACACATACGCATAAAACACACAAACACACACACACACACACATGTAGTTCACACATACACACGCAGCACACGTACACATGCGCACGCGCACATACAAGCAGTTCACACACAGACACACACACATACAAGCAGTTCACACGCAGACCGACACACATATACAAGCAATTCAATTCACACATGAGCAGCTCACACACACATAAGCAGTGGGCTTCTGTGGCTTTGATTAGTAAGCAGGCTTCTGTTTAGTTGATTCAAAAGCATAGTCAGGTGATGCATTTGATTTCTGTGGCTTTGATCAATATTTGTTCAGTAAAATCATTAGTTGTTACTGAAAACATAATCAATTGAATCATTTATGTTTCTACTTGTATTCCATTCCGTTGACTGTATTTTTACTCTCGACTAAGTTTCCTCTCCTTTTTAGTATATATTCTTTTTATTTTTTTAAAATTTTATACTTTTATATTCCACCATGGTTTAACAAAACAAAGTTGGAGAGTAAAGTTTGTTAGAGATAAGATGGTTACAACCCATTTATTTTGATTGGAGCAAAGTTTGTTAGAGATGAGATGGTTACAACCTTTGTATTTTGACTGGAGCAAATTTGGTTGAGTTTTTCCCATAAATATTCCTCTGTAAAGAATGCCGAATAAGCGCTGCCTGGCCAGGGACTGCTCACCAGGGGAATGAAGATGGCTTCTGAAGGTTCTGTCACCCTCCAATAATTCATGAACAAGGCAACTGCAAAAATATGTAAACATCTAGTTGGAAAGCCACAACAAACTCAACCAGAAAATCATTAGTTCTTATTCATTTTCATGCCTCAAAAGTTTGTGTTAAATACTTTTGTATATGATTACTTAATGATTTGACAGTGCACCATTTTGAGGGATCTCAGACTTTGGGGAGCCACCTGGATAGCTGTCTAATTTGGCTGATAACAAGTATGTAATCTAGAATGTAATAATCAAGATTAATTATAATTGTGGCCAAGGAATTTATGATCCCACGAATGTATAGTTTTAAGCCCCAGCAGTTTTTCAATTTTCAGTATTATTATTTTTTTTGGAATTTCAATGTTGATTTTTTGTGTTTGCAGCCCCTTTTCTCAACCAAAATCATGAAAATAAACTGAATGCGATGAGTGTCGAAATGCTTCAAGTGTCTAGACTCAGTTCAGCCATTTCTTTCCTGTCGATGAAGCTGCAGTCTTGAATCATAAAGCCTTATATAAGGTGACCCCCAAATAGCCGGATTTGGCTTCTGCACAAAAGGTTAAATACACACTACTCGGCCTAAAAAAAATAAATAAATCTAACACTCTAAAATTGCATTGGATCACCTTGAGCTTTTGATTACGACATACATTCACTGTCTTATTATTTTGATAAGCCAACACAATATCACTACATCAGGGGTGTCAAACTGACCCGTAAACGTGCCAAGAGGCAGCAGGTCTTCAATCCGAACAAGCAGAAGCTCACCTGAAAGCACTGATTTAATCAACTGATCTAGGCCTGCACAACTGATTATTTGTATCAGGTGCGCTTCTGTATTGTTAGAGTGAAAACCTGCAGCCTCTTGGCCCGTTTATGGGTCAGTTTGACAGCCCTGCACTACATTGAATTCTGATTAGTTTAATATATTTTTTGCTAAAATCTTGTATCGATGATGCAGAGGTCGCGTTACACTTTGATTGTCCGTCATTGTGATGGACAGGAGAATGAAAATTTTGTCATAATCAATAATTATCAGTCATTGTAGTTTTACTCTTTAAAATGATTATTTTATGAAAAAAATAAATGAATAACAGAATAATTTATAGATTACACATTAGCTGATGCCGACAGTGATTCATGTAGACACACATTGCACACTGTGTGAAATACAGCACTGCGTGGATTTTCGAACTTACTGCTGAATGAACTTTATAAAAAATTCAACAAGAAACGCCGGCGTTTGAACACCCTCGGCCTGAGTTATGAAGTGTCCCAGAACAATTACACAATAACCAAAGTAGAATTCCACAGAACATACATTTTACAAATACAACAAGATGTGTTTGTGAAACACTGATGCCCCGTACATAACATGCACATGGTAACCATTAAAGGCCAATCATGAGTCAATCAAAGGTTAAAGGTCAAGGTCACAAGGTCGACATTCATTACCTCATCAGAAAGGCCTTATCCTAAGGAATACATATGCCAGGTCTCAAATGCCTACTACTAGCTAATGAAAAGTTATGGCCCATGTTAAAGTTTTTGTCACCAAACGTCATGCTCCAAGGTCAAGGTCAGAAGGTCAAAAGTCATGACCCCCGCTGAAATGCCTTCTCACAAGCAATGCATATGCCAAGTATCAAAGTCCTATCATGAGCCGATCAAAAGTTATAGCCATCGCTAAGTGTGGACAGACAGACAGATGGACGGACAGACGAGAAACTATATGCCCCTGAGTCTTCGTTTACGGGGGCATAAAAACGCACAAAGAGTCCCACAAAAATTTGGGAAAATTCAAATTTTTTTAACTAATCTAGAGCCTCGCATATATATGATCGTTCCCCCAGGTATAAACCCCCTAGCTCAAATGCTTCATCAAAATCAGTCCACGACAAAGTTTTTTTCAAAAACGCCATTATTCCCCCAAAAAATGGTCCGATCTGAAAAAGTCTTTCCTGGCCTGGATTCCCTACATTACCGCGAATGCTTTGGCATGGGTAACTAGTTTATTGATGCTGACTTTAGAGGTGCACACATGGACAGACAGACAGACAGACAGACAGACAGACAGGCGACGAACTGATGACAATACCCTTCGGCCTGAAGTCGGGCCGAGGGTAAAAATGATTTCTTGCCCCACGCAGTAACAGTGTGCAAATGAACAGTGCTTTCAGTTATTGCTGGGCTTCAGTAAGCCTAACAACCGCAGTCTCGCTAAGCGGTCCTACGAAGCTGCATATCAACTCCTGGGGCTTTCCCCACCAAGGTATCTGCGTGTTCACATAACAGAGACGGTGTTAGTAGCACATGACCAATCGTCTACCGGAAGCAGAGCAGCATATTCTACAAATGAAACGCAAATTATCATATCACAAAAATATGAGGGAAAGGATCATATCAGAGATGCCAAGTCTGACGCATTCAGATTGAGTCTCTCGCCTCTTAGTCGCATTCACGTTCCTGTGTCGTTGTCAGCAATTATTCAATCAATGCGAACTGAAGATATTCACTCGCGGAATTCAAGTCATTGCGCATTAAGTTAATCAGTTTCACGTGCATTACGGTGGATTTCCCCACTAGTGACACGGAAAATGATTATGACTCGGAAATTCTCACGCTTGTCTTTTCTGAAGGATTGAATGCAATGAAATTGCATAAAACGTTTCAAATGGTCTTATTTCATTAAAACAATTTAAACGATCATGAAACACATGCATTGTTTCCAATCTGTGAGTAAAGAAAAGCACGGGAAGTCCTGAGTCATAATCGCTTTCCATGTTACTTGTAATGAGGTCCACCTTTACGCAAGTGAAACTGAAACTTCAGAGCACAAGGATTTTAATTCCGCATGAAAATCTCATTAATAAGCCTTCATTGAATAATTGCGGGCTACGGTGAATAAGCCTAAAAATTGCATGAGACCTACGCCGAATGCGTGAGACTTGACATCTCTGCCATACAGATCAAAGACGATGCTCGAGACAATATGACACCCACCACCAGTTGGTTGGGGGTGTGAATCACATTCTGTCAAAATGACGGACGGCCTTCAAAATATTCCGTCATTTTGAAGGAAAATATTCGGTTATCGCCTCCTCTGTGATGATGGGAAAGTCAGTCCGCTGCACTGTCTCCTCCAGTACATCCCACAGATTTTTAACGGGCTTAAAGGTCATCTAGTATCTATTCTCAGATGGGCCGTTGAATGTCCAATGTTTACAAACAAATCGCTTGTGTTGACATCTTGCATTGTCACATGACCAATTTCATTCATATAAACCAATGTTCTGTGTACATACGTAGATAATCCCTCTATTTCGGTTTGTTTGCGCTGGTGCTGCCCACTGATTGGCCAATAAACAAAAACAATGGGAATTGACTTTAGATGCCTGTTGTGGGAATTTTTAATTTGTATTCCTGAAAGATTTAGCGAAACTGGAAAAATCTCTGTGCGTAAGGGACAAGGCCAAAGACCTTTACTGGATGCCCGTGATCTTCGGGCCCTCGGACGCCACTGCATCACCCACCGGCATAATTATGTCCTTGACATTACTAAATGGGCCCAGGAGTACTTCAAGAAACCAGTTTGTAAACAGAGTTTGCCGTGCCATCCACAGATGCCACCTAAAACTCTATCATGCAAAAAGGAAGCCATCGTTGAGCATGATCCAGAAGCGCCACCGTGTTCTGTGGGCCAAGGCTCATTTAAAATGGACTGTTGCAAAGTGGCAAAGTGTCCTGTGGTCAGACGAGTCCAAATTTGACTTACTTGTTGGAAATTATGGGCGTTGTGTCCTCCGGGCTAAAGAGGAGAAAGACCACCCCTCCTGTTATCAGTGTTCAGTTCAAAAGCCAGCATCTCTGATGGTATATGGGGATGCATTATTGCATATGGTGTGGGACACTTGCATGTTTTAAAAAGCACCATGAATGATGAAAGGTATTTAAAGGATTTAGAGCAACATATGCTCCCCTCCAGATGACATCTATTCCAGGGAAGGCCTTGTGTATTTCAGCAGGACAATGCAAAACCACATACTGCAGCAATTACAATAGCATGGCTTCATAGCAGAAGAGTCCATGTGCTGAACTGGCCTGCTTGCAATCCTGATCTTTCACCAATTGAGATCATTTGGCGCATCATTAAACGAAAAGTCCATCAAAGGAGACCCAAAACTCTCCAGCAGCTGGAAGCCTGTATTAAACAAAAGTGGGATCAACTTTCAATGCCTAAACTCAAGAAACTTGTCTCCTCAATGTCCAGATGCCTCCACTCTGTGTTAAAAAGAAGAGGGGATGCTACATCATGGTAAACAAGCCCCTGTCCAAACATTTTTGAGACCTGTAGCGGCCATTAAATTTGAAATGAGCTCATTTTTTGGATAAAATGTTACAATTTCTGTTTCAACATCTGCTGCATTATCTCTGTTCTAATGTGAATAAAATACTGGCTGGTGTGATTTGAAAGTCAAATTTTGCGTTTTGAGTTTATTCACAATTTGCACTTTGTACCAACTTTTTCGGAATTCGGGTTGTATATTTCGTTCATCAGAAGTGAGACTAAAGGCAAAAACAAGGCAAGGTGAAGTACAAGGATTTATTTAGACATTTAGATCACCTGGATATGAGCACATTAACAATGTAAGATAATTTCATTCACAACTCATTGAACAAGTGTAAAGCTCAGTATCTACACTGGAAGAACTGAAAAGGGCTACACTGCACGAAGTGATTTTCAAGAAAGAGAAATGTACTTATTTTAAGACTTAAAACACTCATTTCTATCACCATTTTCTTAGTTAGACAAGAAATTTGTCCTTGATTTTAGGTAATTTTGAAAGTTCACTTTTCAAGTGAAATTTACTTACCCCATTGGCAAGATAGTCAAAACAAGTCGACATGGTCTACAACATCCCCCGCCAATCGTGCGCTTCTTACTTTCGAACTTGATCAAGGCCTTTATGGTCTGAAGCTACACACCAAATTTGGTTACTGTATCTGTAGTAGTTTCTGAGAAAAGCTGTCCCCCTTATCTCGGAAGGACGGATGGACGGACGGACGGTCAAACCTATATCCCCCTTCCACTTCGTGTTGGCGGGGGATAATAACTCAAATCAAAGAAAATTTTCTTGTCTTACTAAGAAAATGGTGATCGAAATAAGTGTTTTAAGTCTTAAAATAAGTAAATTTCCCTTTCTTGAAAATCACTTTTTGCAGTGTAATAGTGTCCAGTTCATTTTCAGATAACAGCTGTGCATTACATACGACCAATACATATTTTTTCAGTATGTACAAACCGTTTTTACACTGGTCCTTCAACAAAGTAAAAATAATCAATAAAAACACAAGTGCCAAACCCATGACAACCATATAATTTGGCCAATGTTGTCAGAATTGTCCTGTGAGAATTTGAAGAACTGCTTTGAAATCTCTATCCAAGGTGGTGCCCATGACTGTTCGTTTTTGAAACAAACCACGTGTATAAGGAGATAACTTGAGCAAAATAATTCTTCTTATTTAGAACACTTTCAGGGATTTTCACCTGTATGGATTCTCTGGTGTCGTTTTACATCAGACGTATGAGCAAAGCACTTCCCACAATGACTGCAGCTGTAGGGCTTCTCACCTGTATGAATTCTGTTGTGGCGTTTCAAATCAGATATACGAGGAAAGCACTTCCCACAGTGGCTACAATTGTAGGGCTTTTCACCTGTATGGACGCTCAGGTGAGTGCTCAAACTATATTGCGTACTGAAACACTTTTCACACTGTGTACACCTGTAAGGCTTTTCACCTGTATGAATTCTGTAGTGGCGCTTCAAATGAGGAAGGTCAGAAAAGCACTTCCCACAGTAACTACATTTGAAGGGCTCTTCACCTGTGTGAATTCTCTGGTGGCGTTTTAATTCGGGCAGGTGTGAAAAGCGCTTCCCACAGTAATGACAGTTGTAGGGCTGTTCACCCGTATGAATTCGTAGGTGCATAGTTAAACAATATTGCCTCCGAAAACACTTCTCACACTGGGAACACTTGTAAGGCTTTTCACCTGTATGAATTATTTGGTGGCGCTTTAAATGATGTAGTTGAGAAAAGCACTTCCCACACTGACTGCATTCATAGGGCTTTTCGCCAGTATGAGTTCTCTGGTGAGTGCTTAGGTGTTGTTGCCGATGGAAACACTTCTCACACTGTGTACACTTGTAAGCCTTCGCAGCTGTATGAATTCTTCGGTGGCTATGCAAATCAGACAGCGCAGGAAAGCAGATACCACAATGCGTACATCTGTAGGACTTTTGACCTGTGTGAATTCTGAAGTGATTACTTAAACCAGACTTTGAATCAAAAATCTTCTCACACTGGGTACACCTGTAAGGCTTTTCACCTGTATGAATTATTTGGTGGCGCTTTAAATGATGTAGCAGAAAAAAGCACTTCCCACACTGGCTACATTTGTAGGGCTTTTCACCTGTATGCATTCTCAGGTGTGTATTTAAGTAATGTTTCCGACTAAAAGACTTCTCACACTGTGGACAGGTGAATGGCTTTTCAACTGCGTGAATTCTTTGGTGGGTATATAAATCAGATATTGATGGAAAGCACTTCCCACACTGTGTACAAATGTATGACTTCTGATATGTGTGAATGTGGGAGTGATCACTTAATGCAGCCTTAGAAATAAAACACTTTTCACACTGTTTACACTTGAAACTCCTCTTAACCATCTGAATTTCACCCTCATTCATATGAACAGTCTTCTGAAGGAAACTCAAAGCTCTTGGAGGTTTATTTGAAGCAGTTTTGAGGGGTTCAATGGTCATACTCCTCATTTCACAGGTTATAGGTTTGTTGATACTCTCTGTATTTTCCTGGATGAATCTGTTCCCATTCTTCTCATTGTTTACAAACCGGCAAGGATCCAAATTTCCATTTTGGGTTGAGAGATCATGGATTTCTTCTTTGCAGTTTACATTTAGATGCACTGCACTTAGCCTTGGGTCAATCGGGTCTTTGTGATCATGACCATCTCCTCTCATCCCAGTACTCAGGAGATCAGTTCCTATGTTCTCACTCGATTCACACTTCACATGGTCACATGTAATGAGAACACATTTAATATCCTGCCAGTCACTGATATCCTCTGCTTCGTGATATGCCCCATCATCAGTCTCTGTTTTGATTTGGTCAGGATGCAGATGGGTCACATATCCCAGCTCTGTACTGTCAAGGCTCTCCATCTTAATAAGATCCCCAGAGTGTGTGGAGCCCAGATCAGTTTCTGTTTTAATCAGTGATGTGTGTGTGTGGTGTACATCACTGACCCCACTGTGTGCTGTAACACACTCTGGCTCCAGTGTGTTGAGTCCTGGTGCAGCACACTCTGTCTCTGACTCTGCCATGTGGACAGACTCCAGTCCACTGAGTTCCTCTTCTTTCTGTCTGATCCTGTGCTGCTCAGTGAGCTCTGGTAGTGTTGTCTCAGTGTCCTGTCTCAGACAGACTCCTGCCTGCATCATACTGCTGCTCAAAGGTGTGCACAAGTGCAGCTCCTGGAGGGGAACAGGGGAAGGGATTTAGCCTTAAGCGCAGAGTACAAACAAGGCCAATTTTTTCCCCATTATGCAGGAGCCAATTTAGGTTTTATAACTAAGTATTTGTGTCACAGAGACTTTGGAACATTATTCCAGTGAAGAAAGACATTGAAATACAAATAAATTCAATTACAAAATTATTTAACAATTAAATTTAGGAATTTACGGACGGGGGCGTCTATATCTGAGCAAAGGGGTTAATAAGAAGACCCTAAAGCAAGGCCTCACACATTTTTACACCAGGGATCATCAAATCCGGCCCTCCAATCCAATTCCAGCCCTGATTTTCTTCTTCCCCATGCCATCAACCAATCCAAGCAATCATCAGCAAGAAAAAAAAAAAAACAAAGGCCTTGTCAAAATATACCGAGAAATGCTTTCTGTTCTTTCACAGTGAGCATAGTTTGGGTTTAAGATAGCTGAAAACATATGGAATCAGATGTGTCAACACTATCGAACAAAACTTTTAGGACATCAAACAAAAATTTCAAAATTGAGAGAGAATATTACGTACTGAAGAAACAAAAGTTATCTCAAAGGCAAAACTTATAAGTTGTAAACAAATTATTTTTATGATGGAATAAACCATTGGTCTTTTACTTGTTTGATAAATTGTTCTTTTGTTCACAGCACCCTCTGCTGTTTTCGCAATTATCAGATTTGCAGTTACACTCCCGGCCCTTTGTTGCGCCTCTTGATTTTTACTTGCGATTCTGCCACAAACGCGTGGGTGGGCGGGATTTTTGTATGGTCTGACTTCATTGGCTAATGGAATTCCGGGGCTCAGAGCCTGGAGTAATGAGTTTAACTATAGAACTTAGCCACAAGTCTCACTTCAGACTCCACTCACAAGTGAATCACAGCAGCGACAACGGAAATATTACGAGGACTGATGAAGGAATCACTGTATGCCCTTAATTCATTGCCGTGGCCTTCTCTGAAAAAATCTGACAGTGAATAACACATCGTTTTTAGCTGCTGTTGTAGCCAAGCAACTCGGGAAGACTGTAACAGAATGTGGGCTACCGTCCTGCAATTTACTGAGCTGGGGTATGTTTCCCGAAGGCGTAGCTAATTGCTAACCCTTATAACTTCCACAGTCTGGTTCAAAGTAAGCTTTTGGCGACTGTACCCTGAACTGCTACAGTAAATGTACATTAGTTTGCCTTAATGCTTTTGCGTACGTGAATACACAAAGAACATATAATGAATAATATACAATCGCCTCATGAAAAGTGTTCCTCACTTCCATATATGTTGCCATTAAAGGACCGTGCTCTGTCGCATGCAGATTTAATTACTTGTATCTGGACCACATTTTCGTTGTCCAGGTGGATAGGCCTACATGTTGAAGATAAAAGCCTACAGAATTTTCCTGAGATTAAATTTTGGTAAAATATAAAGTAGAGGTGAGGCACATGCTGTAGATAAATTGTGCATATAAATGTTATCAGCTTGATTACATGCCTTTCGAATCCTTCCATCAACCTCGCATCTGCTGTGTTTACAAAGTGCCGCACGCTGCAGACGGATGGTTCATAGTAGGCTACATCTCCACTAAGAAAATGAAATCCCAACCTGCAAGTTAAAAGCCGATATAACCTCAGCACCAAACTGAAGCACAAGCTGCACTGATTCAAAAAAAAAAAAGTCCCATATTGCCTTAAGTAAGGCTAATGCAAGCAGTATACAATTGCAGTTACAGGTTTTGAAGCTGAGTCCATATTGGAATTATTATTCAAGTCGATTGATTCGTTGACATAGCCGACCCTAAAAAAAATCTGATGGTGAATAACACATCGTCCTTAGCTGCTGTTGTAGCCGATGTTTTATAATTTCTATTTGAAGTAGCCATTTAAAATATAGGATTTTTATATTTAAAGACGAGTGCCTAGGACTTTCCTTTTTTGACAACCGAGGTTAGGATCGGATTGAAGAAATTTTGCGCATCTAAACATAGCTAATGATAATGTTGAGGCCTGGAAAAGGGCCAGCAGAGGGCAGAATCGAACCGCAAATGATCCATATCTAAGATATTTGAGTTAATGCTGAATCATTTAGTCCAATGGAGACTTTAAAGAAGGCATTTCTTACACATTGCGACTTCTAACACAAAGCTGATGGTTCAATCTACAAAATGGAGGTACCATCAAAAGAGGAGCTGAGTAAAACATGTCAACATTATGTTCGTAGTACCAAAAATTTGGGAACATGAGCAAGTTAGAAAACACACGTTTAGCCTTCGCAACTTGAATTTTCTTGTCTCATTTCACTTTGGAATTAATGGAGTTTCGGCGAGCGTTCCCATCCCTTTTCTGCTCATACAGCCAGAAATGTTTGTCCAATTGCTTCCATAGTTACATTTTTGTGACCAGCACAACTTTTTCTCCAACTTGGATCTAAAAATATTTATGCTGAGTGAAAACTATGGGAGCTAGAGCAAGCAGACTTCTTGACGGTATTGCAGCTGGTCGCCATACTAGCCATGATGTCACCACACACTTGAGTTCCCAGAATTACTTGTAAAAAAAGTAATTTAAAAAATCATAATTAAAAAAATTATAGAAGTTACAAAAGGTTGAATGGTAAAGAAATTATCCAAGCTTAGCCAGTTTGAATGATGTTTCTTGCAAAAAGTATGACAGAGTAAAGAGATAGCTTAAAATAGCTACATTTTGAAAAATCTGTTTCATTGTTTCCTGTGGGACAAAAATATTGAAATAAAAATTAATAACTCAAAATGTATACAAGATATCAAGAAGATATCTTTTTTATCTTAAACTTTTTTTTAGCTTAAATGAAGTTTCCTGGTTAAAGTATGTTGGAGTAGTGAGACAGCACTGAAATCGGTGAATAAAGAAAGATAGAAAAAAAAATTTTAAATGGGAAGAACATGAGTGTGAATGCTTCCAGCTTGCCCACTAATAATAAATCAGGTGGGAAAGTAGGGGCATTTTCTCAAGAACTTCTATCGCATTGAACTTCTTTCTAGAACCACCAACACTGCCATCTGCTGGCAATGAAATAGAATGCAATTTTAAGGATCTTCTGCATTGGCTTCACTTTTCAGACCAGGCTGCTGCATCCATCTTCTTATACAGTGTATGAGCAGTGGCGGGTGGTAGACGGAAAACCAAAGGGGCGGTAAACATCCCTTGAAACGGATCAGATTAGTGACCCGATTTCAATCATTGTTCTTGGTCGACATAGTAGTTTCCCTTATAATGAAATGTTTAGGCAAGTGAATAATAAATTTGATAAAATGTTTAATTCACATACCTTAATCGGCAACTTCACGAAAAAAATCACTGTGGATTTTCTGCGTTAAATTTTGTCACATCTTTGCAAGTTGTACGACCTGTGCGTCAAGATTGTTTAATTTAAAAAGATTGAAATGCGCTCTTATTTTCCTTCATCTGATGCGTTTGTTTTCTCGTCTTAACGAAGACAATTAGCTACACCTGAGAGGGGAGAGTTAAAGTGTTTTTTACCAGGGAAATTAACTTAAACAGATCAAGACTAATAAGCAGTTTAAATACATGTTTATCGCCCTCCTTGTTCTCTGTCCACCGCCCGCCACGGTCTTAAAGCAGGACCTGAAGACAGCTGCAGTGAAGGCCTGGTACAGCATCACCAAGGAAGAAACCCAGCACCTGGTGATGTTAATAGTTTTGTCCAATCACTTTTTTGCGCCCCTGAAACTGCGAGGGCTGCACATAAAAAGGGCGTAATACCTCAGCAGCTCCAACAACATTTTCATCTTAAACAATGCACTGAAAGTCTGCACTTAAAGCATATTTTGCTTTTGCCGGATGGGGGGGAAGAGAACCTATGAGGACATAACTGTATTCGATGGGAATCTCTATAGGGAACCCCTTACAACTCTATGTCAGCATTAGGACAACGGTCGATTTCCAATGAATGCTTCATACTGACAGTTCTGGAAATTTCCACCCGTTCAACAGCTTTGTTTTCCGTTATGTCGTTTGAGACGACACAGCTGGAGACCGTGATTTCTGGAGAGACGACACCAACTTCGTTTAAGTACGATGAAAGCAGAATAGGCTTCATAGATAATATCCCTTCCTATGGCAGCAGTTTAAATGCAGGATATCCGGCACAACCGTTAAATGCTCAACCTGACAGTATTCCATGGCATCTTGACAGACTGCCCACGGAGACGTGACAAACCTCGATGTAACATCTTGAGGGAAAAACTGCCAACTTTGAAGCAGGATAACAAATCGAAATGGACACGCATCAAGATCATGAGAAAAAAAATCACTCACCCCAGTTCGCTCACGATTCAAAATCAATCGTACGCGTACCTTCAAAAGTTTAAGCAGCTAGTTATCTGTATCTGAAATGCTGAAACCATATAAAACGAGGCCGAAATTCAACAACAAACGAAAGACCGGAAGTGTCTTGCTAATACGACAATGTATTTCAGTTGGCAGAGTAGGAAAATTTCACAATAAAAGTCACTATTGCTCTTCGCAAAATGTTCAGCGATGCTTGCGAAAATACTTTCTGGACAGAAAACATTTAAAGGCGGTATATATGGGAATTTGAGCAGTGATATAGCAGCGCACAGCCATTTTCCACGTAGAGTGTAAAAATATAGTGGAATTATGGTGACCTGCACAAGGAATGAAGTCAAACTCCCTGTGCTTGTGTTCTGCACACCTTTGAGCAGCAGTATGATGCAGGCAGGAGTTTGTCTGAGACAGGACACTGAGACAACACTACCAGAGCTCACTGAGCAGCACAGGATCAGACAGAAAGAAGAGGAACTCAGTGGACTGGAGTCTGTCCACATGGCAGAGTCAGAGACAGAGTGTGCCGCACCAGGACTCAACATACTGGAGCCAGAGTGTGTTACAGCACACAGTGGGGTCAGTGATGTACACCACACACACACACACATCACTGATTAAAACAGAAACTGATCTGGGCTCCACACACTCTGGGGATCTTATTAAGATGGAGAGCCTTGACAGTACAGAGCTGGGATATGTGACCCATCTGCATCCTGACCAAATCAAAACAGAGACTGATGATGGAGGATACCTTAAATCAGAGCAAATCACTGACCTGCAGGATTTTAAATGTGTTCATATTAAATCTGAAAACATGAAGTTTGAATCGAGTGAATGTTTAGTGAGTGATCCCATGAACACTGTGATGAAGAGCCCTGCAGATGATCAGACTGAACCCTGGCGACGTGCAGGAGAATCAGATTCAAACTCTGGACAAGAAAAGATTCAAAACCAATGCAGAGAATTAAATCATCGCTCTGACGTAAGGATTGAGAATTATGTAACTGAATCCATGACATCTTATGCAGATTTGCACCAGGGGAGTAGTGCAGGGGAAAAGCCTGAATTCAGGTGCGTTCAGTGTGGTTACTGCTTTAAAACAAACCATTCTCTGGAAGCCCACATGAGAATCCACACCGGCGAAAATCCATACAAATGTAGCCAGTGTGGAAATACCTTCTCCAAGAAATCATCTTTAAAAGTTCACCTGAAAATTCATTCTGGTGAAAATCCCTGTAAATGCACTCAATGTGGGAAATGCTTTTCCACAATGTCAAATTTAATTACACACCTGAAGAGTCACCTGAGGAGTGAAAAGCCGTACCAGTGCGATCACTGTGGGAAGCGCTTCTCCCAAGTGGGCAATTTAAACTGCCACCAGAGAATTCATAGAGGTGAAAAACAGCATCAGTGTTCTCACTGTGGAAAGTGTTTTTATCAATTAGGTAATTTAAATTCCCACCAGGTTATTCACACTGATACCAAGCCCTGCAAGTGTATTCCCTGTGGGAAGTGTTTCTCCAGAGCATATCAATTAAACGCTCACAAAAAAATTCACTCCGGTGAAAAACCTTACAGATGCATTCACTGCGGGATGTTCTTCGCCACAAGGTCAGATTTACATTCGCACAGGAGAAGTCACGCTGGAGCAAAGCCATATAAATGCTCTCAGTGTGAGAAGTGTTTTTCTCAGTTAAGTGCCTTGAATTACCAGTAGAAAATACACACAGGTGAGGAGGTATACAAATGCAGTCAGTGTGGGAAGGGTTTCGCCCGATTGGGACAATTAAATCGTCATCAGAGAATTCATAACACAAGAAACCGTACAAATGTTTTCAGAGAGCCAAGTTCCTTTCCACAATGTGTTAATTAGATGTTCACCAGTGCATTCATTCTTAAGAGGAGCTCTACAAATGTATTTAGTGTGGGAAGTGTTTCTTTTCTCATTTAAGTGCTTTTAAGTTTCCACAAGAAGCCCAATATTGGTGAAAAGCTATATTTATTAACTTGGTGTAGAAAGTGCTTCTGCTGAACACTTTGGTTAAATTGCCACTGGAGAATTCAAAGAAATTTAAAGCCCTACAAATGAGCTCAGGCACAAGGGTAGATCAACCGATGTATATTCAATGCAAATTACCTCATGAATCATTATACATTATATATCCATTCATAGGAGTATCTGAGTGAATAGTGTTTTATTTAAAGGGAACTCATGATGCAATTGTAAACCTTCACCCACTACTCATTGCTGATAATAAAATAATTTATTTATCATTAAGCCTTCAAAGGTATTTATTAAAAAGTCTAATATTTTGCTAAATTCCTGGGGAATATGGCAGGTCCTGGGTGGTGCCAGGGGTTCTGGACCTTCAGGAAGTTGTGCTGTGATATGCAGATGTTGATAGTCTTTCTGGGGCCATCCTGATCATCTGGGGCATGTTTTTCCAACCAGAGCCAGAAAAATGTTTGTGGTTTGGTTATTGGTTGAACGTTTTGGCGACTTCGGTTCTGCTCGAATGATTTCATTGTTTCGACCAAACGAGAAACAAAGGTTGAGGTGGTTCAGCACTAACTGAAGATTTTGGACAGGAAATGCACCTGAAGTTCCAAGCTTAATATTGCCTGCGCCATGTTTGTTTACAACAAAACTACTTCCGCAACCATTTTTGGTCTGGTGTTTTTGCACCCATGCGTAAACGTGTTTCTGGTCATCTATTTGACATCAAAATTTTTCTGCCTTTGTTTGCAAAAACTTGCCCCTGGCGCTAGTTGTACAGTCTGCATAATTAAAGTATGTGAATTTCGCATTAATTTGGTTAAGAATAGATTGTTACTGTGCAGCGTATAGATCAGCAGCCAAGGCTGTACTATCTGACCTGTCTGTGATTCAGGCATGAACTCTCCGAATTGGTTTAAGGGCAGAGAAAATGGCACCCGTCTGGGAAGGATAAGTTAAGGCAACAAAAGTGAAGAAGATGTTAGAAGCCTGTGGGGAGAGGGGGTTAAGCAGAAATTAGGTTTTGAGTGGAGAATGCATGAACCTGAGTTTTGTCCAACTGTGCAGTAGCCTGCCAGACCAGAGTGGAGGATGCAGTGTGCAATAGTGAAAATACTAAGAATAAGGTGCAGAAACAGTGGATCTTGGAAAATGATATTATGATCATGAAGAAAAAAGTTACTGTGAATACTTAACTTTTTTACAGATTGATCAAAATTATGCACAAACAGAAGCTACCGGGGCAGCAGTGGTAGTTCCCAGCCTCCAGGCTGTGATAAGCAGAAGAGTCTAAGATCATTTGAGCATGCATGCTGTGGAACCTTAGATCATTTGAGCGTGTATGCTGTGGAACCTTAGATTATTTGAGCATGTATGCTGTGGAACCTTAGGTCATTTGAGCGTGAATGCTGTGGAACTTTAGATCATTTGAGTGTGTATGCTGTGGAACCTTAGATCATTTTAATGTGTATGCTGTGGAACCTTAGATCATTTGAGTGTGTATGCTGTGGAACCTTAGATCATTTTAATGTGTATGCTGTGGAACTTTAGATCATTTGAGTGTGTATGCTGTGGAACCTTAGATCATTTTAATGTGTATGCTGTGGAACCTTAGATCATTTTAATGCGTATGCTGTGGAACCTTAGATCATTTGAGCGTGTATGCTGTGGAACCTTAGATTAATCGAGTGTGTATGCTGTGGAACCTTAGATTATTTGAGTGTGTTTGCTGTGGAACCTTAGATCATTTGAGCGTGTATGCTGTGGAACCTTAGATCCTTTGAATGTGTATGCTGTGGAACCTTAGATCATTTGAGGGTGTATGCTGTGGAAACTTTGATCATTTGAACGTGTATGCTGCGGAACCTTAGATCCTTTAAGCGTGTATGCTGTCGAACCTTATATCATTTGAGTGTGTATGCTGTGGAACCTTACATCATTTGAACATGCATGCTGTGGAACTTTAGATCATTTGAGCGTGTATGCTGTGGAACCTGAGATCATTTGATCATGTATGCATTGGAGCCTTAGATCATTTGAGCGTGTATGCTGTGGAACCTTAGATCATTTGAACGTGTATGCTGTGGAACTTTAGATCATTTGAGCGTGTATGCTGTGGAACCTTAGATCATTTGATCGTGTATGCATTGGAGCCTTAGATCATTTGAGCGTGTATGCTGTGGAACCTTAGATCATTTGAACGTGTATGCTGTGGAACTTTAGATCATTTGAGCGTGTATGCTGTGGAACCTTAGATCATTTGATCGTGTATGCATTGGAGCCTTAGATCATTTGAGCGTGTATGCTGTGGAACCTTAGATCATTTGAGCGTGTATGCTGTGGAACCTTAGATCATTTGAACGTGTATGCTGTGGAACTTTTGATCATTTGAGCGTGTATGCTGTGGAACCTTAGATCATTTGATCGTGTATGCATTGGAGCCTTAGATCATTTGAGCGTGTATGCTGGGGAACCTTAGATCATTTGAGCGTGTATGCTGTGGAACCTTTGATCATTTGATCGTGTATGCATTGGAGCCTTAGATCATTTGAGCGTGTATGCTGGGGAACCTTAGATCATTTGAGCGTGTATGCTGTGGAACCTTAGATCATTTGAACATGTATGCTTTGGAACCTTAGATCATTTGAACGTGTATGCTGTGGAATTGTGTGCACTTCCTTTAGCTGTGGAATGGATTGAAAATGTTAGGGCAAGCTAAATACTCATGCTGTGACTCAGTATCAGCATTATTATCCATCACGGCTGGAGCCACAGAGACTCATCATGACTTGCTCTCAGAATTGCTGTATAAAATAATAAGTTTAGCTAATCAGGGGAATGAGGTGGCGTTTCTGTGGGTTCCAGCTCACTCTGGAATCCCAGGGATTGAAAAAGTAGATAATTTGAGAAAAGAAGCAGTTCAGAGAGCAAGTGTAGATATGCAAGTCAAACTCTCAAAGTCAGATGGGAAAAGCATAATTTGCAAAGAATTGGGCAAAAGTGGCAGCAGTATTGGGATGGAGAGACCAAAGGATGGTATTTGCATAAAATCCTGAAGAAAACTAAAAGAGAAGTTAATAGAGGAAACAACAGAACAGAACAAGTTATTGAGCAGAATGAGAATTAGAAACTGCAAACTGAGTAGGACAATGTATCTAACAGGCAAACATCCAACTGGCAGTAATACTCGGTGTGGGGAGAAGGAGACAGTGAGGCATGTGTTGATTCTATGCTGTGCATATGAAACAGAGAAGAAATATGATCACTGGACTACAGGGGGGAGCTGGAATAGAGTCAAATATTAAAGAACTACTGGAGTGGGGCGGTACAGCTGATGGGAAGAAGGCGATCCTCAGATTCCTGACTGGAACAAGACAGATTAAAACACTGGAACATACAGGGAAACCACAACGTGAAGAAGAAGCGATGACCATTTAAAACCCGGAGGAGGCAGTAATGCAACAAAAAAAATGAACTGGGTAAAACTCCAAAAGAAGAACAAGTTGCCACCCTGGACGTAGTGATGGTGCGTTGAGGCCCCGTGAATGTATCGAATCTTTTCATGCAATTTCTTCATAAAAAGGCTGATCATGAAGCCCCGTTTAATAGCTCATCTGAGAGTGATGACATCTGCCGTTCATTAAATGTACTGCAGTGCTACTGTGATGTTCTCATGTGGGCGACATCTGCAAACACATCTCTCTCTCTCTCTCTCTCTCTCTCTCTCTCTCTCTCTCTCTCTCTCTCTCTCTCTCAATTCAATTCAATTCAATAAACTTTATTGGCATGACTGTATTCTATACAATATTGCTAAAGCATTTTTGGACAGACTGATAACAAAACAGAAAATGATGATATTCATAAAATGATACAAATAATAAGTCATTAATAAGTAAATAAGTAAATAAATAAAATGGATTTCATAATAACAATATTCATATTATCTAATATTTTCACAAGCATTTCTATATTTGTATATTAATTTCATATTTACAGTATATCCTGTGTGTGTGTGTGTGTGTGTGTGTGTGTGTGTGGGGGGGGGGGGTGTGGTGTGTGTGTGTGGGGGGGGGGGGGTGTGTGTGTGCGTGTGTGTGTGTGGGGGGGGTGTGTGGTGTGTGTGCGTGTGTGTGTGTGTGTGTGTGGGGGGGGGGGGGTGTGGTGTGTGTGTGTGTGTGCGTGTGAGTGTGTGTGGGGGGGGGGGTGTGTGGTGTGTGTGTGTGTGTGTGTGTGTGTGGTGTGTGTGTGTCTGCGTGTGTGTGTGCGTGCGTGCGTGCGTGCCTGCCTCTAGGTCACTCACTGTCCCTCAGGTCATGACATGCTGATACGTACTGGGCAGCAAGATCTGCCCTGTCTCCTTCTCCCAGGAGTATCCTTAGTTTTGAGAGCTCGTTCCTCTCTTTGAAATATATTCCAGAATTGATTTTGATTTATGGCATTCTCAATATCTTCAAGTTTCATGTGTGTATAATTTTGCTTTTTGTTTCTAATTGTGCGTTTGTATTTGCTTAAAATTTGGTTGTACCTAATGTGCAGGGCTGGGTTGTTTGGTTCCCGATGTTTTTCATTTGATATTTTTCTCAGGTCTTTTCTGATCGTCCTGCACTCTTGATCAAACCATTTTTCCGTGTTTTGCCTTTTAACAGGCTTCCTTTTTTGTTTAAGGTCAGCTTTAATGGCTGCCTTTTGAAATAGCATATTAATATCATCTATGGCCTTGTTTACACCATTTCTGGTAGGGGTATATTGATTATTGTTATATATTATTATATCATTCATTAGATCAAGTGAGTTCAAAGCCATATAGAATTTGCCTCCACTGTCTGGGTTCCCATCTATAACCAGGATTTAATCTGTACAGTTCATTGGGTTCCCATCTATAACCAGGATTTAATCTGTACAGGTCATTGGGTTCCCTTTTAGTGCCACTTATGTGACCTGAAAGTTTAAGGAACAGGTTTATTTGGTTGTGGTCTGAGAGGGGGGATTGCTGTCTGACAGTGAATGCACTGATAGTGGCGGGGTCCATGTCAGTGATTGCATGGTCCACAACACTAGACCCAAGGGCTGAGGAGAACGAGAATCTCCCTAAAGAGTCCCCTCTGAACCTACCATTTACTATGTACAGGCCTAAGGCCCGACAGAGATGCACTACCTCCCTGCCACTTTGGTTTATTTGAGAGTCAAGGTTGCTCCGACGTGTGATAGTTGGTGTGGTGAATGGGGCAGACTGACCAAACACATGGCTGTTGCCTTGTGGGTTGATGATATCAGGTTCAATTCCTGTTCATCCATTCAGGTCTCCAGTCAAGAGTATGTTTCCTTGAGCCTGGAAATAAGCAATTTCTGAATGTAGAGTTTCAAAAATGTCTTCCTCCAAATAAAGAGAATCTACTGGGGGTATATAAATAGCACAGAGATAAAGATCTCTATCAGTAATGCCCAAGGTTTGGTCTAATCTTAACCAAATATGTGATTTACCCTGTTTTACTGGTAAGATCTGATGGCAGAGATTTCCTTTATACCACACCAAGATCCCTCCCGATGTTCTTCCCTTGCGTATGTTTTTTAATTTTATCACTGGCACCATGACATCACTATATCCTGGAGGACAGTGAGTGAGTTGATTATTGTGACACCATGTTTCTGTTAACACTATTATATCAATATCTTTGAGAGATTTCAAGAATTCTGGGTTTTCACTCTTCAGCTCAAAGGTTGAGGAGTGGAGACCCTGAATATTCCAGCAGCTTATATGAAATGAACGCATTTACAACAGTCAAAATGGACCTGTATAGTGAGACCAATATGAAAACACCTACAACTATCTATATTTTTATGGTATTGAATAATAATTTGGTATGAAGTTTACAAGAGGTATGAACTATTTTCACTCATATTACAACTGTATTGATTACTATTATTGCTATTATTGTTATCCAAATGATACAATACATTTTCATGCTGTTCTATTACTTTAATGTTATGTCTTAGCTGACCAGAAGCCAGCATCTCTCTGATGTCTCCCAGCTCAGAGGTAGTGGAGCAAGGGGCTGTGACTATGGGCTGAGCTGCAACTGCTGCGTAGCTCCTCTGCTGTGGGTGTGGAGGAGGGCCGGGGGCAGGCGCTGCTGCATAGCTCCTCTGCTGTGGGTGTGGAGGAGGGCCGGGGGCAGGCGCTGCTGCGTAGCTCCTCTGCTGTGGGTGTGGAGGAGGGCCGGGGGCAGGTGCTGCTGCGTAGCTCCTCTGCTGTGGGTGTGGAGGAGGGCCGGGGGCAGGTGCTGCTGAGTAGCTCCTCTGCTGTGGGTGGGGAGGAGGGCCGGGGGCAGGTGCTGCTGCGTAGCTCCTCTGCTGTGGGTGTGGAGGAGGGCCGGGGGCAGGTGCTGCTGCTGCTGCGTAGCTCCTCTGCTGTGGGTGTGGAGGAGGGCCAGGGGCAGGTGCTGCTGCGTAGCTCCTCTGCTGTGGGTGTGGAGGAGGGCCGGGGGCAGGTGCTGCTGCGTAGCTCCTCTGCTGTGGGTGTGGAGGAGGGCCGGGGGCAGGTGCTGCTGCTGCGTAGCTCCTCTGCTGTGGGTGTGGAGGAGGGCCAGGGGCAGGTGCTGCTGCGTAGCTCCTCTGCTGTGGGTGTGGAGGAGGGCCGGGGGCAGGTGCTGCTGCGTAGCTCCTCTGCTGTGGGTGTGGAGGAGGGCCGGGGGCAGGTGCTGCTGCGTAGCTCCTCTGCTGTGGGTGTGGAGGAGGGCTGGGGGCAGGTGCTGCTGCGTAGCTCCTCTGCTGTGGGTGTGGAGGAGGGCCGGGGGCAGGTGCTGCTGCTGCTGCGTAGCTCCTCTGCTGTGGGTGTGGAGGAGGGCCGGGGGCAGGTGCTGCTGCGTAGCTCCTCTGCTGTGGGTGTGGAGGAGGGCCGGGGGCAGGTGCTGCTGCGTAGCTCCTCTGCTGTGGGTGTGGAGGAGGGCCAGGGGCAGGTGCTGCTGCGTAGCTCCTCTGCTGTGGGTGTGGAGGAGGGCCGGGGGCAGGTGCTGCTGCGTAGCTCCTCTGCTGTGGGTGTGGAGGAGGGCCGGGGGCAGATGCTGTTGTGTAGCTCCTCTGCTGTGGGTGAGGAGGAGGGCCGGGGGCAGGTGCTGCTGCGTAGCTCCTCTGCTGTGGGTGTGGAGGAGGGCCAGGGGCAGGTGCTGCTGCATAGCTCCTCTGCTGTGGGTGTGGAGGAGGGCCGGGGGGAGGTGCTGCTGCGTAGCTCCTCTGCTGTGGGTGTGGAGGAGGGCTGGGGGCAGGTGCTGCTGCGTAGCTCCTCTGCTGATGCTGTAAATGGGGTTGGTGGGCAGGGGCTGGGTCTGAGGGAGTTGGCCTCCTCTGGTTGCGCTGCACAGTGATGAGGTGGGGGGCGCGTGGGGAGTGGGAGGGCAAGGCTGAGCTGTTGTGTCTCCTCACAGCAGGAGGGGTGATCCTGGGGTGACGATGGGGAGGAGGAGGTCTGGGATAGTCTCTAGAGCTCCTAGTAGCAGAGGGGTTGGAAGGACTGGGTCCCAGGGCTGTGTCTTTGAGGGATTTTGCAAATATCCTCACCCTCTCTCTGTGGAGGTGGAGTCCATCATAGAGGTCCCAGGTGCCAATGGTAGGGTGGAGGGCCAGGTGGACATTTGGTAAGGTCCAAATAAGTTACATTTGGTAAGGTCTCTCTCTCTCTCGAGACGTGATTGGCTTTACCTATTGGGAGATATCATATCGAAATGTTCCCAAACGGATGATGTCCTGCTTTTTGTTGGCTCCATTATCTCCAGTGTTCTGCATGCACCTCACCAGATAACGCAGAACACTTGTTGAATTTCTCGCGGCTTTTTCAGTGAATCGAATCACGCAACGAGGCAATCACGTGATTTCAGAGAAAAGGGGCCTCGTTTGTCTTTGGTCACGTGATGTTCCGAAAAACAATACAGGCCTCGAAACGGGCGTCATTTGGACACGCCCCCTTTGATCAATACAGACCTCGGGGCTTCAGTGTCAGACGTAACATCACTACCTGGAAGAGGTTGAAGCTTGGGAGGAGTGGTTCGAGGATGGACTTTTGGCGCGAGATTTGAAATAGATTTACGGATTGCTTGGTTTTTGAATATATTGAACGGCTTTTGGTTGCGATTTTGGATTGCAGATGAGTGGTTTTTTGAAAAATGGATTGTGATGTGTGTGTGTTTTTCTTTTGGGGGGGGGGGTTCTTTAAATATATTTTAAGCGATAATATAAATCCAGTGGGTGGCGGTAATACACCAATTGGTCTGTAGCTGACATAAAAACCAAAAGGAAGAAGAAGAAGTTGCCACCCTTGATTGCTACGCGCATGCGCCACAGAACACGTGTAACGCTACAGGTAGTCATGGCGGAATGCAAAGCGTTTAGCTGCAGTAATAACAAGCGTGAAAACAAAGAGAAGCACTATTTTTGTGTGCCAAAGCCAATCAATTCTTCGCAAGAATTGATCGCTCACCAGTGGCTCCACAATATAGGCAGTGGGTACACACTGGAAACCTTTCCATTCGGAAGAAACGGGGTGGTCTGCGAGGACCACTTCGAGGATTCTTGCTATGAAGAAAATATGCAAGCAGGACTATTGGGAGCACCAAAGCGGCTAAAACGCGACGCCGTTCCCACCATATTTGTTCACAGGCACAAGCCTAAGCCTGGAAAAAAGTCTGACGAAAGCCGAAACTGCGTGGATGCGAGAAACAGTCGAGAGGTGAGATATAAAATTAAGTGAATGATTTGGCCTAGGCACAGATTAGGAAGAACAGATTTGAAGCTTCAATCCGCATGCATGTAACTAACCGAGTCACTTCGCCATCCCGTTTAGAAAACGATAGAAGATTGACGATGCCAAGTTCAGATCATCCCGAGGAGGAATGCTACAAAGCTGGCTTTGTGACTAAGCCTGACTTCAAGCTTAAGTGAAACCCGGGGCAGCTCCTCTTACTTTCCTCCATGTTCCAGATTTTAAGATGTTCTTTGTATTACTAAGTGTTGAAGTCAGGCTTAAGCACAAAGCCAGCCTCGCAGTACACTCTCCGGGTGCGCTTCCCAGAAGCGTAGTTGCCAACTAAGTAACTTACACATGCCACATTTCCATGACGGTAAGATCACAGCACGACTCGACTCTACCCAGCTTCGGGCATTTTCCATTACAATTGAGTACCACCTCAACGTGGGTGGGGGTCATCCAACATCTCTGTTGGTCGTAACCCGACCCCGTCTCAAGAATCGGGGTCGGTCGGATTTATTTATTTATTCATTTTTTAATACCTTTTTCTTTTTATTCATGCTTCCCGTGATTGACTGTCGCGTCTTGGAAACGAACTATTGTCACACAATTTAATTGAATGGATGTCTTTTGCTGTTATTTGTGTCAAACATCAGATATCCAAAAGAGTAAGACGAAACCAATTTGAAAGAGGATCTCTCTGTCTACACTGAATCAAGAAGATTCTGGACGGGCGTATCTCAAAGCAAATTTCTATTTCAATCAAATTTCTAGCAATTTCTTGGTGAATATTAAAGCCAAAAAAAGAAGGCGATCAGACTAGCAGAGCTTCCAATCTGTACGGGCGCTACCGGAAATTAAGTTCGCCATCTATTAAATTAGGCATTCAGTTATGTGATAAACGTTGTCTTCTACTTGCAGTCGTCTTATATTAAAGTTATGAAACTCGTTGAGTAGATTTTGTCTTTGTCAACAAACGCAAAATTCACTCAACTCGCGTCGTACCTTTCATAAGCAAGTGGGCCTGTCCACAGAAATGGGGTACATAAGTGTGACACACAAGACGAAAAATAAACCAATAAAGGAGAAAAAAGATTCAACCTAATAAGTCTCTAAAGGGACCTTGAATAACTTTCTGCAGTCGTAAGGATAATATCAGCAAAGATGACATTGGAACACAGTTAAAATGGTCATGGCAACACCGATTTACGTATGTAACGAGACCGATATTTCAACCTAAAATCAACAAAAAAATGCTTATTAGAAGTAGGTGAAAACATTAATATATTCTACAAGTCATAAAAACAATAACACTGATAAAAAATACATTGAGTAGTATTAAAAATCAAATTTTCTTCCAGATTTGCAATTTGTGGATTTCCCGCTTGCAAATTCTGGCACATAGTGTTTTTCAACACTCAAAGCAAACACCTTGCAAAGTTAAAAACTGAGCTAAATGAACTCCATTGAACATCAGTAACATCAATCAATAAAAAAAACCTTACATAAATCAACACCACAACTAACAATATTCGTTTTCCAAAACTAGCTGAAAGGTATTACGTATGTAACAGGACAGATGAGATAAACTGCTGAGACATTTCCTCGAAAATAATATAATTTACTCCCACGTGGCATATTTAATGGTTTAAATATGCAAGACAGATTGCATTCAAATTCAATGCAAATATGCATGTTTCACACGGATTCGCGTCTTTGCATTGACTTTGAATGTGATCTGTCGTGCGAAAAATTCGTTCGCGTCCAGTGTGAAAGCGGCTTTATTGTTAACATTCACAACGATATTTTCGGGTAAAGAAATAATTAAACAATTCAGAACGACAAAAACAACGATCAAAAACATTATTTTCATGAACATACATTCGGATTCAACATTTATAACAACATAACCATATGGAATATCTTATTTATTATGAAATAATCGGAACAATGTCATGGAATTAGAAAACAATTGGCCAGGGAGGTGCTAAACTTTTTTTCTGATTACCTTTTTTTATGTCATCACCCCCGTCCATCTGTCTGTCCGTCCGTCCGTTTGTCTGTCTGTTGTCCGTTAGCAATTTCTTGTCCAGGGCATAACTCCTGAGCCGCTTGAGCTACATTCGTGATACTTAACATACACGTGCACCATCACTAGGCGCTGTGTCGCGCACCATGATTTCATCACCCGGTCAAGGTCACTGGCAAAGGTCAAAGGTCACATGGGGCCCAGATGGGGCTTGTCCGGAGCATAACTTCTCAACTGCTTCAGATACATCCATGATATTTCACACACACGTGTACCATCATTGAGCGGAGTGTCGCGTACCATGTTTACGGCCCTCCCTCCAAGGTCAAGGTCATGGACAAAGGTCAAAGGTCACATGGGGCTGTTGTCTCTTGGATATTGGTATCATGTTGTCTGTTCACTTCCTGATCCATGTTCATGACGGGCGTATTATGCACCGTTGGTGGTGCTGCTCTTGTTATTTATTGGGGTGGCGTAGCATTTAGTCTAATCATAATAGTCTGCGCAGGTGACCTCCGTTTTCCTGGTGCAATTCCCACAGACGGGTCTGAAGCAATTGCAGCAGGTGACGCGTCTTATTTTGTGAGTCAGCTCCTGCGGACCTGGCACTGCCTCCGTTTTGGCGCCAGCGTATCCCGCTGCTGCTGGCTCAAACTTTTTGCCAGTGCTGCCCAATAAAATAAAATAATTCTACACTAGCCTACTCTACTCCACCAACTCTGACAGGGGCATCGGTTAGTTGCTAGGCAAACAAAAGATACATTTTTCGAAAAATGTGTGTCAGTGAGTCAGTGAGACCGCTAATGGCAGAAATAGGTAGACTATAGATTTGGTGATATTTAATGCTCCGTAGGCGAATATGCTCCATGTTTGCAGTCCAATCTGAGACTTCAAAGTGCATTACTCGCCCAAACTATTGTGTTGATTAAGTCAAATAAATGATGTGATCATTGCTAATTTTCTATTACGTTTGTAACAGTACTTACGCAAGTAATATTCCTGACAGATTCAGAGAAAATCATTCCAGCATTGCAGACGATACTTGCATGACCTTCAAGCAATGGTGTCAACGTCGAGGCGCACACAAATATTTAGTATTCAGCTGTGACTGAGTTCACAGTCGTAGATTCGCATGAATTTTTCTTGTTTAGGTGGGGTTACGAACGTAATATTTTTTGGACAGACTCCCAACGCAAAGTTTTTAACAATCATTGAAAGAAATCAGAAGGAAAGAAAACCGAAATCAATAATTGTGTCGTTTATCAACAAATGGACTCTTACTTTTCGTACATGTATGGGTGGTTATTTCCGCAAATATATCCCAGTCTGACCCGTTTTTATGTTCGTAACTGCAAGGACAGACGATGGTTACGAACGTAAGCTTTTCAAATAGGGTGTCATTAAATTACCCGTCATTATATTTTTGAAGAATGTGAAGAGAAACTAAAAGAAACTAAGTAATTTATTCAAGCTGACAACTTTACTCGAAATAAGGGTGCCCTTTGATGGGCTGAAACCGCCCTGAAATGAACAACATCTACATTACTAAGCAACATCTGCGCTTAGTGGAATTTTCTTGAGCTCAATGTCCGTGATTGTACCATAGACTGTATTTTACATGTGCCGCATTTCATCAACGGATTGAACATTTAAACAGTTTCAAGTGTTTGTTGTTTTTCAACTTCAAAAACTTAGGTCGAAGTTGAATCAGAACTTGACGTTGACGCATGAATTTGACACCCTGCTTCAAGTACTAATCCGCTTGGCCCGTCTAACTGTCATTAAAGGGGACCTATTATGCTGATCCTTCTTTTAATACTTGGTCAGCTCCATGCGCCCTCTGTATGTATATTTGTATGCATGTCTGTCATCAACCGGCTCGCATGCTGAATGTTCCTCCAGGAAGCTATCCCTGATCCAGTATCAGGAAGACTGTGGGACATCTCCCCCCCGCGGCACCAGGGGGCGCCCCAGCGGCTTAATGGGAGACTTATGAAGTTTTACACTGATTGGTTGAACACTTTGAAAGACTCCACGATTAGGCATGCGCAGTGTTGGGAAGGTTACTTTTAAAATGTATTCCACTACAGATTACAGAATACTTGCCCTAAAATGTAATCTGTAATGTATTCTGTTACATCATTCAATCTGAGTATTGTAATCCGAATACTTGGATTACTTCCACATTTTCTTCAATTTTATGAATGCATGAATTTACACCCTGCTTACTAAACAAAATTAGTAAAATCAGGAGCAGCATTATTAAGCTGCTTTTCCACCGGACGTGAAACAAATTTTTCGCACGAAAGATTGCATTCAAAGTCAATGCAAAAATGCAAATATACGAGAAATGTCTGTACTCGTGTCTTTGCGTTGACTTTGAACGTAATCTTTAGTGCGAAAAATTTGTTTCATGTCCGGTAAGCAGATTAATAGTGCTGAATCTGATTTTACTAATTAAGGTCTTTATTGAACCGCATGATTAGTTCATTAATTCGATGATTCAGGTGTTGTAGCTCGAGGCTAAAATGAAAAGCTGCACCCGCAGCAGCCTTTTGCAGATAAGATTGGACCCCCCTGCAATGCACTGAATCCATTTTGCTAGCAAAGTGGCACAAGTAGGCTGTAGACCTGGCCCTAAATGCCAGCAAGAGCATGTACACATGCACCTAAAAATCACATTGTGCACTTAGATATTACAAGGGCTTTAAGAGTAGCGCTATTCCCAAATACCCGAAGTTGGCAGGAAGCTTCATCCCAAAACTAATTGAAGGCTAACGTGCGCTGATGTCAGCTAACATTAGCTTAGCTAGAATGACAAATGGGCTACCAAAGCTGATGTTCAGCCATATCGATATTTTCAAGTTGCGCGTCGACATAAGCAGGCTACCTTCATAACGTTACTTACCAATATAAAAAAGTAAGGTTAAGATAACCGATACAATGGTAGAGACTACTCCTGACGAGCCCAATTAATAACTTAATTTTAGATACTTACCCAGATTGGAGGTGGAGTTCCTCGAGGATGAAAGCATATTCGTTAAAAAGGGCCATCAAGTTTTGAATGCAGGCCACTGATCTATATATAAGAACTGGATAGCTGATGACGTCATAATTTTGAAGTAACCGTGCCGCCATATTGGTATGCCCAACTATAATCTCTCAGAACATTACTCACATTGAACACGTTACAGCCTACAATATAATTCATTAAGAAGATATCTTTTCACAGACACGGAAGAGGCGGTATTTTGTTTCCTCCTCAGGTGACTGTACGAAAAAGGCCACAAGGATCGCAGATTTAACTACAGTAGGCAGCAGTTGTACGGGCCTTTAGCATTTTCAATGGACAATATCAGCGTTTGACAGTACGACCAATGAGTGCGTTCCATAGGAAATCTATACGAATTTTTCTACATCTCGCCTGAGTGAGGCAGCGGTACAACGAAATTGATGTCCAAAGTCTTTGAGACTGAAGAAGAAAAGACGTTAATCCTGCACGTATTATTATTATTATTATTATTATTATTATTATTCTGTGTGGAAGGATTTAAAACCTTCATGAAAAAATAAAGTAGCCGTAAGATCGCGCTTTGTCAACCACTGTCTTTATTTTAGAAACACTGGGTGTGAGATTCAGTCGCGCATAATGCATGCAAGTCCCAATGTCTTGTATTGAGTTTTCTCTTGCGCTGTCTTCACTCAGTAGCTGCCATGAAGCTGTAGGCTAATTGTCCTACGAACCGAAAGTGGGTTCGCTGAAGAGAACGCAATGTAAACTTATCTAGGTCGCGAAATCAGCGCTCAAATGAGAAGTGAAGTGAGTTGTGCGCTGTGTAGATGTGTGTAAAACTGCCTGCCTTTCATTGTCGAGTGTGAATCACATTATCTGTTTATGTAGCTCTAACGGTTACATCCTCATTGATAACCTGGCAAATAAAATTTGTTCGTCTGGTAATTAATTGTCAGCGGAACATTAGCCTTTTTAGCGCTGGAATAAATTTGCCTTAATTATGAGACCCGTCAACACCTGGTTCAGTTGTCTAGTTAGTCTGGTCTAATATCATACACAGCTTACACAACAGTTTTACTGGATTATATAATTTATGCTGTGTGACATTGATTGATCTGGTTAACTTCAGTACGGCAATCTAGGTAGCTTTAGGCTAACCTGATGGATCATGTTAGCGAACATTAATTTGAATTGTTCCGATAATAACCGTTAGGTGGGCTAACGTTGACACATTATCTGCTGTTAAGGTAGATCGCCAGTGGCTAATAATAAGCAATATATTCGTTGAAATTCATTTATGTGTATCCGTCTTCACTACAGCCAGTGCATTGTCTCGCCTCATCCCCCCCAAAATGTTGCTCCGCATTGCAAGGCTGCACATCAGCGATTCTCTGCCTTAGAATACGAGTTAACGGTTGCTTACCACCGGGCATAGCAAAATGGCCGCCCGACCACTTCCGCTTGCTTCAACCTCTCAACGCAGTTCTGCATCACATCAGCAATCCAGTTAGTCTATATAGAGCAGTGATGCAGGCTAGAATGAGATTTTCTTCGGGGGGGGTGCATGATACTCCCATTTTCCAAGGTTCATAGTACGATGTACATGTACTTCGTTACAGTATGCAGTATATACGTGAGTAGTATACTTTCACTTCGTTACTTTGACGCTGGAAACTTAGTTACTCGTTTCAAATTAAAATATTAATTTAATTAATCATTTACGGATTATCTGGATTTGGCGTGTTTGAGTTGAACAAAGGTGTATCTTTGTGCAGATGTGTCCGTCAGTGGATGTGGAGCTGCAATTGATGCACGCAGTTACAATATTCTATCACTAGATGGCACACCAGGATCAGTTATTGAATATTCACACAACTGCTAGTAAACTGAAATAAGAAGTGACTCTTCATTCCCCCCAATATCTGTGCTTTTTATTGGCAAGATATGTTGGTTGGAATATTTGTTTATTGTTGGTGTGTTTTTTTTTTTTTTTTGTCTGTAATCATTTTTCTTGAACACTTTTCTCTGCTGTGCACGTTGCCTGCTCCTTGTCATCTCTTGTGCAGTTGCCTACCAATGACTCATCACAATTCCCATCATTCGGGGGACTCCATCAAGGTCAAGGTCAAAGGTCAAGGCCAATTTTTGGTAAATTTGAGGGGTTGACGAAACCCTTATTTTTTGAGTAGCTTAGATTGGATCGACTTCAAACTTGGTGTGAATGTAGTATATGGTCAGGCGCTCAGCTGATTAGTTTTTGGTGGCAATCGACCTTGACCTTCATGGTTCTCGCTGAAGGTCGAAAATTTTTGACCCCAAAGTAGGGCTGGGCGATATATCGATATTATATTGATATCGTGATGCAAAGTAAAATATCGTCAAGGATTTAGACTATCATAATATCGTGATATGAAATAAGTTTTGGCTTTTCTGGTTTTAAAAGCTGAATTACAGTAATGGGTTGCATTTTTCTGCACTTGCAAGACTGTTGAAGCTGTTGCCTGCACCTGTTTCATCGTTATGTCAACATTACTAATAAATGGTTATAAAAAATATTATTGTGTAAATATTTTGCAAAAGCACCAACGTTTGTCCCGATAATATCGGCAAAATATCGATATCGAGGTATTCGGTCACAGATATCGGGATATTAGATTTTGTCCATATCGCCCAGCCCTACCCCAAAGTCAAATTTTGAACTTGCAGGAGCTATGTCAAGTAATACCTCATATGAAAGCCCTTGATTTCAGGCGTGCGCAAGCGCTGAACCACGAGGTAGCATATTTTGATGGGTAGCAAAATTAATCAGAACACCGGCCCTGAGGTGCACTGGTAGATTAGTTCTCAAGTGCTGCAGTGTCGCTTGCATGAATCGCATCATTTTTTTTTTTTTCGCCCGACATTCTAGCCCGGGCGCTACAGATCTCAGGCCGGGCGGGGCGCCTGGCCAAAAAAGCGCTGCCGAAAACTCTGATGCCAGTCTCCCTCCGAAGAGAACCGTGTGCGTTTCTGGCCACAGGATTATTCAAGAAAGGTGATGGCAACTTCAAAGGGGGTGTTTAGTGATGAGGCAGCACATGTAAAGCCGATTACAGCCGAAACTCGGCACATAACCTGCTCCTGACCAGGTTAAGTTTGCAGCGTAATCTGGCCATGTTAAAAGAGAGGCACCTTCATGACATTGAAAAGCCTAGGTTAAGGCTCGACATACCTCAGTAACCTACTTATCTTGCATGTTAGTATACTCCCCAGGCTCTGAGGAGTCTCTTGCGATTGTTTTGTTTTCAGAGTTGTTGTTGTTTTATCATCGCTACGCCCATTTAGCTCGCTAAAATCAATACTCAGGACGTCCAGGATAGAGAAGAAGGCTTTAAAGGAGGCGGGCTGTGCTGCTCGCTGTGCTCGCCCCAAACATGCTCTGCATGCTGCTAGTTCGTCAAATGCGCCCTCTGTTTGTATGTATGTTTGTCATCAACCGACCTGTTGCTCTGCTCGAAATTGCCAACAGAGGGTGCATTGAGCTGACCAATAATTTGACCAATAAGGGACTCGCCACGCTCGCCCCACACATGCTCTGCATGCTACTAGTGTTATAATGTTGGATGTCCATACTCAACCTCAACCATACTTAAAGTTTCTAAATATTAGGTACAGGGGTTTTTCTGTAATCCAAGAACGTGATTTTGTGAGCATGATTTCCTCTCTGAACAGCTTGTCCCGTGATCTTCATGAGATCTGGGCAAAACCTGACGTCACATTGTGCCGTCCAATTAATACAGAGGTAGGCAAAGCCAATCACGGCGCTGGACCTGCCCACACTGGAAACTTTTCTTGTAGGCACAAACAACTGCGGATCATACTATGCCTTAGTAGCGTCTACACTTCTGGAAATACAAAAGAAGAACCGCAGATCATTTGAGGTGCAGTTTTGTCAGTATCTCTCCCAAAGCTGCTTGTCTGTTAATTTTTGGATGCAAAGAAAAGCACCTATTTCTCTTTCAAAAGACAATGCCACCAGAAATCAAAGGGTAGCTTTTTTGTTTGCTGGTGTCAAACAGCCGCGGCCAAAGGGAACGTTGGCTGTTTGTGCTCAGCATTTTACCAAAGACAGCTTTGTCAATAAAGGATAATTTGACACTGGATAAACATTTCAGCTGTTTCTCAAACCTGAAACAGTTGCATCGATCAAGCGCTCAGAGCCACAAGCATTTTTGTATTTGTAAATGTATGTTCTGTGGAATTCTACTTTGGTTATTGTGTAATTGTTCAGGGACACTTCATAAGTCAGGCCGAGGGTGTTCAAACGCAGGCGTTTCTTGTTTCTTTGCTGAAATCAAAAGGACATTTTATTTTTCTAGTATGTATTTTTTTGTTGTTTTTATGAAAAGGACATTTTGTTTTCTTTCACCTTAACACAGTACCTCCTGATATATTCCCCTCCAATATTCCCAGGTAAATAAATATATGTTAAAATTAAAATAACAGTTTTTAGTTGAGGCATGCATTTTATTTTTCGACTGCACACCGCAGTATTGTTTCGTTGGTTGGTTGGTGGGCGATACGTTGATTTGTCGTGGCTTGACCGACTAAAACGGACCTTTGACTCATTGAAAAATTTCTTTGTGGTTTAAGATTTGTATTTGAGGACCCTGGTCTACACTGTATTCAAAGGCTGTTCCGAACAAAGTGAAACTATACCAGTCGTACACAGCAAAAATCGCAGTGTTAACTCCAGAGGATTTTGAGTCCAACCCATCCATCTTGGACTCAAATGAACTCTATTGGAGTTGAATTAACACTGGGATTTTTACTGTGTAAGTGGGTCTTTCTGGCAAGGCTTTGCTAAACTCTAAACTTGCTGGTACTTCGATTTTTGAATTGCAGACCCTTCCGGCTTCTAGTAGGGTCAATCGCGTGTATATCAGCCTTCACATGAATATTTAGATTTTTTTCACCCTAAAGGGTCTTGCTGGCAGGAGTTTGGTACTGTCAAAACATGCTGGCATTTCGGTTTTCAAGTAGCCGGCTCTCCTAGCTTCAAGGAAAAGGTAAACCACATGTTTGTCAGCCTTCACTTAAATATTTGGCTTTCACTGAAGGGTTCAAGCTGAAGTTGCTGGCATTGACAAATTTATGATGCCACATCACCCCACAAGCCCATGTAGTTGATTTCAGCGTTGGCGTTCACATAAATAAAACCTCTTTTGGGACCCTTTTAAAAGGGTGCCAGAGTCAAACGTACAGGAGTCCGGCAGCCAGCAATGGTGATTTATACACATCATGTAGTATAGCTGGACTTGTAGGGGTCAAACCTTTTTACCCTTTTTACATAAATAAAATGAGCCAGCTTCTGGTCTACTTGTACAAAATATTCCGAACGTGTACACGGGCTGTATAATTGTGTGTACACGTGTCTTCAGAGTTTGTGGATTTTGACTGCTATACAACCGTTAGAGGGCACTGTCACCATTCCAATAAGACAGTTCACTCATCCATTAACGCAGTTATGTCAGATACGTTTATTAAGTCAATAGACTGTAACAGTGAATTTGTAGGTTACTCCAATACAAAATTACGGCCTACATCACATGGGCATAAAATCACAACTAAATGAATAATGTTAGGCCCTTTCACCATTGTAAATGAATTAACCATAAACAAAAATCATCATTTTGACAAGCAAGAACATGGACATGAATTAATTCTAATAGTTTAGCTCTGCTTTTTATACCTTGGCCAACTTTGGCCAGTGGGGTCTGTCGTCTGTCTCTGGCTTTGTCCGGGTCAGTACTCAGCAACTAATCATCGCAGCTTCACCACATTTAGTATGGTAAATCTCTATGACACAGATGTGCAACTTCAGGTTTTTTGCTGGATTTGACCTTTGACCTTGGCCGAGGGGTATTCAGCAACACGTTACGTTTTGTAATTGTCCTTATTATTGTACCTTGTTAAACAGTGAACTGCGTCCCTCACTCACAGCGGGAGCTGCGTCTCGCTATCGTTACGTTTCATAGCGTCATGAAACCGCATCCGTCACTGACTCACAGCGGGAGCTGAGTCTCTGATCCTTACGTTTCATAGCCTCATTAAACTGCATCCCTCACAGCGGGAGCTGCGTCTCGCTATCGTTACGTTTCATAGCGTCATTAAACAGTATCCCTCACTGACTCACAGCGGGAGCTGTGTCTCACTATCGTTACGTTTCATAGCGTCATTAAAGTGAATTGTAATTGAGGAGGAAAAGCAGCTGATAAATTAAAAATAAATTGAGAAATATACTCAGCAACAAAAGTTTCTGTGACACCAATATTGTTAATTATTTTTCATAATGCAATTATGAAATTGTCATTCATGGTGATATCAGACTGAAACAGTACACGTAAACACAACATTGAAATGGAAATCATGAAAATGCGAGAAAATGACTTTGCACGTGAAAATGTGCGTAAATCATGCTTGTGGATGGCAATAAAAGAGGAGAATTTTTGGAATGTTCACATTGTGCCTGATGAACGACGGAAGCATCACTTATCGAAAACACAGCCATTTCGGATCAGGAACTCTACCCTCTAAATGCCAAGACTGTCTAAAAATGATCGGTGGAGGGCCATTGGGATGATTGAATCCGGAACCTCGCAGAGGGAAGTTGCTCATCGCCTGAATGTCCACCGAAACACCATTTGGAACTTATGGCAGCGTCATCAGCAGACAAGACATGTCAGAGACCGTCCTCGCAGCAGCCGTCCACGAGTAACCACTCCCAGACAGGACAACTGGATTCGTACAACCCATCTCCGAAATCGATTCAAACCTGCAACCATAACTGCAAGAACGATACCTGGTTTGAGGCGACTGTCTGCACAGACAATCCGTCGCCGTCTCCGTCATTTTGGCATTGTCCCACGTCGGCCAGCAAGACGTCCAAATTCACAGTACAACACCGACGACTGCGTCTACAGTGGGCACAACAACATCGACGGTGGATCCAACGTCAGTGGGATCTTGTACTCTTCACTGATGAATCAAGATTCATGCTTAACCGATGTGATGGTCGTTTACGTGTATACCGTCGACGTGGAGAACGTTATGCCAACAACTGTGTTCAGGAATTTGATCGTTTTGGAGGTGGTAGTGTCATGATTTGGGGAGGGATCACGGCTAGAAACAGAACAGATTTGCTTGTTATTGATGGAAATCTGACAGGTCAAAGATATCGCGATGAAGTGCTACGGCCATTGGTGGTACCGTTTTTGATGCAACATGGTCCCGGAATAACGCTGCAACATGATAACGCCAGACCACACGTTGCAAGGATTGTACAGCAGTATCTGATGCAACAACATGTCAATGTCCTGCCATGGCCAGCCAGATCCCCAGACATGTCCCCAATCGAGCATCTTTGGGACGAGATGGATCGACGTTTGCGGCGGTTGGATAACCCGCCAGCTACACTCCAGGAATTGCGACAACGTCTACGTCAGATTTGGAATGACATCCCACAGCAATTTCTGGCACATCTGATTCGGTCCATGCGCCGGAGATGCGTTGCTTGCATCATGGCACGAGGAAGTCACACCCGGTATTGAAGTGTGAAGGTCACAATTGGTTAGACGTCAGACAAGTGCTTCATGACGCATGAAAATGACATTTTTCGTTTTGAGTGACGTTGGCACTGAAAAGTCAGTGTTTCTCCTGTTAAATAAACATATTGATTGCATTGAGATCTTTGCGTGTCATTTATAACATACACATAAATGGTGTCACAGAAACTTTTGTTGCTGAGTATACTTTTTACATCTACAAAGCTAAAACAAAAAGAAATAAAAACTATGTTACGTGTTCTCATTCGAATTACAAAATGAATATGCTTTTCTTTTAATGAGCAGATGCAAGGATGACATTGTCCATGCAAACGGGCTGTAGGCAGCCGACAGAACATCCGCCACAAATGCGAAAAACGCACTGAACAATATGTGAGATAAAATAATGAGCTATTAACTAATCGTGTTTTAATGGTACGAGTGTTTGGATTCTTTAAATGTAAAGGAAAGGCGCTGCAATACCTCCTGATTTACCGCCTTTATCACAGGGAACACTGAAGCATCCTTTTCGAAAAGAATGGCGGAAATGCTATCCCGCAATTCCGTGATAACCGTCCATCCAGCCAATCATGAAAACAGACAAACATGACGGGCAGGAGGCGGGTGATCACTGAGCCGCTAGTGTAAGCGCATTCGGATTCTCTTACTGGCGCAGTTCTCTTCCTAAGTTGTAAAAGAGTTTACACCTTTACACCTTTACCTTGTGATGTTTTACACAGGCTAAAGAAAGGTGGTTAGGAATTAGACAATAGGACGTAATTTTTTTACTTTTTGGACGCAGCCGATGAGTGCCTGTACACGGTTAGTGTTTTTCAGAAACGTTTATGATTGACTAACCGTGTACACGTTTACAATTCCCACCCCTTGTGCACATTGGTTAAAATTACCTGAAATTTATTAATTTGCTAGTGGTTTTGGCATATCGCATTTGATTTTCCTGAAATGGGTTGTTGAAAATGACAATTTTTTGCAGAATAAAAATTGTTTAGATTTTTAGTTGGTCCCCTTGACCGAAGTGTGCATAATCAGGGGTTCATTTTACGGCCTCATCCTCAGCAGCTACAGCACTCTGACCGCTTAAACCCAATCCCATCTCCTGTCTCTAGTTTCGTAACTTGTATCTGAAAATGCTTATGATAAAAAATGGCCAAAAATGTCTAAATTCAAGGGTGAAGGCATGATTAGGTCATGTGGACACGCCAGAAAAAATCTGAGAAAATTTGTGGTGCATCTTTTATATTGGGGCAATAAACAGTAGAAAATTCATCTTTTGTTTCCAACTCATCCAAGATAAATACTGTCATTTTTATTTCCCACGCTGTGTGGCTTATATCAACCCAATAATAACTGAAAATGGAGCGGGGTTGTCAATAATGTAGGTATTATGAATTCAGTTGCCGAGATTATTTCTCATGAGTCCAGTACATTCTGGTGCTCATAACGCATGGTGTAATCTTCACTTTTTAGACGTTGAAGTATGATTTTACATTGAAACGAAATTGGATCTTGTGGCAGAAATCTCTCGCTTTCCCATGCCTTTTTGCAAGAACAAACCTCATTGAATCTGTCTTTTCAGCCGGCAATACTGGTAAAAGTCATTCTAGTTTAATTTAAGAGCCATGAACATGACTGCCTTACCATTCCCAATTTATGGGCGAATACTTGCATACATTGCAATATTACTTGATTATTAAGCAATCATGAATGAATTGCAGTTTTAGCATTTTTGTAATCGTTTGGGCTTTATTTTATCGTGCGATGTTAGCCATTTACAAGCAAGTAGAAAATTAATCTTGTGCTTTCTAGAACAAGTTGGAAACACAAAATTAATTTTCTACTGTTTATTGCCCTAATATAGAAGCTGCTCCACAGATTTTTGCTTTTCGGATACTGATTAGTAATGAATTCAACAGGATGATATCCACACATTTTATCATAATACAAATATACTTCAGAAATTCAATAACCAGCAATTACAACTGTAATTCTACCATAAGAATTAAAAACATGATCGAAACATTTCTAGAAGACCTATTTCCGTCATATAATGGAATGCAATCAATGCCAAAGTACAGAAGGTGTGGTAAAGCTATTCCATCTGTAATGGTGCAGTCAGTGAGCAGATCTACAATACATACATTTCCATAAGATGCCATAAATGTCTTGGAAGTACTAAATGCATAAATTTCATGGTAAACAGATGTTAGAAATAAGAGGAGGTTGTATTAAAGGTAACCAATTCGTTCCTTATCCTCAACTTTTTTTCGCATAATTTGCCAGGCTGTTCCATTAAAAAGATTTGTGTGTCAGTATCATTGTCGTCCGCGATCCCCTAACAAGGATAAATTCCGAAGGAAAGCGATCACTCGACCGTTAAGATCAGCCATTGCGGCTGCTGGACTGAGGCCATTTCGACTTGCCTACTACTTAATATGCATGAGCAATTTGCATGAAAAGTCACATCAGATCAGTCATTAGATTCGACTGCTCGTAAATAAAGAACGTTTATGCATTAGAAATTCATTACTATAATTGTGTCTGGTTACAAAAATGGCATGATTTTAAGTACATTAAGGATCTGAAAGTGTGAGGAAATGGAAATTGGGTATTTTGCACGAGGCATGACGTTTACTTGCGTATCTAGCAAAAGTTTGGCCACATCTTCATTGGAAAGATCTCCAAACCTGGCTTAAGTTTTCCAGCGATCACTTTGGCCTTTTATCCTGGTCTTCCATCGATCTTCCTGGCCTTTTCGAGCACTTTTATGGGCCGAATCAGTTCGATATTTCTTTGGTCGTGGCATTTTGTTGTTGGCTAACTTTGCTTCATTTCTGCCTCCACCGCACACTTCCACTCTCGCGTGACATTTTTGCATAGTCATGAATACTAATAATGTACACTGCTCAAAAAAATAAAGGGAACACTTAGACAAAACAATGTAACTCCAAGTCAATCACACCTCTGTGAAATCAAACTGTCCACTTAGGAAGCAACACTAATTGACAATCAATTTCACATGCTGTTGCTCAAATGGAATAGACAATAGGTGGAAATTGTTTGCAATTGGCTAGACACCCCAATAAAGGAGTGGTTAGGATATTGACCACAGACCACTTCTCAGTTCCTATGCATTCTGCCTGATGTTTTGGTCACTTTTGAATGCTGGCAGTGCTTTCACTCTAGTGGTAGCATGAGACGGACTCTACAACCCACACAAGTAGCTCAGGTAGTGCAGCTCATCCAGGATGGCACATCAATGCGAGCTGTGGCAAGAAGGTTTGCTTTGTCTGTCAGCGTAGTGTCCAGAGCATGGAGGCGCTACCAGGAGACAGGCCAGTGCATCAGGAGGCGTGGAGGAGGCCGTAGGAGGGCAACAACCCAGCAGCAGGACCGCTACCTCCGCCTTTGTGCAAGGAGGAACAGCAGAAGCCCTGCAAAATGACCTCCAGCAGGCCACAAATGTGCATGTGTTTGCTCAAACGGTCAGAAACCGACTCCATGCGGATGGTATGAGGGCCCGACGTCCTCAGGTGGTGGTTGTGCTTACAGCCCAACACCGTGCAGGACGTTTGCCAGAGAACACCAAGATTGGCAAATTCGCCACTGGCGCCCTGTGCTCTTCACATATGAAAGCAGGTTCACATTGAGAACATGTGACAGACGTGACAGAGTCTGGAGACGCCGTGGAGAATGTTCTGCTGCCTGCAACATCCTCCAGCATGGCAGTGGGTCAATAATGGTGTGGGGTGGCATTTATTTGGGGGGCCCCACAGCCCTCCATGTGCTCGCCAGAGGTAGCCTGACTGCCATTAGGTACCGAGTTGAGATCCTCATACCCCTTGTAAGACCATATGCTGGTGCAGTTGGCCCTGAGTTCCTCCTAATGCAAGACAATGCTAGACCTCAAGTGGCTGGAGTGTGTCAGCAGTTCCTGCAAGACAAAGGCATTGATGCTATGGACTGGCCTGCCCATTCCCCTGACCTGAATCCAATTGAGCACATCTGGGACATCATGTCTCGCTCCATCCACCAACGCCACGTTGCACCACAGACTGTCCAGGAGTTGGCGGATGCTTTAGTCTAGGTCTGGGAGGAGATGCCTCAGGAGACCATCCGCCACCTCATCAGGAGCATGCCCAGGCGTTGTAGGGAGGTCATACAGGCACGTGGAGGCCACACACACTACATAGCCACATTTTGACTTGTTTTAAGGACATTACATCAAAGTTGGATCAGCCTGTGTAGTGTAAACAATGTAAAGGACAAAGTATTTAGTAAGAATATTTCATTCATTAAGACCTAGAATGTGTTATTTTAGTGTTCCCTTTATTTTTTTGAGCAGTGTATTTCAAATAGCACAGGGAGTTTTGCGGTTGCAGAAACTATTTACTCTGGCTGGTAGGCCATGAGTTTAAGTTTTGGCTCAGTTTTTTTTTTTCCCCCCGCGGTTTCGCAATTGGCCAGGCCTAGACCCAATTCGCGATCGGTGAATTTGTGATTACCAAACCATTCAGCTTAGGAGACCTTTTGAGCGACGTCATTGGTCGAAAAATGTATAATGTCACGCCCACAGTCCATTCGATTAGTTTGTAACTGCAGGCTACGCATAACTTTGATCAATACGATCCCTTTCCTCGCACAAGTGCTAACTACATGTACTCGTATAGCCACAGCTGCGGTGTAACGACACAGTAGCTGATGTACGAAGTCATGAACACGACCATTCTGTGACCGATGTGGTGTGTCGCACTTGATATTCCTTTCTTTATTCAAAGATCATGCAGTCTTTAGAGTTACTGCAGTATTGGAACATGTACATAGTTTTCTGAACTCTCAACTGCTGTTACGATGTGCGAGAAAGCTGAGCCAAGATTCAAAACTGAATTGCGAACAGACCACAGTCACTGAAAACATGCAGGAACTTCAACATGTGCTCACACACTGAACGGTGCTCATGTTCTGCGCTGGTGACTGTACTGCTTTTTTCTTTCCCCTTGATCTGTTCAGCCCTCCTCTCTCTCGTCCCACACACACACACACGCGCGCGCACACACACACGCACACACCCTGCCTATCTACCCTTCACTGTTTCTGTACTGTGTCTGTGTGCAGCATAAAAGTTACGAATATTGTGATCTGTGATTTAGTCAGGCGTGAGCGCGCGACCGAGCGTGTTAGGCCTGGAATATACTTGCTGCGTGACCGAACGGACGCTTACACAGTGTGCTTCGTGAGTGCACATACTTGCTGCAGCGCAACGCGTTCAAAATGCATAGTATTGGAGGTCTCCACTAGAGGCAGACAGCAGAATATCGGACCCTGAAATCGCGAAAACGGTAGGCAGTATTGCCCGGATATCGCATACATTGTCACAATTGATTCGTTCGCACAAGCGCCTCTAGCGGTCATGTCAATACTGCATCTCGCGCACACGGCACGTTACCTCGCGTCGAGATGAGCGACCTCTACGCTCACAAATGCGGAATACGCGTGGCAGCCATGATGCGTAAGCGCACGCGTCGTGAGCAGCAAGTATATTCCAGGTCTTGGTGAGACCTTTTGAGCGACAGGATTGTTCTAACCGATATCTCTAATATTGACAAAGGTGGCCTGACATGTCTTCAAACTAGGCTGGTTAGCTTCACAAGACGTTCATCTATAAAAGTTATAGAATATTATGTCAGAAATTATTTCTGACATTTCCGAGGCGATGCGACGCAATCCATGGAGAAATCCTCCCGACTCTTCTGCCATACAATGACCGTCTTTACAATGGTGCGCTTTATCGTCTACATTCATTTTCATTGGTAGAATTATCAAATTATCATACGTCTATCCGCCGAAGGTAAATTAAAAGCTAATTGAAACCATAGTTGAAACGAGTCTTGTGGAAACCAACTTCCGGTATTTCTCCGTCAAAAAATGTGAATGTTGTGTCAATAAATTCATTAATTTTTGAGCACTGTATTTTGAAAAGTTACCTAGGGTTCGCTCACATACAGCCAAGGCGCGTCTGGTGAATGGCTGCAACATGTCAGCATCCGAGCGTGGGAATATTGCTGCATATTTCGCCCTGGCGACTGAATGACACTTTATTAAAATGTTGATGTAAAGTAAAGATAAAAGGGCATTGGTGCAGATGTACATTTGTCACAATTTGTAATACTTTGGGTTCACCGTTTGATTTGGTGAATAGTCAGACTCGGACACAATTTCCTTATGCTCTGTGTGTACACTGTAACGGTGAGAACTTTTTTGTATTCTTCAGAAGAATAAAGCTCAGTGGGCTTTCTGCAACTGTCTTGCATTCAATATTATTGGTGGCCCTTGCAGGCCTTCAGACCAGATCACTCTTAGAATAGGTTCCTTGTTTCCAAAAAATAACTTATGGGAAGACAATATCTCAGAATGCGCTTGCCTGACTCGAGAAATGGTAAGATGAACAGAGGATGGGGGAAGGGTAGAGAGACCTGATGGCCAGATCATCCATGGTGTGGAACTGTCATACAGAAGGGTTTGTGAAGTTAAGTTCTCTTGCTGTGACTTTCCTTGAACTTGAATATTGTCTCAAAGCCCTGTGCAAAAGGTTATTAAGTGCCAAGATATCATTAATCAGAACACTGAATAATATAGAATATTGAATCATAACACCTCCAAATGTGCTAAAATGTATATATGAGCACATTGGTTACCTTTAATAGGCGGTACTATACAAAATATATAATAAATTTCAAAAGGAGAAGAAAGTGAATGCTTATGACATGGAGGAGATGAAACACACCCGTCTAAAGAAGCGAGGAGAGCTGTCCCAGGAGGGAGTGTGGCTCAGCTTCTGTTCATTTGAGGTTGGCTGTAAGTTCAGAGAAACTGTGTGGATAGAGGTACTGTTTACTGTGACATATCCTGTCCCAGATGGCTTCTCGGAGAAAAGCACGGCATTGCTCGTTTGTTTTGACTCATTTTCTCGCAGTTTCGATGGAACATCCTACGTTCAGGAGGCCCCCCCAACATGGCTCTCTTCCTAAACCCACTCCTGAGACCCAAGCCCTCGGCCAAATGGCTATTGATTTATCTAAATTAAGTTATGAACAGCTTCCTGGCCAAACCGCTCGCGGTCGCAGATTCCAAAAAGATTGCTTAAATGCTTCTTGTGAATTGAGATAAATGCACGCATTTAGCTTTGTGTGCAATTTGTATGTAGACTTTAGAGGTTACTGGTTAAATGCACGAGAATGAACTTTCTTGAATTTGGGCCTTAATATACCCTGTTTTGTCAGCAGGGGCCTCAATTATAATCGGGGCGTACACACAAAAAAGATGCGCATGTCACTTTCTTTGCAGATTTCCGATTTATAAAAGCAAACTTGACATTAAAAAAGGGAAATTAAGATTATGCACAAGGTCAATAAATTCCAAGTCCGTTCTCATTAAATAAATTAAAATTCCATGCAGTTTATTTTACCCGTAGGCTTATAAATTAGGTTATTTTCCACAAAATGTCATTTTAATTTTTTGTGCATACATATTATTCAGGTACAAAATCCACGTACATTTTTATAAATAAGGCCCCAGAGCATTAGATTTTTCCCTGGAAATATTGCATGTAGTTCTGCGTCAGATCTGCCAGGCCTCAGTCCCACTGTCTCCCTGATGTTGCTGAGGCTGATGACAGAAGTATTCTTTTAGGAATTCTTTTTGTAAAAATGTGTATTGGTTTAATGGTTTCGGGAGTTGATTTATTAATGCCAAGTCAGCTTTTTTGAGTGCAGGTTTTTTTGTTTTTTTACTCTCTCAGCGGAGCTTGTCTAATGCAGAGTCGTTTGGCATCCGTCGGTCTGTCTGTCTGTCTGGCGTGAACTTCTCACTTCAAATCTGAATATCTCAAACTATCTGATGACTTTTTTCCTAATTTGGTGTGAGCATTCCTTAGATATTCTGAATATTCATTGTGAAAATTATACGCCGCAGTTTTTGAGAAATTCAGCATTTTGGACTTAGAAAATCAGTGTTTGCTCATTTCTTCAGTCTTTCATTCATATCTCAAAAACTGTAACGTTTTTTGCTCCGCTGTGACCATAGTCAGCAGTCAGCGGAGCTTTTCTAATGCCGGGTCGTCCGGCGTCCGTCTGTCTGTCCATCTAACCTCAACTTTTCACTTTTAATTTGAATATCTCAAACTGTTTGATAACTTTTGTTCTAATTTGGTGTGAGCCTTCTTTATGATATTATGAATATTCACTGTAAAAATGAGAAAATCCCAGTCCCGGTTTCAGAAATTTAGCATTTTGGACTTAGAAAATCAGTGTTCATCCTCATTTTTTCAGTTCCATTAATATCTCAAAAACCTTCTGATAACATTTTGTCTGATTTGTTGTGAGCCTTTCTTATGATGTTCTGAATATTCCTTGCGAAAATGAGAAAATTCTGCATCCCAGAAAATTCTACATTCCAGCATTTTAGACTTGGAAAATCAGTGTTTATGCGAATTTTTTTCAGTCTGTCATTAATGTGTCATTTGTGTTAATATTACAATAGTTTTCAGGGATTTCTGAAATTAAGTTATGACATGGACATTTCAGTCATCCTCAGCGGAGCTCTCTAGGGCTAGGCCGACAGGCCTCTTGTCCTTAATCTCACTAACAATGAAATTATGACTCTTATTTGCACTTGCTAGTATTGCTGATTTATGCTCATAACTGTCAAATGTGATAAATTTGTAGATGTAATTTTCCTGACTGAAAAAATAACCAATTTTGTGACCAATCTATCCATTACACATAAATTAATTTGAGGAGTTCAGCTCCATCTGTCTTGTCTTACTGAGTGCACTGGAATACAGTTTAGTTAAATATTGAAATTATGGGATTCAGGTGTGTATTGAGGGGTCTTTGGTCATTGTTCTGGATTCCTTGTCCCTGAACCAGCAATGCTGTCAAAGCTGTTGCAAATCTGACGTAAAATTTTGAAGTTGGTGAGTTTAAAAAAAAAAGAAAGAACGTATGCAGTCAAAATGGCTGACTTCGCTCAAATTAACCAGTATATATGAGACCAATAGTCATTTTCGCAAAGCAGGTGTTTAGACGACACTTTGTTGATCAGTTTATTCCATCAGATAGAATTTTGGCTACATCTGAGATGGGGGACAACCAAAGCCCTTGGTGACCTGACATGGAATGCCCGGAAAGATTTGCGAGAACAGTTAGATTTATTTGCTTATTTACAGGTTACTGGTTGTCCCCTTTCAGATTGCCACATTGAAGCATTTTCCATTTTCCAATCATAATTAGGCAAGAGTGTCTCTTTTGGTCAGTCAGGTACCTGCAGGGTGGCGAAGAGTGAAGAATTTGTCCACTGCTGCATTAGGACCTTTGTGATTTCGATTAAATCTCCTCTGCCTTTTTTTCTTTTGTTTTTTTCCTCCTCAAGCTGCCCTTACATACACCTTTGGGCAACAGTATGATGCAGGCAGGAGTCTGTCTGAGACAGGACACTGAGACAACACTACCAGAGCTCACTGAGCAGCACAGGATCAGACAGAAAGAAGAGGAACTCAGTGGACTGGAGTCTGTCCACATGGCAGAGTCAGAGACAGAGTGTGCTGCACCAGGACTCAACACACTGGAGCCAGAGTGTGTTACAGCACACAGTGGGGTCAGTGATGGACACCACACACACACATCACTGATTAAAACAGAAACTGATCTGGGCTCCACACACTCTGGGGATCTTATTAAGATGGAGAGCCTTGACAGTACAGAGCTGGGATATGTGACCCATCTGCATCCTGACCAAATCAAAACAGAGACTGATGACGGAGGATACCTTAAATCAGAGCAAATCACTGACCTGCAGGATATTAAATGTGTTCATATTAAATGTGACCATGTGAAGTGTGAATCGAGTGAGAACATAGGAACTGATATCATGAATTCTGTTATGAATGAAGTTGGTCTTGATCAAGAAGACCTGATTCAGAAAGACCCGATAAAACCATACCAGTGTACTTATTGTGGGAAGTGCTTTCCAAATTTATCCCATCTAAATAGTCACCTTAGAATTCATGCTGGTGAAAAGCCCCACAAAAGTCATTGTGGGAAGCGTTTTTCTTGTGACTCGCATTTAAATGACTACCAGAGAATTCATGCCGGTGAAAAGCCCTACAGATGTAATGATTGTGGAAAGTGCTATTCTCGGTTAAGCTATTTAAATCACCACCAGAGAGTTCATGGAGGTGAAAAGCCTCAGAGAATTCATAAAGGTGAAAAGCCTTACAAGTGTACATACTGTGAAAAGTACTTTCCGACAATATCTCAGCTTAATTCCCATCACAGAGTTCATACAGGCGAAAAGCCTTACAGATGTAGTGATTGTGGGAAGTGTTTTTCTCAGTTAGGTCATTTGAATCGCCACCAGAGAACTCATACAGGTGAAAAGCCTACGAGTGTGTAAAGTGCCTCTGCTCAAGCTCTGAATTTCGCCAGCAACTCAGAGTGCGCTTGGGTGAAAAGCCCTTAAAATACATTTGCTGCGGAAATTGCTTTACTAAAAAATCGAGTTTGAGTCGCCTAATAATTCATTCAAAGTGAAGAATCAAAATTTTTTCTACCTTGGTTTTTAATGAGTTAAAATAATTTTGTTTTGATTTTAATGAAATTAATTGTAGAATTGCCCCATGAAATATCCAGTTACTCTTCACAGTGTGTCTCAGTATTTTGCCACAATGTTAAAAATGATGAAGAATCTCCGAAGATAACTTGTCAGATAAGGAAAATCACTGGGATCATGTCCTCCTGTTGTACTTGTGCTTGAAACAAAAACATTAGGATTATAGAGACTGCTCCAGGGAGAAATTGAAAGCTTAGTTTCTCTCTGGATGATTCTGAAAACATAAGCCAAATTCTATGTTCACATATTAGATGAGCATCTTTCTTTTGAAGGGATATTGTGAGGAGTTTTTGCATCATGTATACGTGTTCTCATATGCTGAAGAAATGTCACTGCTGATGTGTCATGCACACTGGTCATCTGAAAATGAACCCGGCACTGTTCGCCACTTGTTTTCCTTTCATTGTTCTGATCGTGGAACTTATTAAAGAATTGTGAAAAAATAATTTTACATTGTGAATGTGCTCATATCGCAGGGTCAGAGCACACAAAAGTTATATGTCCACTGTAGAGGTGTTTAGAAAAATAATTTTTAGTTTCGCTAGTGTTCTATTGAATCAGGTTTTTTTTTTAATTATTGTTTTTTTTTTTTTTTTTTTTAAATAACTTACCAGCTCTATGGGCCAATAAGCTATTGTCGTGGTGTGGCGTCCGTCGTCTGAAACATTTTTTCATTTTTTTTTTGTCCCAATGAATTTGTGAATTTGCAGTAACATCCTACTAAACCATATCTCCTGACATTTTTTTTCTCTGATTTTTGATTGAATCATTTTTCTCATTTTATGAAGCCCTTGAAATTTTGGCTCAAATGTTAAAGATAGGACTGAGAAATTAAAAAAAAATATTTATCAAATACTGTGCGATAACTTTTTTCTAAATCTGGCAATCAACTCCCCTTGATACACCTTATGTACAGTGCGAGTGCCATTTTGTCTGAATTAACAGAAGTGGGTCTAGTGGGGGCGCTGTACTTTAACATAAGTTGTACAGCTCTTTCAAGGGGGTATATGGCCATGTACCCCCTTGAAAGAGCTGTACAACGTTTTTATCTTACCGTTTTTATCTTACGGTGGCAACCTATATATTGTTCTTCAATCCATGTAAAAGTGACTCAGCGTCTCAGCCAAGCGAAAGCTGTCGAAGCATTCAAAGTCCACATCATCTCCTTTTTCTGCCAGGTTTTCACGCAACATAGACGAAGATAAGGTATTTGACTTTATTGTATTTTGGGGGATCACTTTGGCGCGTTTCTCAAGAATGTCGTCGTCCGTGTGACTAGCGAAACGTTTCGATGCCATTTTGACAGCTGTCAAAAGCAGACGAAACGCGGTGAACAATTCAGATTTATGTTCCGTTTCATCGGCAAACAAGCGGTTGAATCGAATTCAAGGAATTCAAAATCATACTCTCACGGGGTATAAATGATCATCACCCACTTTCGCTTCGTAGGAAAATTAGTCTACTGCTTCATGGCAGCTACTGAGTGAAGACAGCGCAAGAGAAAACTCAATTCAAGACATTGGGACTTAAATACGTTGTGCGCGACTGAATCTCACACCCAGTGTTTCTAAAATAAACACAACGGTTGACAAGATGCGAGCTCACGGCTACTTTATTTTTTTCATGAAGTTTTCAAATCCTCCTACGCAGAATAATGATGGTAATACGCGCAGGAGGGACGTCTTGTCTTCTTCACTCTCAAATTTCGTTGTACCGCTGCCTCACTCAGGCGAGATGTAGAAAAATCCGTATAGATTTCCTATGGAACGCACTCATCGGCCGTACGTATTGTCAAATGCTGATATTGTCCCTTGAAAATGTTAAAGGCCCGTACAACTGCTGCCTACTGTAGTTAAATCTGCGATCCTTGTGGCCTTTTTCGTACAGTCACCTGAGGAGGAAACAAAATACCGCCTCTTCCGTGTCTGTGAAAAGATATTTTCTTAATGAATTATATTGTAGGCTGCAACGTGTTCAATGTGAGTAATGTTCTGAGAGATTATAGTTGGGCATACCAATATGGCGGCACGGTTACTTCAAAATTACGACGTCATCAGCTATCCAGTTCTTATATATAGATCAGTGAGTACCGGTAGTAAAGACTGAAAATAATTTTACCATAGGGACATGTTAAACTAAGGTGTGTCCTCTAATTTGCATCACAGGTGTCTTCAAACTTGTAATCACTCTGTCTGCCTACTGAAAGGGTGACTAGTAGTCACTGTGCTGTTTGGTGACATGGTATCTACCACACTGTACATGAACCACAGAAAGCGACGGAGGGAGTTGATTCAGGAGATTAGAAAGAAAATTATAGACAAGCATGTAAAAGGTAAAGGCTATAAGACCATCTCCAAGCAGCTTGATGTTCCTATGACTGCAGTTGCACGTTATTCAGATGTTTTAGGTCCACGGGACTGTAGCCAACCTCCCTGGACGTGGCCGCAAGAGGAAAATTGATAACAAACTGAAGAGACGGATAATACAAATGGAAACCAAAGTGCCCAGAACAACCTCAAAAGAAATTAAAGGTGAACTCCAAGGTCAAGGTACATCAGTGTCAGGATGCACCATTCGTTGTTGTTTGAGCCAAAGTGGACTTTATCAGAGACGACACCACTATTGAAAGCAAATAATAAAAAGCAAGACTGGAATTTGCCAAAATGCATATTGACAAGCCACAAAGCTTCTGGGAGAATGTCCTTTGGACAGATGAAACAAAACTGGAGCTTATTTGGCAAGGCACATCAACTCTGTTTACAGACGCAAAAAGAAAGAAAAGAACACTGTCCCGACTATGAAACATGTAGGAGGCTTGGTTATGTTGTGGGGCTGCTTTGCTGCATCTGGCACAAGGTGTCTTGAATCTGTGCAAAGTACAATGAAATCTCAAGACTATCAAGGCATTAGGGAGAGAAATGTGCAGCCTAGTGTCAGAAAGCTTGGTCTCAGTCACAGGTCATGGGTCTTCCAACAGGATAATGACCCAAAACACACCGCTAAAAACAACCAAGAATGGATTAGAGCAAAACATTGGACTATTCTGAAGTGGCCTTCTGAACCCTGATCTAAATCCTATTGAACATCTGTAGAAGGAGCTGAAACATGCCATCTGGAGAGGGCAGCCGTCACACCTGAGAGAATCGGAGCAGTTTGCTCTCGAGGAGTGGGGCAAAGTACCAGCTGACAGGTGCAGAAATCATTTGATTGCAGTGATTGCCCCAAAAGGTTGTGCAAAAAAATATTAAGTTAAGGGTACCATCATTTTTTTTCCAGGCCTGTTTTCATTAGAATGATTTTTTTAAATGATTCTGTTGAACCACAATTCAAAATCAATGTCTGATTTTCATTGGTTTATTTTCAGTAAATATTTATGTATTATTACTTTTGTCAGTTTCAAGTTATTTCAGAGCCAATTTTGGGTTTTTCTTTCTACTACAGGGAGGTACCAACAATTTTGTCCATGTGTGTACATATACAGCGCCCTCCATAATTATTGGCACCCCTGGTTCAGATGTGTTAAAAGCCTTAACATAAATTAGATTTTTATTGCAGAAGCATACTCTCACAATGAAAATTGGAGAAAAATCTAACCTTCAACTCAAGTGAATTTTAAAGGTGTAGTATACGATTGAAAGTTTGATCATTATTTATAACCTCATTTACATGGTGGTTATGGTCCTATAGTACAATCTAAACAATGTAAAAAGCAAAAAAAATGAAAAAAAAAAAAAATCCATTCACTCTAGTGGCTGCAGGGCTGCAGAGACGTTGACCAGTGTAAGCCATCTGGCCGGATGGTCAACGTCTCCTACTCTCATCCAATCCCCTCGCTGTAGTTGACACTCCCCCCAAGAGCCTGCTCTGACTCCCCGTGTTCCGCCTCGTCCCCGCCCCCTTTCGCGTTATAAACTTTCTGCAACAAGCAAGTAGCTGGTGGCAGTAATGCACCAAGTGTTTGTAAACCGCCCTTAAGCATTAAAGAAGAAGAAGTAACTGAGTAGCAGCTGAGTAACAAGGTGTAGAACAGACAGAGAAAAATTGTTGCCCTATGTAGCAACCACTTTAGCTACAGTGAGCCAATGGTATTCCAATCAGTGGTTCAAAAAATCTGTTTTCTGAAGCAAAAAATTCGACATGGTATTGATTCTCTCACATTCTACTGTCAATTACAGTCATCACATGCAAAAATATCGTAGTTCCCTACTGTGGATTTTCGTGTAGATTCCTTCATTGACAAATTCAGCGCTTCCTTATATCCACCCGAGTACTGACGTTGATAGCCAATCACTCAACCATACACTCAAGCTCTTCTGCGTAATTGTAGAATTACACTTCACGCCCTCTTGAAACTTCTGCGGGAACAATGTACTGATTGGCTTTTTTCTTGTCCAATTCCCGAGTGTTTAAACATTCTACAGTGAGTGAAACACATTGATTGGACAAACACCGAGCATACAAGCCTATGCGTATCAGTATGCTTGGTTATATCCTGTTTATGTTGCGCGCATTACGCGGCTAAAATAGACGCAGTATATAGAATAAAAGACTCCCAAAATTGGCCTTGAAGTGTTCAGTTATATTTAGAGGATTTAAATAAGATAAGGACATTGTCAATGGGAATTATTTCGAATGAAACGGGACCGGAGGAGGGATTCATGACAAAGGTTAGGCTGCTACTTTTGCTTTTGTTTTGGAATGTATACCGTACTCAACAAAGTCGAATGCCATTGTTTTTTTCCTGTTTAAAACGTGAACTGCCCTTGCATTTAGGTGGACCCCCTGGTACGGTCGTTGCACCGCTCTGTTGAATCTAGGGAGGAATATATTGTGTGATCTTCCCTGAAAGAGGAATGTCTGTTCTGTTAAAATAAGGTATATTTCAGAATTCAGATATTACTGAGTTAGTGAGTTGTACTTGTTCCTTATAAGGGTTGACTCTAAACTCTAAACCTTATTATGGAGAAAAGGCATGTTTTGTGTTTGGAGAGGTTACTGGTGACCACAGATGTTCAACTGCACTGATATTGATAATTTCATGCTAAACTCAACAAGAAAATCATTAGTTTATATTAAATTTCATGCCTCAAAACTTTATTTGTGTTAAATACATGATTATTTTATGATTAGACACTGCAACATGTTGAGGGATCTCAGACTTTGGGGAGACACTTGGATAGCTGCATATTCAACCAAACTTCCCTAATCAGTGAGAGGCAGCAATGTGTCGCGAGATATCTAGGGCACTGGAAAGCCAGAAGAAGAAGAACAGTTCACTCCATATCAGCACTGCAGCAGTTCCAGGGCGGCCCCGGGTTAACGTTTGATGTGAATTGATTTACGCCAGAGTAATTGATTGCGGCGTAGTTTGATATGACGCCAGTTACTTGTTTCTCACTGCATAGCTGACCCACTGTTTAGGGAGTTATCAGTGGAGTGTTGCTGTCGATAAAAGTGGAAATATTCTTGAAAATGGAAGGGGTTTATGGAGCTCGACACTTAGAGTTATATTGATGACAAAGCAACAGATAGCTTGTCAGTGTTTCTACAATTTGAAAATGAACTACCTGACCGGATAATGATTGATTACGTGAGTCGCAGGCATTTGAAAGCCCCATTAAGATGCTATCGCTGCCAGGAATACGGACATGTGGCTGCGGTGTGTCATGAAAGAGAATGTAGGTGTAGAAGGTGTGGTAAAGAGGGTTGCGCAGAACTGGATTGTGAATTGCCGGAGGAAAGAGCTGTGTGCCATCACTGTGGGGGAAATCACGAGACTGGTACGAAGGAGTGTGAAAGATGGAAATTTGAAAGTGAGATGGAAAAGACAAGGACACAAAATAAAGTATCGTACTCAGAAGATTGTAAACGAATGAGGGTAGAAAAGATAATGGGGAAGGAAGTGCGGAGCACAGTGGGGATGGTGAGGGCAGAAAACCGATGTAAAAAGAGTCCGTTACGGATAGGAGACGGTTCTTAGCTTTTATGGCTGTGGTGGTGTATTGTGCTAGTGAGAGTGAGACAAGGACGGGAAGGATAAGAATCGTTGTGAGTGCAGCTCAGAAGATATGGGTATTACAGACATGACTGAAGACCTTGAGGGGATATTGGAGAAAGGGTTCGGAGGGTTATAGGCAATTGATAATTACAAATCAGAAACATCAAAGCGGATTCAGGATTTGGATATGGTGACAAGTTTGGTAGTTCCTAGCTCATAGGGTGGCGGTAATGCAACGTTACGAATGCCAAGCCGTGAAACACCATAAAAGAAGAAGACCCCCCCCCTTTCTGTCTCTCTTGTAGAGATTTTCGATGCGAGATCATATTCTCTGAGTAGTTTTTTAGGTGCTGATATGGTTTGAGCAGTTGTGTTCCTGGGTGCGTGTTGAGGTGCATGAAAAGATCTGTGGAGAGACTTGCCGACGTTGTGGTTGGGATCGAGGTTCTGGATTCTGAGAGGGTTTGGAAGGCCTGAAAAATGGAGTGGGAAGTGGAGGAAGGAGGGGAAAAGAAAAGGAAAAAAGAATTAGAAAGAGGAGAGGAAGAGATGTATTTAGTTGGAATGAAATTAGTTAGATCTAGTTATAAAACAAATCATGTATTTAGTGACAGGCATTTTGTAGGTCAATTTATTAAAAAAGAAGTGGGGGATGTAAAATCAGTGAGGGTTTGTAGGAGTGGGCTTGTCATTATAGAATGTAAATCTTAATGTCAAAGGGATAAGGCCTTGAGAATTGAGGAATTTGATTCATCTGAAGTATCCTGTTTTAATATGCGGAACCAGGCTACTGTGAAGGGAGTGATAAGCGGAGTTGTTCATTCGGTGAAAGCCGAGTCATTTTTGGATACTGAAGGTGTTTGTGGCGCTAGGAGATTAAAAAGCCATTGTGACAGGGACGAAACGGATAGTTCGTCTGTTTTATTAGAATTCGAAAAGGAGCTACCAGAAAGGGTAATGATGGATTATGTCAGTTACAGAGTGAGGGTATATGAACGAAATCCATTAAGGTGCTTTTGGTGCCAAGACTATGGGCATGTGGCTGCGGTTTGTAGGAAAAGGGTGTACCGTTGTAGACGATGTGGGAAAGACGGATGTAATGAAGAAGACTGTGAACTGCCGAAAGAAAGAGCTGTATGTCTTCATTGCCAGGGAAATCATGAAGCGGGAGCTAAACGGTGTGAGCGGAGGAAAACTGAGGGGGAAATTGAAAAGACACGTGTACAGAGTAGAATTTTGAATGCTGAGGCGGTTAAAAAAGTGAGAGAAGAAAAGGGAGTTGCAGAGCCACAAGAACAAAGGCGAGATATTGATTGTATCAGTGTGGATAAAAGAAAGTTTCTAGCCTTTGTGGCAGTGGTGATAAATTATGCGAGTGAGAGAGTCAAAAACGGAAAGAATTAAAATGGTGGTACACGCAGCCAGGGAGTTTCTTGGGATAACTGACGTGAAGGGAGAAGACATCAAGGAAATGTTAGAGAAAGGGTTTGGAGGGAGTGGGAGTCAGATACCCTTTGAATAATTTTGGTTTGTTGGAAAAGAACAGAGGACTTATTCACAGGATTTAGTTTCATCGCTCTTTTTGGGGGGGGGGGTGTTCGAATCCCGGAGTCATGCTCCAGTACAGTTGGTGGCGGTAATGCTCCAATCTGGCAGCCAACCACCATGAAACAAGAAGAAGAAGATCATTCTCTGCCTAAAATTTCACTTGTGTGTGGTTTAAATGAAATGCCGCAAAAACTGTCGAGTCGTGAACGTGTCTGGGGTAAGTTTCTGGTGAACTCGATGCGTGAGCAGTTCGGTTTGCTCTCCTGCTTTAGAGCAAGTTGGCTACTTTTCTTTCGCACGTCGCTGGAGTGTACATGAATTTTACTGTTTGCGAACGTTTTACTGCTTAAGGCTACTTCTCTGTGCACTGGACTTTCTATTTTGTCACAAAATATTGTCAAGTTAAATACACTTGTTATCTTGCTTATTTAAATATCCTGGATTTTATTCATATTTTTTGGGAGTCTGCAATGCGTATTCATGAAGCAAAACACCAACGACTCAGTCTGATTGTGCGCCCAGAAGAAAACCTGCGACATTATTTTTATCTACCGACAGAAAATGTGATTGTATAAATGAGGACGACGCCACCGATGAAAAAGGGGAAAAAATGTTTGTGAATCAGAGGGATCTACCGACCGTGGCTGTTGCATTTGCGTTATCTCCCAGAGACCAGGGGAAGCCAGGCTTCACTGTTGTTGTTTCGGACTACAGCTGCTTCATCATTCTGTGTTGTTCAGTACCGTTGCTGCTGTTTGGCCCCGCCGATCTCTGCTCTGGATTCAGGCCACGTGGTAGAATCATTCACTGCTGACTGGGGGGTAAAACGAAGCCTCCCGGCTGTATATTTTAATGTAAAAATCAACTTTTTACTCGGCGATTTTTTTGTCTTGATGGCTTATAAAGATTTGATAAACCTGTCCACTTGTAGATATTCCTCCTTTAATCGTGCGTAAAGGTCACAGCAATTGAATCGCTTTTAAAGAACTGCAGGAGTTTTTACCCCCTCAGCCCTGCAAGAGGCTGCGGGGTGTTGTCATCACGCACGGCGTCTGTCTGTCCATCCATATTTGTTTCCATGCGATAACTGAAAAGCGCCATCACCGATCATAGTTAGTTTAGTTTATTGTTCCTGAGGGGAAATTTGTTCTCACAGAGACTGTACAGGTTAACAGGATAAACATGTAACATATATACTCAGCAACAAAAGTTTCTGTGACACCATTTATGTGTATGTTATAAATGACACGCAAAGATCTCAGTGCATTCAATATGTTTATTTAACAGGAGAAACACTGACTTTTCAGTGCCAACATCACTCAAAACGAAAAATGTCATTTTCATGCGTCATGAAGCACTTGTCTGACGTCTAACCAATTGTGACCTTCACACTTCAATACCTGGTGTGACTTCCTCGTGCCATGATGCGAGCAACGCATCTCCGGCGCATGGACCAAATCAGATGTGCCAGAAATTGCTGTGGGATGTCATTCCAAATCTGACGTAGACGTTGTCGCAATTCCTGGAGTGTAGCTGGCGGGTTATCCAACCGCCGCAAACGTCGATCCATCTCGTCCCAAAGATGCTCGATTGGGGACATGTCTGGGGATCTGGCTGGCCATGGCAGGACATTGACATGTTGTTGCATCAGATACTGCTGTACAATCCTTGCAACGTGTGGTCTGGCGTTATCATGTTGCAGCGTTATTCCGGGACCATGTTGCATCAAAAACGGTACCACCAATGGCCGTAGCACTTCATCGCCATATCTTTGACCTGTCAGATTTCCATCAATAACAAGCAAATCTGTTCTGTTTCTAGCCGTGATCCCTCCCCAAATCATGACACCACCACCTCCAAAACGATCAAATTCCTGAACACAGTTGTTGGCATAACGTTCTCCACGTCGACGGTATACACGTAAACGACCATCACATCGGTTAAGCATGAATCTTGATTCATCAGTGAAGAGTACAAGATCCCACTGACGTTGGATCCACCGTCGATGTTGTTGTGCCCACTGTAGACGCAGTCGTCGGTGTTGTACTGAGTATTGGACGTCTTGCTGGCCGACGTGGGACAATGCCAAAATGACGGAGACGGCGACGGATTGTCTGTGCAGACAGTGGCCTCAAACCAGGTATCGTTCTTGCAGTTATGGTTGCAGGTTGGAATCGATTTCGGAGATGGGTTGTTCGAATCCAGTTGTCCTGTCTGGGAGTGGTTACGCGTGGACGGCCGCTGCGAGGACGGTCTCTGACATGTCTTGTCTGCTGATGACGCTGCCATAAGTTCCAAATGGTGTTTCGGTGGACATTCAGGCGATGAGCAACTTCCCTCTGCGAGGTTCCGGATTCAATCATCCCAATGGCCCTCCACCGATCATTTTCAGACAGTCTTGGCATTTAGAGGGTAGAGTTCCTGATCCGAAATGGCTGTGTTTTCGATAAGTGATGCTTCCGTCGTTCATCAGGCACAATGTGAACATTCCAAAAATTCTCCTCTTTTATTGCCATCCATAAGCATGATTTACGCACATTTTCACGTGCAAAGTCATTTTCTCGCATTTTCATGATTTCCATTTCAATGTTGTGTTTACGTGTACTGTTTCAGTCTGATATCACCATGTATGACAATTTCATAATTGCGTTATGAAAAATAATTAACAATATTGGTGTCACAGAAACTTTTGTTGCTTAGTATAGAAAGGACATTCAGTGAATACAAAGCATACAGATTACATTCAGAGTTAATGCAAAGACGCGAATACATGCTTTTGCATTGATTGTGAATGTAATCAGTCGTGCGAAAAATTCTTTTTGCGTCCGGTGTGAAAGCAGCTGATGGACACACACCCACATAGCCTACACACATCACTCACGTGCCCACATGCATACACACCTCTCTCTCTCATCTGACATCAGGACAATTATAAATACTAAAATTTATGTGCTGATTCAGATAGTTACATTAAATAGTGGTTGCTGAAATTATTTATTGAAATGTGACTGCACAGTGCAAAGAATGTGTCAGGTCCTTCTGGAGAACCAGTCCATCAATGGCCAAGACCTTTTTCTCTGTTTCTTTCCAGAGCCTTCTCTTAAATACACTGTTGAGCAGCAGTATGATGCAGGCAGGAGTCTGTCTGAGACAGGACACTGAGACAACTCTACCAGAGCTCACTGAGCAGCACAGGATCAGACAGAAAGAAGAGGAACTCAGTGGACTGGAGTCTTTCCACATGGCAGAGTCAGAGACAGAGTGTGCTGCACCAGGACTCAACACACTGGAGCCAGAGTGTGTTACAGCACACAGTGGGGTCAGTGATGTACACCACACACACTCATCACTGATTAAAACAGAAACTGATCTGGGCTCCACACACTCTGGGGATCTTATTAAGATGGAGAGCCTCGACAGTACAGAGCTGGGATATGTGACCCATCTGCATCCTGACCAAATCAAATCAGAGACTGATGATGGAGGATACCTTAAATCAGAGCAAATCAGTGACCTGCAGAATATTAAATGTGTTCATATTAAATGTGACCATGTGAAGTGTGAATCGAGTGAGAACATAGGAACTGATCTCATGAATACTGCGATGAGAGGAGTTGGTCTTGATCACAAAGACCCAACTGACTCAAAGCTAAGTGCAGTGCATCTAAATGTAAACTGCAAAGAAGAAATCCATGATCTCTCAACCCAAAATGGGAATTTGAATCCTTGCCGGTTTGTAAACAATGAGAAGAATGGGAACAGAATCATCCAGGAAAATACAGAGAGTATCAACAAACCTATAACCTGTGAAATGAGGAGTATGACCATTGAACCCCTCATAACTGCTTCAAATAAACCTCCAAGAGATTTGAGTGTCCTTCAGAAGGACGCCGTTCATGAAAGTGAAAATGAAATTCGAATGGATAGAACATGCAAGTGTAAGCAGGGTGTGGCATGTTTTACTTCCTCGTCTGGAGTAAGTAATCACTTCCAAATTCATACCGGTCAAAAGCCGTTTACATGTACGTGTTCAGCAGTATGTGATTTGCCGACCCACCGAAGAGTTCATACAGCTGAAAAGCCTTACGCGTGCACTCAGTGTGCGAAGTGTTTTTGTAGACAAGAGCACTTAAATAATCACCAGAGAATTCATACAGGTGAAAAGCCCTACAAATGCAGTCATTGTGGGAAGTGCTTTTCAAAACTGTGCAATTTACAGCGCCACCAGAGAATTCATACAGGTGAAAAGCCCTATGAATGTATTCAGTGTGGGAAGTGCTTTTGTCGCTTAAGTCATTTAAAATCCCACCAGAGAATTCATAAAGATGAACTCCCATACAAATGCAGTCATTGTGGTGAGTGCTTTTCAAAACTCTGCAATTTACAGCGCCACCAGAGAATTCATGCAGGGGAAAAGCCCTACAAATGTAGTCAGTGTGGAAAATGCTTTTCTCACTTAACTCTTTTAAAATGCCACCAGAGAATTCATACAGGTGAAAAGCCCTATAAATGCAGTCAGTGTGGGAAGTGCTTTTCTCATCAGACTCAATTAAAATCCCACCACAGAATTCATACAGGTGAAAAGCCCTATAAATGTAGTCAGTGTGGGAAGTGCTTTGTTGACCTATCTCAACTAAAACGCCACCAGAGAATTCATACAGGTGAAAAGCCCTACCAATGTAGTCAGTGTGGGAAGTGCTTTTCTCAACTAACTCATTTAAAACGCCACCACAGAATTCATACAGGTGAAAAGCCCTATGAATGTCGTCAGTGTGGTAAGTGCTTTTCTCATCAAACTCATTTAAAATCCCACCACAGAATTCATTCAGGCGAAAAGCCCTATAAATGTAGTCAGTGTGGGAAGTGCTTTGTTGACCTATCTCAACTAAAACGCCACCAGAGAATTCATACAGGTGAAAAGCCCTACCAATGTAGTCAGTGTGGGAAGTGCTTTTCTCAGCTTACTCGTTTAAAACGCCACCAGAGTATTCATACTGGTGAAAAGCCCTTCAAATGCAGTCAGTGTGGGAAGTGCTTTTCTCAACTAACTCATTTAAAATCCCACCACAGAACTCATACTGGTGAAAAGCCCTACAAATGTAGTCAGTGTGGGAAGTGCTTTTCTCAACTCAACCGTTTAAAATCCCACCACAGAACTCATACTGGTGAAAAGCCCTATAAATGTAGTCAGTGTGGGAAGTGCTTTTCTGATCTAACTTCTTTAAAATCCCACCACAGAACTCATACTGGTGAAAAGCCCTACAAATGTAGCCACTGTGGGAAGTGCTTTTCTCATCTAACTCGTTTAAAATGCCACCACAGAATTCATACCATAGATGTTTATATACAACACTAGATCGCTGATAGGGTACGTTCAAGTGAAGCATCTGTCCTAGGAGCTTATACACTCGGAAGTAAAATTCGCACGTAGACTCCCATTCATTTTCGCCTCGGTTAAAATTATATTTTCAAAAAGACTTGCGTTCGGGTAGGTGTTATTTTGGTATCGTTGTGCAGAGCAACGTCTTTTTTTTTTTTTTTTTGTCTTTCTAAATATAAGGGGCACACTTACTAAAGGTAAGATCGAAATGTGACTTGGTGTCACCGAGAAGTGACGTTAACGCGACCGAGGCTTTTGCCTCCGATAAGATAATTGCTTTGAAGTTATCGCAGTTATAGGAAACGCGGATGAACTTCCGTATGCGTTATCAAATTACACTCTGGTTTCCGCACTGCATTGTATCCTGTTTGACTATTTGACATCAACCAAATTATTTATTGAATCATATAGCTAATGCCAACGTTGATAAAAGGAAGCGCTAGTGAAGCCTTTCTCCCCTTCTTGTGTTTTGGAGCTCTGTATAAAATAAACAAAGCGACTTGTCCACTGTTTTAAATACTTCTTACCTGTATAATAATGTCATTGAATTTCAATTACAAGTAGTTAGCTAGCTTGTTAGCCACTGTGTTAATTTTATTTACTACTAAGTCTGTGACGGTAAGGGAGCCAAGGTAGCTCGCTGGTGACCGTTATCAATCGCTAGCGTTCGCTTTCAGTCAGCGGTCCGTTCAAGTCAATGGGACGGCTAATAAGCTAGCTAGCACGAAGCACGATTATTTTTCTATTAAAGTGACAACTTTGCGTTTATACGTTAACTTAAGCATTAAACGTTTTATTACAGCTCTTCAAGTAAATATTGCTGCAAAAGGCAGCCACACATCTCGGCATTTTCTCGCTTGTATCGAGTTATTTGAAATTGGCCTCATAGGAAACCATTCATTTTTATGAAGAAGTTGGGTTTACCAATATGGATGCCGGGTGCTTCACTTTGGATAACGTAAATATGACGACATCAGCAATCTGGTGTTCTAAATATATATCTATGATTCATACAGGTAAAAAGCTCTACATATGAAGTTGCTGTGGGAAGTGCCATTCACTCATCCCATTTAAAGCAGCACTAGATAATTCATTCAGGCGAAAAGCCCTTCAAATGTAGTCAGTGTGGTCTGCGTTTTTCTGAACTAGCTGATTTACAATGCCCCCAGAGAATTTGTACAGGTGAAAAGCTGTGGAAGTGAACCAAGTGAGATGAGTGCTTCTGTTCAAACTCTTGAGTCAAGCCAACACCTCAAATTTCACAAGAGTTAGAAGCCCTTCTAATGCATTCACTGACGAATGTTGTGGGCCAGGATATAATGAAGTTTATAAATAATACTCTACTTCTGAGTGTGTGATGACGCATCTCCAATTAACCTTTTGAAATATGTTTGGTATTTCATCAAACCAACTTATCTCACCTTGTTTAAGTTTTGGGGTTTTGCTTACAGTGGAGGGCGTCAGGGTTCATCTTTGAGAGCCCAGAAACAAGCAGGAAGATTTGTTACTCTGACCAGTGTGTGCCCTCAGTGGTTCTGCAGCAGCAGGAGGACTTCGTCCCCCTGCCCTGGGTCGGAAAGCTGGTCATTATGCCAGATCACTCAGCTTCTCCCATCTTGCTCCCCAGTTCTGGAATGACCTCCCTACGAACTGCTCCATCCCTGTTGCTTTTCCGCCGTAACCTTAAGACTCACCTGTTTAGACAGTTTCTGACCTGATCGCCCCCCACCCCTGCTTTATTTGAAAAAAGAGACAGAAAATCTTCCTCTTGTTAGTCCTCACTTTCTTTGTTTCTTTATAGGTCACCTGAGCTGAAGTCTCAAAGTGACCTATTCTAATCGCCTTTGGTCCGGCGTCATGTGTCGTCAGTCATGCGTCCATGAACAATTAACATTTTCTACTACTTCTCAGAAACTGCTGTTCTGATTGCAATAAAATTTTGCAAGAACCTTTCTTGATCAAATATGCACCAAAATTGTGAATTTTAGGATGCCCACCTCCAGGTGCTCTGATGGGCGGGGCTAAAACTGGTCAATACATTTTTGATTTCTTAGAAACCGCTGATCCGATTTTTTGGGTTCCCTGATTATGACTCAAGGAAATATTCATGCTGACATAATTTCACTGCTCTGTTTGTCTTGACATGTTCCTCTAATGTTGATATTGCGCATAGTTTGAGTCCACTGTTCCCACAGTAAATGGTGACCTTCACAAAACTGGTATTTATGGTTGGACCTTACTTTTTGTTTGTCTGGATTGGTTTATGTCCCCTAATAATGTTTTATATTCCAATATGATAATGCCTCCAAGCACACATCTAAAAACATTTTAAAAAGTATTCTTAGAACACAAGGTTAAAGTCAAATTACCATGGCCAATACAACTACCGAATCTAAACTTAATTGAAACTGTGGACAGTTCTGGAGCGCTACATTCTGACAGATCTCCTCTTTTGTTCTTAAAATCTGGAGACTCGAAGAATGGGTCACTTATCCACTTTGCACAGCGCAGAAATCTTCTCAGAATTTTGAAGGCTGAGAGCGGACCCTCTCACTATTACAAGACATCACGTTATGCAGGTGATTCCAACATTTTGTACACCCCCGTATACTGTCGAATGATTTTCTAATGTCCTTTTTTGTTGCTATAAATTCATTTCGTGAGCTATTTAATGTAAAAAGTTAACCAGCACTCACAAAAGGATCCAACTGCGGGATAATTTTAATCAAATTCAAATGCACAGAGGCAGCATACAGACGTTAGCTATTCTACATCTGTAATGTCTTGCTTCCGTGATTGGTTCTTGTCAATTTATTCTGGTCATTCGGTGAAATATTAAAGTGATACCTTTACTAAAATAACGCAGCTTATTGTACCTCAGATCTTACAATGTTAGCTGAGGTAGACCTGTCCTCAACTCCGCGATTGGAGCTTGCCAATTTATTCAGTTTATTCGGTTAAATATTAAAAAGCGATACTTTTTGTGAAATTAGCCGTCCTTCTTTCATGCGTAAATTTCACCTCAAAACTTATTTTAAGCTATAGAACTGTCATCAAAAAACTGCATTAAAACGAGAGAAACCGCTTTCTAATTAGTATTACGGAAGATCAAGATTTAACTATTTGCTTTTTCCCTCATGCATTCATCCAGATTATCATGTTTTGAAGCCCAAGAGAATTGATCTGTGGCGCCGTTTATGCCAATGAAGTCGGATGGCAGCAACAGCGAAACGGCGTTTCTGGCGTGGAGCTGCGCACTGTAGCGTAGATCAAAAGCGCGTTCACGAGGGTAGAATTTTGGCAGGGAGTCGAAAAATGGCACAACACCCGTTAAATTAAGCAAGTTAAGACACGGCCACTCTCCCTATGCAGTCTAATAGCGGCGAAATAATGGGCTAAAGTCAGGACTGAAAAATAATTTACTTATAAACAGGCCTTTGCTTCATGAAAAACAAGAGCAACGCAGAGCGTGGCATATGCCCCCGCCTGTATGTTGATCAAGGGCATCTTGAGATGGCTGCTGTGGCGGCCATATTAGATACCGCACAACGCTGGTCTCTAGCCTCTCCCAATACGACATTAAGAAATGGCATCAATGCGACGAGGGATTCTATAGTTATCCCACGGAAACGAGAAGTTAACGGATGGCGGACGGACATGGTGTGGACATAATGCGACCCTTTCCTCTTCGGAGGGCGGGGGCATAAACTGCTCTGGAACTTCTGAGCTACTTTATAAGCACATCAGGCGATCTACCGTGCGTTCTACAATCGTTTAAATTACTGAAATGAGGTAAAACGGCATTGAAACGCCTTTGTGCATTTTTTAATGATGCTGATTTATATGCACCAAAGTGCTTGTCCGCATCGCCTGACTTTAACGGGGAGAACTAGCAACGCCTGATACTGTGGAGTGTTTTCAGGGTGAATGTATTTCTAATTTAGAAAATGACTGCGCCCAAGTCAGGGCTAATAAATGTTTGAAAGGGATGCGGTGTTCCCCAAAATTCCAGTTCTGGCGTCCACATGCACTGCCTCGAGTTGACGTGGTTCCTCGCTCTTCCCAAGAGATCTTCAGCACTTGGCTCTTACGAGCATCTTGCCTGCTGCAGTGTTGAGACGAGGCAGTAATGCCATGGCAAACAGAAACACACAAACACATTTGTCAGAAAATATGCGTTTTATTGGCAGTAAATAAAGGAAAGTTTCAGAATTGAAGATGAAAGACGGAATGTGGCTATGTGACCCGGCCACACTTCCAGAATTTTCTACGCCATACCCGTTGTTGTGAAGTTATAACTAGTCTTCGGTAAGCTTAGCCAAGCCAACGCACTCTTTTTTTTCCGCAGGCGACAAACCAGACAGGCATATAGCTACCAAGGTCTCCCATAGCTACGCAATGGACATTCTGTCAGGAAACGTTAATGTAAACACGCAGGTTAAACGCAGCCTCCATTGCAGACGTCTTATGGTGTTTGGTTAACTTCCCTCCCCCAACAACGTCTGCGCACTCGAGCGAGGTTTTGTGTTCCGTGACGTAATGTGATTGTGCTTGATGAGCCAATCAGAAAGCTTATGAGCGATTTGCCAAATCCTGTAGGCAAATTTACGTAGACATCTGTCCTCTGGATAACTAAGTTGTTTATTGCTTGTTCTTGTAAGCCAGGGGTGTCAAACTGAACCGTAAACGGGCCAAGTGGCTGCAGGTTTTCACTCCAACAATGCAGAAGCGCACCTGATACAACTAATCAGTTGTGCAGGCCTAGATCAGTTGATTAAATCAGTACTTTCAGGTGAGCTTCTGCTTGGTAGGATTGAAGACCTGCAGCCTCTTGGCCCGTTTACGGGTCAGTTTGACACCCCTGTTTGAGCTATTCATATTTTCAATATTGAAGGTTTTGCAGATTTTACCCAAAGCTCGAGAGAAAACATGTTCGCCACCGTCTGTCATTTTGGATTTATATACTCAGCAACAAAAGTTTCTGTGACACCATTTATGTGTATGTTATAAATGACACGCAAAGATCTCAATGCAATCAATATGTTTATTTAACAGGAGAAACACTGACTTTTCAGTGCCAACGTCACTCAAAACGAAAAATGTCATTTTCATGCGTCATGAAGCACTTGTCTGACGTCTAACCAATTGTGACCTTCACACTTCAATACCGGGTGTGACTTCCTCGTGCCATGATGCAAGCAACGCATCTCCGGCGCATGGACCGAATCAGATGTGCCAGAAATTGTTGTGGGATGCCATTCCAAATCTGACGTAGACGTTGTCGCAATTCCTGGAGTGTAGCTGGCGGGTTATCCAACCGCCGCAAACGTCGATCCATCTCGTCCCACAGATGCTCGATTGGGGACATGTCTGGGGATCTGGCTGGCCATGGCAGGACATCGACATGTTGTTGCATCAGATACTGCTGTACAATCCTTGCAACGTGTGGTCTTGCGTTATCATGTTGCAGCGTTATTCCGGGACCATGTTGCATCAAAAACGGTACCACCAATGGCCGTAGCACTTCATCGCGATATCTTTGACCTGTCAGATTTCCATCAATAACAAGCAAATCTGTTCTGTTTCTAGCCGTGATCCCTCCCCAAATCATGACACTACCACCTCCAAAACGATCAAATTCCTGAACACAGTTGTTGGCATAACGTTCTCCACGTCGACGGTATACACGTAAACGACCATCACATCGGTTAAGCATGAATCTTGATTCATCAGTGAAGAGTACAAGATCCCACTGACGTTGGATCCACCGTCGATGTTGTTGTGCCCACTGTAGACGCAGTCGTCGGTGTTGTACTGTGAATATTGGACGTCTTGCTGGCCGACGTGGGAAAATGCCAAAATGACGGAGACGGCGACGGATTGTCTGTGCAGACAGTGGCCTCAAACCAGGTATCGTTCTTGCAGTTATGGTTGCAGGTTGGAATCGATTTCGGAGATGGGTTGTTCGAATCCAGTTGTCCTGTCTGGGAGTGGTTACTCGTGGAAGGCCGCTGCGAGGACGGTCTCTGACATGTCTTGTCTGCTGATGACGCTGCCATAAGTTCCAAATGGTGTTTCGGTGGACATTCAGGCGATGAGCAACTTCCCTCTGCGAGGTTCCGGATTCAATCATCCCAATGGCCCTCCACCGATCATTTTCAGACAGTCTTGGAATTTAGAGGGTAGAGTTCCTGATCCGAAATGGCTGTGTTTTCGATAAGTGATGCTTCCGTCGTTCATCAGGCACAATGTGAACATTCCAAAAATTCTCCTCTTTTATTGCCATCCACAAGCATGATTTACGCACATTTTCATGTGCAAAGTCATTTTCTCGCATTTTCATGATTTCCATTTCAATGTTGTGTTTACGTGTACTGTTTCAGTCTGTTATCACCATGTATGACAATTTCATAATTGCGTTATGAAAAATAATTAACAATATTGGTGTCACAGAAACTTTTGTTGCTGAGTATATCTTTATGCATATATAATTAGCTCCTGGATTTTAAGAGCTAGTTTCTGATTGGTGGAATACAAAACCTCGCTCGACTGCGCAGACGTTGTTGGGGGAGGGAAGTTAACCGAACACCATAAGACGTCTGCAACGGAGGCTAGGTTAAACGGACAGCCAGCAATACGTTTCACAGTATCAAACAACACCGTTGACAAAGCACTTACAGTTTAAAAATAGCCTAAAACTGAATCTGAAAAACTTAACGCCGTCTGAAGTTATAATATTCTTCAATTAATTAGGATCAAAGTTCATCTGTTCGGCTGAGGATCCCGATGTGGGTTCCTACTGGCGGTAGACATCCACTTCCAATTTTCTCGGTCGTGTTCAGCAGCCTCCAACTCTCACATCGATGGTGCTGTTTTGTGTAATGGAAGTTTACAGACCAATTGGTGCATTACCGCCACCTACTGGATTTATACTATCGCTTAAATTATTTTTAACGAAACCAAATAAATAAATAACCTACTCACTAATTCCAATTATTCAACCGTATCTTCTTTAAATACCTCTACTACACTTTTCTATATGCCCTTATTTCTCTACAATCTGACCACCACCAAATCGTCTTTCCAAAATGTTCTGTCTGTCTTCCCTCTTAACAACTATGACGCCTAAAATTTCTCTTGCTGCTTCCACCACCATCTTTATTCTCAGTTTTACTTTCAATCTCACAAGCACAATTCAGCACCATTGATACAAAAGCCAAGAAACTTATTCTTCCCATCCTGATCTCATTTTCCTCATATTCCTGTTGTTTCTCTCCTACAGTCTGCACTATATCCCTCTCTTTCCCAACCATTTCATTTCTGCTCAACACTCCTTGTAGCTTCTGCATATGAAACCTTTCCCTGCACTCGTCTTTTCCACCTCCCTTTCCATTTTCCTTCCATCACACTGCAAGGAGCCCATTTCATGATTTCCCCCACAGTGAAAGCATTTTACTAATTCACAATCATCCTCTATGCATCCCTCCTGACCACATCGTTTACACCTATGCTTATCCCTTCTGCAAACTGCTGCTACATGTCCGTACTTTTGGCATCTAAAACATCTGAATGGAGTTCTTTCAAACATTCGCACTCTGTAGCTCACAAAATCTACTAATACTCTCTCTGGAATTTCACCAGTGAACTCAAGTAGCACTGACCTACTTTCCTGCACCTTACCCTCCCTATAGCTCTTTAGCTGCCTTACACCATATACTCCCTCCACCTTCAAAAAATCATCAAACTCTACATCCAGCGGTACGCCTGTGATCACACCCTTAACAGTTGGGTTTTAACTCAGAGGAAAACTAATTATCTGAGTACAGTCATAGATTTTAATTTTCAATGCAATCTCTTTGTCTAACTGTTCGGCATTCGACTATCACTAGTCCTCCCCTTGACACCCTTACTGCTTTCACGTCCCCAATTTCGCTTTTTACAAATTTTGCCAATATCATGTGCATAAAAAGACAGTTTGCTTCGCCACCCTTTGCATCTGCTTTGATTCCTATTACAAATGTTTCTCCCTCATTTTCATTATCACTTCTTTTTTCCTTTTCTTTTTCTTTCCCGCTGCCACATCACAATCCATTTTTCAAAAAAAAAAAACATTCATCCGCAATCAAAAATCAAAACCAAAAGCCGTTCAGAATATTCAAAAACCAAACAATCCGTAAATCTATTTCAAATCTCGAGCCAAAAACAACCTCCTCGTATCTCTCCTTCCTCCCTCCGTCCGAGTCGCTGCCGTCAGTTACAGATCGAGAAACCCCAGCTTATCGTGGTGTGGCCTTGTTTATGAGGGCTGGTGGTAGAGCCGGGTCTGAATCCCTCTGGATGTTATGCCATGTGATGGGGAGAATAAGGCATATTGCCAAACTGGATCGTCAGCATTCCGGCCAATGAATTTGAGCTGACGTTCTTGGATGGTGAACCTCAATGGTTGTTCCCTGACCTGGGAATATACCGTATCGTTGGATATACGGTCTTTTACCCCAGCATGAAAGTTGCTCGCTAGTGACTTTGCTATAGCTGCTACCTGTTAGCCACCACTATTTTGCAATCATTAACCATCGGAATCATAAAAGAGCTGCGCAAAAGTAACTTGCATCACTTGTTCACATACCAAACTTCTAAGAAACAATTATCACCACATTAGTGAAGTGAAAGAATGCATTTAGACAAATGTCCCAGCTCCATGCAGAGCGATGGAAGTGTACAATATTCAAATCAAAATGTAATCCCACTATTGCATTATAATTTTCCACTTATGAATGAGTTATTTGAGACAATATTAAATTGAAAATGCATCCAATTATCACTTTCATTTTCACATACACATATGGGAAATCTATGACTATGTTCAAATGATAATGAAAAGCTGTTTTACATTTCATTGTCAAAGTCAAGCTCCGCTATACAGTGGCCAATATTCAAATACAATTAGCAAAACAACACCCTCAGCCTATTTATTTCCATCAGCCATAGATTTCCCATGTGTGTATGAAAATAAAGTGATAATTGGATTAATGCATTTTCAATTTAGTATTGTCTCAAATAACTCCTTCATAAGTGGAAAATTATAATGCAATATTGGGATAACATTTTCATTTGAACATTGTCCACTTTGGGCTTCCATACAGAGCAGTCCTGTACTCCAGTGTCCCCAACCCTCTCCTGGAGGCCCACCTGTCCTGCATGCTTTAGATCTCTCCCTGCTTCAGCACAGGTGATTCAAACGATCAGCTCGTTAATCCCCCCCCTAAAGATGATTGATGACAGCCTGATCATGTGACATGGGACAGATCTAAAACAAGTAGGACAGGTGGGCCTCCGCGAGAGGGTTTGGGAACACTGAAGTAGAGGATGAAATATTCCTGGTGGGGATGAAATTAGTTGGGAAAAGTGGAGAAACGTGTCGTGTCTTTAGTAGTGGTGGAGGAACTGAAGCTTTCTGAACTACTGAATCAATTTTGAAGCAATTGTGTTGAATGGTTCAGGTTTGCGAAACATTTGATACAATTAAATATGGCGACATCTGCTGGCCATTCTTCAACATAGCATTTGCGTGGTACAATAAAGGACAAGGTGCCAAGCAGTTACGTACGTTTTACAATAAAGGTTCTATGTGCATCTTATAACTTTTGACTTTTTTTTTTTTTTAAGATAATAACATACTTGTGTTATAATGTGATTGTGCTATCTTAAAATACTGTATGTAATAGAGATATGCTTTTGCAGGGTTCATAGAAATACAAAAGATATTTTTACAAAAATTTTGGGGGAAAATGGCTAATGTTTGTGCAACTAGGGACTGTTATGTAGTAGTTGAGTAAAATGCTGCATAAGTTGGAAAGAGGATTTACAGGGTTCAAAGATTTTTATTTAAAAACAAGATCATATCAGCTGAGTTGGGCTTCAGTCTGTTTCTCTTCTTTGGTACGACCTCTCCAGCTTTGGAGACCCTTTCACAAGGCACAGAAGTTGCTGGCATATGAGGATATCTGTGGCCAAGCTTGTAAAGTTTAGGATACTCCTGCATTTGAAATACCAGTATTTTCATAGGTCTTCTCCAAAAATCCCGCCCTGGATTCAAAACCCGAGTGACACGTTGCCGATACGCGTATGACGTAATTACGCTTCATTTGGGGAGTCACATGGTTTTTTGCAAGCTGAAGCGAGGCATCGAATCATAATGCCGTGATACTTCTGCTTTGAAAGATCGATACCGTGTCGAGCCGTCTGCTTCGAGCGTAACATCCCCAGTCTTTAGTGACAGACACTTTGTGGGCAGATTCCTTAAACAAGAAGTTGGAAATGTAAAAATAGTAAGGGTGTGCTGAAGTGGACTGGTGATTACTGAGTGCAAATTATTGAGACAACGAGATAGAGCTTTGAAGATTACAGAGTTTGATATGATGCCAGTTACTTGTTTCTCGTTGCGTAGCCGACACACTGTTTAGGGAGTTATCAGTGGAGTGTTGCTGTCGATAATAGTGGAAATATTCTTGGAAATTGAAGGGGTATGTGGAGCACGACGCTTAAAGGGTTACAAAGATGGCAAGGCTACAGATAGCTTGTCAGTATTGCTTGAGTTTGAAAATGAACTTCCTGATCGACTAATGATTGATTACTTGAGTTACATGGTGTGGGCACTTGAAAGAGCCCCATTGAGCTGCTTTCACTGCCAGGATTTTGGACATTTGGCTGCGGTGTGTTGTAAAAGAGACTATAGGTGTAGAAGGCGTGGAAAAGAGGGTTGCACAGAACTGGATTGTGAATTGCCGGAGGAAAGAGCTGTGTGCCATCACTGTGGGGGAAATCACGAGACTGGTACGAAGGAGTTTGAAAGATGGAAATTTGAAAGTGAAGTGGGAAGGACAAGGATTCAAAAAATAAAGTATCGTACGCAGAAGCTTGTAAACGAATACGGGTTGAAAAGGGAATGGGAAAGGAGGTGCAGAGCACAGTGAGGGCAGAAAACAGAAGCAACAAAGAGTTGGTAATGGATAGGAGGCAGTTCTTTGCTTCTATAGCTATGGTGATAAATTGTACTAGTGAGATCGAGACAAAGACGGAAAGGATAAAAATGGTCGTGTGTGCAGCTCGAGAGATACTGAGTATTACGGACGTGACCGGTGATTATCTTCAGGGGATATTGGAGGAAGGGTTCGGAAGGTTATAGGCGATAATTAGACACAACTGAAACATTAAGTTGATTCAGGATTTAGATATGGTGATATTGAGGTTGGGGTTTTTTTTTTTTTGGTCGGAATTACCCCAAGCGAAAATAAGATCCAGAGGTTGGCGGTAATGCACCAGAAGGGATGTGAAACGCCATAAAACCTAGAAGAAGAAGGAAAAAAAAAAAAAAACTTCCGGTCCTCATCCACTGTCGGGATTCGGTGGATTAGTCACTTGGCGTCAGTCGCTGCCTGAAGTATCACTTTCTAGGAAGTTTCGCTCAGTTGAGAACAAGTTGTGGTAATTTATTTTCCCTTATGATCTCGATGCGTCAACCTTGCCGTTTTGTTCACTTGTTTGACAGCGAATTTACCGGCTACTTGTCTTATCGTACGCTGGCTGCGGCAATTAACAAGAATTTCCCGTTTAAAGGTTTAATTCGGTCAAGACAAAAACCTCGGCGAAGATTTCAGACGGAACAAAATAACCCCGACCTTCCTTGGATCAGTGGAGAGACTGAAAGAAACGTAAAACGGTAAATCTATCATGATCCAGTCCAGCTCGGTTTCGGTCTGCGGTCGCCCCCATTCATAGATGTTTAACGGTCTAATTTAAAGTGTATAACTCGACTATAGTCGTGTTACTAATCTTCCGCAGAGAAAACAACACCGTTCATAAAGATGCTTAATGGACAGGACTGTGAACTGCTTTGTTAACGCAGATCCATTCACTGCGTTTCAGTGTCCACTCTACCACAACTGAGCGGGTTTCGGGAGTTGATAAGCTAACATTACTAAGGAAAAGTAATTGGGCAAGTCTGTGGGGGCAGTGTTATGATATGGGGCCTCTTCATTCGGTCAGGTCTGGGTCCGGCAGTTCATCACTTGAGTAACACTAGGACGGAAGTGGAGTTTTTGGTGAAACCCGTATTTACGCAAAGAGTATAAAAAGAAGACACGACTCAAGGCTCCAGTGAAACTTCGAGGTATGATGTTACGACCCCCTGCAATCTCGGCAGTGGCCATGCCCAGGCTGTAGGCAGCAGCAGGATCCCAGATTGCTGGTTATCCACAGCTGGCGCCGGTGTGGGTACAGAGGAACGGCCGGATCAGTCCGGCAGTGAGCTTGTTTGCAGCTTGAATGCTGCTCCGCTGGCTCCTCTCTCATTTCTTTACTCGCGATGTTAGTTTCTGCCATCTATTTATTACCGGCATGCATTCAATCCCCTAGATGGTCTATTTTTTGTCTTGAATTATCCTCAATGAATATTACGTTAACGTTACTTGAACGGTTATTTCGTTGTCGGTGGTCCTTTTTACCCCTCAGGCCTCAAGGCTGACGGGGTATTGCTACCCTTCGTGCGGTTGGGCGGGCGGGCGTCTCCACAAACTTCGATGTCGGGCTGAGGGGTATTCCGTGCATTGCACGACTATATTTTTATTATGCGGTGACGAGCCAGCCGTAACATATGACACATGCGCAGTTTAAACCCGGCTCTTTCATTGCTGGCTTCACCTGATTGTTTTGTTTATATGTTGAATCTCATTTCTAATTTGATTCCTGTCTTGCGGAAAACAGCCTTTGTTCTTCCCTTGCATAGAAGTGGCTCTTCAGATGATTTGAATAATTATCGGCCAATTTCAAAACTGCCGTGCTTAGCTAAGAAAGGCTGGTCAATAATTACATTGGATCATTTCTATCTGACCATGCTGCCCTGAATGAGTTTGTCAGGCCTCACACGGAGTCATAGCACTGTGTCTGCTGCAGCCAGGGTTAACTGATTGTTTACGCCTTGGACAATAAGCAGGAATGTGCTGCCCCTTTTATCGACTTATCAAAGACATTTGACAGTCAATCATTTTATACCCGTAAAGCGGTTAAGTGCTACTCTGTTTGATATTAAATCTCTGATTTGGTTCTGAGCGGTTTTGGCTGATGGCTATCAATCAAACGTAATTTATCTTAGCAAGGGGGTTCCAAAAGTTACTATTTTGGGGCCTTTGCTATTTGCACTTTTTATTAATGATTTTGTTGCTAATTTTCTTCATGGTACAATCCATCTATATGCAGATGATGCAGTCATCTATTCAGCCGCTCCTTCTGCTGAGCTTGCTCATCAAAATTTACAGTCAGATTTTCAAGTCTGAACAGGCTCTTTTAGATAATAACTACTAGTAAACTCAGAGAAAACTAAATGTATGATATTCTCTCAGAAAACTGCTGCTGCTAGGTTTTATAGTGGAAGAATTACTAGAACAAGTGAAATAAAAATTGATAGTTACATTGATACAAATACCTGGACATTTGGGTTGATGACAAATTTAATTTTAGGGAGCACATTGATAGCCAATTTGACTTTCAAATTCTTAAACAGCATATGTTTTATATGTTTCATCTTTTAAGTCAAGTTCATGAGTAGAATGAAAGGGCAGTGCCCAGCCTTAACCCTTTTACCCACTACAGCAAATGTGGCAAAAAAAAGCCCAATAGGGAGAAAAATCCTCAAACAGCGGTGAGAAAAAACTCCCCAGTGGGAAGAAATCTCAGGAGGAACCCGACTATAGTGGGGAAGCCCATCCTCCGTGGGCTAGCTAAGAAAATGACAAAAAATGGCCTGCTGGCCTTGGGTCCCCCGTCGCACAAGTGACCAGAAACATGTGGCAAAAACTGTTTTGATTTCTGAAAATAATGTGGTGCACTGCACCACTAATAATGTGAAGTACAATGACACTGTAGCTCATTGGTTTAACAGAGAGAAGGATGAGGGATGGATCATTGTGATATCAGGGTTCTCACGGATCCTTAAAAAGTCTTAAAAGGCATTAAATTCACGAATCTAAAAACAAGGCCTTAATTGGCATTAAAATGTCTTAAATAAATCTTTCAAAAGTCTTAAAAATGTGAACTTGTGATGAATTAGTGAACACACTGAGAAAGCGCCACAAAGAAAAAATGGCAGAATTGGCAGAGGTGGAGGAGGAACTGAAAAAAGCAGTGCCATATCAGTGAACGATATCTGCTTTAAAATTAAATATCGGACATCGGCCATTCTGCTGATATCTGCCGATATACATACCCAAAACCAGTGAAGTTGGCACGTTGTGTAAATTGTAGATAAAAACAGAATACAATGATTTGCAAATCCTTTTCAACTTATATTCAATTGAATACACTGCAAAGACAAGATGTTTAATGTTCAAACTGAGAAACTTTTTTTGTTGTTGAAAATAATCATTAACTTAGAATTTAAAGGCAGCAACACATTGCAAAAAAGTTGGCACAGGGGCCTTTTTATCACTGTGTTACATCGCCTTTCCTTTTAACGACACTCAGTAAATGTTTGGGAACTGAGGAGACCAATTTTGAAGTTTTTCAGGTGAAACTCTTTCCCATTTTTGCTTGATGTACAGCTTAAGTTGTTCAACAGTCCGGGGTCTCTGTTGTTGTATTTTATGCTTCATAATGCACCACACATTTTCAATAGGAGACAGGTCTGGACTACAGGTAGGCCAGTCTAGTACCCAGACTCTTTTATTACGGAGCCATGCTGTTATAACACGTGCAGAATGTGGCTTGGCATTGTCTTGCTGAAATAAGCAGGGGCATCCATGAAAAAGACGTTGCTTGGATGGCAACATATGTTGCTCCAAAACCTGTATGCACCTTTCAGCATTAATGGAGCCTTTACATATATGTAAGTTGCCCATGCCTTGGGCACTAATATACCCCCATACCATCACAGATGGCTTTTGAACTTTGCACCTACAACAGTTCGGATGGTTCTTTCCCTCTTCGCTCCGGAGGACATGACGTCCACAGTTTCCAAAAACAATTTGAAACGATTGAAACAATTTCAGACCACAGAACACTTTTCCACTTTACATCGGTCCATCTTTGATGAGCTTGGGCCCAGCAAAGCCGGTGGCGTTTCTGGGTGCTGTTGATAAATGGCTTTCACTTTGCATTGTAGAGTTTTAACTTGCACTTGCAGATGTAGCAACGAACTGTAGTTACTGACAGTGGTTTTCTGAAGTGTTCCTGAGCCCGTGTGGCGATGTACTTTACACACTGATGTTGGTTTTTGATGCAGTACTGCCTGAGGGGTCAAAGGTCACGGGCATTGCTGTACAGTTGTACAATGCACTTCATACATGTTCCTTGTGAATAGAGGTAAAATTGGTTGTGGGTGTTGTCATAAGTCTGTTTTAAGTAGGACAGGCTGAAAGTATCTTATTTGTTTTGTTTAAAAACAATTGTAATAAATAAATATGACATGTTTTAAATAACGTAAATTGAGGTATTTTTCTTATTTTGCACAAGGAGTTATTACTGATGTTACATCATTTTCAGCTTTGTCTTATGTCTGCATTTGCCAGCAGGCCGACATGATGAAGAGTCTGCAGAATAATTCTGTCTGTTAATTCCCCTGCAGAAACTAGATGATCACTGCAATTAGATGTGGGGGAAAAAATATCGGTATCAGTATCGGATATCGGCCAAATGAGTTGTAAAATATTGGCATATCGGATATCGGCCAAAAATCTAATATCGTCCATCCCTAGTATTATTGTTTTTCAAAAAAACGTTGTCATTTGATCAAAAAGTCATATTTCATGTTCAAATAAACATTTGGGCAAAATTGTCCCGAATCCTATGATGAGGTGTTATTTTTCCATTTGTGTTTATTATGAAGTTGGTCTTAAATTTAATATCAAATGGCATTAAAAAAAGTCTTAAAAAGTCTTGAATTTAACTTGCCCTAAGCTGTGGGAACCCTGGATATGAGCTAAATATAACCATGGGTTATGAGAGATTACAATTTTCATGACTTGTGGATGATGGACGCATCGCCAAGGCATAGTTTTGTGCCCATGGCTGAGATCAACCTAACAAGCCAATAAGAATGTCATATGAATTTGGTGAGCCTCCATCAAAGCTGTCAAACGTTATTGCAAGTACAGTGTTCCTCACATCTTTTTGCTCAGTGACCTTGAATACTAGGTGAAGGTTACTCATCATTACACTAGAGCAAGGCCTTCATGAGAGGCACATGTGGTGTGAATTTGGTGATCCTCAATCAAAGCTGTCAAAAGTCATTGCGAATACAGTGTTCTTCACATGTTTTTGCTCAGTGACCTTGAAAACTTGGTCAAGGTCAATCATCATAGAACTTGAGCAAGGCCTTCATGAGAGGCATATGTGGTGTGAATTTGGTGATCCTCCATCAAAGCTGTCAAAAGTTATTGCGAGTACACTGTTCCCGGACGCACGGATGGACGGACGGACGAACAGCATTTCTATGTCCCCCGTTCCACGGGGCGACGGGGGACAATAAAGTAAAGCGGAATATAAATGGAGAAAGAGATCCATTAAAGTCCATCTAAACAGTGGCATCGGTCGCTACAGGAAGTGGCATGTAGAGGATGGTGCAGAACTGGATCAGGACAGCAGGACAGCAGCAGCCAGAGCTTATGGTGAGGGACAGGGCTCGGATGGTCCATGGGCTCAGAGTGGGGGACGGAAAGATCACCGGAAAGAGACTGGAAAAAAAGTGGGGTGAGGCACTGGATAAAACTACTGCATGTAAATACTGTCCTGTGTCATGTGCTAAGTGGGAAGTGATCAGCAGACTGGTCAGGAAACAGTCAACACCCCACCATCCACTTCCTGCTGCCCAGAAGCCCTACACTTACACCAGGCTGTTAGATCACTATTGATTTAGTAAACAATACCATATGGACCTTCCCAGTGACAAAGGCTGTAGCAAGCCCCACTGGCTTCGTTAATGCATGCTCAGTGCCGCCAGTTCCACATGGATTTACTTAACACTACCACCAGTACCATATGGACCTCCCCGGTGACAAAGGCTGTAGCAAGCCCCACTGGCACCGTTGATGCATGCTCAGTGCTGGCAGTTCCACATGGATTTGCTAAACACTACTACCAGTAACACTCATGTAGAAGAACAGACAACTAGACAAATGCCTTATTAAACAAATCAGTCTTTAGTTGTGCCTTAAAGTTTTCTATGGAGGGTGCAGTTCACAGCTCTAGTGAGATGGCATTCCAAAAATTAGGTGCCATTGTCTGGAAGGAACGATCACATTTTGTTTAAAGCTGTGTCCAAGGAACAATCCCAGTAGTTCCAGAATTTTAGGACCAAAGTGACCTGCAAGTGACACTTGAAAGGGCGAGCCGAAAAGTGTTTTTGTATTGACGATTGATATTTTTTTTTCTGTAACGATCTTTTCACCATATTCATACTGAAGTTTCTGCATGGATGTAATGTGTCGTTGGTCCAGGTTTTCAGTGTGGCTTTCACACAACAATCTCTGAAAGTGTCTGTTTAGATTGTACTTGTATTGTAATTGGGTTGCTGCTCTCAGTCTCTGCCTTTGTCGGAAACCGATGCTTGCTCGTTCGTGCTTGGGCATTGGGGGTGGGGACTGCTGACTTGGGTGAGGGGCAAGAAACCAGCTAAAATGCCCAAATCAGTTACAGGTTGTAATTTGAAGCAGTCATATTTGTACTGCTGTGTATGGCACAGAAAAGTGGGCGTGGCCTGCTCAGCATGAGAGGGGTTAATTATCAGATCATGACTGATTTCCCTATTCCCTGCCCCAAACTCAATAATTTTGAAGAATGAAGAGATTTGGAGATGGTGAGTTGGCTGATCTGAGAAAAAGGCACTCTTAAATGTTCAGATCATCAAACAAATTTTAATATTTGACAAATATAACCCTAGTAAATTCAAAATGCAGTTTTTAAATTATTTCGAAATTGAGGAAAAAGGCTATCCAAACCTACCTGGTCTGATGTGGAAAAAGTAATTGCCTCCTAAGCCTAATAACTCGTTGTGCCACCCTCTACGACAACAACTGCAATCAAACATTGGAAATTTGTTTTTCACATCGTTGTGGAGGAATTTTAGCAGTGGGCAGCCACAGAGCAGCCCCCGGGGACCAACTCCAGTTCTAAAGCCAGTTCCATGGTCATGGTTGGAGTGTTCCTATGATGCATGGTTTTGTGGATGGAGGAAACCGGAGTACCCGGAGAAAACCCACACGAACTCGGGGAGAACATGCAAACTCCACACAGAAAGGCCCCAGGCCGGAATCGAACCCACGACCTTCTTGCTGTGAGGTGATCACTATGCCACCATGCCACATTGATAGTTAGCTAGCTAGCAAGCGAATATGAGTTTGATTTTTGTGATTGCTGTTTCGTCCCCTCAATGTCTGTTGTCATTTAGTGACTGAAGCATTAGGCTATATTCACTCTATACACTGAACAGCTTTCACCCTTTAACCAAATCCATTTCCGGTTGTTTTAAAATGATTTCCCTAAGCAAAAATGTTTATTTTGGGCCATTATTTGAAAAACGGACAAAAAAAATTTGACAGACTTGGCCCACCTTTCAAAATTGTAGCAAATCTGCTAATGTAATAATGTGTAATAATGCTCATGAAAAAATTAAAGTGACATAGCATTCAAGTTATTCTCAAATTTTTATTTGGCAATTAGAAACAAAACCAACACTGTGTCCAGGCTGTTAACCCTTTTACTTCATGTAGCAGATGTGCTACACTGCTTAATAGAGTGTTAATTATTTAGTTTTTCGCCGGCTAACATTCATTGTAATTGTGTTTTCTCTACCTCTTTTCGTGCTTGTGTAAATAAATGGCACCTTCTCACAATTTGGCTACAGCGGCAACAGAAACCACATTTTGCATTGAAAAAATCGATTTATTTTTGAGTTTTGGTTGCTGTTGATTTTTTGTGAGGACAAGACAGACACAACGTGAACAATCTAACGACTCGTTTTGAGCCAACAGTTCTGTAACTATGTAGCATTTAGGCTCACTCATACACTGTAAAGCTATTGCACACAGTGCAGCTGAGTCTCCCGAGTGATGGCAGGTGTTCACATATACGATCGTGCTGTTCAGATTTCTGACAATGTAGACACAGACGCAAAGTGCCGCTAAAAACGCATTTCTCAAGCAAATCTCTCAAGTGGTTTTTTTTTAATCCATAATCTACCACTAAAACACAATAATATGAAGATTTCAAACCCCTGTTCTGTTCTCCTTTGACTTCGGTTTCACCCAGTGCACTAAATTTCTGTATTCAGCTGCTTGGCTGTTGGCCACTTCAGCTAATGCCTTTGTAACGCCTTGAGAAAGAGTCCCTGATAGTAAGAGAGCGCCACCTGTGTTTAGTAGGTGGAGGACTACACAGTGTAATGAATGTGTCAGGTCCTGCAGGAGGAGCAGTTTGATAATGACTAAATCCCTTCCCCTGTTCCCCTCCAGGAGCTGCACTTGTGCACACCTTTGAGCAGCAGTATGATGCAGGCAGGAGTCTGTCTGAGACAGGACACTGAGACAACACTACCAGAGCTCACTGAGCAGCACAGGATCAGACAGAAAGAAGAGGAACTCAGTGGACTGGAGTCTGTCCACATGGCAGAGTCAGAGACGGTGTGTGCTGCACCAGGACTCAACACACTGGAGCCAGAGTGTGTTACAGCACACAGTGGGGTCAGTGATGGACACCACACACACACATCACTGATTAAAACAGAAACTGATCTGGGCTCCACACACTCTGGGGATCTTATTAAGATGGAGAGCCTTGACAGTACAGAGCTGGGATATGTGACCCATCTGCATCCTGACCAAATCAAAACAGAGACTGATGATGGAGGATACCTTAAATCAGAGCAAATCACTGACCTGCAGGATATTAAATGTGTTCATATTAAATGTGACCATGTGAAGTGTGAATCGAGTGAGAACATAGGAACTGATCTCATGAATTCTGTTACGAATGAAGTTGGTCTTGATCAAGGAGGCCTGACTCCAAAAGACCCGATAAAACCATACCAGTGTACTTATTGTGGGAAGTGCTTTCCAAATTTATCCCATTTAAATAGTCATCTTAGAATTCATGCTGGTGAAAAGCCCCACAAAAGTCATTGTGGGAATCATTTTTCTTGTGAAGCGCATTTAAATGACTACCACAGAATTCATGCCGGTGAAAAGCCCTACAGATGTAATGATTGTGGAAAGTGCTATTCTCGGTTAAGCTATTTAAATCACCATCAGAGAGGTCATGGAGGTGAAAAGCCTCAGAGAATTCATAAAGGTGAAAAGCCTTACAAGTGTACATACTGTGAAAAGTACTTTGCGACATTAGCTCAGCTTGATTCCCATCACAGAGTTCATACAGGCGAAAAGCCTTACAGATGTAGTGATTGTGGGAAGTGTTTTTCTCAGTTAGGTAATTTGAATCGCCACCAGAGAACTCATACAGGTGAAAAGCCTACGAGTGTGTAAAGTGCCTCTGCTCAAACTCTGAATTTCGCCAACGGCTCAGAGTTCCCTTGGATGAAAAGCCCTTAAAATACATTCGCTGTGGAAATTGCTTTACTAAAAAATCTAGTTTGAGTCGCCGAATGATTTATTCAAAGTGAAGAATCAAAATTTTCTACTTAGGTTCTTAATGAGTTAAAATAATTTTGTTTTGCTTTTAATGAAATTAATTGTAGAATTGCCCCATGAAATATGCAGTTACTCTTCACAGTGTGTCTCAGTATTTTGCCACAATGTTAAAAATGATGAAGAATCTCCGAAGATAACTTGTCAGATAAGGAAAATCACTGGGATCATGTCCTCCTGTTGTACTTGTGCTTGAAACAAAAACATTAGGATTATAGAGACTGCTCCAGGGAGAAATTGAAAGCTTAGTTTCTCTCTGGATGATTCTGAAAACATAAGCCAAATTCTATGTTCACATATTAGATGAGCATCTTTCTTTTGAAGGGATATTGTGAGGAGTTTTTGCATCATGTATACGTGTTCTCATATGCTGAAGAAATGTCACTGCTGATGTGTCATGCACACTGGTCATCTGAAAATGAACCCGGCACTGTTCGCCGCCACTTTTCCTTTCATTGTTCTGATCGTGGAACTTATTAAAGAATTGTGAAAAAATAATTTTACATTGTGAATGTGCTCATATCGCAGGGTCAGAGCACACAAAAGTTATATGTCCACTGTAGAGGTGTTTAGAAAAATCATTTTTAGTTTTGCTAGTGTTCTATTGAATCAGGTTGTTTTTTTTTTTTGTAATCATTTTCATATCAGTCCTCCTTTGCTGAGTCGGTCAGAAGTTCATTGTATATTGAACATTAAGTTTTTGTAGTTGTGGTACTGGGACATCATGGCCAAAATTGCCGAAAATGGACACGTCACCTCACTGTGCTCTAACAGTTCTAGCACTTCATGACATAACATGATAGAGGTTGAAGTTAGGTTTGTTTGCAGTGGGAGACGGATTAGACTGTGATACAATTTGTTTAATTCCTTCAAGCAGATTTTGTTGGACACATCAGAAAATGAAAATATAAATTCTGTTTAAAACTAAGGCTGATGGACATATAGTTATTATGCTCCAGACGAGAATTAGTGATGGATAGCTGTGACGGGGTAAAAATCTCTACCACATAATTTGGACGCATCACCATTGTGCCATCAACCCTCGATCAATGTGATCTAAATGTCGGGGGGGAAAAAACACGTACCTCAATTAGCCTTTGTTTTCTCCTTCGATCTCTGCTTGTGAATGAGAGAAATTCGTGTCACTCATTAATGTATTTGTGTACATTTCCCCATGTTAAATGTGCAGTAGGAGACTTTGTTCTGGCATACTTGCTGAAACTTAGACTCTGCATTGACAGTATTACTTAGACTCTGCATTGACAGTATTACTTAGACTCTGCATTGACAGTGTGACTTAGACTCTGCATTGACAGTGTTACTTAGACTCTGCATTGACAGTATTACTTAGACTCTGCATTGACAGTGTGACTTAGACTCTGCGTTGACAGTGTTACTTAGACTCTGCATTGACAGTGTTACACGAGACCGATAATCTGCGAAAAATCAGGTTCATTTGGCTCCTCCCAGTGCTTTTAGTAGCTTTAGCAAGAATCCATCGTGCCCAAGCAAAATTAACCAATCAGAGCCAGAAGGACTTTCTAACTCTGTGTCAATTACTTCTTGCGCCCATGCTGTACTGACTGCCGCCTCTGTGCATCCTGTTTCGCTCTCCTGCGCCTAGTTCCTCTGTGCGTTCTCTTTCTCTCTCCTGCGCCCAGTTCCTCTGTGCGTTCTCTTTCTCTCTCCTGCGCCCAGTTCCTCTGTGCGTTCTCTTTCTCTCTCCTGCGCCCAGTTCCTCTGTGCGTTCTCTTTCTCTCTCCTGCGCCCAGTTCCTCTGTGCCTTCTCTTTCTCTCTCCTCCGCCCAGTTCCTCTGTGCGTTCTCTTTCTCTCTCCTGCGCCCAGTTCCTCTGTCCGTTCTCTTTCTCTCTCCTGCTCCCAGTTCCTCTGTGCGTTCTCTTTCTCTCTCCTGCGCCCAGTTCCTCTGTGCGTTCTCTTTCTCTCTCCTGCGCCCAGTTCCTCTGTGCGTTCTCTTTCTCTCTCCTGCGCCCAGTTCCTCTGTGCGTTCTCTTTCTCTCTCCTGTGCCCAGTTCCTCTGTGCGTTCTCTTTCTCTCTCCTGCGCCCAGTTCCTCTGTGCGTTCTCTTTCTCTCTCCTGCTCCCAGTTCCTCTGTGCGTTCTCTTTCTCTCTCCTGTGCCCAGTTCCTCTGTGCGTTCTCTTTCTCTCTCCTGCGCCCAGTTCCTCTGTGCGTTCTCTTTCTCTCTCCTGTGCCCAGTTCCTCTGTGCGTTCTCTTTCTCTCTCCTGCGCCCAGTTCCTCTGTGCGTTCTCTTTCTCTCTCCTGCTCCCAGTTCCTCTGTGCGTTCTCTTTCTCTCTCCTGCGCCCAGTTCCTCTGTGCGTTCTCTTTCTCTCTCCTGCTCCCAGTTCCTCTGTGCGTTCTCTTTCTCTCTCCTGCGCCCAGTTCCTCTGTGCGTTCTCTTTCTCTCTCCTGCGCCCAGTTCCTCTGTGCGTTCTCTTTCTCTCTCCTGCTCCCAGTTCCTCTGTGCGTTCTCTTTCTCTCTCCTGAGCCCAGTTCCTCTGTGCGTGCTCTTTCTGTCTCCTGTGCCCAGTTCCTCTGTGCGTTCTCTTTCTCTCTCCTGCGCCCAGTTCCTCTGTGCGTTCTCTTTCTCTCTCCTGCGCCCAGTTCCTCTGTGCGTTCTCTTTCTCTCTCCTGCGCCCAGTTCCTCTGTGCGTTCTCTTTCTCTCTCCTGCTCCCAGTTCCTCTGTGCGTTCTCTTTCTCTCTCCTGCGCCCAGTTCCTCTGTGCGTTCTCTTTCTCTCTCCTGCTCCCAGTTCCTCTGTGCGTTCTCTTTCTCTCTCCTGCTCCCAGTTCCTCTGTGCGTTCTCTTTCTCTCTCCTGCGCCCAGTTCCTCTGTGCGTTCTCTTTCTCTCTCCTGTGCCCAGTTCCTCTGTGCGTTCTCTTTCTCTCTCCTGCTCCCAGTTCCTCTGTGCGTTCTCTTTCTCTCTCCTGCGCCCAGTTCCTCTGTGCGTTCTCTTTCTCTCTCCTGCTCCCAGTTCCTCTGTGCGTTCTCTTTCTCTCTCCTGCTCCCAGTTCCTCTGTGCGTTCTCTTTCTCTCTCCCCCTCCCAGTTCCTCTGTGCGTTCTCTTTCTCTCTCCTGCGCCCAGTTCCTCTGTGCGTTCTCTTTCTCTCTCCTGCTCCCAGTTCCTCTGTGCGTTCTCCTTCTCTCTCCCCCTCCCAGTTCCTCTGTGCGTTCTCTTTCTCTCTCCTGCGCCCAGTTCCTCTGTGCGTTCTCTTTCTCTCTCCTGCTCCCAGTTCCTCTGTGCGTTCTCTTTCTCTCTCCTGCTCCCAGTTCCTCTGTGCGTTCTCTTTCTCTCTCCTGCGCCCAGTTCCTCTGTGCGTTCTCTTTCTCTCTCCTGCGCCCAGTTCCTCTGTGCGTTCTCTTTCTCTCTCCTGCGCCCAGTTCCTCTGTGCGTTCTCTTTCTCTCTCCTGCTCCCAGTTCCTCTGTGCGTTCTCTTTCTCTCTCCTGCGCCCAGTTCCTCTGTGCGTTCTCTTTCTCTCTCCTGCGCCCAGTTCCTCTGTGCGTTCTCTTTCTCTCTCCTGCGCCCAGTTCCTCTGTGCGTTCTCTTTCTCTCTCCTGCGCCCAGTTCCTCTGTGCGTTCTCTTTCTCTCTCCTGCTCCCAGTTCCTCTGTGCGTTCTCTTTCTCTCTCCTGCTCCCAGTTCCTCTGTGCGTTCTCTTTCTCTCCTGCGCCCAGTTCCTCTGTGCGTTCTCTTTCTCTCTCCTGCGCCCAGTTCCTCTGTGCGTTCTCTTTCTCTCTCCTGCTCCCAGTTCCTCTGTGCGTTCTCTTTCTCTCTCCTGCGCCCAGTTCCTCTGTGCGTTCTCTTTCTCTCTCCTGCGCCCAGTTCCTCTGTGCGTTCTCTTTCTCTCTCCTGCTCCCAGTTCCTCTGTGCGTTCTCTTTCTCTCTCCTGCTCCCAGTTCCTCTGTGCGTTCTCTTTCTCTCTCCTGCGCCCAGTTCCTCTGTGCGTTCTCTTTCTCTCTCCTGCGCCCAGTTCCTCTGTGCGTTCTCTTTCTCTCTCCTGCTCCCAGTTCCTCTGTGCGTTCTCTTTCTCTCTCCTGCGCCCAGTTCCTCTGTGCGTTCTCTTTCTCTCTCCTGCTCCCAGTTCCTCTGTGCGTTCTCTTTCTCTCTCCTGCTCCCAGTTCCTCTGTGCGTTCTCTTTCTCTCTCCTGCTCCCAGTTCCTCTGTGCGTTCTCTTTCTCTCTCCTGCTCCCAGTTCCTCTGTGCGTTCTCTTTCTCTCTCCTGCTCCCAGTTCCTCTGTGCGTTCTCTTTCTCTCTCCTGCGCCCAGTTCCTCTGTGCGTTCTCTTTCTCTCTCCTGCTCCCAGTTCCTCTGTGCGTTCTCTTTCTCTCTCCTGCGCCCAGTTCCTCTGTGCGTTCTCTTTCTCTCTCCTGCGCCCAGTTCCTCTGTGCGTTCTCTTTCTCTCTCCTGCGCCCAGTTCCTCTGTGCGTTCTCTTTCTCTCTCCTGCGCCCAGTTCCTCTGTGCGTTCTCTTTCTCTCTCCTGCTCCCAGTTCCTCTGTGCGTTCTCTTTCTCTCTCCTGCGCCCAGTTCCTCTGTGCGTTCTCTTTCTCTCTCCTGCGCCCAGTTCCTCTGTGCGTTCTCTTTCTCTCTCCCGCTCCCAGTTCCTCTGTGCGTTCTCTTTCTCTCTCCTGCGCCCAGTTCCTCTGTGCGTTCTCTTTCTCTCTCCTGCGCCCAGTTCCTCTGTGCGTTCTCTTTCTCTCTCCTGCTCCCAGTTCCTCTGTGCGTTCTCTTTCTCTCTCCTGCGCCCAGTTCCTCTGTGCGTTCTCTTTCTCTCTCCTGCGCCCAGTTCCTCTGTGCGTTCTCTTTCTCTCTCCTGCTCCCAGTTCCTCTGTGCGTTCTCTTTCTCTCTCCCGCTCCCAGTTCCTCTGTGCGTTCTCTTTCTCTCTCCTGCGCCCAGTTCCTCTGTGCGTTCTCTCTCTCTCCTGCTCCCAGTCCCTCTGTGCGTTCTCTCTCTCTCCTGCGCCCAGTTCCTCTGTGCGTTCTCTTTCTCTCTCCCGCTCCCAGTTCCTCTGTGCGTTCTCTTTCTCTCTCCTGCGCCCAGTTCCTCTGTGCGTTCTCTTTCTCTCTCCTGCTCCCAGTTCCTCTGTGCGTTCTCTTTCTCTCTCCCGCTCCCAGTTCCTCTGTGCGTTCTCTTTCTCTCTCCCGCTCCCAGTTCCTCTGTGCGTTCTCTTTCTCTCTCCTGCGCCCAGTTCCTCTGTGCGTTCTCTTTCTCTCTCCTGCTCCCAGTTCCTCTGTGCGTTCTCTTTCTCTCTCCTGCGCCCAGTTCCTCTGTGCGTTCTCTTTCTCTCTCCTGCTCCCAGTTCCTCTGTGCGTTCTCTTTCTCTCTCCTGCTCCCAGTTCCTCTGTGCGTTCTCTTTCTCTCTCCCGCTCCCAGTTCCTCTGTGCGTTCTCTTTCTCTCTCCCGCTCCCAGTTCCTCTGTGCGTTCTCTTTCTCTCTCCTGCTCCCAGTTCCTCTGTGCGTTCTCTTTCTCTCTCCTGCTCCCAGTTCCTCTGTGCGTTCTCTTTCTCTCTCCTGCGCCCAGTTCCTCTGTGCGTTCTCTTTCTCTCTCCCGCTCCCAGTTCCTCTGTGCGTTCTCTTTCTCTCTCCTGCGCCCAGTTCCTCTGTGCGTTCTCTTTCTCTCTCCTGCGCCCAGTTCCTCTGTGCGTTCTCTTTCTCTCTCCTGCTCCCAGTTCCTCTGTGCGTTCTCTTTCTCTCTCCTGCGCCCACTTCCTCTGTGCGCTCTCTTTCTCTCCCCTGCCCCCAGTTCCTCTCTGCGTTCTCTTTCTCTCTCCTGCTCCCAGTTCCTCTGTGCGTTCTCTTTCTCTCTCCTGCTCCCAGTTCCTCTGTGCGTTCTCTTTCTCTCTCCTGCTCCCAGTTCCTCTGTGCGTTCTCTTTCTCTCTCCTGCGCCCAGTTCCTCTGTGCGTTCTCTTTCTCTCTCCTGCTCCCAGTTCCTCTGTGCGTTCTCTTTCTCTCTCCTGCGCCCAGTTCCTCTGTGCGTTCTCTTTCTCTCTCCTGCTCCCAGTTCCTCTGTGCGTTCTCTTTCTCTCTCCTGCTCCCAGTTCCTCTGTGCGTTCTCTTTCTCTCTCCTGCTCCCAGTTCCTCTGTTCGTTCTCTTTCTCTCTCCTGCTCCCAGTTCCTCTGTGCGTTCTCTTTCTCTCTCCTGCTCCCAGTTCCTCTGTGCGTTCTCTTTCTCTCTCCTGCTCCCAGTTCCTCTGTGCGTTCTCTTTCTCTCTCCTGCTCCCAGTTCCTCTGTGCGTTCTCTTTCTCTCTCCTGCTCCCAGTTCCTCTGTGCGTTCTCTTTCTCTCTCCTGCTCCCAGTTCCTCTGTGCGTTCTCCTTCTCTCTCCCCCTCCCAGTTCCTCTGTGCGTTCTTTCTCTCTCCCGCGCCCAGTTCCTCTGTGCGTTCTCTTTCTCTCTCCTGCTCCCAGTTCCTCTGTGCCTTCTCTTTCTCTCCCCTCCTCCCAGTCCCTCTGTGCGTTCTCTTTCTCTCTCCTGCGCCCAGTTCCTCTGTGCGTTCTCTTTCTCTCTCCTGCTCCCAGTTCCTCTGTGCGTTCTCTTTCTCTCTCCTGCGCCCAGTTCCTCTGTGCGTTCTCTTTCTCTCTCCTGCGCCCAGTTCCTCTGTGCGTTCTCTTTCTCTCTCCTGCGCCCAGTTCCTCTGTGCGTTCTCTTTCTCTCTCCCGCTCCCAGTTCCTCTGTGCGTTCTCTTTCTCTCTCCTGCTCCCAGTTCCTCTGTGCGTTCTCTTTCTCTCTCCTGCTCCCAGTTCCTCTGTGCGTTCTCTTTCTCTCTCCTGCTCCCAGTTCCTCTGTGCGTTCTCTTTCTCTCTCCTGCTCCCAGTTCCTCTGTGCGTTCTCTTTCTCTCTCCTGCGCCCAGTTCCTCTGTGCGTTCTCTTTCTCTCTCCTGCTCCCAGTTCCTCTGTGCGTTCTCTTTCTCTCTCCTGCGCCCAGTTCCTCTGTGCGTTCTCTTTCTCTCTCCCGCTCCCAGTTCCTCTGTGCGTTCTCTTTCTCTCTCCTGCTCCCAGTTCCTCTGTGCGTTCTTTCTCTCTCCTGCGCCCAGTTCCTCTGTGCGTTCTCTTTCTCTCTCCTGCGCCCAGTTCCTCTGTGCGTTCTCTTTCTCTCTCCTGCGCCCAGTTCCTCTGTGCGTTCTCTTTCTCTCTCCCGCGCCCAGTTCCTCTGTGCGTTCTCTTTCTCTCTCCCGCGCCCAGTTCCTCTGTGCGTTCTCTTTCTCTCTCCTGCTCCCAGTTCCTCTGTGCGTTCTCTTTCTCTCTCCTGCTCCCAGTTCCTCTGTGCGTTCTCTTTCTCTCTCCTGCTCCCAGTTCCTCTGTGCGTTCTCTTTCTCTCTCCTGCGCCCAGTTCCTCTGTGCGTTCTCTTTCTCTCTCCTGCTCCCAGTTCCTCTGTGCGTTCTCTTTCTCTCTCCTGCACCCAGTTCCTCTGTGCGTTCTCTTTCTCTCTCCTGCGCCCAGTTCCTCTGTGCGTTCTCTTTCTCTCTCCTGCGCCCAGTTCCTCTGTGCGTTCTCTTTCTCTCTCCTGCGCCCAGTTCCTCTGTGCGTTCTCTTTCTCTCTCCTGCTCCCAGTTCCTCTGTGCGTTCTCTTTCTCTCTCCTGCTCCCAGTTCCTCTGTGCGTTCTCTTTCTCTCTCCTGCTCCCAGTTCCTCTGTGCGTTCTCTTTCTCTCTCCTGCTCCCAGTTCCTCTGTGCGTTCTCTTTCTCTCTCCTGCGCCCAGTTCCTCTGTGCGTTCTCTTTCTCTCTCCTGCGCCCAGTTCCTCTGTGCGTTCTCTTTCTCTCTCCCGCTCCCAGTTCCTCTGTGCGTTCTCTTTCTCTCTCCTGCTCCCAGTTCCTCTGTGCGTTCTCTTTCTCTCTCCCGCTCCCAGTTCCTCTGTGCGTTCTCTTTCTCTCTCCTGCTCCCAGTTCCTCTGTGCGTTCTCTTTCTCTCTCCTGCTCCCAGTTCCTCTGTGCGTTCTCTTTCTCTCTCCCGCTCCCAGTTCCTCTGTGCGTTCTCTTTCTCTCTCCTGCTCCCAGTTCCTCTGTGCGTTCTCTTTCTCTCTCCTGCGCCCAGTTCCTCTGTGCGTTCTCTTTCTCTCTCCTGCGCCCAGTTCCTCTGTGCGTTCTCTTTCTCTCTCCTGCGCCCAGTTCCTCTGTGCGTTCTCTTTCTCTCTCCTGCGCCCAGTTCCTCTGTGCGTTCTCTTTCTCTCTCCTGCGCCCAGTTCCTCTGTGCGTTCTCTTTCTCTCTCCTGCGCCCAGTTCCTCTGTGCGTTCTCTTTCTCTCTCCTGCTCCCAGTTCCTCTGTGCGTTCTCTTTCTCTCTCCTGCGCCCAGTTCCTCTGTGCGTTCTCTTTCTCTCTCCCCCTCCCAGTTCCTCTGTGCGTTCTCTTTCTCTCTCCCGCGCCCAGTTCCTCTGTGCGTTCTCTTTCTCTCTCCTGCTCCCAGTTCCTCTGTGCGTTCTCTTTCTCTCTCCCGCTCCCAGTTCCTCTGTGCGTTCTCCTTCTCTCTCCCCCTCCCAGTTCCTCTGTGCGTTCTCTTTCTCTCTCCTGCTCCCAGTTCCTCTGTGCGTTCTCTTTCTCTCTCCCCCTCCCAGTTCCTCTGTGCGTTCTCTTTCTCTCTCCTGCGCCCAGTTCCTCTGTGCGTTCTCTTTCTCTCTCCCCCTCCCAGTTCCTCTGTGCGTTCTCTTTCTCTCTCCTGCGCCCAGTTCCTCTGTGCGTTCTCTTTCTCTCTCCTGCTCCCAGTTCCTCTGTGCGTTCTCTTTCTCTCTCCTGCTCCCAGTTCCTCTGTGCGTTCTCTTTCTCTCTCCTGCGCCCAGTTCCTCTGTGCGTTCTCTTTCTCTCTCCTGTGCCCAGTTCCTCTGTGCGTTCTCTTTCTCTCTCCCCCTCCCAGTTCCTCTGTGCGTTCTCTTTCTCTCTCCTGCTCCCAGTTCCTCTGTGCGTTCTCTTTCTCTCTCCTGCGCCCAGTTCCTCTGTGCGTTCTCTTTCTCTCTCCTGCTCCCAGTTCCTCTGTGCGTTCTCTTTCTCTCTCCCGCTCCCAGTTCCTCTGTGCGTTCTCTTTCTCTCTCCTGCTCCCAGTTCCTCTGTGCGTTCTCTTTCTCTCTCCTGCTCCCAGTTCCTCTGTGCGTTCTCTTTCTCTCTCCTGCTCCCAGTTCCTCTGTGCGTTCTCTTTCTCTCTCCTGCTCCCAGTTCCTCTGTGCGTTCTTTCTCTCTCCTGCGCCCAGTTCCTCTGTGCGTTCTCTTTCTCTCTCCTGCGCCCAGTTCCTCTGTGCGTTCTCTTTCTCTCTCCCCCTCCCAGTTCCTCTGTCCGTTCTCTTTCTCTCTCCTGCTCCCAGTTCCTCTGTGCGTTCTCTTTCTCTCTCCTGCGCCCAGTTCCTCTGTGCGTTCTCTTTCTCTCTCCCCCTCCCAGTTCCTCTGTGCGTTCTCTTTCTCTCTCCTGCGCCCAGTTCCTCTGTGCGTTCTCTTTCTCTCTCCTGCGCCCAGTTCCTCTGTGCGTTCTCTTTCTCTCTCCTGCGCCCAGTTCCTCTCTGCGTTCTCTTTCTCTCTCCCGCTCCCAGTTCCTCTGTGCTTTCTCTTTCTCTCCTGCGCCCTGTTCCTCTGTGCGTTCTCTTTCTCTCTCCTGCTCCCAGTTCCTCTGTGCGTTCTCTTTCTCTCTCCTGCGCCCAGTTCCTCTGTGCGTTCTCTTCCTCTCTCCTGCTCCCAGTTCCCCTGTGCGTTCTCTTTCTCTCTCCCGCTCCCAGTTCCTCTGTGCGTTCTCTTTCTCTCTCCCGCTCCCAGTTCCTCTGTGCGTTCTCTTTCTCTCTCCTGCGCCCAGTTCCTCTGTGCGTTCTCTTTCTCTCTCCCGCTCCCAGTTCCTCTGTGCGTTCTCTTTCTCTCTCCTGCGCCCAGTTCCTCTGTGCGTTCTCTTTCTCTCTCCTGCGCCCAGTTCCTCTGTGCGTTCTCTTTCTCTCTCCTGCGCCCAGTTCCTCTGTGCGTTCTCTTTCTCTCTCCTGCGCCCAGTTCCTCTGTGCGTTCTCTTTCTCTCCTGCCCCCCGTTCCTCTGTGCGTTCTCTTTCTCTCTCCTGCGCCCAGTTCCTCTGTGCGTTCTCTTTCTCTCTCCTGCGCCCAGTTCCTCTGTGCGTTCTCTTTCTCTCTCCTGCGCCCAGTTCCTCTGTGCGTTCTCTTTCTCTCTCCTGCGCCCAGTTCCTCTGTGCGTTCTCTTTCTCTCTCCTGCGCCCAGTTCCTCTGTGCGTTCTCTTTCTCTCTCCCCCTCCCAGTTCCTCTGTGCGTTCTCCTTCTCTCTCCTGCTCCCAGTTCCTCTGTGCGTTCTCTTTCTCTCTCCTGCGCCCAGTTCCTCTGTTCGTTCTCTTTCTCTCTCCTGCGCCCAGTTCCTCTGTGCGTTCTCTTTCTCTCTCCTGCTCCCAGTTCCTCTGTGCGTTCTCTTTCTCTCTCCCCCTCCCAGTTCCTCTGTGCGTTCTCTTTCTCTCTCCTGCTCCCAGTTCCTCTGTGCGTTCTCTTTCTCTCTCCTGCTCCCAGTTCCTCTGTGCGTTCTCTTTCTCTCTCCTGCGCCCAGTTCCTCTGTGCGTTCTCTTTCTCTCTCCTGCGCCCAGTTCCTCTGTGCGTTCTCTTTCTCTCTCCTGCTCCCAGTTCCTCTGTGCGTTCTCTTTCTCTCTCCTGCGCCCAGTTCCTCTGTGCGTTCTCTTTCTCTCTCCCCCTCCCAGTTCCTCTGTGCGTTCTCTTTCTCTCTCCTGCTCCCAGTTCCTCTGTGCGTTCTCTTTCTCTCTCCTGCTCCCAGTTCCTCTGTGCGTTCTCTTTCTCTCTCCTGCGCCCAGTTCCTCTGTGCGTTCTCTTTCTCTCTCCTGCGCCCAGTTCCTCTGTGCGTTCTCTTTCTCTCTCCTGCGCCCAGTTCCTCTGTGCGTTCTCTTTCTCTCTCCCCCTCCCAGTTCCTCTGTGCGTTCTCTTTCTCTCTCCTGCGTCCAGTTTCTCTGTGCGTTCTCTTTCTCTTTCCTGCGCCCAGTTCCTCTGTGCGTTCTCTTTCTCTCTCCCCCTCCCAGTTCCTCTGTGCGTTCTCTTTCTCTCTCCTGCGCCCAGTTCCTCTGTGCGTTCTCTTTCTCTCTCCTGCGCCCAGTTCCTCTGTGCGTTCTCTTTCTCTCTCCTGCTCCCAGTTCCTCTGTGCGTTCTCTTTCTCTCTCCTCCGCCCAGTTCCTCTGTGCGTTCTCTTTCTCTCTCCTGCGCCCAGTTCCTCTGTGCGTTCTCTTTCTCTCTCCCCCTCCCAGTTCCTCTCTGCGTTCTCTTTCTCTCTCCTGCGCCCAGTTCCTCTGTGCGTTCTCTTTCTCTCTCCTGCGCCCAGTTCCTCTGTGCGTTCTCTTTCTCTCTCCTGCTCCCAGTTCCTCTGTGCGTTCTCTTTCTCTCTCCTGCTCCCAGTTCCTCTGTGCGTTCTCCTTCTCTCTCCCCCTCCCAGTTCCTCTGTGCGTTCTCTTTCTCTCTCCTGCTCCCAGTTCCTCTGTGCGTTCTCTTTCTCTCTCCTGCGCCCAGTTCCTCTGTGCGTTCTCTTTCTCTCTCCCCCTCCCAGTTCCTCTGTGCGTTCTCTTTCTCTCTCCTGCGCCCAGTTCCTCTGTGCGTTCTCTTTCTGTCTCCTGCTCCCAGTTCCTCTGTGCGTTCTCTTTCTCTCTCCTGCTCCCAGTTCCTCTGTGCGTTCTCTTTCTCTCTCCTGCGCCCAGTTCCTCTGTGCGTTCTCTTTCTCTCTCCTGCTCCCAGTTCCTCTGTGCGTTCTCTTTCTCTCTCCTGCGCCCAGTTCCTCTGTGCGTTCTCTTTCTCTCTCCTGCTCCCAGTTCCTCTGTGCGTTCTCTTTCTCTCTCCTGCTCCCAGTTCCTCTGTGCGTTCTCTTTCTCTCTCCCCCTCCCAGTTCCTCTGTGCGTTCTCTTTCTCTCTCCTGCTCCCAGTTCCTCTGTGCGTTCTCTTTCTCTCTCCTGCTCCCAGTTCCTCTGTGCGTTCTCTTTCTCTCTCCTGCGCCCAGTTCCTCTGTGCGTTCTCTTTCTCTCTCCTGCTCCCAGTTCCTCTGTGCGTTCTCTTTCTCTCTCCTGCGCCCAGTTCCTCTGTGCGTTCTCTTTCTCTGTGCCTCTCCCAGTTCCTCTGTGCGTTCTCTTTCTCTCTCCTGTGCCCAGTTCCTCTGTGCGTTCTCTTTCTCTCTCCTGCGCCCAGTTCCTCTGTGCGTTCTCTTTCTCTCTCCTGCGCCCAGTTCCTCTGTGCGTTCTCTTTCTCTCTCCTGCGCCCAGTTCCTCTGTGCGTTCTCTTTCTCTCTCCTGCGCCCAGTTCCTCTGTGCGTTCTCTTTCTCTCCTGCGCCCAGTTCCTCTGTGCGTTCTCTTTCTCTCTCCTGCGCCCAGTTCCTCTGTGCGTTCTCTTTCTCTCTCCTGCTCCCAGTTCCTCTGTGCGTTCTCTTTCTCTCTCCCGCTCCCAGTTCCTCTGTGCGTTCTCTTTCTCTCTCCTGCTCCCAGTTCCTCTGTGCGTTCTCCTTCTCTCTCCCCCTCCCAGTTCCTCTGTGCGTTCTCTTTCTCTCTCCTGCGCCCAGTTCCTCTGTGCGTTCTCTTTCTCTCTCCTGCGCCCAGTTCCTCTGTGCGTTCTCTTTCTCTCTCCTGCGCCCAGTTCCTCTGTGCGTTCTCTTTCTCTCTCCTGCGCCTAGTTCCTCTGTGCGTTCTCTTTCTCTCTCCTGCTCCCAGTTCCTCTGTGCGTTCTCTTTCTCTCTCCTGTGCCCAGTTCCTCTGTGCGTTCTCTTTCTCTCTCCTGCGCCCAGTTCCTCTGTGCGTTCTTTCTCTCTCCTGCGCCCAGTTCCTCTGTGCGTTCTCTTTCTCTCTCCTGCTCCCAGTTCCTCTGTGCGTTCTCTTTCTCTCTCCTGCTCCCAGTTCCTCTGTGCGTTCTCTTTCTCTCTCCTGCTCCCAGTTCCTCTGTGCGTTCTCTTTCTCTCTCCCCCTCCCAGTTCCTCTGTGCGTTCTCTTTCTCTCTCCTGCGCCCAGTTCCTCTGTGCGTTCTCTTTCTCTCTCCTGCTCCCAGTTCCTCTGTGCGTTCTCTTTCTCTCTCCTGCGCCCAGTTCCTCTGTGCGTTCTCTTTCTCTCTCCTGCGCCCAGTTCCTCTGTGCGTTCTCTTTCTCTCTCCTGCGCCCAGTTCCTCTGTGCGTTCTCTTTCTCTCTCCTGCGCCTAGTTCCTCTGTGCGTTCTCTTTCTCTCTCCTGCTCCCAGTTCCTCTGTGCGTTCTCTTTCTCTCTCCTGCTCCCAGTTCCTCTGTGCGGTCTCTTTCTCTCTCCTGCTCCCAGTTCCTCTGTTCGTTCTCTTTCTCTCTCCTGCTCCCAGTTCCTCTGTGCGTTCTCTTTCTCTCTCCTGCTCCCAGTTCCTCTGTGCGTTCTCTTTCTCCTGCGCCCAGTTCCTCTGTGCGTTCGCTTTCTCTCTCCTGCGCCCAGTTCCTCTCTGCGTTCTCTTTCTCTCTCCTGCTCCCAGTTCCTCTGTGCGTTCTCTTTCTCTCCTGCGCCCAGTTCCTCTGTGCGTTCTCTTTCTCTCTCCTGCTCCCAGTTCCTCTGTGCGTTCTCTTTCTCTCTCCTGCGCCCAGTTCCTCTGTCCCTTCCCTTTCTCCCTCCCCCCCCCACTTCCTCTGTGCGTTCTCTTTCTCTCTCCCGCTCCCAGTTCCTCTGTGCGTTCTCTTTCTCTCTCCCGCGCCCAGTTCCTCTGTGCGTTCTCTTTCTCTCTCCTGCGCCCAGTTCCTCTGTGCGTTCTCTTTCTCTCTCCTGCTCCCAGTTCCTCTGTGCGTTCTCTTTCTCTCTCCTGCTCCCAGTTCCTCTGTGCGTTCTCTTTCTCTCTCCTGCGCCCAGTTCCTCTGTGCGTTCTCTTTCTCTCTCCTCCACCCAGTTCCTCTGTGCGTTCTCTTGCTCTCTCCTGCGCCCAGTTCCTCTGTGCGTCCTCTTTCTCTCTCCTGCTCCCAGTTCCTCTGTGCGTTCTCTTTCTCTCTCCTGCTCCCAGTTCCTCTGTGCGTTCTCTTTCTCTCTCCTGCTCCCAGTTCCTCTGTGCGTTCTCTTTCTCTCTCCTGCGCCCAGTTCCTCTGTGCGTTCTCTTTCTCTCTCCTGCACCCAGTTCCTCTGTGCGTTCTCTTTCTCTCTCCTGCGCCCAGTTCCTCTGTGCGTTCTCTTTCTCTCTCCTGCTCCCAGTTCCTCTGTGCGTTCTCTTTCTCTCTCCTGCTCCCAGTTCCTCTGTGCGTTCTCTTTCTCTCTCCTGCTCCCAGTTCCTCTGTGCGTTCTCTTTCTCTCCCCTCCTCCCAGTTCCTCTCTGCGTTCTCTTTCTCTCTCCTGCTCCCAGTTCCTCTGTGCGTTCTCTTTCTCTCTCCTGCTCCCAGTTCCTCTGTGCGTTCTCTTTCTCTCTCCTGCTCCCAGTTCCTCTGTGCGTTCTCTTTCTCTCTCCTGCGCCCAGTTCCTCTGTGCGTTCTCTTTCTCTCTCCTGCTCCCAGTTCCTCTGTGCGTTCTCTTTCTCTCTCCTGCTCCCAGTTCCTCTGTGCGTTCTCTTTCTCTCTCCTGCTCCCAGTTCCTCTGTGCGTTCTCTTTCTCTCTCCTGCTCCCAGTTCCTCTGTGCGTTCTCTTTCTCTCTCCTGCGCCCAGTTCCTCTGTTCGTTCTCTTTCTCTCTCCTGCGCCCAGTTCCTCTGTGCGTTCTCTTTCTCTCTCCTGCTCCCAGTTCCTCTGTGCGTTCTTTCTCTCTCCTGCGCCCAGTTCCTCTGTGCGTTCTCTTTCTCTCTCCCGCTCCCAGTTCCTCTGTGCGTTCTCTTTCTCCCTCCTGCGCCCAGTTCCTCTGTGCGTTCTCTTTCTCTCTCCTGCGCCCAGTTCCTCTGTGCGTTCTCTTTCTCTCTCCTGCTCCCAGTTCCTCTGTGCGTTCTCTTTCTCTCTCCTGCGCCCAGTTCCTCTGTGCGTTCTCTTTCTCTCTCCCTCCCAGTTCCTCTGTGCGTTCTTTCTCTCTCCTGCTCCCAGTTCCTCTGTGCGTTCTCTTTTTCTCTCCTGCGCCGAGTTCCTCTGTGCGTTCTCTTTCTCTCTCCTGCGCCCAGTTCCTCTGTGCGTTCTCTTTCTCTCTCCTGCTCCCAGTTCCTCTGTGCGTTCTCTTTCTCTCTCGCTCTCCCAGTTCCTCTGTGCGTTCTCTTTCTCGCTCCTGCTCCCAGTTCCTCTGTGCGTTCTCTTTCTCTCTCCTGCGCCCAGTTCCTCTGTGCGTTCTCTTTCTCTCTCCTGCTCCCAGTTCCTCTGTGCGTTCTCTTTCTCTCTCCTGCTCCCAGTTCCTCTGTGCGTTCTCTTTCTCTCTCCTGCGCCCAGTTCCTCTGTGCGTTCTCTTTCTCTCTCCTGCTCCCAGTTCCTCTGTGCGTTCTCTTTCTCTCTCCTGCTCCCAGTTCCTCTGTGCGTTCTCTTTCTCTCTCCTGCTCCCAGTTCCTCTGTGCGTTCTCTTTCTCTCTCCCGCGCCCAGTTCCTCTGTGCGTTCTCTTTCTCTCTCCTGCTCCCAGTTCCTCTGTGCGTTCTCTTTCTCTCTCCTGCGCCCAGTTCCTCTGTGCGTTCTCTTTCTCTCTCCTGCTCCCAGTTCCTCTGTGCGTTCTCTTTCTCTCTCCTGCGCCCAGTTCCTCTGTGCGTTCTCTTTCTCTCTCCTGCGCCCAGTTCCTCTGTGCGTTCTCTTTCTCTCTCCTGCGCCCAGTTCCTCTGTGCGTTCTCTTTCTCTCTCCCCCTCCCAGTTCCTCTGTGCGTTCTCTTTCTCTCTCCTGCTCCCAGTTCCTCTGTGCGTTCTCTTTCTCTCTCCTGCTCCCAGTTCCTCTGTGCGTTCTCTTTCTCTCTCCTGCTCCCAGTTCCTCTGTGCGTTCTCTTTCTCTCTCCTGCTCCCAGTTCCTCTGTGCGTTCTCTTTCTCTCTCCTGCGCCCAGTTCCTCTGTGCGTTCTCTTTCTCTCTCCTGCGCCCAGTTCCTCTGTGCGTTCTCTTTCTCTCTCCTGCTCCCAGTTCCTCTGTGCGTTCTCTTTCTCTCTCCTGCTCCCAGTTCCTCTGTGCGTTCTCTTTCTCTCTCCTGCGCCCAGTTCCTCTGTGCGTTCTCTTTCTCTCTCCTGCGCCCAGTTCCTCTGTGCGTTCTCTTTCTCTCTCCCGCGCCCAGTTCCTCTGTGCGTTCTCTTTCTCTCTCCTGCGCCCAGTTCCTCTGTGCGTTCTCTTTCTCTCTCCTGCTCCCAGTTCCTCTGTGCGTTCTCTTTCTCTCTCCTGCGCCCAGTTCCTCTGTGCGTTCTCTTTCTCTCTCCTGCTCCCAGTTCCTCTGTGCGTTCTCTTTCTCTCTCCTGCTCTCTGTTCCTCTGTTCGTTCTCCTTCTCTCTCCCCCTCCCAGTTCCTCTGTGCGTTCTTTCTCTCTCCTGCGCCCAGTTCCTCTGTGCGTTCTCTTTCTCTCTCCTGCTCCCAGTTCCTCTGTGCGTTCTCTTTCTCTCTCCTGCGCCTAGTTCCTCTGTGCGTTCTCTTTCTCTCTCCTGCTCCCAGTTCCTCTGTGCGTTCTCTTTCTCTCTCCTGCTTTCAGTTCCTCTGTTCGTTCTCTTTCTCTCTCCTGCTCCCAGTTCCTCTGTGCGTTCTCTTTCTCTCTCCTGCGCCCAGTTCCTCTGTTCGTTCTCTTTCTCTCTCCTGCGCCCAGTTCCTCTGTGCGTTCTCTTTCCTTCTCCTGCGCCCAGTTCCTCTGTGCGTTCTCTTTCTCTCTCCTGCGCCTAGTTCCTCTGTGCGTTCTCTTTCTCTCTCCTGCTCCCAGTTCCTCTGTGCGTTCTCTTTCTCTCTCCTGCTCCCAGTTCCTCTGTGCGTTCTCTTTCTCTCTCCTGCGCCCAGTTCCTCTGTGCGTTCTCTTTCTCTCTCCTGCGCCCAGTTCCTCTGTGCGTTCTCTTTCTCTCTCCTGCTCCCAGTTCCTCTGTGCGTTCTCTTTCTCTCTCCTGCGCCCAGTTCCTCTGTGCGTTCTCTTTCTCTCTCCTGCGCCCAGTTCCTCTGTGCGTTCTCTTTCTCTCTCCTGCGCCCAGTTCCTCTGTGCGTTCTCTTTCTCTCTCCTGCGCCCAGTTCCTCTGTGCGTTCTCTTTCTCTCTCCTGCTCCCAGTTCCTCTGTGCGTTCTCTTTCTCTCTCCTGCGCCCAGTTCCTCTGTGCGTTCTCTTTCTCTCTCCTGCTCCCAGTTCCTCTGTGCGTTCTCTTTCTCTCTCCTGCGCCCAGTTCCTCTGTGCGTTCTCTTTCTCTCTCCTGCTCCCAGTTCCTCTGTGCGTTCTCTTTCCTTCTCCTGCGCCCAGTTCCTCTGTGCGTTCTCTTTCTCTCTCCTGCGCCCAGTTCCTCTGTGCGTTCTCTTTCTCTCTCCTGCTCCCAGTTCCTCTCTGCGTTCTCTTTCTCTCTCCTGCGCCTAGTTCCTCTGTGCGTTCTCTTTCTCTCTCCTGCTCCCAGTTCCTCTGTGCGTTCTCTTTCTCTCTCCTGCTCCCAGTTCCTCTGTGCGTTCTCTTTCTCTCTCCTGCGCCCAGTTCCTCTGTGCGTTCTCTTTCTCTCTCCTGCGCCCAGTTCCTCTGTGCGTTCTCTTTCTCTCTCCCGCTCCCAGTTCCTCTGTGCGTTCTCTTTCTCTCTCCTGCGCCTAGTTCCTCTGTGCGTTCTCTTTCTCTCTCCTGCTCCCAGTTCCTCTGTGCGTTCTCTTTCTCTCTCCTGCGCCCAGTTCCTCTGTGCGTTCTCTTTCTCTCTCCTGCTCCCAGTTCCTCTGTGCGTTCTCTTTCTCTCTCCTGCGCCCAGTTCCTCTGTGCGTTCTCTTTCTCTCTCCTGCGCCCAGTTCCTCTGTGCGTTCTCTTTCTCCTGCGCCCAGTTCCTCTGTGCGTTCTCTTTCTCTCTCCTGCTCCCAGTTCCTCTGTGCGTTCTCTTTCTCTCTCCCGCTCCCAGTTCCTCTGTGCGTTCTCCTTCTCTCTCCCCCTCCCAGTTCCTCTGTGCGTTCTCTTTCTCTCTCCTGCGCCCAGTTCCTCTGTGCGTTCTCTTTCTCTCTCCTGCGCCCAGTTCCTCTGTGCGTTCTCTTTCTCTCTCCTGCTCCCAGTTCCTCTGTGCGTTCTCTTTCTCTCTCCTGCTCCCAGTTCCTCTGTGCGTTCTCTTTCTCTCTCCTGCGCCCAGTTCCTCTGTGCGTTCTCTTTCTCTCTCCTGCGCCCAGTTCCTCTGTGCGTTCTCTTTCTCTCTCCTGCGCCCAGTTCCTCTGTGCGTTCTCTTTCTCTCTCCTGCGCCCAGTTCCTCTGTGCGTTCTCTTTCTCTCTCCTGCGCCCAGTTCCTCTGTGCGTTCTCTTTCTCTCTCCTGCGCCTAGTTCCTGGAGGAGCTTAACCCATTTGGGCCTGAGGCCTATTAGAAAAATGCCTATGAAATCCGATGGGCGATTGTGAAAAGAACCCCTTAAACCTGAGGTTTTCTGGAAAACAGCACCCAGATGTCAACGTCTAGTAAAAAGCTGATATCTCAGCCTCTGTAGCAGATGGAAACAAAATTCAAAAAGTATTTGAGATCGTACATCTTTATCTTTCATAAGAACTATGTTTTTTATTTGTGCAAATCTTCATCACAATATTTAAAAAACTGATAAAACCAATAAAATAAATAACAAATCTATCTACATAACATGCACAACTCAATTGAAATAAAGAGGCCTAATAAATACAAGTATAAGCTCTGCACTAGAGAATAACAAACATTTTTCCTTTATCTGGAACAGGTGGCTGCAGTGGCGGAGCTACAGGGGGCTGAAGACGCTTCCCCTTTAGTCCTGGCTAGTTCTCAATCATTGTCCTTTATTGACATCTTTTCTTATTATTTTAATTGGCAACTGAAGAGACGGTTTTCCTCCACATGCGATCGTCCAGTGATTAAATCGCAGGTTAAATTCAGCAGTGGCGGAACAGAGAATTCTGTTGCACAAAACAGCAGTTTAAAACTGTTATAAATCCTGACCTGTTCGCAGTCATTTTCATGATTAACAAAATGTTCACTCCGAGAGCGCTCCACACTTAACAGGTGCTGCTTGTTCTCCCCGATCAGGTAAGACGACAATCATTCATCTGGAAACGTTTGCTTAATTTAAATCAACGTTATTCAAAATTGCATAGCCTACCAGTCGACTGTCATGCACACTTGTTATAACCTAGGCTATTTGCCGAGTGCCAATGTTTTTTTTTGTTCTTTTTTTTAATTAATCCATGAAATACCGAGAGTGAAAAGGCCGCGTTTCATTGGAACGTGGACGGGTTCAATCATGCAAAGCATTGGCCAATTAATAAGTAAATCATTTTTCTGCACTGAATTTAGCCCATGTTTTCATCATTGTTAGATCACATACGAAACCATGTCTTCAGTTGCCAATTACTCAGTTCAGTTGCTGGAGTCAGGGCATGGAATGCCCTGGAATGCATGGAATATAAGGATGACTGGAGAGCTGAAGGTCTTCAAATATTTGTTGAAATGTGCATATCTGAGTAACTATAAACATGTTCAATCTTGTTCATTTGTATCCTGTCACTGGACGCTTCAGACTAACTGTGATTGATCGAAGGATAAAGAAAATCTGGAATGGCATGGCCACCTTTGTCAGAAAGCTCAATAAAATTGGGCTTGACGTTATGGAAGGCAACGATGGACTGGACAAACTGCGAGAAGTCATTACATCCGATATGGGAAGGGTGAACCCAGGTGATGAAAATGATGACTGATCAAGAGATCCAAGCAGAGATCCGGTATCTGCTTCCTCTCATCTACGCCAAATCAGCTGGAACAAATCAAATGATCAAGAATGGGGTTTCGGGATAATGTCGCTTTGGATCAAGAGTGGCATTTGAATCCAAGTTATATGAACACTCATTTAATTTGCAATTATAATTCTTACATGGACATTAACTCTGCTGTGATTTATAATCCTTATGATATTTAATCATAACCAAACTGTTTTTTCTGGAAGCTGGAGGCGGGACTCTGATAAGCGATTTCGCTTCCACCGCGACCCTTTCGGTCATGATACAAGTTGTGTGTTGAAATTGTCATGAAATGATTTACAATCATGCCGAAATAAAATATATATAAAAATTACAATAATTGGAAAAGACGTCAATAAAGGAAGATGATTAAGATCTACCCAGGACTGAAAGGGACGTGTCTTTGCCCCCCCCCCCCCCCCCCCCCCCCCCCCCCCTTGTAGCTCCAGAACTGAGTGGCAGGCATGATAAATTGTCCGTTCAAATAAAATAAAAATAAACATAAATATAAAATTGTGTCTTGGAGTGTTACTATGGCATGTACCCTAGTATAAAGTGCCAGTAAAAGAACAGCTATGAGCCCAGAAATGGTCGGAAAAGTAATGAAAACAACAAAATGACGTATCAGCTTTCCCGGCCTGAAGGGTAGAAATGCATAACAGCGTCCCCGGTTTTAAAGGTTAAAATGCGCACATGTTGTCCCTGTTTAAATGGGTTAAAGTTGCAGTTGATGACTATACTGAACCAAAATATAAACGAACAAACCAAAAAAGCTGAGTTAAATTGACTTATTGTGAAATATGCCCACAAATAGTGTTTATTGGTGGACTGAATGATTTATTTTGCTCAATTCTTGTGAGCCACGTCTCATTGACTTCTCCCCTGTGAGATCACTCACTCATTGAGTTATTCTGCCCCTTATCTGCATAGAGCATAACATTGAGTTGGTCAGCCAGCGTGACCAATACATAGGCACTCCTTGCACCAGGGTAAATAAAAGGTCACTGCAAAATGTGCACTTTTCTCAAAGTCACAATGCCACAGATGTCACAATTCATGAGGGAGCGTGCCAATGGCATGCTGAATGCTGGGATATCTGTGACAGCGGTGTCAACTCACTTGAATGTGCGTCATTCCACCATCAGCCGGTTGAGAAGTTGATTTAGAGAGACTGGCAGCACTGAATTGTCCACTTGCCCCACGACCACATGTGACCACGCTCACACAGGATCGACACATGCGGCTCCAGTACCTCTGTGGTTGGCTCCGACCAGCCACCAGGACAGCTGATGAGATCCTTGGACTTCACAACAGGCGGATATCAGCTCAGACTGTCCAAAACCGCCTGAGGGATGCAGACCTCTGAGCCCGCCGACCGCACCGAGCTCTCGATCTGACTGCCGTCCGTCATATGTACAAACTCGACTGGGCCGACCGTAACCTTCGCAGGACGCTTGCAAGGTGGAGGACGGTGTTATTCAGGGATGAATCGTGATTCCAGCTTTACCGCGCTGATGGCAGACAACGCATATGGCGATGTGTGGGCGAGCGTTGCGCTGATGCCAGCTCCGAGCTGCACTGCAGGAGGAATGGGACAACATTCCGCAGGCCACTATTGACAACCTTGTGAACTCCATGCGCCGGAGGTGTACCGCTTTACGTGATTCCAATGGTGGACACACTCGTTACGGAGTGATGTGAACTCTGCCCGCTGACCCCTGTTGGGTTCAGGCTGTGATAACTCATGCATTGTGCACAGTAAATTGTTAGTCATGTTTCTGTTGCTTGAATATTAAGGCAAGAATAAGATAATTGTTTTGTTGAAATATTTCCCGATTGATAAAGGAATAAGTCCCAAGAAGCGGTGGTGGGTTACAGTGATTTTATAACGGCTGTTGGGGTCACACAGAGGAAAGCCTTTCATATATGAGGATTTTCAAAATGGATCCCCGGATTTCCCGTGACCACTTGTTGCCTGGAAGCCCCTCCTGCCAGCGGGCCAGGCACATAAAAGCAGTGGTCAACCAGTTTATCTCTCTTCTCTTAGCTCTCTTCTCCTGGCTCTTGGCTCTGGAGTCTTCTCTCTCTCTCTCCCTTGGAGAGTCTCCTGGACTCCTGGGGACTGCTCAGGCTGGAGTACTCCCCCTCACCTCTCAGCCTCCCTCTCCCCTGTGGCCATGCTGGGGCAGCAGCCACAGTACCAGGAGTAGAACAAGCTTAGGAAGCAACGGCTTGCTATTGAGGAGCGGCCAGCTTCCCTCCTCTTCCCACAGCAAAGACACAGACTTTTGCAGCACCAGAACCGCTCTTTCCAGCCGGATCGGCATCGTCCACGATTGGATCCTCCAGCAAGTACCAAACCTCCTTCCTCAACTAAGAACTGGTAATTACTTTTGCCCTCCACACTTGCCGTTGCCCAGGAAAATATGTTGAATTGTGTATTAGTTTGCTAGCCAGCTTGTCAACTAGCTAGCATTCACTACAATGGATGTGGTTACCCTACGCACAGCCCATAAAATAAACACAAGAAAAAACTCAATTTATCGCTAATAGGCTACTGAGATAGCGAGCTAGTTAGCAACGTAGCTTGCAACGCAAAAGTGATATCGAACTCTGAAATGCAATTGCTAGCTAGGTAGATAGCCATCTGGTTAGCGGGTTAAAAGGCTATACTTTGCTGACTCTGAAATAGAGAGCTAAAAGTCTTGAAACAAACGTAACCTGAAGAGTCAGTTGAGCACAGAGTAATTCGTTGCGCGCAGGGATATTTTCTGCTGCGGCCTGCCACAGTGGGTTACAGTCATTTTATACTGGCATGGAACGCGGTTCAGCCAATCACATTTAAGGATGGGAAGCACCAGTTTTATAATAAAAAATAATTATATATATATTTTTTACGTCAAGCCTCGTTTTCTCAGTCATCTTGGATTTCTGAATTCTGCTTTTGTGCAACTGCTCTCTAAATGGCTGAGAAACTGAGGCTTGGCCTATTCTATAGGGGCATGTTTACAACTGTTACATACTTTTTCCTTTTAACAACTTTCAATTAGTATTTGGGAACTGAGGACTCTAATTGTAGGAGCTACAGGTGGACTTCAGTTGCTGAGCAGTCCGGGGTCTCCGTTGTCGTATTTTGCGCTTCATAATGCGTAACACATTTTATATGGGAGACAGGTCTGGACTGCAAGCAGGCCAAGCCATTTCCAGCACTGTTTTTACTACGAAGCCACGTTGTTGAAACACCTGCAGAATGTGGCTTGGCATCGTCTAGCTTAATAAGCAGGGACGTCCCTGAAAAAGACCTTGCTTGGATGGTAGCATATGTTGCTCCAAAACAGTGTGTACCTTTCAGCATTAAGGTAGGTAGACACTCCCTAAATAGGCTTTTTTTAATATATTTTCGTAAAATAACCTTCAGTAAGTGTGTGTACTTGATAGGACTATAAAAAATATAGACATCTGTTGTTTTTTGTCAGTTTCTCAAAAAGTTGATTTTGACCTATCAAGCTTTGCTTCAAACACCATTTCTCCTCTCTTTCATGCTATCATTGTGAAACTTGGAATATAAGTTCACCAGATGCATGTCTATGGACTGATCAGGCATTTTGAAGAAATCATTCGTGTAACTCTAGATTTTGTGGTAATTGGGTACCCAATAAAGTAGTTAAAACACTAAAATGCCCATATTTTTCACAGAAATATAATTTCTGAAAACCCTCTGATCAGAACATGCACTATATAGCCATAAATGATCTGTGGAAATTTGAGATTAATGAGTTTGAGATATCCTGCCTGAGGTACTGGATCAAGTTCCACATTGCGGTAGCCATCTCTGGACCTAATTGGCATAATTTATGTGAATGAGCAATCACTAATTCTGTATTTAGTAGTTGTTCATATGATGTTGGTGCTAAATTATGAATGGAAGAGAAATAAATGTATGGGAGGGTCTACCTACTTTGGTGGTGCCTTCACAGATGCCCAAGTTACCCATTCCATGGGCACTAACACATCCCCATAGCATCACAGATGTTGGCTTTTGAACTTTGCACTGATGACAATCTGGTTGGTCCTTTTCCTCTTTAGCCTGGACGACATGTCTGATTTCCAAAAACAATTTGAGATGTGGACTCATCGCCACAGCTACACTTATCCTCTTTGCGTCAGTCCATCTCCGATGAGCTCGGGCCCAGAGAAGCTGCCGGCGTCTCTGGGTGGTGTTGATGTACGGCCTTTGCTTTGCATAGTAGAGTTTTAACTCGCACTTGTAGCGTTGAACTGTGTTAACTGACAATGGTTTTCCGGAGTGTTCCTGAGCCCACATCGGCAATATCCTTTACAGAATGATGTCAGTTTTTAACACAGTGCTGCCTGAGGGACTAACGGTCACGGACATTCAATGTTGGTTTACAGCCTTGCGCTTAAGTGTAGAGATTTCTCTGGATTCTCTGAATCTTTTGATGATATTATGGACTGTTGATGATGAAATCCCTAAATTCCTTGCAATTGCATGTTGAGAAACGTTCTTAAACAGTAGCACTAGTTGCTCACGCAGTTTTTTAGAGATTGATATATCAAACAAACAAGAAAGATCTTTACAGTCCATTAAGATGGGGTTGCTTTGCGATGTTCTGGGACAGGAAAATGCTCCAACACAGGCAAAAATCCACAAAAAGAGCTTCACAGGTCTTGAAAAGAGTGACAGGTCTGCTCAAATGAATCCTTCTTGCAATTTCTCCTACTATTTTACTCTCTCAATTTTTCTGCTTATATACTCTTGTCCAGCCCCCTCCCACCTCCCAGACTTTTTTCATTTCTCTGGGACTTCCCCTCTTTGACATGCACAAACTTAGCTCCAGACTGGGCTTAGCAAAAAAATGCCAATACTGCCATCTAGTGGCTCTTTTTTCCACATTACAATACATGCATGCATACCACTGCTCAAAAGTTTGGGATGACTTGGAAATTTTCTTGTTTTCCATGGAAACACACATGAAATTAGTCTGAATAGGAAATATAGCAAATGAACTGAACATGCGGACATTGTCTGAGTTAAATGATGATTGTAATGAAAAATTACAAATATGTACTTCAAACTTTGGCCTTCATCAAAAAAAAACACCTTCACTGTTGATTCTGAAACTGGTGTTCGACGGGAACTATTGAGTGCAGCTGCTTGTTGACAACCTGTGAGGCGTCTTTGTCTTAAACTACACACTCAGATATTTGTCCTCTTGCACAGTTGTGCATCGGGGCCTGTGCGCATGGATGTTTTGCTCACACAGACTGTGTCAAACGGCACTTGCGTTCAACTCTCAATAGTCTCGGATCCCTCATCTCACGATCAGTTTTAGTTGCTGTCTGGAATCTGTCACATACAGGCTGTAACCAGATGTGGCGCTCTTGAGCTGCCATCGTCACTCGTGGCTGCCCTAAGCAGGGTCGGTCAGTGACAGGGCCTGTGTTCCATTCTCGGATAGACAGCCGACTGATTGTTGAGCGGTGACAGTGCAAATGATGCACCACCTCTCGGCGGCTGAGATCTGCCTGTAACATGCCAAAGGCATCCCTGTGTCACAAGCCGTTCCATTTTCTTGATGCAGTAGCATTTTTCGTTGGCTTTATTTGTAGGCTATTTACCGCACCAAAAAGAACAAGTCAAGTGTCACGGTACACATCCCAAACAGCTCAATGTTTGTAATTACTGAAGTGCTTGGTGCCGACATGTGGTGCGCATCAGGATTACAATACCACACGCTTTTCTTTATTTCCTCTCGTGCCTCACTGGAAAAGCAATAAAAACTCACCAAACATGAATGCACAGAAGAGGACCTGGCAACAAGTCAGTCAAGTACAAGAACATTTTGCAGGCTGGTAAGTGCCTTGTTTGTTGAAAGATGTACAAATTAGGTGTATAAATTACTTAGAAGCTGCCTGCTCTCATATTTTGTCTGTTCTGATTTTAGCTGTGAAGAAAAAGGCTCATTTGTCTGGTTTTGGTCCACCAACCCCACATTTCACTCCAGCGGAGGACCTGGCCCTCGACATTATCCCAGGGAGGCCTGTAATGGAAGGGATCCAGAGGGCAACAGCCACTGACTCTCTCTTACTGAATTGTCCCCTTCATACAAGGAACATTATTTCAGTACTGCGCATTGAACACAATTAACCATATGTGATGTTATGTGGACTGTCTGACTGGTTTGCCTTGCATTGTCTGGCAACAGACTAATTCCTCCAATTATTCATTAAAAGCATAGGCTTGGCATGTTCTGTCAACACTTGGTTAATACAAACTCTATTGCATGTGGCAGGGGGAAGGCATTTCTGCAACAGCAGATAACAAGAAGACTGTCACTGAACTCCAGAGGGCTTCAGGTATCATGTCAGTCCTGTGGAGATGGACATTGTCCCGTGGCGGGACATAGTATTCACGACCGACCGACTGACCGTCCGTCCGTCCCGAATCCTTGTCAGCGAGATATCTCAAGAACGAATTGACGGATTTTCTTCAAATTTGATGTCAACATGTATTAGGGTGATACCCCAGCGCCAGTCGATTTCAGTGACCTTCGCGCCAGTCTCAAGGTCACACCGAGAAATTGTTCATTTTGACACATTTGTCACATTTTGTGGCGGGGGACAAAGACACGTTAGTGTCAAATGCTTGTTTTATCCATAATGGCTTCAAAGTCAGTGATAAGGTGCTCATAGAAAGTATCGTATTAGAAAAAGGACCCAGATGTTGTACAACCTGTGAGCCAGCCTGGTAACATAGTGAGTATTGCTTCAGGGCAATTTCACACAAACTTAGGCCGTCCATGTCTCATGGGGTCAAAATTTGAACTTCATTTTGTGTTAATTCTAGTGGATATTAACCCCTTTGTGCAGAAGCCAAATCTGGCTTTTTAGGTGTTACCTGATTTAGGGCTTTATAACTGAAGACTGCAGCTTCACAAACAGAAAACCTTTGGCTCAATTGAGTCCAGACACTTGAAGCATTTAGACTTACATTGTATTTCAGTTTATTTTTATGATTTTGGTGGAGAAAAGGGGCTGCAAACATAAGAAATCTTCATGAGAATTCACCATTGAAATAGGAGAAAAAAAATACTGACAAATGAACAACTGCTGGGGCTTTAATCTATACATTTCTGGGATCATAAACAACTTGACCACAAGTATAATTCATCTTGAACATTACATTCTACATTACCCGCTTGCTATGAGCCAAATTATACAGCTTTCCAGGTGTCACCCCGAAGTCTGAGATCCATCAAAATGGTTCACTGTCAAATCATACATTAATCATATATTTAACACACATTAACTTTTGGGGCATGAAATTCAGCATGAACTAATCATTTTCTGGTTGAGTTTAGCATGAATTTATCAATATCAGTGCAGTTGAACATCATTGGTCACCAGTAACCTCTCCAAAGACGAAACATGCCTTTTCTCCAAAATAAAGTTAACAATTTTGTCCATTTTTCTTCGAAGTCCCCCAAGCATTAAATAAACTGCTGATTAAACAGCTATAACATTCACGCTGCAATGAAAAGCTAACCGCTCTCACATCCGAGGTCTCATAACCTTACACCTTACAAGGGTAAAAACTCACTCAGTAATATCTGAATTCTGAAATACACCTTATTTTAACAGAACAGAAATTTCACTTTCAGGAGAAATCAAACGACCTATGCCTCCATATTCAACAGAATGGTGTAATGAACGTACCGAGGTATCTACCGAAGTGCATGGGCTGCATGCATTTGGAGAAACGAAAAACCTTTGCATTCAATGTCTTTAAATGCGGTATAAATTCTACAGCAAAAAGCCGTATTGAGCAAAATGCAAACAGAGTAGAAATATAACCTGTTTTCTTCATTGATGCCCTCCTCCAGAGACATATGTATCGAGTAGAAGGAACCCTCCAGTTCTGCTTCATTCAGAATAATTCCCATTGACCGCGTCCATACAACATTTTTTTTTTTTTTTTTTTTTTTTTTTTTTTTTTTTTCCCCCCCCTTCTGCCTTAGGCGTTTCCTGTGTGTTGATTGAACATATATCTCGTAAATGAAACTGAACACTTCAGGCCGGTTTTGAGTGTCTTTGTTTCTTTGATATGGCATCATTTTCAGCTGCGTAACCATGGCCAACATTCAAAGAACAAAACCGACCTTACTTTTACGCTTAGCGTAAGGTTAGGGTTAAGGAGACCAGAGATGACTGGCTGTTTAACGGAGATGAACTGATGTCAAGTCAGTTTGGTGGAAGAAATTAAGCAATGACCCCTAAAAATGCAACCTGCAGAGGCTGCAGCCTATGCTTTGAGATGCACCCAAAGAACCCTAAAATGCAGCCTTTGAACAATGCAGTGACACTTTAAGAAACGGCCAAAGGCGTTTCCCAAAAGCATAGTAGTTAACTAAATTAGTAACTTACATTGTTTGTCCATTCCTAGTCAATGGGCCCAACCGCAGAGCTAAGGAAAACAGTGGAGTGGACACGAGACCAGTTTTGGAGAGATTCGCGTCTGCCATCTAACCAAAGGATAATATCTCACATGGAACTGTGAGGAACCTTAGACAAAGGTAGTTCAGAGGTGGAATACAGAGATTATATATAATGGTTTTTATTATACATAATATTTTTACTGTGAAATAATGTAATGCTGGTAAATATTCTGAGCCCAGGTGGGAATTGAAACATTAAAATAAAATTGGCATAATCTAGAATAAAGAGCACTATAGGAATTCAAGGCACAAATACGCGTTCAAAATATAAAAACAGCATTCCTAAGACACATACACACTCAACTCTTTTGTATATATTTACAGTTTGTAAAAATTCAACAAATTACATTAAAATTAATGATTCAGAATTTCCTGGTAACAAACACCCCTAAACAAAATAACATCAAATAATGGTCGTGCTTGTAGGCTGTTGTGTGTTACCAGTCCAGTGTTTTTCATTTCATTTTATCTAGTCGCGTATACATATGATGTACGGCGTTCGATTGCGCAATTCCCCCGCCGATTCCTTACACAAGATGGCGGACGCTTCTCACATTTTGTGGTTAGTTCAGCCCATGACGTTGTCCGCTCTAGTGTTTTCTTTCGCTCTGTGGGCCCAACGGTTTGCAATATTTTTTTTCGTAAAAGTCTGGGAATTTTATCAATATTCATGAGAAGCCGTCATCTGATTGGCCAATGACGACGTTGACTTGCGTTGGTGGCGCTGGTTTGGTGTTCACGGTTGCCTCATGCTGCATACATGTGCTGTCGGGATATTCGGAAAAATTTGCCACTCGGAAAATTCACATGAATACCCCCTCATGACGAAAAACAACTCGGCATCTCGGCGATAATTTTGGTGCACGAGTAGCCGACTTGACTTGATATTGACGTCACATTCACCAAAAAATGGCGGATGTGTAGTTTACTTTTCAGCAAATACAGACGTTTTTCTGATTAAAATACATACTTTGTATGAAATCGATCATATTTTAAGGATCACATGATCCAATTCGGTTGTTCTTCAGTGTCACGATAAAACTAGAAACCGCTGTCAGTGTTATCTTTAAACGCTCCGAGCATTAAAATACAACTCAGCTTCTTTGCAACATCCATATTTTTCCCACATTACGACTTAAAAGCACACGAACACAACAAAGTCAGAAGAACGACTTGCCGACTTGTGAACTCCGACATCCCATGAATGCAGCATAACCTTAACCCTGTTGAAGATTTTATTTCAGCATTATTCATTTTATTTACTAATATTGATTATATATTTTTTATCATTATTAATTCATTGCTCATACTCATAATCAATAACCATATTATGTAGGCAGCAAAAAGACACACATATAACATACACACATACATACAAGTGGTTCACATGCTGCAGTGCAGACACACGCACACACAACACAAATATACACACAAGCAGTTCACACTTGCAGTTCAGTTCACACTTGCATGAGCAACTCACACACACACTAGCAGGCTTCTGTTTTCTTGATTCAAAAAACATAATCAGAGGATGTATTTGATTTCTGTAGCTTTGATCAATATTTGTTCAGCAAAATCATTATTTGCCACTGAAAACATACTCAATTGAATTACTTGTAATAATTTGATATGCATCGAATTCATCCACTGGTTTCTTTTTCTTTTTCATCTGGGTGTGGCTGTCCACTGTAATGCGCATGCATCTCTGCTATGCATTCCTGAAGGATGAAATAACAGAGAATCTCAGGTTGCCTGTCCAATTGTAAGTGCGAGAATGAAAAGGGTAAGGACCATATTTGCGGTATAAAACGGTGTGCACAAGAGGAAAACCAGCAGTTCTACAGGGGAGTTCGTCTTGCAGTTCATCGGGCAGTTCTGCAGTTCGTCTTGGGGGCAGTTCCTCTTGCGCAGGAGGAACTCGGCTTTGCATTTTTCAACATGACACAATAAAGCCTAATTTTTCCTTTTTAAAGAATCTGTCTCTCTCCAATTGCTTGAGGATGGGGTAATCTCAATATGTTGAAGAAAATCCACAACACTACCTAATCAGATGATGGCTCCTCATGAATATTTATGAAATTCCCAGACTTCTGCGAAAATTTTTTTTTTCCAATGGTGAAGGTTAGGCTTCGAAACGTTTCAAATCATTAAAACAATTGTTTCAAAATGTTTTGAAACATTTTACAACTTGCTCGCTCAACATTTGCGTCCACGGGTAGAAGCTGTCATTGCTGCCATTACCTATAAATGGTGTTGATGGGTTGAAGTCCCTCTTTTCTCAAATCCAAAAAATCAGCCGATTATTACATTTGTGTACGATATGACTATATCTTACTGTATGGCACTGCTTGTTTATTCTGCCATGAAATGTTTTCATTCATTGAGAAAGATTGTGAAGGGTCAGACTTTTATATATAAATGGACTTGACAATTACAGTTGTTCTGATTCTGCCTTGTAGGTATTCCACCACATTGTGATTATAGATTATACACATCAATAAAATGTGGTACAAAAATGTGGATTCAGAAACATTTTGCTCAAAGACTTTTATTCAGAAATAATATTTCCTGCACATTTTTTATGCAGCTTGTTTCTCTGCTTCTCTACCATCTGAAATCAAATTACATGTTTACTTAAACAAAAACAAACAAATAAACCTGCTTTAACTTATTGACACATTGGAAAGAGTACCTGGCAAGCTTCAGAAAATCTACCATTCTATCCATCTTGTATATTGAACGAACTGTATCAAAATCCTCAAAGTATCTCTCAACGCTACGAAACACCAGACAACAAACGCCAGTATTTTACCCCCGGCATTTTAAAGCTTCTCGCTGTGGTCTGATACAGATCACGTGACGTTTCGAAACATCTCTCGAACGACGTTTCAGAACCAGAAGTGATTAAACGTTTTGAAACCGTTCGAACTTCGGTGTCGAAATTGCTGTCTCTACCTTTTATTGTGAAATATTCCTACCCTCGCACAAACTGAAAGACAGCCTGTGTGAGACGTAATGCTTCCGGGGTTTTCTCTTGAGATTTTCGATGCGAGATCATTCTCTGCCGAAAATTTCGCTTGTGTGTGGTTTACATGAAATTCCGCCAAAACTGTCGAGTCGTGAACGTTTCTGGTGAACTCGATGCGTGAGCAGTTCGGTTTGCTTTCCTGCTTTAGAGCGAGTTGGCTACTTTTCTTTCGCACGTCGCTGGAGTGTACATGAATTTTACTGTTTGCAAACGTTTTACTGCTTAAGGCTACTTCTTTGTGCACTGGACTTTCTATTTTGTCACAAAATATTGTCAAGTTAAATACACTTGTTATCTTGCTTATTTAAATATCCTGGATTTTATTCGCATTTTTTGGGAGCCTGCAATGCGTATTCATGAAGCATTACACCAACGACTCAGTCTGATTGTGCGCACAGAAGAAAACCAGCGACATTATTTTTATCTACCGACAGAAAATGTGATTGTATAAATGAGGACGACGCCACCGATGAAAAAGGAAAAAAAATGTTTGTGAATCTGAGAGGAATCTACCGACTGTGGCTGATCATTACTGTTGCAGCATTGGCGTTTTCTCCCAACGACTAAGGGAAGTCAGGGGCCTGTACCATAAAGCTGGATTAACATACCCTGGGGCGAATATTTTTCTACCCTTGATATCCATTGCCATTTTTGGCCCCTCTGATTGGCTGCTTGTTTGATGTCATCAGATATTTATGCTGCGTTCCAGCGGAGGTGTGAACCTGCGAATCACGACTTCATAGCGTTCCAGGCAAAAGTATATGGCAAGCCGTTTTAACATTTAATAGCTAGACTGGATATGTATTGCAGATATCCACAATTCAATTCATCCTAGTCAAAAAGAGCATTTCAGATACCTACGATGACATTCCTCCTATCCACAAATGTCATTTAAGATATCTACAACGTCATTCTTCCTAGGATAAATGACGTCACTTTTTCCTTTCATGCAAATGGGGTTTCTCATTACAGATATCTACATTTCATTTTCAGACATCCGCAAAGTGAATTACAGATATCTGCCACTGAATTACAACTAGTAATAACTCCACTTTGAGATATCCACAATTAAATTTTGACTAGTCAAAATTCCAGTCCAAGATATCTTGAATTGCCCTCAATTCAAGATATCTACATTGTCCTATGTAGATACCGTAAATTAAGCTTAGCCTAGTCAGAGTGACATTGTAGATATCTTTAACTGGATGTATGTCTAGTCAAAATTAATTAGTAGATATCTCTAACTGGAATTTGTGATACACATAATGTAATTGTAGATATCTACAATCATGTTACAGATATCTTGGCGAGAAATTTGATTAGAGATATCTCAAATTTGAGATATCTTTCACTTCCATTCTGCCTACTCGAAATGTATGGCAAGCCATTTTAACATTTAATCACGAGACTGGATATATATTCCAGATATCTGTAATTCAATTCTTCCTAGTCAAAAAGAGCATTTCAGATATCCACAATGACATTCTTCCTATCCGCAATTGTCATTTCAGATATCCACAATGACATTCTTCCTAGGACAAAAGACGTCACTTTTTCCATTCATGTGTTTTGGGCTTTCAATTTCAGATTTCCACAATTACATTCTGGATATCTAGAATGAACATTCTGGATATCTGCAATTGAATTCTTACTAGGAAAAACTCCCATTTCAGATATTGTCAATCCAGTTGTTACTAGTCATAATTTTCATTTCAGATTTCCAAAATGAAAAAACTATTCCAGAAGTCCACAATGTAATTTTGAATATGCAAAATACATTGTGACTTGTAAAAATGTCATTATGGATATCCACAATTTGTATTATGACTAGTAAAAATGTAATTTCAGATATCTACAATTAGCATTATGACTAGCAACAAAACAATTGCAGATATCCATAAAAGTATTGTTGATATCTGTTGATGGGTAGACAGGACTAGTTTTTCATTTTGGATATCTGAATTGAAAATTATGACTAGTAACAATTGGATTGAAGATGTCTGCAATGGGAGTTTTTCCTAGTCGTAATCTTGTGTGGTTCACTTCCCTCACCCAACAACGTCTGCGCACTCGAGCCGGATTTTCTGTTCAGTCAATCCGAGAGAGAGCACGGAATTTCAAAGCTATAGGCATCCCATATTGTACACAAACAGTTTGTTTGAGGAATACGCAGCAGTATTCACAGAAAGAACACATTATTATTGAAGGCGCATTGAGTTCGCTTTTTCTATGTACATAATTTTTTTCCTGGTATTGATCCAGTTCTTATTTTGGATACAAAACAAATGTCATTATCAATAAGCTTTTTAGGAATTTCTTTACCCGCCATTTTTGTTTATTAATATTTGACAGGGAAAACTCAATACTATCGTTTCAAAAGTACTCTGATTTGCTTATTTCGCACAATGGCATTACGTCGCGGAACTCGAAACCCGGCTCGAGCGCCTGGACTTTGTTATGTTTGGGAAGGGAACCACATAAGATGTCTGTAACGGAGGGTAGAGGTCGTAGGTGACTGCGTGTTTTGCCATGGTTTCAAACGTAGTGTTTATATTATATTTGAGTGTTTCGTGCAAGAGCTATTGAAGTGGGCCTGCAAATGCCAAATATCACAAAATGAACTTGCCATCTTGATCACAATTGTTTATAAGTACTTTCAAGTTGAGCGCACTTATTTTGTTTACTCCATATCCTAGATTTTAATCATATCTTTGGGATTATGGGAAATGTATTCGGGAAAACACTTGGAAGTTTGTTTGCCTTAGCCGCAGGTGCATTGCAGTTCCTAATTTTACGCTCCTTTAATTTCTTTCCTCGTGCCCTCACCCTTAATTTGGTCACGTTCAACCATCATTATCGAGACAACTATCTAGTAATTCAGTATGAGAAAAGGCATTAGGAATCTCCAAGGTAACTTCAGTTATAGAATATTGAGATGATCGGCCGCGGAAGTATTTTTCCCCAATTTTAAAAATGTTCCAGTGAACTAATTTGCACCATCCTCTCCTCCATGGGCCATTCTCTGCTGTTCCCCATTTCATACTGTGGTGGAAAATTATTAATAAAATGTTGCAGTTTGTTTGTCGGTCTGTCTTATTTTTAGCAGGATTACGTAAAAACTCCTGGGCTAATGTTTATAAAACCTGGTGGAAGGGCGAACTGTGGGGCGGGGAGAAGACAATGAATTTTAGACCTGGTTGGAATCACAGCACAGATACACAAATTAATATTCAGTTTCTTTAACATTGCAAGTTATGGCTTTTGGCCCGGACCGAATCAATTCTCTTCATCTGTAAATCCACTTGATATTAGTAAAGTACAATAGTGACTAACAGAGCTAATGTCCAGGCTGGTTTCTATTGTCATCCACTTTAAACTCAATTACTCAAATGAGGTGAGATTACTGTGATATTCAGCTTTAGTCAGAGATGTTGAGAACTGCACAGTGCAAAGAATGTGTCAGGTCCTTCTGGAGAACCAGTCCATCAATGGCCAAGACCCTTTTCTCTGTTTCTTTCCAGATCCCTCTCTCAAGTACACCTTTGAGCAGCAGTATGATGCAGGCAGGAGTCTGTCTGAGACAGGACACTGAGACAACACTACCGGAGCTCACTGAGCAGCACAGGATCAGACAGAAAGAAGAGGAACTCAGTGGACTGGAGTCTGTCCGCATGGCAGAGTCAGAGACAGAGTGCGCTGCACCAGGACTCAACACACTGGAGCCAGAGTGTGTTACAGGACACTGTGGGGTCAGTGATGTACACCACACACACACATCACTGATTAAAACAGAGACTGATCTGGGCTCCACACACTCTGGGGATCTTATTAAGATGGAGAGCCTTGACAGTACAGAGCTGGGATATGTGACCCATCTGCATCCTGACCAAATCAAAACAGAGACTGATGATGGAGGATATATGAAATCAGAATCGTCCGATAATTTGTCTAATGTCAAATGTGTTGATATGAATTGTGATTTGATGAAGTGTGAGAGCAGTGCAGAATTGGTGAGTGATGTCATGAGTCCTGTGACAAATGGAGGTGGTGTTGGGCACAAAGAGCAGACTGAAGGACTACAGCCTGCTGGAGAGCCCAACCTCAGCTGTGAACATGAAGAAAGGGATGATTCTGACTCCCAGTGTGAGGACTCCCATCATCACTCTAACAGCAGCAGGAATATTCAGGTCAGAATTGTCCAGAACGCCTCAAACGGTGATGGAAAGGATGGCGTTTGGGAGAGAATGAAACCGACAGTCGAACCTTTGGCAATTAATTCAGGAAATGACTCGAGCCTTTTGAATTTCTTTCAAAACAGGACGGATCATGGAAATGAAAGTGATACTGATGGGTCTGAGAATCCATACAAGTGTACACTGTGTGTGAAATTTTATCAGACAGAATCTGACTTAACTGAGCATATGAGTATTCATGATGGTGTCCAGCTGTACAGATGTCCTCAGTGTTCAGAGTCCTTCCCCACGACGTCTCATTTGAAAGTCCACCTTACAGCACACACCAGTGAAAAGTCTTATTTGTGTACGCAGTGTGGGAAGTACTATTGTACTAAGTACAGGTTAAATACCCACTTGAAAATTCACACAGATAAAGAGGCCTACAAGTGTTCTTACTGTGGGAAGTGCTTCTCCAAATTGTGTAATTTAAAGAGCCACCTGATGCTTCACACAGGTGAAAAACCCTATCGGTGCCCTCAGTGTGGGAAGGGTTTCTCCCAAATATGTAATTTGAATGGTCACATCAGGACTCATACTGGGGAAAAACCGTTCAAGTGTACACACTGCGATAAATGGTTTTCTATGAAATCTACCTTAAGTAATCACCAGAAAATTCATTCAGGTGAAAAGCCATACAAATGTAGTCAGTGTGGGACCAGCTTTTCTCGTTCATCTCATTTAAAGCGCCACCAGGAAATTCATACCGGTGAAAAGCCTTACAAATGCTCACATTGCGAGATGTGTTTCCGTACGCAAAATCACTTAAAAACACACCTGAGAACCCATACTGGTGAAAGGCCTTACATAAAGTACATAGAGTGAGAAATGTTGTAGTGTTAGGCAACATTTAAATAAACACTGGAGAATTTATGCAAGTGAAAAGCCGTATTACTGAAATTATTGTTGGAAGAACTTTTCTTGAATATCTTTGAGAATGAGCACAGGTGAAAAGCCGTCCAGGTGTGAATGTTCTGGAAAGAGCTTTTCGATGAAGAGATTTTTCTCCTCCCCGAAGCCCCCTAGTGATGATGCTGTTATGAAAGGATCTGCATGATTGCGTCTACAGAACATTTATACAGGTGAAGAGCCCTGTGCGCGTTGTCAGTTTGGAAAGTGCTTTTCTTTTACAATGAAGCTGAGTCAGCACTTGAAAATTCATACCGGGGGCAAAGTATGCACAAGTTTATGCACTGCTGTGAACGGTTTTCTCCAGGATCCAGTTTAAATGCCGGCCTGAAAATTAATTCAGGTAATAAGTCGTTGAAATGTTCCTGGTGTCTGAAGTACTTTCTGACAAGATATCGTTGAATTATCCACTAGACTAGACTAGATTAGATTTATTTGGCGAGCTAAAACATAATAGAATGTGTGACAATAAAAGAGAAATGACCGAACATACACACTGGCAAAAAAAAAAAGAATTAATGGTGGCGCTAAATCTTTAAAGGAGAATTCCGGTGTGAAATTGACTTGGGGTGTATTAAAACATGATAACGAGTACTAACGTTTGTCGAAGACCCCACCTCCGTACGCACGCAACATTTCGAAATATATATCTATTTAGCCGAAGCTCCCAACAGGGTTACAGTAGTATTGAATCAGGCATCGCGTTGCCATGCAAAGAATTCGCTATTTTTTTCATCGTTAACACGGCTCAAAGAAGCTCCACACTTCATCGGTAGAATTACGAGGGCCCTGACATTTAAAATGAGGCACTGAGAACTTTGAAAATGCACAGGTAGTTTATTAAAAAAGACTATTTATGCAAACAGTACCTCGCGGTAGTTTCCAGTCGCCTCCATGAGCACGAACGAATAGATTGCAATCTGTTCCCCTATCCTTCCTGTTCGTTCCTGCTCGTCAATCGACTTATCATAACTTTCAAGATGGAGGCGACTGGAAACTACCTCGAGGTACTGTTTGCATAAATAGTCTTTTGCGTACGGAGGTGGGGTATTCGACAAAGGTTAGTACTCGTTATCATGTTTAAATACACCCCAAGTCAATTTCACACCGGAATTCTCCTTTAAGGTGTAAGCAGAGTGTCAAGTGTTTCTCAATAAAAAGTTGTGTAAATACTCAGAGGAGAATTTGTTCTGGTGAAACGTCTTGCAGTGATTCTGAGTGTGTAAAGTGCTTCTTCACAAGATTTTAAATTTCCCCATGAGAATTCATACCAATAAAACGCCGCTAAAGGCTGCCCGTTGTGACTCATTTTTTAGACATTATATTAATTTGAAAACCCACTTGATGAACCATCCGAATGAAAAACCCTACTATTGTATACTGTGTGAGACATGCTTTAAATCGGTATCAGATTTGATTGCACACCGAAGAATTCATTTTCCTGAAAAGGGGTATCAGTGCACCCAGCGTGAGAAGTGTTGCAGAATCACTTGGGCAAAAAGCCAAAATATTTTGTTTAAATATCCACCAGAGAATTTTGTTGAATGCCACAGTAAATTCACACTAGTGTCCTCAGTGTGAAAACTATTTTTTATTTTATTAAAATGCGATTTAAATTAATGGTTGCACTTTCATAAATAAAAACCTGAAAAATGTACTGTAATCATTGTGGAAAGTGATGTCTGAAGACGTGATTTTACAAAGTATGAAAGACCTGGAAAATGATTGTGGTGGTATTACTAACAAAAGTACTCATTTTGCGGTCTATTCTCCCATGTGCTTAAGTCGAAAAAAGCGCGTAGCTACGCGCTTTTCAGCCTACGCGTATTCTCCCCTCGATTAAGTCCTGAAGGCAGTTATGCACTTTGGGCGGAGCAAGGCCAAAATCGGGGCGTTTCTGGGCATTTCTCTGGCAAATATCACTTACGCGTATTCTCCCACTGGCTTATGCGCTTTGGGGTCTATTCTCCCATTAGCGCGTAAGTCTTTTTTTACGCGCTTCGAGTTAAGCGCTTTTGAGTTACGCGTATTCTCCCCAACGCGCTTCAATGACGCCCACAGCGCTTAACTTCAGAATGTAGGCGGCCTTATGAAAGAGGTGTGACTGATCCAAAAGAGGGGCAGACTCTGTACAAAGCTCATTGATTATGGCTACCAGGAAAATATGGAAAAAGGATTTTCTGATTAACCATGAAAATGCATTTGTGGTCAATGGAAAACGCAAACCAGACTTCGAATTTCAATATCGTCGGCCTGCTGATAAAAACTCGTATCTCCAAACTGATAAGAAACGAAAACTCGTATGTCCACTATTCTTACTTGCAAAATTAAACATTTTTTTATTTTAAACTATATTTATCCATTTCTATTATTTTATTATTATTTAATTTTATATTTATTTTTTATTTTTCTATCTATCATTTTGAAGATACGAGGTTTTATATGCCACTGTAATGGTAGGCCTATGTATGTCTGTACCAATTACAAGAAGTAATTCAGACATCTCTTCTTTTTTTTTTTTATCCCCCGCCGCGCGATTAGCGTTGGATATGGCATTGGGCTCCGTCCGTCTGTCCGACACATAAAATTGAGGTGGCGGTGGATATTACCATGTTTTTGGCAAACACTTGTTATTTCTTACTCTAGCCACCATGGCATTAAAGCTATGCGAACAAACAAATTGCCGCGATAATGAAATAATAAATAAAGAATTTAGCGCTTCTCAACCAGCGCAACCAGATCATTGAAAATGTGCCCCTTCTACACCAGCCTGTTTGTTCCGTGGAACACAGGGAAGAAGACAAAGGGAACATTCTAGTCACACAAAGACAATCAAAGGCAGTTTATATGATCTCATTTAGAAATTGCGCACTTGAAATCTCAAACTACTTCGATGTCAGGTTTGCAACTAAAGGACATGGAAACGCTTTAACAAGGATTCTTACCCCGCACGCGGTCATCTCCCCGCCCCGAAACCGCCTCAGCAATGACGGAATTCCATATCCATAACCTAATATTTCCATATCCATAAATTCCATATCCTATTTGTTTTGAGCAACACATTAACTTGAACTTGTGCCTAATACTTTATTATAATCAATTATCCCATTTACTGATAATGATTCTTCCCATGTCGGCTATTCTTTATTGGTTAAAATTGATTAACAAATGGGTAGTGCTTTAGATTGAGCCCTACCCTGGCCAATACCAGAGTAGCCTATTTAATAATATCTTTATTCACACATTAAAATACACAGTATTATCAATGGTAAAAAAAAATTACAAAGACAGGAGTTGGTTAATACAGATATCCTCCATTAGAAAATCAGTCTCCTCCCTCGTGAGAATATCACAACTTTTTAGATTATCACGCACATATAGAGCAGTCGCATTTGTTAATAGAACATGAAGACAATGATGGCGACGCTGAGCCAAAGCCGAAAACCAAATTTCACAGATATTGGTGTTGTATGGCAGCGGGGCACTGAAGGCTGATCCGAGGAATTAAGCTGCGAATCGTTCTGGATGTGGCTTCGGTGGGGAGATGTAAGCGCAGTATCCCCGATTTAAAGCATAAATGGAGAGATCTGCGGGGTGCTGTAAAAGCCAGACTCTCTGCACACCGGAGAAGTGCACACGCAACAGGGGGTGAGCAACCATCATCCCCTCTGCATTTCACTGCACTGGAGAAGGAGATGGCATCCACTCTTTCTGCAGTGGAAGTGCATGGAGAAGAACTTGGAGCGTCAACGAACTGCGTCAGACACCTTGACACAGACGCCTGTAATATGTGTATGACATCACCAGCCACTCTCTGGAACGACCCAGATGGCAGGAGCGACAGCGCAGTTCTGACGTTGATGACCACGGGTATGTTTTGTAGATAATTACTGCGGCTGGATAGCTGAGTTGGCAAAGATAGATGATTGCCTCATGCACGGTCCAGACGAAAGCGCTGGATGCTCTCGATGTTTGTTAGTCCCAGGATGTCCAAACGAAGCCGATATATGTGTATTCGTCTTCGAGCTCAGCGCGCTCCTCTTACTCTTTCCCAATCACGCAAGAGTGCAAGCAAATGCAGGACTGGCATTTTGGTTTTAGATTTTGAGGGCATGGTAGAGTGATGGTCTTATGTATACTCGTATTAATTGTTTTGCGTTTGTAATTGAACTGATTGGAGAAGAGCCTGATGCGTAATATCATGTGATGATTTAGTTTGATAAATTATTATGGCTTTGAGAAATGTAGTGTAGAAATAAGGAAGAATAACCGAATATTTTATGTCTCAACCTTTACCATTTTAAATAAAATAAAATTAATGTTAAAATTCGGCCGATAACCGACATCAAACGCAATATTCCATTTCGCCTTATGTTTTGCGCTTGACCTTAATACAGCCCTCAAAAGCGCTTTTTTTTTAACATGGTAAAGGTTCAGACATTCAATATTCAACTGTTCATCCTCATCTCTAAACTATATTTCTCATAACCATAATAAATAATCAAACGAAATCATCATATGATATTACGCAACAGCCTGTTCTCCAATTAGTTCAATTACATACGCATTACAAACAATTACAAACATACTGGTGGTCATCAAGGTCACAACTGCGCTGTCGGTCCTGGCATCTGGGTCGTTCCAGAGAGTGGCTGGTGATGTCATGCACATATCACAGGCATCTGTGTCAAGGTGTCTGACTGTAATGCGGAAAAAAAAAAGCCACTAGATGGCAGTATTGACTTTTTTTGTGAAGTCAGTCTGGAGATTTTTGGAGGTTTTGGCCATGCTTGAGAGGGAATGTCCCAGAGAATTGAAAAAAAAAGTCTGGAAGGTGGAGGGGGCTGGAAAAAATTATATAAGTAGAAAAATTTAGAGTGTAAAGTAGTAGGAGAAATTGCAAGAAGGATACATTTGACCAGACCTGTCACACTTTTCAAGACCTGTGAAGTTTTTTGTGGATTTTTGCCTGTGTTGGAGCTGTCCCAGGACATCGCACAAAGCAACCCCATATCTGTATCTATCTCATTTTTTATATTATCAATCTTGGTCAGTGCTTTATTTCATTAAATCTGTTCAAGTTTTAAATTTTGTCTTTCATCCCTTGCTGTCCAATTTGCCTTAACAAATTGGGACCATAACAAATGTGGGGCTCGTCCGGGAGAGACCACTGTGTGAGTCATTTATTGAAAATCTAAAATTTCAAATTGTGATTGTGAAATTGTTTTTTGAATTTTCCTATATATATATATATATATATTGACAGATCAACAGCAATGGATGATTTCTTGGCATCAACCGTAGAGGTTTTAAGTCTTTTAAAAAGACTGAACTGCTAGAAATATGCAGACATTTAGAGCTGACAGAGGTAAAACCAGCCATGCGAAAAGCAAGACTGGCTAGAGAGATTGTTGAATATTACATTGATGAAAATGTGTTTGCGCCAGGAGATCTGGAACAGTTTCCAGTGGAAAATCCAAATGTAGGAATAGAACTTAAATTAAAAATGCTAGAGATTAAAAGTGAAGAAAAACAAAGAATTCGAGAGGGCAGAAAGAGAGAAAGAAAGGCAGTTTGAGTTACAAAACCTAAAACCAGTGAAGTTGGCACGTTATGTAAATCGTAGATAAAAACAAAATACAATGATTTGCAAATCCTTTTCAGCTTATATTCAATAGAATACACTGCAAAGACAAGATGTTTCATGTTCAAACAGAGAAACTTTATTTTTTTTTTGCAAATAATCATTAACTTAGAATTTAAAGGCAGCAACACATTGCAAGAAAGTTGGCACAGGGACCTTTTTACCACTGTGTTACATCGCCTTTCCTTTTAACGACACTCAGTAAACATTTGGGACTGAGGAGACCAATTTTTGAAGCTTTTCAGGTGGAACTCTCTCCCACTCTTGCTTGATGTGCAGCTTAAGTTGTTCAACAGTCCGGGGTCTCCGTTGTCGTATTTTACGCTTCATAATGCGCCACACATTTTCAATGGGAGATAGGTCTGGACTACAGGCAGGCCAGTCTAGTACCCGCACTCTTTTACTACGGAGCCATGCTGTTGTAACACGTGCAGAATGTGGCTTGGCATTGTCTTGCTGAAATAAGCAGGGGCGTCCATGAAAAAGACGTTGCTGGGATGGCAACATATTTTGCTCCAAAACCTGTATGTACCTTTCAGCATTAATAGTGCCTTCACATATGTGTAAGTTGCCCATGCCTTGGGCACTAATACACCCCCATACCATCACAGATGCTGGCTTTTGAACTTTGCGCCTATAACAGTCTGGATGGTTCTTTTCCTCTTTGGTCCGGAGGACACAACGTCCACAGTTTCCAAAAACAATTTGAAATGTGGACTCGTCAGACCACAGAACACTTTTCCACTTTGCATCAGTCCATCTTAGATGAGCTTGGGCCCAGCGAAGCTGGCGGCGTTTCTGGGTGCTGTTGATAAATGGCTTTCGCTTTGCATTGTAGAGTTTTAACTTGCACTTGCAGATGTAGCGACGAACTGTAGTTACTGACAGTGGTTTTCTGAAGTGTTCCTGAGCCCATGTGGTGATGTCCTTTACACACTGATGTCGGTTTTTGATGCAGTACCGCCTAAGGGATCGAAGGTCACGGGCATTCAATGTTGGTTTTCGGCCTTGTCGCTTACGTGCAGTGATTTCTCCAGATTCTCTGAACCTTTTGACGATATTACGGACCGTAGATGATGAAATCCCTAAATTTCTTGCAATAGCTTGTTGGGGAATGTCATTTTTAAACTATTCGACAATCAGCTCACGCATTTGTTCACTAAGTAGTGACCCTCGCCCCATCCTTGTTTGTGAATGACTGAGCATTTTAGGGAAGCTGCTTTTATACCCAATCATGGCACCCACCTGTTCTCAATTAGCCCGTTCACCTGTGGGATGTTCCAAATAAGTGTTTGATGAGCATTCCTCAACTCTCTCAGTCTTTTTTGCCACTTGTGCCAGTTTTTTTGAATCATGTTGCAGGCCTCAAATTCCAAATGAGCTAATATTTGCAAAAAATTACAAAGTTTACCTGTTCGAACATTAAGTAACTTGTCTTTGCAGTGTATTCAATTGAAGCAGGCACTGAATTTGCAATCAGCTGCCAAATTTGCAGATGAATATGTTCTCACACATAAGTCTAAATTTCAGTCTAGCAGTAACAGTAGATGGTTCCAATTTCAGAAGAAAGGTAACAGTGATACCCAAGATTCCTCACCCGAAGACAAAGACAAATCTGGTGATGGAGCTCAGAAATCCAGTAACAGGTCTGATCGAAGTGTGAGAGCTGACAGTGACAAAAGTGGTCTAGTTTGGTATTATTGCAAGAAATCTGGTCATGTCACTACCATCGTATCTTTCAATGCTTCTGAAATGGACATTTGGTATACATAGGACACGTTCTCAAGATTGGTTGTCATTGCAGGTTCCAAGGGTAAAATCTAATTTAGGTAAAACTGCTTTCAGATTCTGTGCTCCTGATACCTGGAACCACCTACAACAAGTCCTGAAATTAAATACTTTAGTGCCTATAAATGAATTCAAAAGAATGATAAACAATTTGGTTAGCCTGACTTGTGAGTGTTTTTAAGTAAATTAATTGTAAATTGTCTTGAAAAGTTTTATCTATTTTATTTATATTATTTTACTATTCTTTTTAATATTTTTACTATGTACGTTTTTTTTTTTTAATTCATTATTTTTTACTCATTTCTTCATTAATATTAAATTTTCTTTTGTTCTTTTCTTTTATTGTACATTCGGCACACTTGTAAAAGAGAGCACTTGCTCTCAATGTGTTTCCCGAGTTTAAATAAAGATTTTGATTGATTGATTTTGATTGATGTTACAACTAACTGTTGGTTCCTTAAAGCTAAGAAAGAAAACGAAAAGGATACCAAACCCACCCAGATTGCAAAAAGTGATTGAATCAACATTGTGATATTGTCAGGCTGAAGATTGCGATCAACACTGATGTCAGATATTGAAAAAAAACATTGAAAGTGCTCGCTATGATCAACATTTAAATAACATTGAATTTCCAATCAATTCTGACAATGAATCAACCTTGATTCAACTATATTATGATCAACATTGAAAGAATGTAGATTTGCATCAACATTGATTCAACTATATGTATGTACTGTATTATACATTGAAACAAGGTTATTATTAAAGGGCCATTTCAACCCTCCTCTGTATGTTTTTAATATGCCTCATTAAAAAATAATCACGTTATTACTCTATTTATGGTATAGTTCAACAAGGAGCATGCCAAAGTAATCTAGGAGTCAGTGATATCACTGCCATATGCCTGAATGGCAGGGATGTCGCTACTAGATAAGTTTGGAGCAACCCCTGCAGAACAACAAATAGAGTAAAATGATTAATTATTTAAATGAGGCATATTAAAAACATACAGACGAGGGTTAAATAGCTGAACTGGGTCATTAAGTACGCTATACTGCAGTGATTCTCAACCTTTTTAAACAAAGACCCACTTTAGAGGGACATGTTTTGGGGGACCCTATACTTCATTATAATCATTTCATGAGTGAATATTTGAAAATGTGTTGTGAGCTTGTAAATTGTCCCAAGGTTTCACCCCCCCGCCGGATATAAACTGCTGTCCGGCGGGAGCTAGGACCATGGAGCGAAAAGAATGCAGGACCCAAATGCCAGGCTGATAAAAACTGGAAATTTAATTAATAGTGCATTTACAAAAAAAACACAGTGATAAAAATGGGGAGCAGCATCACCATATCATCAGGGTTAAAATCACACACGTCAATGATACAACCAAAATGCAGTGCCGATGAAAATTGGCAACTGCCAGCCCTATATACTTCAGATAATCACCTCCACCTTAAAAAGCAACAGGTGCAGCTCGTTAAGGTGGAGGTGAGAGAAGGCCACAGGGGAGGGGCTGCAAGGCAAAAACCCTCACAGATTGGCTATTTCCATTTATTTAAGAGACCAAGGTTGAGAACAGCTGCTTTTCTGCATGCTCTACTAACAAAAAAAATAAAATAAATAAATAAATACAATTAACTAAATGAACAATGGTCTCTTTATTTATTAAAGATTTAAAAGAAATTACACTTTTGTACTTCTTTTGTACATTTTAGCACACAACATTTATTTTGATGTTTTAAAGGAGGGCCATACAGAACTACACGTTTTGACTTAATCTTGTAGTAATTAACTCCAACATAATATCCACGGTCGATTATCTGTTCAAACATACCCCCTGTTCTTTGAAATTACCATTAATGAGTCGGAATTGCAGTTTCCAGGAGGCCGGCATTAACGCCACGCCTGGCATGAGAAGTTGCGAGATCATAACGTCACTGCGGCTGCCACATGCATTCATGTGCATGATGCCTGCGATGTCAAAATGTGTGAATACATGGATATCCAAATAAATTAGACCACCAACCAATTTAAAATTGTTCATTTAGCGAATTAATTGTTTGATTGCAAATTGAGAAAAGTAAATGGGAGGGGGGTGAGAGCAACAGTCCTGTAGAGGAGGATGATTTTGAAGACCTTAACTTTGCTTAGTTCAGCACGCAATTTGCCTGAATGTGTTTGCTTGATTATTACATTTGACCGTTGTGTGCGAATCTTGTTCAATTATCAAATTAAAAATGTTTAAAATTTGCGGCACAGATTTGCCTGAACGGGCTGGCCCAGTCTTCGGTACATTTGTCCATTGCTTGCAATGCGAACATAATTTCCCTCTCACATTCATGTTTGATGCGCTTCACATAATGTTCTCTACTTCCTTTATTTTTAGACTTTTAAAACCAAGGCCATATCAACATGATTTTATTTTAGGAAATCTATTAATAATACGTTAAAGTTTTCATAGGAGAGGTGGAATTCAGAGGTCTGCTATTTATTCAGATTACTGACATTATTTCAATCGAGCACGGTAGCCTGGTTCGGTTTGTCTTCTTCTCATTATCCCTTCTAAATCATTATTGGCGAGATATATGTTTTGATTGGTGTTATGACCCCAATTTGTTATGGCCCCAATTTGTTATGACATATAAGACAGCAAGGGATGACCGACAAAATTTTAAAACTAAAACAGATTTAATTCAACAAAGACTAACACTAACCTACAATTTATACTACTGACCAAGATTGATAATATACAAGAAAAAAAATATTTACAGTCCCTTGAGATGGGGTTGCTTGGTGATGTTCCGGGTGAGGAAAATACTCCAACACTGGCAAAAATCCACAAAATGCTTCACAGGTCTTGAAAAGAGTGACATGTCTGGTCAAATGTATCCTTCTCCTTGCAATTTCTCCTGCTACTTTACTCTCACAATTTTTCTCCTTATATACTCTTTTGCAGCCCCCTACCACCTTTAAGACATTATTTATTCTCTGGGACTTTCCCATCTCAGACATGCCCAGGACATGCCCAAACCTAGCTCCAGTCTGGGCTTAACAAAAGAATTCAATACTGCCATCTAGTGCCTTCTTTTCACATTACATTGGTCAGTTGGGTGAATAAATGGCTCGATTACAAGTTAGGCAAAGTACACAGGAATTGATTTAAGGTAAGCTAATTATGCCAAGGTGACGGCAGCTGTCCAGCCTCGTTGGTAACTAGCTTCAAATCGCACTTTTCTTTCCGGAAGTATTTCATTTGGCCGCTGATGTAAGTTCAGTTGTTGTGTTGGAAGTAGCTAATAATCAAGCTCATTTGTCTGCCCCATAGAGGAAGCGGGAATATCTCGGTCATTCAACAATCACAATGCAAGACCGCTGGACAGTGGAAATTCATGGCGATGACATCCTCGCTGACGTCACGATTAGGGGCGCCCCAAGTGGATCGAGGGTGAATTTTCGTCTGCTGGGTTGAAAATGGCGCGGTCCACTAGTTCTGTAGAATCGCTCATAAAAATTAAAGAAATCGCGAAATAAAGGAAAAAAGTTGTAGGAGCTTTTTTCATGATATATTCAAATAATATCACCCACCTTTCCCAGCCCAGCTGTGATAGTCCTCCTTTAAGGTTTCCTGCATGGCCTAGGTGGAGGAAGCACCTTAGAGAAGCGCACCCCCAACCCCCATCAGCACCATTGAAATGATGTCACATCATTGTAGGGCGTTTCAACATTGTAAAATCATCCTCTTTACTACAGTGATTCAACAACAGTTTTTCAAATGTTGAAATGGTAACTGTAATTAAACATTGAGTCAACATAGATTTTTTCAATCTCAACCAAAAATCACCTATCTGACCAAAATCCAACATTGAATTAATGCTTTTTGCTATCTGGGCCAATGCCTTTGTGAAGACAATCTTAGAAACCCCTGTAGTACATGACCGATCTGCTAAATTGCCTGCTCCTTGTGAGGCTACGAAGCCAGATACTGCTGACTTTGTGAGGGAGGAATTTCTTCTTTGTGTCAGAGGGATTTGTGGCTCTGAATGAGCATTCTCCTCCTGTACCCATATATTAGAACTGAACGATTTTGGAAAAAATTCTATTAGCGATTTTATTCCCCAATATTGCAATTCTGATTTAATATGCAATTTTTTTTATTTTACCCTCTTTTTTTCAATAAAACATAATTAATGATTTAATATGACCAACACAATATTGGATACATTTTGTACAGAATGTCCTTTCCCATTGGCTGGGCCTGTTTGTTAGAATTAAATTAAAAAATGTATAACTTGAAATAAATGACATTTTTATTTAATTGCGCATAAAAAGTGCTGTCAATCAATTAAAAAATGTAATCTGATTAATCACAGTTTTAGCCTGTGATTAATCACATTTTTAAAATACTACAAATTCATGAAATCAACTTTCTTCACTAAGAAATTATTGAATTACTTTATCATTTACTGCATGTAAAAGTGATCATTACTGTAAGAAAAAAAAACTTTTGCCTTACTTTGTGTGCACACTAAAGCAAATACTGAAAGAGCTAGCCTACATTATTTTTGTGTACCTGCATTTTCTAGAATTTTGCACACCATGATGACTTAGTAATTTTTCTGAGCCGACCTTGAACACATCATAACCTTATGGCATCTTGTTTAGTTTGCCAGTTAGTTTTTATTCTGCATAGTAGTAGTAGTAATAATAATAATAATAATAATAAAATAAAATAAAATATATATATGCACACACACCACAAACATATAGAACATAAATACAAGGGGTTTAGATAAGTTTAATGTTGCCAAAAAAGCAGAAAGTTTAATTGCATGGGCATTATTTTTTTTTTTTAGACATTGTTGTAACAAAGCCAGGTCATTTCTAAAGGCGGACCTTGAAGGATGGGACTTAGCATATCGACACTTGATTATATAACACTTTGTAATTATAATCAAATTATTAACTAAAAATTCAGATTTTTTTATCTTTATGGAATACCCCCATTTGTATACTAACCAAAACTTCCAACGCAACACTGGGGTTTATTGCAACGCATGTCATCTTCTTACGATAAATTTAATAATACATAACAAATATTAAGATTCAAATCAAAAACACAGTTTTAGAGTCAGGAATGAAGAACACATTTTTCCTGGTTTCCAATTCATTGCATCACCATTCAGGATCACCGAAGTCAGTATCTTGTATGGCCTCCTCTGGCGTCACACACAGCCTGGATTCTGCGATGCATGGAGTCAATCAAATGCCGAATTTCAGCCTGTGTGATGCAGTCCCATTCCTCCTGGAGTGCTCGACGCAACTGTTGGACTGTGGCTGGTTCTGGATCACGCCTTCTCACCCGGCGATCCAGAATATCCCATAGATGTTCTATAGCAGGGGTTCCCAAGCTTTTCCAACTCACGGCCCACTTGAAAATCTAAAAAATGTCCGCGGCCCACCTTTGTCCTATAAACAGTACAGACAAAATTATGCATACTCAGAACACTTAACAGCAACAATAATTGTTGTTGTTGTTAAGAAAATAAAATAAATAGAAAACAACAACAACAACAATAATTGTTGTTGTTTTTTATTTATTAACCTCCGCCAGGGGGTATATGTTTTTGGTGCCGTTTGTTTGTTGGTTTGTTTGTGTACAACATAACTCAAAAACTTATGGCCGGATTTTGAAGAAATTTTCAGGGTAGGTGGGTATTAACTCTAGGAAGAGGTGATTAAATTTTGGCATATCTAGGCCAAAGTACTGCTGAGATATACTCCAAAGTTCAAGATTTCAAGTCTTTCCAATGGGCCGGAGTTCCAATCACCGTGTTTTTGGCTTCGCTGCCCCCTGGCGGAGGTTCTGCGCTCTCTGAGTGCTTTTCTAGTTTATTATTTTTATTATTATTATTATTATAAAGATTGAAATTAAAGCAGGGGGATAAAGGAAGCCCAAACTTTTAATCCGTGGTGTACACACAAGACAGAATTAATTATCGAACACATTACGTGCTCCTCCAATTATGACCCTCGGTCATGATGACCAGAAAGCTACGTTCCGATCATAAACCATGTAAGGTTCCTAAAATATTGAGAGGTCAATAACACTCAATAGGTTATTACTACTAAATATTTTTCAAAATCATGCAATAAATATTTTACAATAAAAATTATAAAAAAATCATATTTGCAAAAATGAATCATATTTTTAATGACCTCTCACGGCCCACCTGCAGTACCACCACGGCCCACCAGGGGGCCGCGGCCCACACTTTGGGAATCACTGTTCTATAGGGTTTCAATCTGGGGAATACACAGGCCAATCAAGACACTGAACATTATTCTACCTCAGGTAGTCCTGACAGACTCTGGCGACATGTTGTCTCGCGTTATCCAGTTGCAGCGTTAGGCGATAGCGATGGGCGAGTGGAACTGCGACAGGGGTAAGGATGCCGTCACGGTAACGGGCCGCATTGAGTTTTCCATCGATGAAAATGAGGTCTGTCTTGTGTCTCCTGCTTATTCCAGCCCAAACCATCACACTGGGTCCACTCCTGGGGTCACGCTGCAGGATGGTAGCATCTGTATAACGTTCCCGTCGCCTACGCCATACACGCAGTCTTCAATCAGACACACTCAACTTGAACCTCGGTTCATCGGAGAAGAGCACCCTGTTCCACCTGAGAGCATTCCAGCCCAAATGTGCCTTTGACCATTGCAGACGGATGTGGCAACGTGCAGGAGTCAACACCAAACCACGGTGGGGACATCGGTTGTGCAAGTCGGCTTCACGCAGGCGGTTGCGTATGGTTTGGTCGCTAATCCAGTTCTGGTGATGACCTCTGGCCTGAGCAGCAGTGACTGTAGCTGGCAGGAAGCGATTGCGCAGGTGCTGGAGGCGAGTATGGTGATCCTGCTGAGGGGTGCTGACACGTGGTCTGGGGGCACGTGGTCGATCACTGGTGCTTCCTGTTTCATTAGACCGGCTCCGGAGAAGTGATATGGTCGACACGTGGACGCCCAGGTTCCTTGCAACCGGTCTTTGCGACATTCCACCAGTGAGCATACCAACGGCTCGCTCTCGCTGATTTTGACCTAGGCATGGCATGGTCACACGTTGACCCAGGATAATACAAAGGAATATTGAAGTTGCCCATGGCTACGGCTATTTATTGACCAAATTCACGAAGGATTGGTCAATGAGTTCTACTCAACCTGACGGGATGGGCAAAATTCTAAACAATGTGCAATCAAACGGAACGAGCTGCCCACACGACAAAATCAAAACAATTTGCTGTATCATGGCTCAAAACCAATATCCCATTTTATGAACACCAAATATTTCAAAATTGTATGTGTTGCGTTGGAAGTTTTGGTCAGTGTATATTTTTAAAGGACCAGAAATTCATCACAATGGAACTGGATGACATTTAGTCATGAAGAGATTTCCACAGAATATGAATGTTTTCACATTTAAAAAGCAGGTGCTCTATCGTTTCCAAATTTGTTTTACAGATATAACCACTCATTTAAATCAAAAGGTGTTGCCTACAAAATGCAATAATCACCTCAAAGATAAATGTAGGTAACACCCATCCTGATCTGCTCAACTGACTAACAGGTGACGAGTCAGGATTACTTATAGGAACCACAAGCGAGAACCAGAGAGTACAAAAAATGGACTTTATTTCTGAAGCGGGAGACCCCCAACAGAGAAGGCAACAGTAAAACGTCCACATTCCAAAAATTCACAATCCAGTTGGGCAAAAAATTAGAGTTGAAAACCAGGGCAGCAATCACAGCACTGGTGGTCGGGCAAAAATAGGATCGGTTCACAGGCACAGGTTTGTCAGGGAAGCAAAAGCCAAAATCCAGTGGGCGTAATCCAAACAGTTAACGGGGTAGCAAACACAAAACTCGTAGTCGGGCAAAAAGGGTTCGTAAACAGATGCAGACAATAGTACCAAAAAGCAAAGCCAAAAATCGTAAGTCGGGCAATCCAGTCAGAAGAGTAACACTATGAGTACAAAGCGAAGACGATAGCAGCACAGGTAAACAAGAGAAACGTTCTGACAAGGATGTGCTGTGAAAAGACTCCTATTATGCATTCACAGGAATTCACATGCTTAACAGCACACAGGTGCAGGAAGTCAGACTGATTACCAAGGAAGCAAACATGAGGGAGAACCTAATCACATGAAATAGGCAAAAGCCAAAACGCCGACAGGGATCACAAGACAGCCTATAGACAGAACAAACAGATCCGGTTCGGGATTTCTACGCGCACAGAGTGAGAACAGTGATAAGACAGGTGCAGAGAATCTGCTAAAAGCGCAGCAGAGTAAATTGAGTGAAGGTAAGAGGCGGAGACTAGAACAAGGCAAATGCTGAGAGATCGTTAGTCAATTAATAGAGTGCAGCTATACAATCCCTAGTGCTTGTTAGTAAGTTAGTACTATGTACAATGTTGTCTTAGTTAGTAATTTACCAAAAACAACAAACTGTTAGTATTGGTTAGTAATCTAGAAAAAGCAAGATGAAGGAAGTAAACGAGATTGGAAGGAATGGTTGAAATCCCAGAAACCATTAAATCACCCGAAAGTGTGGCACGCAATACTGGGGCTGTGAGCAATGGCAAGACCAGACAGGGGGAGACAGATTGCAATGCATGGGTGAAAGCAAAACATGGACCGGAATAATAACAGAAATGAGGAAAATGGCAAAATACAAAACATGGCAAAACTAAACTAGACGAAACAAGAACATAATCAGGTAACCAAATCACAATACACAATTCAAGGCATGGTCAGGCAATACAGAGATCAGACAGAACATCAAAAACATGGGAAACAGAGCAGAATCATAACAGAGCATACTATAATGACTGATTTCTCACTTAGATGAGTGATTACCTCAAAATCAGAGGGCCTATCTCTAGCACCCCAGGTGTTAGCATTTTCACAGTCAGTATTATTTCAGTATAAAAGACATCTCCTTGTCACTCAAATCATGATAAGTCGAGTGACACTTCATGTAACAACATAATCTTTTTCCAATGCTTTTATCTTCATCTGAGAGAAACTGTCTCTACAGAGAGAGGTTGAAGGCCAAGATTCAAGATGATGCCTACATGGAGAGAGATGCTAAGAGGAGGCCTGATGCCAGGAAGAAGAGTCCTGATGCAGTCAGAGCTTCAGAAAGGCAGACTAAACAGAAATACAGAGCCAAACAGAAACTGCCTTCTACTCCAGAGTGTCTTGAACCATACAATGCTCCTTCAAGTTTCAGCCGTGCTAAACGTCAGGTAGAGAGAAATCTTCCAGCATCACCTAGAAAGCGAACCAAAATCATCCTCTCCTTGGCTGCTGAGCTCAATGTCACCATACAGAACAATAAGACAACATACACACATCCCACTAAGATTCCTCATGATACCAAACAGAGAGTCCCTGACTTTTACCAACGCCTGGATATCTGCTGGACGGCGCCAGGCCACAGAGACTCCATCCTCGTCACCCATGATGATGGTACCAAGGTGAAGGAGCAGAAGAGATTCCTCATCACTGCCCTGCAGGAGACCTGTGCCATGTGTGCCAAGGAGCGCCCAGAGGACAAGATCCATCTGTCATCCTTCAAAGCCTTGAGACCTCCATTTGTTCTGTGTTAGGACAAAATACCACACAATGTCTGTATGTGTGTACCATGAAAACGTAAATCCTCTGCTGACCAGCCTCAAGGACTATCCAGGGGTCCCCATCAACCACAAGGACCTTCTCCAGCTTTTGACCTGTGACACATCAGTTGAGGAAGGCATGTTTGGGAATTATCCAGTCTGCAGTGACATCATCACCACTGAACACCTGTCCAGCTACTTAGATGAGCAGCAACTTTCAGATCCTGTTACCTGGTATCAGTGGGTCAAGACTGAGGATGGCACAGACAAGGTACAGAGATCTGGGACTGTCTTAGATGTCATCACCCTCCAGAGTGAGAAACTACCTTCCTTCAGACTTCACAGCTTTATGAAGAACCAGCGAGCTCAGTACTTCCAGATAACTCTCTCTTCCCAGAACAAACCACGTGGTTCTCCAGATTGACTTCTCAGAGAACGCCACTCTGTTTCACCAGGATGGGACACAGTGGTCACTGGTCACACACCTAAGCTGCACTATCCTCTGCTGTTGCCTGGACTGAGGATGGCACCCACTCCTTTGTTATCATCTCGGATTACTTGAGCCATGATTAATATGCTGCAGCCATATTTATAGAGATTGCGATTGACACTCTACAGCTAAAGCTTCCCTTTCTATAAGGGAGCTAGACATCTTTTCTGATGGTGCTGCAATGCATTTCAAACCTGATGAACTTTGGAAGCAACAATTTAGGATGAACTTCCCTGAGGGTCCCCAAGATGAACAGCCGGGGCTGTCGAGGGAGGACCGTAAGTTCCTTGACCTAGCCAACAAGTCTGCAACTCTTAACAACGGCCATTACAGTTTTACCTTACCTTTGAGAAATCAAGATGTGAACATGCCTAATAATCATAAGATCTCAGAGCAACAACTGCTTACAAATCAGAGATGAGACTCTCCATAAAGACTACACAGGATTCATGAATGAGCTAATATCCAAGGGGTAAGCTCAGAAAGTGCCGGCTACAGACTTGGAAAGCAGCGACGGCAAGGTTTGGTATATCCCCCACCATGGGGTATATCATCCTAAGAAAGGAAAAATTTGGGTTGTATTCGATTGTGCCGCATCTTTCCAGGGTATTTCTCTTATTGCGCAGCTTCTTAGTGGCCCTGACTGAACCAATACCCCTCCTGCTGTCAAATGTCCAGTCCATTTGGAACAAGATGGACGAGCTGGTGGCCTGGGCTTCACTCGTGCATGAAGTAAAGGACACCCCTCTGCTAGCCTTCACTGAAACATGGCTTAGTGACCTGGACCAGAATGAGGACCGGTTGCTGTCTGGGTTCAGCGCTCTGTTTCTGCTCAACAGGTCACCGGAGATCACGAACAAGCGGCGGGAAGGTGGTGTGCATTTCTACGTCAAGCAGAGGTACTGTAACACCGTTGTGGTTCGAGAGGAGATTTGTACTCCTGATATTGAACTGTTAACAATCTCACTCCGGCCCTTTTTACCTGTCCCGTGAATTTCAACAGCTGTTTTTCACGATTGCTTACATTCATCCGCCCGCCAACGCGTCTGCTGCCACTCAGCTGATCGCTGATGTTACGCACAGACTTGACACTATATGCCCGGATGCCCCGAAATTTGTCCTCGGTGACTTTAACCACTGCTTGTTGGACAAGACTTTGAGGACTTATGAACGGTATGCGACTTGTGCCACAAGGCAGAGGAACTCCACCATAGACCTGTGTTATGGATCAGTGAGTGGCACTTACACTTAACTGTTTCTTCCTCCTCCTGGAACATCATATCACAACAGTGTGTTTCTGATGCCCCTGTACACACTTTCATTCAGGAGGCTCCCCCGCCAGGAGAAAACTGTTAAATGTTAGTCAGATGACAGCATTTCTGCCCTTCAGGCTTGTTTTGAGTGCACAGATGGGCAATACTTCTGTGATGCTTGTGGTGTTAATATTAATAATCTTTGGGATACTGTATCATCATACATCACATTCTGTGTTGACTCCACCATCCTATCAAAAAAGGTTATTTATCCAAACAACAAACCTTGGATATCAAAGGAGCTAAAGGGTGTGATTAAATGGAAGAAACAGATTGTTGTGGATTTTCTTCAACATATTGAGATTCCCCCATCCTCAAGCAATTGGTGAGAGACAGATTCTGAAAAAGAAAACTTAGGCTTTATGGTATCATGTTGATAAATGTAATGCCGAGTTCCTCTTGCGCAAGAAGAACTGCCCCCAAGAAGAACTGAAGAACTCGCTGAAGAACTCTCGCCCTGCCAGACTTGTGCACAACGTTTTGTACCCTTATCTCCAGGCAAATATGGTCTTTCCGCTTTTCATTCTCGCACTACAATTGGACAGATAACCTGAGATTCCAGTTAGGTAATCCTTCAGGAATTTGATGCATGCACATCACAGTGGAAACTTACAGCCACACTCAGCAAGAAATATACAGAGATACAAAGACAGAAAATACAGCCAGATGAATATGATAAAAAGAAAAAGATACCAGTGGATGAATTCGATGCATATCAAATTATTACAAATAATTCAATTGATTGTGTTTTTCAGTAACAAATATTGATTTTGCTGAACAAATATTGATCAAAGCTACAGAAATCAAATACATCCTCTGATTATGTTTTTTGAATCAACTAAACAGAAGCAAATCAAAGCTACAGAAGCTGCTGCTTATGTGTGTGTGAGCTGCTCATGCAGGTGTGAACTGAATTGCTTGTATATGTGTGTCTGTGTGTGTTTGAACTGCTTGTATGTGTATTTTTCTGTGTGTTTGCACTGCAGTATGTGAACTACTTGTATGTCTGTAAGTGTGTGTTATGTGTGTGTGTCTTTCTGCTGCCTACATAATATGGTTATTGATTATGAGTATGAGCAATGAATGAATAATGATAAATATATATATATATAATCAATATTACTGAATAAAATGAATAATGCTGAAATAAAATCTTCAACAAGATCTACTGCACTGGCAGTCCTCTAAACAAAATGGCTGTTTCTAGAGAAGTAAGAAATGATATAAGAAAGGCCAAACTAAAGTCTAAAGAGAAAATGGAAGAAAAATATTGCAGTGGAGACCTCAGGGCTGCCTGGCAAGGGATTAAGAATATGGCCTCCAATAACCAAAAGGCTAATGAGACCAGAACGACCATTAGTGTTAATGGAGTTGAAAATTCTGACCTGCCGAACATTTTTAATTCTTTCTTCTCCAGATTTGAACATTCAGATTTCTCCGAGAGAATATCCGTTTGTAAAAAATTAAGATCCTCTTAATGAAATAGTGATATCTCAGGAATGTGTCACAACCTTATTTAATAGAGTAAAGACAAGGAAAGCCACTGGTCCAGATGCCATCTGTGGGCGGACTTTGCACCACTGTGCTGACCAGCTTAGAGGACTATTTACTAGACTTTTCCAAATGAGTGCTGACCTGGGCCAGATCCTAACATTGTGGAAAACATCCACCATTATTCCAATTCCCAAATCTAAAAGCTCCAAAGAGCTTAAGGAATTCAGACCGATGGCACTGACATCACTAGTAATGAAAAACTTTGGGGAAAATTCTGAAAAATATTACTGTGTCTTTTGTAAATGGTGAACTGGATCCTTTGCAGTTTGCTTACCAGCCAAAGAAAGGTGTGGAGGATGCGAAAATTTTCATAATGGACACTGTGTACAAGCACCTGGATAAACCACGATCATACGCAAGACTTTTATTCGCTGATTTTTCGTCAGATTTTAATAAGATGCAGCCTCACATTCTGATTGACAGGCTGTCATCTTATTTTAATCTTCTTGATCAGCTTTTCCTGCTGATTTTACATTTTCTCACTGAGAGGGTCCAGCAGGTGTTTGTAAATGGAAATATGTCCTCTACTATTGTGTCAAAAACGGGTTCACCTCAGGGATGTGTGTTGTCCCCTCTGTTGTTTATCATGTACACTGATAGTTGCTGGACTTCTCAGGAGAACAGATTTCTTCTTCAGTTTTCTGATGACACCGTCCTCCGATCTCTACTACAAGGCTCAGTCTGATCATGGTCCTGCACTATCTGAGTTTGTTAATTGGTGTGATGATAATTTCCTTGACCTGAATGTGTCCAAAACTCAAGAAATGTTGATTCATTTCAGGCATACCAACACAGGACACATGGTGTAGAGGTTCGGAGAGTTGAGCCTTATAAATACCTTGAAACAGTGTTTGATTCTCAACTCAAGTTCGACATCAACACTGAATCTATTGCCAAACGTGGACAACAGAGAATCCATCAGATGAGGAAGCTGAGCTCTTTCAATGTCAGTGTGAAGATTTTAAGTAATTTTATTGCTCATTCATTGAAAGTCTGTTAACATTCTCTTGGATTTGCTGGTTCAACGGATTGTCTATTAAGGACAAAAACTTCCTGAATAGCATTGTTAATGTTTGCTCTAAAATAATTGGGGTAAAGCAAAGACACTTGCGTTCATTTTGGGAGAATCAGGTGAAAAAGAAAGCTAAGTGTATTCTCGGTCATTCTCATCATTTGCTGTCCGGTCATTTCACGGTGATGCTTTCAGGCCGCTGTAATCATGTACCTCTGGGAAGAACTAACCGATACTCCAAATCTTTTATTCCTTCTGCTATCAAGCTGCTGAACGCAGACGGCAGTCATTTTAAATGACTTTTCTTTTATTGGCCATTGGACAGGATATCGTGTCACGATTGTTTTTACTGTTCTTCTTATTATTTATTTACTTTTTAATTACTTTTTTACCCCTCAGCCCTCAAGCATGGAGCTCCAGGCCAGCAGCAAATGGTGGATTTGCCTGAAAGCAGAGTCTCTCCTGACCAACCCCCACTTCAGCTTTGTTGGAGTGGACTATTTTGGTCAATTTGAAGTCAAGTGTGGAAGGATTGCCATTAAGACATATGGCGCTATCTTTACCTGCTTGGCACTCAGGGCTGTGCATCTCGAGGTAGCCTCTTCATTGAACAATGACTCCTTTATTTATGCTTTGCGCTGCTTTATCGCCAGAAGAGGACAGATCAAGGAGTTTTGTTTTGACAATGGCACTTTGTGGGGGCTCAGGCAAGCTATGTAAGAATGGAATTTGGGGAAGATCAGTGAGAAATTGTACTTGAAAGGTGTAAAATGGACCTTCAACCCTCTGACTCGATCACATCACGGAGGAGTATGGGAGAGGTTGATTTGCTCCATAGGGAAGGTCTTGAATTCTACCCTGCGTACCCAAAACCTGGATGAGGAAGGACTTCAGACCGTGCCCTGCAAAGTCGAATCGATCCTTCATAGCAGATCCATCACTAAAGAGTCTACTGACCCAAATGACTTTGAGGCCCTAACTCCCAATTATCTTCTCCTCCTCAAGGGAAAGCCGTACTTACCACCCGGCCTGTTTCAAAAGTAAGATCTCTACACTCAAAGGAGGTGGAGACAAGTCCGATACCTGTCCGATCTATTCTTGAAAAGATGGACCAAGGAATATCTCCCACAACTACAAGAGTGCCACAATTGGACAAGGGTGAGCCGCAACCTTTTCCCTGGAGATATAGTCCTTTTGGTGGATGACACTGCACCTTGAGGCTCCTTGATGGTCGGCAGAGTCATCGAGGTCATTCCCGACAGGAGCGGGCATGTACGTCAGGCTCGAATCAAGACCTCAATGAGCATTGTCTGCAGGCCCATAACTTTGTCATGAATTACAAGACTCCTGAAGAAGACAATCTGACATGACCTGATCTAACTTAACCTGTTGATGCTTGGCTATGTGCTAGTAACCTGTGGCCAATGACAAACAAGGAGAGAGATGCGGTATTGAAGACTAATAATGGATTGTGAATTTATTGATCTTACTTATGTGGTGTCTACTTTATAATTATTCCTGCGAAATAAATTACTGTAATAAGAGGGGCCAGAATGTTGGGGTCAGATGATTGTCTGCGTTTAATATGATTGCACGCCTAGCATTACGTCACGTAATTGGGTCATGCGGTGTGGGTGGCGGTAGAAGGTGGAATATGAATTGCTCACTTACTAGTGCAAAAAACGGAAAGGGGTTGATGGGGGAAGCCTTACTTTTTATGACGGCTCAATAGTAGCTGCTTTTAACAAATTTCATGGTGAATTGCTCATGAACTCATGGATTTTACTGTTTATGGTTTGATGGACTGTTACGCTTGAAGAACAAATAAAGGAAGCTAAACGCATTCGAGGCATCATTGGATCTTTTAATTGCTACAGCACCTCAGGCAAGCGTCTCCCCTACTCAGCCTCTCTGGGACTAGTAACTTTGAGTCCTGAATAATTAGTTTTGATTGAAGTTGAAGTTGAATATGCTCTCAAAACCATTTTTTTTCCAATTGCAACCAATTCTCTTTCACTCTTTTTTTTGATTGCCTCTTATCCTCTTTTGGTCTCAAATCTTTTTTTGGTTGCAAATCTATTCTATATGATTGGATAATAAAGAGACAAATGTCTCTCCCATTGCCCAGAGGTATGCGCTATTCAGCTTTTGTGTTTGATAGTGTGATTGTCCCCGTCCATTATTTGATGTCAAAACATTGTTCAATATCGCCCTTTGGGTAGTTGCAGAAGATGGTGTTGAGTGCTGTCTGAAATATGCAGGGTTGCCTCTATATTAACGGTTTGCTTCTGTTACTTATCAGTCTATATCAGATGCTGAGCAGATGACGGGTATATCGTCAAGGCTTCTAACATCAAGCATCATTTCAGCAGTTCGCTCCAGCTGTCATGAACTGGCTTCAAGCGACAAACAGCCAGCATTGCACAAACCAGATTTCCTTTTTTGATTAATATCAGGAGCTAGCTTCTGTTTTTTCATTGAGCAGTGGCAAAAGTTAAGCAGCTCGCAGGGCTTACTTGAGAGCTAGCAATTATGTTAGCTTGCTATTAGCTGGCTCTTAAAACCCGGGCCATATTTTCTGTTTCGGTTTTATATTGAATTTACTTTGACATTTTCTGATGCAACTACCTAGCTAGTACTGCTACATAGTTATGGTTTTCTTAGATGTGCTCAGCTAACCATAGCTACAGGAGTGATGGTCTTGAGAGTGCTACTGACGCCGAGTGGAAAGGTAAACAAAGTATCGACAGTATTAAAATATGCGTCAATCGAATGTCAGATTTATGAAACGGCTTTTCGATGTTATGGTATAATTACACATTAATTACCAGATATTTTCAAATTTGTTGTCTGTCGCTTAAAGCCAGTTCATCACTCATCAGTGAGAACGACTGGAGATGTGATGCTAGTTAAAAACCCTCTGGTTTCTCGGTGGAGCAGCTGATGTTTGCGCCAACGAATAAACATCGGTCAGCTTTTATAAATAAACATTTTATAATAAACATCACCTTTGCAATTATTACGGAAAAAGGCTGCCACTTCAGTCCCAATATGATTAAGACAAAATTCTTTAAATGTAATTTTTTAATATCTCACTGCTTGGTTTTTAAAACTTTTGACCAGTAATGTACATCATAAATTCAGGCAAAATGCATTGAGAAATGGGAGCTTATCCCATATAAGTACCTTTTCATGTTATATTTATTTATTTATTATTTCATTTTCATGTTATAATTAACCAGTGAAGGCAAGTGGAAAATAATCTGATAATTTGCAATGCTTTCTGGGATAAATTCATCCTTAAAAAAAGTGAGAAGCGGTTCGAGCCCCGGCGTACCCACCGGCAGGGGTCGGCAGCTTTTTCAGAGTAGCGCACAATTGGCGCTACAGGGTTTCAAATTGGGAAGGGACTGCCGGATTTGGGTTAAGAATATCAGCTTTGTTCGTTGCTCCAGCGCCTCCTGTTGGCCAGACGGGCGCTCGTCAGGAAGACTCTGGGTTTGTTCACGTCCGGGTATCCTCCGCCCTCGTTCGGAACTTACGAGGATTCGTCCAATGAGTGAATAAGAATCAGTGGCTGACGGACACGTGCTTCGGAGGAGAGCCGTGAGCTGTCTTCACTATCCTGAGTTGGCAGCAAGGGGTCGCATACGAGCAAGCTTTGTACATAGTTCACTAATTGGGCATTCCAGATTCGGGTGGGATTGGAGATGCCAAATTTTTTTTAAAAGAAAAAAAAAAAAAAAGTGAGAAGCAACTTTGGCCTTTTTTTTTAACCTGATTTTTACCCTCATCCAGACTGAAGATGTACACTATGGCAGATTCATGAAGAGGAAGCCCATGGCAGTATAATCAGTTGTATTTTTAAAATGGTGTCTATATCTAAAAATAGCTTCCCAAGACTATTTTCATCACATCAATCTGGCCAAGGCCATATTTGACCCTCATTCATGTTTTGTTTCCAGTGATTTTATTGGACACTGGATGCATTCATTTTAACTGATCTTTGAAAAACAGTGCCAGTTGGGAAAAGCACTGAAAAGCATTTAGAATGAGTGGTGGTTGGTGCATTCTGAGTACTGGTCGGCGCTGACCACTGCTGACCAGCATTGACAGAACCCTGCCATGACTCTACCCCCACCAAACTGATTTCTCTTCAGAACACACCTGTCTTGATGATGTTCACATTGGCTCCTGTACACCCCTTGTCAGCCATCAGCAAATGACTCACAGAACCTTGATTGGTCTGAAAAAACCCAACAGTGAAGATGATAACATTGAGCAAACTGCAGTCTGTTTTCTCTCTGACATTTTGTCATGATGTTGCCTCGATATGGCCTCCAGCACCTTAACCCCTCAGCTTGCAAAATCTGTCATGTCATGGATGGGTGTATGAGGCATCCTATCGTGTTCCAAGCCGTGTCTGCTGCTGTTTGGAACCGGTTCCTCAAATGGATCTGCCGGATTTGTCGGTTCTGACGTGCCGTTGTAACCGGAAGTTGTCCTTGTCGGGGGAGGTTGTGAGCACTTCCTGTTTGTCGGTAGCGATGCTCCAGTCGGTTGATGGTGGATGGACTGACCCTGAACTGGCGGGTGACTTCTCTTTGAGATGTTCCCCCAAGCAGCATCCCCAACGCTCACTCCCTCTGCTGTTCTGTAGGCTGTGGCATCCTGACACTGATGGTGATGGGAATGAACCACTGTGCCTTTGATACGTCCAACGTCTTGCTTTGCGCCAGCATGTCAATCAAGTGATTAATTCAATCTGCTATAGACACATTTGGAACAATTTAACTACTTAGGCCTCAGGGGCATGATTCCCTCTCACACGAAGGACTGTTTTACCATGTGTCTGCAGAACCACGTTAAAATCAGAAGAAACCGTATTAGGGCTGTATTGATTCTGAACCGCAGTTTTTTTAAGGCGTATTAACACAATTTGGTAGCATGGGGTGAACAGCGGAGCTTTCCCTTTTCCTTTATTAACCCCTGTACTGTCCTGAACGATTGGGCCAAACATCAAAGGGCATGGGAAATGCTTCTGGAAAAAACTTGACTAACATCAGTATTTTTCGGCTACATGCTGAAAGGAGCCAAGCAAATGAAAACAGAATCGTTTCCAATTAATCAGGAAACTCTTAAAAAGTCAAAGTCAAAGTCAAGTTTATTACATCCATATCAATGGAAATTACATTGCATACACCCACCGTTATGCCCACATAATAAAATAAAATAAAACATAGCCTACCTAGGGTGCACACACACACACACAAACACACACGCATCTGCACCTGTAGTTGCAGGCACTGATATCATACAAATAACATTAAGTAACACTACAATATAATAAGTTAACATTTAGACACACAGACATCCAGCTAAAATAATTCTACAAATGTCCGCTTAAAGTGCTCATTGTGCCGCCGAGCCGCTTGTGGAATGAAGGAGAGAGCATATCGCTGAGTGCGTGTCACAGGTGGTCTGAGCCGGCCACTACGCTTCATAACTCTGTTACCCAGACAAGTATGAAGAGGATGACCGGAGTCCTGCATAATCTTAATGGTCATTTTTTCCAGGCGGTCATAGTATACACCATCCAATGTAATCGTCAACCCCACCATTTTTCCTGCCCTTTTGTTCAGTTTATCAATCCTATTCTTCTCAGTCACCCCCACATTCCCACCCCATCCCACTACACAGTAGCTCTACACACTGCATATCACAGACATAGCAAACATTTTCATTACCTCGGAGTTAACATTAAAAGACTGCAGCTTTCTCATACAGTACAGGCGTGGACTCAGTTTAGCCAGCAGTGATGATACATGGTCAGTCCATGTCAGTTTGTCATTAAAAACAACACCCAGGTATTTATATGTGTTTGTTCTTTCTACCATTACCCCTTTAATTTCCACAGCCTCAGATGCTCTCTTGTTTTTTCTGAAGTCAATCACTAGTTCTTTTGTTTTCTTGACATTGAGCTCTAGAAAATGACTATCACAGTACTCAACAAAAGAGTTTATCTCTTTTCTGTATTGACTATCGTCATCCTGTTCGATTAGACCTAGTAAAGCAGTGTCATCTGCAAATTTTACTACTTGGCACCTTGGGTGCTGTGGGCGGTAATCTGCTGTGTAAATAGTAAATAAAAAAGGAGATAAAACTGTGCCTTGGGGAGAACCTGTATTTGCGGTGATCTTTCCTGACTTAGTATTTGAGTTCAACTTGACAAATTGGGTTCTATTCTGTAGAAAGTTTAAAATAAATAAACTGAACACCTTTGGTACATTCATAGCAATAAGCTTTTCAATCATGATATGTGGTTGAATAGTATTGAAAGCAGAGCTAAAATCATAATATAAAATCTTAACACAACGTCCACTGGTGTCCAGGTGTTAATAAATATGGTCAAGTTGAAAAACAATAGCATCTTCTGCCCCCCTGCCTTTCTGGTATGCAAACTGGCAGGGATCAAGATATTTCTCTACATGTGGCTTTAAGTTATTTAACACTATTCTCTCACATACTTTCATAACGACCGAGGTGAGGGCCACTGGTCTTAGGTCATTCAAGCACTCCACTACTTTCTTCTTAGGTACTGGTATAATACAGGATTCCTTCCATAAATCGGGCAAAACATTGAAAGAATAACAGTAGTTAAACACTGTTGTGAAGATGCTGGCTAACTGTTAAAGCACAGCTTTTCAGCACCTCTGGTGTAAGCCCACCCGGACCTGCCGCTTTGGTGGCTTTTAGCTTTCTAAACATATTGTAGACCTCCTGTTCGTTAGTTTGTAGACTATAATCCCCTTCTATGGCGCTGCTTAACTGCTCTCTCAGACTGGTTCTTTCATTTAAAAAATCTATTTTATCAAATCTATTATAAAAGTTATTTAAATCATCTGCATATTCCTTGGTGCCATTTAGTTGGTGCTTTTCAGGCTTTCCCTTGCCAACATACCCACTCATTAACTTCATACCTTCCCACACCTTCTTCATGTCATTCTCTTTAAAATGATTTTCTACTTCACATTTATACCTGTATTTTTCCTTATTAATTTCTTTTCTAAGTTGTTTGTGGACCATTTTCAGTATCTCTTTATCCCCTTTGGTAAAGGCTTTTCCCGTTCCCGTTTACTTTACTTGGTCAGCAATCAAATGGTGGATTTGTTTACTCTTTAAGTTGAATGAGTAGAGCTGTTTATTAAGACAACACAAACGGCACAGATTTGCATGTACACGATTGCCGTTGCCATGCCATTTCCTGTGACTGTAATGATTCATATCTCGCATTCACGTTTCATCCGCTTTTCAGAAATGTTTTCCACCTTGTGTATTTTCTACACGTTAAAAATCCAGGGTGATCTTATAACAAATCTGCTTTAAATTAATATTGAATAATGTCCTAAAATGCTACAATGAGAGATGTAATTCAGAGAAGAATTTTTTTTCTGATTATTCAAATTATTGGTATTCTTTCAATCTAACACCGTGGCCCAGTTAGGTTTGTCTGCTTTTCACCATCACATCTTAATCATTATAGGCTACTGAAATTTCTTGATTGTTATTTAGGCCAAGTACACGGGAGCAGATTTAGGGAAGGGCGGAGCACCTGCAATTAGCGAAATCTAAACTCAGGCTTCTTCCCTGCGGCATTTTAAATAATTTATGCCGCTTCAGGTGTGTTTCAAGAAATCACACGCGAATGCTGCCGGGTAGCTCACTCAGGTAAGGCACTGCGTTGCGGTGCAGAAGTGACTATCACGTCGCGGGTACGAGCTCCGGTTGTACCAACCGACTATTTTCATCACATCAATCTGGCCAAGGCCATATTTGACCCTCATTCATGTTTTGTTTCCAGTGATTTTATTGGACACTGGATGCATTCATTTTAACTGATCTTTGAAAAACAGTGCCAGTTGGGAAAAGCACTGAAAAGCATTTAGAATGAGTGGTGGTTGGTGCATTCTGAGTACTGGTCGGCGCTGACCACTGCTGACCAGCATTGACAGAACCCTGCCATGACTCTACCCCCACCAAACTGATTTCTCTTCAGAACACACCTGTCTTGATGATGTTCACATTGGCTCCTGTACACCCCTTGTCAGCCATCAGCAAATGACTCACAGAACCTTGATTGGTCTGAAAAAACCCAACAGTGAAGATGATAACATTGAGCAAACTGCAGTCTGTTTTCTCTCTGACATTTTGTCATGATGTTGCCTCGATATGGCCTCCAGCACCTTAACCCCTCAGCTTGCAAAATCTGTCATGTCATGGATGGGTGTATGAGGCATCCTATCGTGTTCCAAGCCGTGTCTGCTGCTGTTTGGAACCGGTTCCTCAAATGGATCTGCCGGATTTGTCGGTTCTGACGTGCCGTTGTAACCGGAAGTTGTCCTTGTCGGGGGAGGTTGTGAGCACTTCCTGTTTGTCGGTAGCGATGCTCCAGTCGGTTGATGGTGGATGGACTGACCCTGAACTGGCGGGTGACTTCTCTTTGAGATGTTCCCCCAAGCAGCATCCCCAACGCTCACTCCCTCTGCTGTTCTGTAGGCTGTGGCATCCTGACACTGATGGTGATGGGAATGAACCACTGTGCCTTTGATACGTCCAACGTCTTGCTTTGCGCCAGCATGTCAATCAAGTGATTAATTCAATCTGCTATAGACACATTTGGAACAATTTAACTACTTAGGCCTCAGGGGCATGATTCCCTCTCACACGAAGGACTGTTTTACCATGTGTCTGCAGAACCACGTTAAAATCAGAAGAAACCGTATTAGGGCTGTATTGATTCTGAACCGCAGTTTTTTTAAGGCGTATTAACACAATTTGGTAGCATGGGGTGAACAGCGGAGCTTTCCCTTTTCCTTTATTAACCCCTGTACTGTCCTGAACGATTGGGCCAAACATCAAAGGGCATGGGAAATGCTTCTGGAAAAAACTTGACTAACATCAGTATTTTTCGGCTACATGCTGAAAGGAGCCAAGCAAATGAAAACAGAATCGTTTCCAATTAATCAGGAAACTCTTAAAAAGTCAAAGTCAAAGTCAAGTTTATTACATCCATATCAATGGAAATTACATTGCATACACCCACCGTTATGCCCACATAATAAAATAAAATAAAACATAGCCTACCTAGGGTGCACACACACACACACAAACACACACGCATCTGCACCTGTAGTTGCAGGCACTGATATCATACAAATAACATTAAGTAACACTACAATATAATAAGTTAACATTTAGACACACAGACATCCAGCTAAAATAATTCTACAAATGTCCGCTTAAAGTGCTCATTGTGCCGCCGAGCCGCTTGTGGAATGAAGGAGAGAGCATATCGCTGAGTGCGTGTCACAGGTGGTCTGAGCCGGCCACTACGCTTCATAACTCTGTTACCCAGACAAGTATGAAGAGGATGACCGGAGTCCTGCATAATCTTAATGGTCATTTTTTCCAGGCGGTCATAGTATACACCATCCAATGTAATCGTCAACCCCACCATTTTTCCTGCCCTTTTGTTCAGTTTATCAATCCTATTCTTCTCAGTCACCCCCACATTCCCACCCCATCCCACTACACAGTAGCTCTACACACTGCATATCACAGACATAGCAAACATTTTCATTACCTCGGAGTTAACATTAAAAGACTGCAGCTTTCTCATACAGTACAGGCGTGGACTCAGTTTAGCCAGCAGTGATGATACATGGTCAGTCCATGTCAGTTTGTCATTAAAAACAACACCCAGGTATTTATATGTGTTTGTTCTTTCTACCATTACCCCTTTAATTTCCACAGCCTCAGATGCTCTCTTGTTTTTTCTGAAGTCAATCACTAGTTCTTTTGTTTTCTTGACATTGAGCTCTAGAAAATGACTATCACAGTACTCAACAAAAGAGTTTATCTCTTTTCTGTATTGACTATCGTCATCCTGTTCGATTAGACCTAGTAAAGCAGTGTCATCTGCAAATTTTACTACTTGGCACCTTGGGTGCTGTGGGCGGTAATCTGCTGTGTAAATAGTAAATAAAAAAGGAGATAAAACTGTGCCTTGGGGAGAACCTGTATTTGCGGTGATCTTTCCTGACTTAGTATTTGAGTTCAACTTGACAAATTGGGTTCTATTCTGTAGAAAGTTTAAAATAAATAAACTGAACACCTTTGGTACATTCATAGCAATAAGCTTTTCAATCATGATATGTGGTTGAATAGTATTGAAAGCAGAGCTAAAATCATAATATAAAATCTTAACACAACGTCCACTGGTGTCCAGGTGTTTATAAATATGGTCAAGTTGAAAAACAATAGCATCTTCTGCCCCCCTGCCTTTCTGGTATGCAAACTGGCAGGGATCAAGATATTTCTCTACATGTGGCTTTAAGTTATTTAACACTATTCTCTCACATACTTTCATAACGACCGAGGTGAGGGCCACTGGTCTTAGATCATTCAAGCACTCCACTACTTTATTCTTAGGTACTGGTATAATACAGGATTCCTTCCATAAATCGGGCAAAACATTGAAAGAATAACAGTAGTTAAACACTGTTGTGAAGATGCTGGCTAACTGTTAAAGCACAGCTTTTCAGCACCTCTGGTGTAAGCCCACCCGGACCTGCCGCTTTGGTGGCTTTTAGCTTTCTAAACATATTGTAGACCTCCTGTTCGTTAGTTTGTAGACTATAATCCCCTTCTATGGCGCTGCTTAACTGCTCTCTCAGACTGGTTCTTTCATTTAAAAAATCTATTTTATCAAATCTATTATAAAAGTTATTTAAATCATCTGCATATTCCTTGGTGCCATTTAGTTGGTGCTTTTCAGGCTTTCCCTTGCCAACATACCCACTCATTAACTTCATACCTTCCCACACCTTCTTCATGTCATTCTCTTTAAAATGATTTTCTACTTCACATTTATACCTGTATTTTTCCTTATTAATTTCTTTTCTAAGTTGTTTGTGGACCATTTTCAGTATCTCTTTATCCCCTTTGGTAAAGGCTTTTCCCGTTCCCGTTTACTTTACTTGGTCAGCAATCAAATGGTGGATTTGTTTACTCTTTAAGTTGAATGAGTAGAGCTGTTTATTAAGACAACACAAACGGCACAGATTTGCATGTACACGATTGCCGTTGCCATGCCATTTCCTGTGACTGTAATGATTCATATCTCGCATTCACGTTTCATCCGCTTTTCAGAAATGTTTTCCACCTTGTGTATTTTTTACACGTTAAAAATCCAGGGTGATCTTATAACAAATCTGCTTTAAATTAATATTGAATAATGTCCTAAAATGCTACAATGAGAGATGTAATTCAGAGAAGAATTTTTTTTCTGATTATTCAAATTATTGGTATTCTTTCAATCTAACACCGTGGCCCAGTTAGGTTTGTCTGCTTTTCACCATCACATCTTAATCATTATAGGCTACTGAAATTTCTTGATTGTTATTTAGGCCAAGTACACGGGAGCAGATTTAGGGAAGGGCGGAGCACCTGCAATTAGCGAAATCTAAACTCAGGCTTCTTCCCTGCGGCATTTTAAATAATTTATGCCGCTTCAGGTGTGTTTCAAGAAATCACACACGAATGCTGCCGGGTAGCTCACTCAGGTAAGGCACTGCGTTGCGGTGCAGAAGTGACTATCACGTCGCGGGTACGAGCTCCGGTTGTACCAACCGACTATTTTCATCACATCAATCTGGCCAAGGCCATATTTGACCCTCATTCATGTTTTGTTTCCAGTTATTTTATTGGACACTGGATGCATTCATTTTAACTGATCTTTGAAAAACAGTGCCAGTTGGGAAAAGCACTGAAAAGCATTTAGAATGAGTGGTGGTTGGTGCATTCTGAGTACTGGTCGGCGCTGACCACTGCTGACCAGCATTGACAGAACCCTGCCATGACTCTACCCCCACCAAACTGATTTCTCTTCAGAACACACCTGTCTTGATGATGTTCACATTGGCTCCTGTACACCCCTTGTCAGCCATCAGCAAATGACTCACAGAACCTTGATTGGTCTGAAAAAACCCAACAGTGAAGATGATAACATTGAGCAAACTGCAGTCTGTTTTCTCTCTGACATTTTGTCATGATGTTGCCTCGATATGGCCTCCAGCACCTTAACCCCTCAGCTTGCAAAATCTGTCATGTCATGGATGGGTGTATGAGGCATCCTATCGTGTTCCAAGCCGTGTCTGCTGCTGTTTGGAACCGGTTCCTCAAATGGATCTGCCGGATTTGTCGGTTCTGACGTGCCGTTGTAACCGGAAGTTGTCCTTGTCGGGGGAGGTTGTGAGCACTTCCTGTTTGTCGGTAGCGATGCTCCAGTCGGTTGATGGTGGATGGACTGACCCTGAACTGGCGGGTGACTTCTCTTTGAGATGTTCCCCCAAGCAGCATCCCCAACGCTCACTCCCTCTGCTGTTCTGTAGGCTGTGGCATCCTGACACTGATGGTGATGGGAATGAACCACTGTGCCTTTGATACGTCCAACGTCTTGCTTTGCGCCAGCATGTCAATCAAGTGATTAATTCAATCTGCTATAGACACATTTGGAACAATTTAACTACTTAGGCCTCAGGGGCATGATTCCCTCTCACACGAAGGACTGTTTTACCATGTGTCTGCAGAACCACGTTAAAATCAGAAGAAACCGTATTAGGGCTGTATTGATTCTGAACCGCAGTTTTTTTAAGGCGTATTAACACAATTTGGTAGCATGGGGTGAACAGCGGAGCTTTCCCTTTTCCTTTATTAACCCCTGTACTGTCCTGAACGATTGGGCCAAACATCAAAGGGCATGGGAAATGCTTCTGGAAAAAACTTGACTAACATCAGTATTTTTCGGCTACATGCTGAAAGGAGCCAAGCAAATGAAAACAGAATCGTTTCCAATTAATCAGGAAACTCTTAAAAAGTCAAAGTCAAAGTCAAGTTTATTACATCCATATCAATGGAAATTACATTGCATACACCCACCGTTATGCCCACATAATAAAATAAAATAAAACATAGCCTACCTAGGGTGCACACACACACACACAAACACACACGCATCTGCACCTGTAGTTGCAGGCACTGATATCATACAAATAACATTAAGTAACACTACAATATAATAAGTTAACATTTAGACACACAGACATCCAGCTAAAATAATTCTACAAATGTCCGCTTAAAGTGCTCATTGTGCCGCCGAGCCGCTTGTGGAATGAAGGAGAGAGCATATCGCTGAGTGCGTGTCACAGGTGGTCTGAGCCGGCCACTACGCTTCATAACTCTGTTACCCAGACAAGTATGAAGAGGATGACCGGAGTCCTGCATAATCTTAATGGTCATTTTTTCCAGGCGGTCATAGTATACACCATCCAATGTAATCGTCAACCCCACCATTTTTCCTGCCCTTTTGTTCAGTTTATCAATCCTATTCTTCTCAGTCACCCCCACATTCCCACCCCATCCCACTACACAGTAGCTCTACACACTGCATATCACAGACATAGCAAACATTTTCATTACCTCGGAGTTAACATTAAAAGACTGCAGCTTTCTCATACAGTACAGGCGTGGACTCAGTTTAGCCAGCAGTGATGATACATGGTCAGTCCATGTCAGTTTGTCATTAAAAACAACACCCAGGTATTTATATGTGTTTGTTCTTTCTACCATTACCCCTTTAATTTCCACAGCCTCAGATGCTCTCTTGTTTTTTCTGAAGTCAATCACTAGTTCTTTTGTTTTCTTGACATTGAGTTCTAGAAAATGACTATCACAGTACTCAACAAAAGAGTTTATCTCTTTTCTGTATTGACTATCGTCATCCTGTTCGATTAGACCTAGTAAAGCAGTGTCATCTGCAAATTTTACTACTTGGCACCTTGGGTGCTGTGGGCGGTAATCTGCTGTGTAAATAGTAAATAAAAAAGGAGATAAAACTGTGCCTTGGGGAGAACCTGTATTTGCGGTGATCTTTCCTGACTTAGTATTTGAGTTCAACTTGACAAATTGGGTTCTATTCTGTAGAAAGTTTAAAATAAATAAACTGAACACCTTTGGTACATTCATAGCAATAAGCTTTTCAATCATGATATGTGGTTGAATAGTATTGAAAGCAGAGCTAAAATCATAATATAAAATCTTAACACAACGTCCACTGGTGTCCAGGTGTTTATAAATATGGTCAAGTTGAAAAACAATAGCATCTTCTGCCCCCCTGCCTTTCTGGTATGCAAACTGGCAGGGATCAAGATATTTCTCTACATGTGGCTTTAAGTTATTTAACACTATTCTCTCACATACTTTCATAACGACCGAGGTGAGGGCCACTGGTCTTAGGTCATTCAAGCACTCCACTACTTTCTTCTTAGGTACTGGTATAATACAGGATTCCTTCCATAAATCGGGCAAAACATTGAAAGAATAACAGTAGTTAAACACTGTTGTGAAGATGCTGGCTAACTGTTAAAGCACAGCTTTTCAGCACCTCTGGTGTAAGCCCACCCGGACCTGCCGCTTTGGTGGCTTTTAGCTTTCTAAACATATTGTAGACCTCCTGTTCGTTAGTTTGTAGACTATAATCCCCTTCTATGGCGCTGCTTAACTGCTCTCTCAGACTGGTTCTTTCATTTAAAAAATCTATTTTATCAAATCTATTATAAAAGTTATTTAAATCATCTGCATATTCCTTGGTGCCATTTAGTTGGTGCTTTTCAGGCTTTCCCTTGCCAACATACCCACTCATTAACTTCATACCTTCCCACACCTTCTTCATGTCATTCTCTTTAAAATGATTTTCTACTTCACATTTATACCTGTATTTTTCCTTATTAATTTCTTTTCTAAGTTGTTTGTGGACCATTTTCAGTATCTCTTTATCCCCTTTGGTAAAGGCTTTTCCCGTTCCCGTTTACTTTACTTGGTCAGCAATCAAATGGTGGATTTGTTTACTCTTTAAGTTGAATGAGTAGAGCTGTTTATTAAGACAACACAAACGGCACAGATTTGCATGTACACGATTGCCGTTGCCATGCCATTTCCTGTGACTGTAATGATTCATATCTCGCATTCACGTTTCATCCGCTTTTCAGAAATGTTTTCCACCTTGTGTATTTTTTACACGTTAAAAATCCAGGGTGATCTTATAACAAATCTGCTTTAAATTAATATTGAATAATGTCCTAAAATGCTACAATGAGAGATGTAATTCAGAGAAGAATTTTTTTTCTGATTATTCAAATTATTGGTATTCTTTCAATCTAACACCGTGGCCCAGTTAGGTTTGTCTGCTTTTCACCATCACATCTTAATCATTATAGGCTACTGAAATTTCTTGATTGTTATTTAGGCCAAGTACACGGGAGCAGATTTAGGGAAGGGCGGAGCACCTGCAATTAGCGAAATCTAAACTCAGGCTTCTTCCCTGCGGCATTTTAAATAATTTATGCCGCTTCAGGTGTGTTTCAAGAAATCACACGCGAATGCTGCCGGGTAGCTCACTCAGGTAAGGCACTGCGTTGCGGTGCAGAAGTGACTATCACGTCGCGGGTACGAGCTCCGGTTGTACCAACCGGCAGTGGTCAGCAGCTTTTTCAGCGTAGCGCACAATTGGCTATAGCGCTACAGGATTTCAAATTAGGAAGGGACTGTCGGAAATGGGAAATAAAATAAATAGCTTTGTTCGTTGCTCAAGCGCCTCCTGTTGGCCAGACGGGCGCTCGTCAGGAACAGTCTTAGCCTGGTCATGTCCGGGTATCCTCCGCCCTCGTTCTGAACTTGCGAAGATTCAACCAATGAGTGTATAAGAAGCAGTGGCAGGCAGGCACGTGCTTCGGAGGGGAGCCGCAAACTGTCTTCACTCTCCTGAGATGCCAAGTTTAAAAAAAAAGGAGGAAAAAAAAAAAAGAAATTACATGCGACTGCTTGCACACCCCATGACTGTAAGTGGTCTCATCGCACTGTAAAAAAAATCCTTGTTCAGCATCGCCACGTCCCAACTCAGCATTTCATCTCTCATTGTAGTATTTTTAGGAGATCTATAATGATATAATAAAAATAAAGAGATTTATTTTCAGATCGCCCTAGATTTCAAGTGTCTAAAAAATACACAAGGTGGAAAACATTCCGTTAATAGGCTGAAACATGAATGTGAGATATAAATTATCACAATCACATGAAATGGCCAAATACATGTTCTGTGCTGTTCGATGGGCTTTTCACTTTCAGAATTCGGCAATTAAACATGCTGCCTTAATAAACAATTCTACTATTCCAGCAAAGTAAATAAGCGAATCCCCTGTTTGATTGCTAATTGAGCAAAGTAAACAGGGACATAGAGTAACCTAATTGGTTAAAAGGAGACGATTCTGTAGTCCTTTACTTGGCTCCGTGCAGCTTGCCGCTGAAAAATACTAATGTTAGTCAAGTTTTTTTTTCCGGAAGCATTTCTCATGCCCTTTGATGTTTGGCACTTTCGTTCAAGACTGTGTCGGGTTTAATAAAGGAAAAGGGAAAGCTCGGATGTTCGCCCCATGGCAACAGGTGGTGGTACTACGCCTCAAAAAAACTGCGGTTCAGAATCGTTACATCCCTAAACCTTATATAAGCAGGCTCTGAAAACATTGGAAAAAAGGTGAAATTAATATCATAATTGTAAAATTTCAAAAAAAATATTATTTTTAAAGTTGCGATAATGCAACAAAAAAATGCTGATTGTTTACTTGTGCATAAAATTTTTAATTATCGAGCCCCCCTCTGAATGATTTAATTTAAAATAACTTAACTCTTCTACCAGAGGTACTACCAGAAGTAACCGTAAAGTACACTGTAGAAAAAGTAAATTTTGGCTTTTTCCTATCGAGCTGTACATACCTGGAACACTATATAGACGTCTCTCAACTCTTTCTCCAAATCCATTGAACAGTGGTTGTTGATCAGTCAATTATGCATTCATTACTTAGGATAGTAGTATGTCATTGTGATGTCATGTGTTCATTGTAGTTTGAATAAAAATTAAAAGGTGAGTAGGAACTGGGGCGCATGTTTGTGACTGTTCATGTACAAGCAAATAAAAATATTAGACAGGACCTGACACTTGGCCTGCCCCCAAACACACACCACCCATACACCCCCCCTCCCAAATAAATGTCCACACAAAGGCGTCAGGATGCTAGTGATTTATTCTTAAAGCTGGGTGATTCCCATAGTGAGCGAGTTTGCACCAACACCAGAGCAGTAACACCAGAGCAGTGTTTCAGAGGTGAAAGGTTAAAGATGTTCTGGAGAGAGAGGCTAAGTGCAGCATTAGCATTGCTGTAGGATGCTGGGACTTGAGTAACCAATCAGTAGGGACAACATCCGGAGCCGGTGAGGTTCGACGGCCGCACGACTATCTCCTGGATCGTGGCGTCGCCATGGAAGTGTAGGAAGCTGTATTTCATCGCTTTCGGACGGTTTTCGAACTGCACCATATCGCCATTGGCCAGATAAATGTCGAATGTATCATAGTTGAAGTGAACAGTCATCTAGTAAATGGAAAGAGAGGGTGAAAGACATTTAAGAACAAGGAAGGGGAGGAAAGATTGCTCTGATAGATTACCAAGAACAGTCTGAACACGCTCGGGGGAAAAAAACTGAAAATCACTTCCCTTTAAGCGTATAAACTCTTACTTTTTACCTTTTTCCCTGCAACATGTTCAAAGTCAGAAAAATATTTTTTTTCATACTATAGGACAATTTTTTTTTACATATTCTGTATCTGCTGGTAGCAGTGCATCAAGAAACTAGACAATTCCGGCAGAAATTTTAAGAGTGGGCCTGGCCTCTGCAGGTCGGGATGCAGGGGTGCCCTGAGATGCTGCTTGGACTACTCAGTAGTCTATTTTGTCTCTGTCTACATTTTGTGTGCATTTTTTAGATGTAAAATAGGTGGTTGCTATGGTGTTCTGAGTGGTTGCTAAGGCATTGCTAGGAAATTGCTATGGTGTTCTGGGTGGTTGCTAGGGCGTTGCTAGGCGGTTGCTATGGTGTTCTTGGTGGTTGCTAGGGAGTTCTGGGTGGTTGCTATGGTGTTCCTAAAGGTTGCTTGGGCATTGCTTGTCCTTGTTTGAGAGTTGGAAATGAGTTTCTATGTGAGTGTATGAGTTCAACGGGAGAGGGTGAAGATGAGAGCGATTTTCCTATTGACTTCCATGATAACAAGGATTCAGAGGTCCATGTTTTTTGGGAATTGTGGGAAATCTAAGTAGGATCGCTGAGTAAAGTCATAGCACACTCCTCACAAGCGAGCCGCACGTTTTGACTTGTAATGTGTGGGGATCGGTGAAAATTGCGGGGGAAGTAGCGAACCGTGCGATTACGGAAGACCGATTTTCTCATTGACTTCCATTACAACGAGGTTTCAGAGGTCCATGTTTTTTGGGAATTGTGGGAAATCTGTAAGTCGGATCACTGAGTAAAGTCATAGCACCCTCCTCACAAGCGAGCCGTACGTTTTGACTTGTAATGTGTGGGGATCGGGTGAAAATTGTTGGAGAAGTAGCGAACCGTGAGATTACGGAAGAATTTGGAATAATAACTGGACAATTCCCGCAGAAATTGTAAGAGTGGGCCTGGCCTCTGCAGGTCGGGACGCAGGGCTGCCCTGAGATGCTGCTTGGACTTCTCAATAGTCTATTTTGACTCTGTCTATATTTTGTCTGCATTTTTTAGACATAAAAAAGGGCATTGCCAGGCGGTAGCTGTGGTATTCCTGATGGTTGCTAAGGCATTGCTTGGCAGTTGCAAAGGTGGTGTGGGTGATTGCTTGTGCGTAAATAGGGGGTTGCTATGGAGTTCTGCCTGGTTGCTAGGGAGGGATGAAAATCCATGTTTTTGGATCCATGTTTACGGAATTGTGGGAAATTCGTAAGTTGGATAGCTTCGAAAAGACATACCACACCATTCCCGATCGACCCGCACGATTTAATATATATTGTATGGGTTTTCTCAAATCTGTAAGACTAGTTGCGAACCGAAATTTTTAGGGAAGAATAAATAATAATAAGAAGAAGAAGAAGAAGAAGAAGAAAAATATAGGCACAGAATAATATAAGTGGCCTGGGCTTTGCCCAGGCCCACTACACTCCCTATTGGGGAGTGTAGTGGGCCTGTACTCAGCTCAGGCCCACTAATTAGATCACACTTATATTTAGAGCAATATTTAAACCCAGGACACCATTATAATTCGAATAAAAGCCACTAGATGGCAGTATTGACCTTTCTTGACTGAAGCTAGGTTTGGGCATGTCTTGGGCATGTCTGGGACAAATCCCAGAGAATAAAAAAAAGAGGTATAAATGTGGGAGGGGTCTGCAAAAGAGTGTATAAGGAGGAAAATTGAGGGAGTGGAGTAGTAGGAGAAATTGCAAGCAGAAGGATACATTTGACCAGACCTGTCACTCTTTTCACGACCTGTGAAGCTTTTTGTGGATTTTTGCCTGTGTTGGAGTATTTTCCTCACCCAGGACATCACCAAGCAACCCCACCAAAGGGACAGTAAATATTTTTGTTCTTGTATTTATCAATCTTGGTCAGTAGAGTAGATAGTAGTTTAGTTAAAAGTGTTTGGTTTTATTAAATGTGTTTTAAAATTGTGTCTGTCACCCCTTGCTGTCATATATGTAATAACAAATCGGGGCCATGACAAATTGGGGGCTCAGGTCCGGGATTGAACATTGTGTGAGTCATTTATTGAAAATCTAACATTTCAAATTGTAAAATTGTATTTGCACCAGGAGATCTGGAACAGTTTCCACTGGAAAATCCAAATGTAGAAATTGAACTTAAATTAAAACTGCTAGAGGTTGAAAGGGAGGAAAGAGAAAAACAGTGAATTTGAAAGGGAGGAAAAAGAAAAACAAAGGCAGTTTGAGTAAGAATAATTAGCAAGAGAGAGAGATTTTGATTTACAGAAATTTGATAGGGAAGAAAGGCTCCAAATGGAGAAGCTAAAAATAAAAATGGCGACTGAAAATAAATTTCGCGCTAGCCAGGAGGTAAAACTGGTGCCTCCATTCGCAGAAAAGGATGTTGACAACTATTTCCAGTGTTTTGCAAAGGTAGCCAAAAGTTGTCAGTGGCGAAAGGAACACTGGCCTCTGATGTTGCAAACTGTCCTCAGGGGTAAAGCTCAACAAGCCTATTCAGCTTTGTCTGCAGATGATTCCTCTGATTATGAAGTTGTCAAAAAAAGTTATTTTGAGAGCTTATGAGTTGGTTCCAGAGGCTTACCGACAGAAATTCAGAGGTCTGAAGAAATCTGACAATCAGTCTTATGTGGAATTTGCTAACGAGAAACAGGTTTGCTTTGAGCGCTGGTGTACTTCTATGGAGGTCAAGGATGATTTCAACTCACTAAAAGAGATGGTGTTAGTTGAAAAATTTAGGAACTGTGTTAAGGATGGTACATTTAGACTTACCTTAATGAGAAGCAAGCACTGGATTTGCAATCAGCTGCCAAATTTGCAGATGAATCTGTTCTCACACATAAGTCTAAATTTCAGTCTAGCAGTAACAATAGATGATTCCAATGTCAGAAGAAAGGTAACGGTGATACCCAAGATTTTTCAACCAAAGACAAAGACAAATCTGGTGATGGTGCTCAGAAATCCAGTCAAAGGTCTGATCAAAGTGTGAAAGCTGACAGTGACAAAAGTGGTCAAGGTTGCAATTATTGCAAGAAATCTGGTCATGTTACAACTAACTGTTGGTTCCTTAAAGCTAAGAAAGAAAAAGAAAAGGATACCAAACCAAATGCCTTTGTGAAGACACGGTTAGAAACCCCAGAAGTAGATAACCGATCTGCTAAATTGCCTGCTTCTTGTGGGGCTAAAAAGCCTGATACTGCTGACTTTGTGAGGGAGGAATTTGTGTCTCTGAATGAGCATTCTACTCCTGTCCCCATATACAGTATATCCTAAGGGATACCTGAGCTTCTCAGTCACTTTTGTTAATGGACTCCTTGGAGTTACGTGATGAGACCGCTTCTTGGGATTTCATACTTGTACTAGGTATTGAAGAAAGGACTGTATCTGTACCCCTGCGCTCTGTATTCTTGAAGTCAGATTTAGTTACAGGACAGGTAAAGGTGGGACTTATGTCAAGTCTACCTATCAAGGGTGTTGCTCTGTTGCTCGGCAATGACTTTGCTGGGGGCAATGTAGTTCTCCCTGTACATCTTACTTCACAGCCGAGCACTGAAGATGGCGATGAAGACCCATCTTTGTATCCTTCCTGTGCAGTGACTCATGCTATAGCCAAGAAGGCTGAAGAAGAAAATGATGTGGTGCCGTCCAGCACATTGAATAGTCAGGACTCAGGTGGTTCGCCTCATGACTCTGTTCGGCCTACTATGGTTTCTCCGTTTGAGGACTTATCAGATACTTTTATCAGTTCTTTGTTCAACCAGCCAGATGGGTCTGGTGATTCTGATGTGTCTGGAGACTTGTCTCTGTCCAGAAAGTGGTTGATTGAGGAGCAAACTAATGATCCTGAAATTTGTGTGCTAAAGAGGAGAGCACTTCCTGATAAAGAAATAGACGCAATTCCAGTTGGGTATTATCTTAAGGATGGTTTGTTGATGCGGAAGTGGCAAACTCCTGATATTCCTGCCAATGCAGATTGGGCAGTGGTCAGGCAAATTGTTGTTCCAAAGGTCTACAGGAATGAGATCTTAACAATGGCTCATAGTTTACCTTTAGGAGGTCATCTTGGTATTAATAAGACTGTTGATAAGATCATGAAACACTTCTTCTGGACTGGGCTTCGGAAAGATGTTTCCAACTTCTGCAAAACCTGTCACACTTGTCAGGTAGTTGGAAAATACCAGATAGACCCACCTGTAGCTCCATTGCAGCCTATCCCAGCATTTGGGGAGCCATTCTCCAAGGTTATTGTTGATTGTGTTGGTCCATTACCCAAGTCTAGATCTGGAAATCAGTACTTGTTAACAATCATGTGCGCATCTACCAGATTCCCTGAAGCCATACCTCTACGCAACATCAAGGCAACTGCAATCTCGAAGGCTTTGATAAAGTTCTTCACGTTGTTTGGCCTTCCCAGGGAAATTCAGTCAGACCAATGTAGCAATTTCACTACCGGATTGTTTCAGCAGGTTGTGTATGAACTAGGTGCCAAGCAGATTCTTTCTAGTGCCTATCATCCAGAGAGTCAGGGTGCCTTAGAGCGGTTTCATTCCACTCTCAAGACAATGATGAGGACCTATTGTTATGACCATGAGAAAGACTGGGATGAAGGTGTTCATTTGCTGTTGTTTGCAGCTAGAGAAGCAGTGCAGGAGTCTACTGGATTCAGCCCGTTTGAGCTTGTGTTTGGCCATGAAGTGAGAGGACCTTTGCTATTGTTGAGTGAACATGAGTGAGTCGCATATCAGTCTGTTAGACTATGTTAGTAAGTTCAAGGAAAGATTGAGTGCAGCTTGTGACCTAGCCAAAGAGAACTTGAAATCAATTCAGGGAAAAATGAAAAGTTGGTATGATCATAAGGCTAGAAGGCGTGAGTTTAAACCAGGAGATAAGGTTCTTGTGTTGTTTCCCTTGCAGTCCAATCCATTGCAGGCTAGATTTCATTGTCCGTATGAAATTCTAACAAAACTCAATGATCTCAATTACATTGTGAAGACTCCAGATAGGAGAAAGCCAAAACAGTTGTGTCACATTAACATGCTGAAGCCTTATCATGACAGAAATGCTAGGGTTGCAGCTGTCACTTCAGATTCTCCTATGGTCGAAACTTGTGAAGATGAGGGACTGTTTCAAGATGATGAACCTAGAATTAAAGCTGAAGTTCTTTCATGTAAATTGTCAAATTCTGAAGTGTTGCAAAATCTTGATGTAAAACTCCAGCACTTAGAACCCTCACAGAAAGATCAGTTTGAGAGGTTGATCAAGAATTATAAAGATCTATTTCCTGATGTTCCAAAGAGAGTTTCTATAGCCTCTCATGATGTAGATGTTGGTGATGCCAAACCAATAAAACAGCATCCGTACTGGATGAATCCTGAAAAGAGAAAAATTGCTGAGAAAGAGGTTGAGTACATGTTAGAACATGATATTATCAGACCCTCCAACTCAGATTGGAGTTCACCCTGTGTGCTAGTTCCAAAACCTGATGGAAGTACTAGATTCTGTAGAGATTATCGCAAGGTCAATGCTGTAACTAGAACTGATGTGTTTCCAATACCTAGGATTGATGATTATAACGATAGAGTAGGGCAAGCAAAGTTTCTGACCAAGATTGATTTATTGAAGGGTTATTGGTGTGTACCTTTAACTGAGAGGGCCAAGAGCATCTCTACTTTTGCCACACCATCTGGGTTGTACCAGTATGAAGTCCTACCCTTTGGCATGAAAAATACCCCAGCCACGTTCCAAAGGATGATACAGTCTACAATCGCCGGATTGCCACACACGGGTGCGTACATCCACGACCTGATCACATTGAGTGACTCCTCGGAAGAACATCTAAAAGATGTAGAGACGTTGTTCTAGCGCCTGACCCAGGCTAACCTGACTGTTAACCTGAACAAGAGTGATTTTGGTTGTGCTACTGTCACCTATCTTGGCTACGTCGTAGGCCAGGGTAAGGTGGCACCTATAAATCCTAAAGTCCAAGCCATCATGGACTTTCCAGCTCCTGACAACAAAAAAGCTTTGCGCCGCTTCCTTCGAATGATCGGGTACTACTGCAAGTTCTGCAAGAACTTTGCTGAGATTGCTCTCAGTCTCACCAACCAACTGAAGAAAGGCGTAAAGTTCACTTGGGATGATGCATGCCAGAGAGCCTTCGATTGCCTGAAGTCTCTGCTGTGTCACTTCCCCGTGCTCAAATCTCCTGACTTCAACAAACCGTTCTCCATTGCGGTCGACGCTACGACCAAGCTTGTGGGTCTGTGCTCCTACAGAGAAGTAACTCTGATGATATTGAGCATCCTGTGGCACACTTCTCCAGGAAGTTCAATTGCCACCAAAAGAACTACTCCACAATAGAGAAGGAGCTGTTGGCTCTAGTTCTATCTTTACAACACTTTGAGATTAATGTTTGTGCAGGGCAAAAGCCAATGATTGTGTACACTGACCACAATCCGTTAATGTTTTTGAGTAAAATGAAAAACAAGAATTGGAGATTGTCGAATTGGAGTTTGATTTTTCAGGAGTTTGACTTGGAAATTAAGCATGTAAAGGGTGCCGACAATGTAATTGCTGATTGCTTATCCCGTGTTTGAGTATGTGTATATATCACATGTTGATTAGCATTTTGTGTTATATGTATATATATATATATATATATATATATATATGTGTGTGTGTGTATATATATATATATACATATATATATATATATATATATATATATATATATATATATATATATACACAAGTGTCTACTTAACCATTTTTGGATTGAAAAGAAAAATTTTGCCTTTATAAGTCAAAATCTTTCCCTTTTGGAATGGAAGTGTAATTCGAATAGAAGCCACTTGATGGCAGTATTGACCTGTCTTGTGTTAAGTTCAGACTGGAGTTAGGTTTGGGCATATCTTGGGCATGTCTGGGACAAGTCCCAGAGAATTAAAAAATAAAAAATAAAAAAGAGGTCTAAATGTGGGAGGGGTCTGCAAAAGAGTATATAAGGAGGAAAATTGAGGGAGTGGAGTAGTAGGAGAAATTGCAAGCAGAAGGATACATTTGACCAGACCTGTCATTCTGTTTAAGACCTGTGAAGCTTTTTGTGGATTTTTGCCTGTGTTGGAGCATTTTCCTCACCCTGGACATCACCAAGCAACCCCACCAAGGGGACCGTAAATATTTTTGTTCTTGTTTATATCAATCTTGGTCAATAGAGTAGATAGTAGTTTAGTTAAAAGTGTTTGGTTGTATTAAATGTGTTTAAGTTTTAAAATTGTGTCTGTCATCCCTTGCTGTCGTATATGTAATAACAAACTTGGGCCATAACACCCTACTTTCATGGCCACAGCATGACATCAGTGGAAAAGATCTCCATGTTGAACATGAGTTCCCACACATTTCCCTGTAATTCAGTAGGACATATTTGGGGATCATTGGAAACCTCGGGGTCTCCACTAGAATTTAAAATAGGTCTGAAGTTGCACAGGTTTGAATTCAGCAGCTGCATCTGACAGACCCGTATGTGAGTCAGTGGGTTTTCTGGGGTTAAAGTAATCCCAGGGGACAAGAGGAACGCTCCTGTCTCAGTGTGGCCATGCCTGGTCACACTACGGAGCTACAGATGCACCACCAGGCCCCCCTAAATGCCAACACCATCATCATCATCTACACCTTATTCTTATATATGTACTGTTATGGCCCCAATTTGTTATTGTCAGCTTTCATACCATACCTTGATCGGACCTGTGACTGGATTTCTGAGCACCATCACCAGATTTGTCTTTGTCTTTGGGTGAGGAATCTTGGGTATCACCATTACCTTTTTTCTGAAATTGGGACCATCTATTGTTACTGCTAGACTGAAATTTGGACTTATGTGTGATAACATAGTCATCTGCAAATTTGGCAGCTGATTGCAAATTCAGTGCTTGCTTCTCATTAAGGTAGGTCTTAATATCATCTTTAACACAGTTCTTGAATTCTTCAACTAACACCATCTCTTTTAGTGAGTTGAAATCATCCTTGACCTCCATAGAAGTACACCAGCGCTCAAACCTTCTTCTCATTAGCAAATTCCACATAAGTCTGATTTTCAGATTTCTTCAGACCTCTGAATTTCTGTCGGTAAGCCTCTGGAACCAACTCAAAAGCTTTCAAAATAACTTTTTTTGACAACCTCATAATCAGAGAAATCATCTGCAGACAAAGCCGAATAGGCTTGTTGAGCTTTACCCTTGAGGACAGTTAGCAACATCAGAGGCCAGTGTTCCTTTGGCCACTGGCAACTCTTTGCTACCTTTTCAAAACACTGGAAATAGTTGTCAACATCCTTTTCTGCGAATGGAGGCGCCAGTTTTACCTCCTGGCTAGCACAAAATTTATTTTCAGTTGCTATTTTTATTTTTAGCTGCTCCATTTGGAGCCTTTCTTCCTTATCGAATTTCTGTTAATCGAAATCTCTCGGTCTTGCTAATTTTTCTAACTTGTTTTTCCTCCCTTTCTCTCTCTCTTTCTTTATCTCTTTCTGCCCTCTCAAATGCTCTTTGTTTTTCTTCTCTTGCTAATTTTTCTAACTCAGACTGCCTTTGTTTTTCTTTTTCCTCCTTTTCAATCTCGAGCATTTTTAATTTTCCATTTCTATATTTGGATTTTCCACTGGAAACTGTTCCAGATCTCCTAGTGCAAACACATTTTCATAAATGTAATATTCAACTATCTCTCAAGCCAGTCTTGCTTTTTCGCATGGCTGGTTTTACCTCTGTCAGCTCTGAATATTTCATAGCAGTATATAAGCATATATCAAGCAGTTCTGTCTTTTTAAAAGACTTCAAAACCTCTACAGTTGGTGATCATCCATTGCATCCAAGAAATCATCCATTGCTGTTGATCTCTCTCTCTCTCTCTCTCTCAAAAAACATTCAAAAAACAATTTTACAATTTGAAATGTTAGATTTTCAATAAATGACTCACACAATGGTCTATCCCGGACGAGCCTCCAATTTGTTATGGCCCCAATTTGTTATTACATTTACGACAGTAAGGGATGACAGACGCAATTTTAAAACTTAAACACATTTAATTAAATTTAAACTATTCTACTATCTACTCTACTGACCAAGATTGATATAAACAAGAAAAAAAAAATTTACAGTCCCTTCGGTTGGGTTGCGGAAAATTGGAGTGAGGAAAATGCTCCAACACAGGCAAAAATCCACAAAAAGCTTCTCAGGTCTTGAAAACAGTGACAGGTCCGGTCAAATGTCTCCTTCTACCAATTTCTTCTACTACTTTACTCTCTCAATTTTCCTCTTTATATACTCTTTTCCAGACCCCTCCCACCTTTTAGACTTTTTTTAAATTCTCTGGGACTTTCCATCTCAGACATGCCCAGGACATGTCCAAACCTAGCTCCAGTCTGGCCTTAACAAAAGAAAAGGTCAATACTGCCATCTAGTGGCTTCTATTCGCATTACAGTACATTGTCACGGTTCAGGAACTGCCAGCAAGGGAGGCTCAAAGAATCCGTTAACAAGAATGATTGGTCATGACCTGTTTTCAGTCAGTCATTAAAATTACCATTACAGAAGCTCCAAAAAATCTCAACATTATCCGGTGTGGCCAGTTTTCATTTATAAAGTATACCTGTCAACTCTCACGTATTCGTTGTGAGTTTAACTGGCGTATTTATGTTCCTCTGCTGTAGTCAGCAATAATTCAATCAACGCGAATGTCAGAGATTCTCGCGCAGAATTGAAGACCTTTTGCATCAAGGGGTTAGAGGCAATGGAATTGCACAAAACGTTTCAAATGATCTTATGTCAATTAAACCATCACTAAACACATGCATTGCTTCCAAACGCTGAGTAAAGAAAAGCATTGAAAGTCCAGAGTCGTAATCGGTATGCGTTGTGAGTGGCCACACCTGATAATGTTGAGAGTTTTCAGAGATTCTGAAATGGTAATTTAAACGAATGATTGAAAACTGATTGTGACCTCGTCGCCAGTTCACGAGCTGCCACTGATGTACTACTTACACAACATAACATGAATGGCGAGAACAAGCTGTTCAGCCCAACTACGCTCGCCAGTTTCTTTATACTATTATGAGTATATCACTTCAGATACTCAAAGACTCAATGGTATCTAGCTTTAAGTCAAGCTTGCCTCATCAATATGCCTCAACAATATGGCCAGGCAAGCCATTACACGTCAAAATTTCTCTTTGGGTGAAAAAAAATTTCCTAATATCAGTGCTATATAGATATTTAGAGTTCTACTAACAACACTTGGTCAGAGTAATCCTACATAATTCACTTTGTTAATCCCTTCAACATATATAAAGACCTTAATCAAATCACCCCTTAGTCTCCTAGACTAAAGAAATTAAGGATCCTCAGCCTCTTCTCATAGCTTTCATCTTTTATACCCGGAATTAGCTTAATGGCTCTTGTCTGAACTTTTTCAAGAGCATCTATATCTTTCATAAAGTATGGTGCCCAGAACTGTACACAATACTCCAGATATGGTCTGACGAATGTGTTGTACAATAGAAGTATGATCTCCCTGGATTTGTACTCAATACTTTTGGCAATGTATCCCAGCATCCGATTAGCTTTTTTAACTGCTACGGCACAATGGCTAGAACCTGTGAGGGTTTGGTTAACAATCACTCCTAGATCTTTCTCGTGTGGAGCACTTTCCAGTTTTAAACCTCCCATGAATCCTGTCTAATGTTATTATTCCCTACATGTACAACTTTATATTTTGCTACATTAAATTTCATTTGCCAACATATTGCCAATATTCCTATCGAGGTCATTAATGAAGATAAGGAACAGTAGGGGTCCCACCACCGATCCCTGGGGGACACCACTCCCCACCATACCCAGCTCAGATGAAATACCACTGACCATCACTCTTTGTGTTCTCCTGTAACCAGTTTTGAATCCACTTCAGAATACCTCCTGTAACTCCAATTGAGCTCATTTTAAAAATTAGTCTCTGATGCGGTACTGTATCGGATGCTTTCTGATATGATATCATAAGCCCTGCTCTGGTCATAAGTCTTGGTGGCCTCTTCAAAAAATTCAGAAGGTTTGTCAGGCATGACCTTCCCTCACAAAAACCATGTTGGCTATCCCTCAAGATATTATTACGTTCAAGAAATTATTCCAGCTCGTCTTTTATGATAGATTCCAGTATTTTGCATGCAATACAAATTAAACTGACTGGCCTGTAATCTCCTGGCTCAGTACGGTCCCCTTTCTTATATATTGGTATTATATTGCCCTGCTACTTGACTGATAATTACCTGCTAAATCATATTCACCTGTGTAACTAGCTTCTCTAACGGACTAATCTAATCTCTTGTGAAACTATGACCCATGAACACAAACTCACCCAGCCAGCAGTGGATGGGCTCCCCCACCATAGCCGGCTTCCTCCTGAGATTTCTTCCCTCTGGGGAAGTTTTTTTATTCACCGCTGTTTGAGGATTTTTCTCCCTACTGGGATGTTTTATCTCAGGCTATTTTGGGTATTTGTGCATCTGCCCTACTTATATTGTGTAAAGTGTCTTCGTGACACTTTACTGTGCTGTGGAAAGCGCTATAAAAGTACAACTAAACTGCAGTGTCCGGGCCTCCCAATCTTTCTGTCTCACACCTCACCGAAAATGGCTGTCCTGCCTCAAAGGGGAAGCACTTAGATCTCTCCTCCTTTTGCCAGTGGCCGGCCTCCTTAGAGTTCATTACGATGGTGCGCACGTCTCCAAGGTGATTTATTCGCGGGTCGATGTGTATCGCATAGTCATCCATCGAGTGGCCCACATTGACTCCGAAACTGAGAGGGACAGACATAGACAAGGGACGATAACCAATCATAATTCAGACAGCTCCTGCAGGTTATTCATGGTCCTTGAGAAAGAGGAAGGCGTGTTCTCACAGAGGAAGAGAGAGAGATTGCAGGAGAGGGACAGACCTCATAGAGGTATTGAGACTCACCGTGCGGCGTTAGGATGCACCAGACCATAGACATACAGCTCCATTCCAGCACAGAAGTCCAAATTTTTTACATCCACTCCCTGTATAACAAAAAGGGGATGACCTCTTTCACAAGAGTTATAGATCCTAACTGACCCACCTCTTTGCACTGGCTTTTAATCCATGATTTCTTGGTGTGTATTTGATTTGATTTTGTCCCCCTTATTGTTTGTTTGAATTTGATTTTATTAATTTATTTTATTTCATAGTTGTTTTTTTAATTTACATTGAATTTTTAACTTGTGCAGCACTTTGGGAAACAGGGTTGTTTTAAATGTGCTACATAAATAAACTTTGACCCTTAACCCTTGACAATGTTGGATGCTCTTCGTATATGAAGATCTGCTTCATGAAAGCTGGAAAATGAATCAACAATCCATACACTCCTTCCATTCATTTTGGCACAATATTGATAAGTCTACATTTAATGGGATGAAAACTTCAACTGAAAGTCTTAAATCTTATAAAAGCGAAAGAACAGTTTACGGATCTGCCCCATCTACATACAAGCCTAAACAGAGCATTCTTTAAGTGAATTGACTGCATTAGATTGATTCAATCAAATTAATTACTCTGTTCTGTTTCATAAACAGAATTCTGTTGTTTCTGATTCCTTCATCTGAAGTTGAACATCACCTGTACTTACACTCATCTTGGCAGTTCAGCAGCTGGCTCTTCACTGGTTGTGGTCGAAGTAAAATGCAAGGAAAGGTTTGCTTGTGTAAAATGCGGGGTAGGATTCACGTTTATATGCACCAGTGTATGGAGCCTTACTGATTTCTAACCAATCAAATTAACCGTTAAAAGGCTTGAGACAGTTGCCCTGGGCTTAACCGTGTCATGAGCCAAATTCACTTTTGAATATATTCAAATATGTCAAAACCCAATGTTCATTGCTACTCTTTAATATAAAACCATCCAATTGTACCCACATTGTATTTTAACGAACTCCTTCTAGCGATTCCGTCCATTCAACCTAATATTTATTTGAGATCATCAAGAGACCATGATGATCAAAAGTTGTGCTCTGCATGTCTGTCGCTATATGGGCGTGGCTGCCATGGTCTCCACATTTCAGTTGCCTCGCTAAACACATTCCAGCAGCTCTCTCCCCCTCATACTTCATCCAAATGGATTCAAAATTCCTGTACATTATAAAAGCCCCTCCCTGAATGCCTCAATGTGCTGCTAAGCGATCTAGCTCGTGGAGCCCCCTTTTGGAAACAGGAAATGCCACATTTTATGTTGAAATTGGCCGATTTGCTCAAAACTTCATATGTGTGCTTAGGGTCTGCCCCTGAATGCGCCTGCCCAGTATCAACTTGTCATAACTTCTTCAACTTTGTCCGATTCACTCGACACTTTCTCTCAGGTTGGGGCCTGCAATTCACCTGTCCAATGGTCGTGAGTGCACAGCTGCACCCGTCAGGATCTCACCACGACCCCAACTTGCGCAAGGGGTCGTGGGCCCGTTCAACGCTGCTTGCAGCTTTAATGGTGTCTATCTTTCGAAATGATGTCTAAGTGATCAAAGTGAGACAATAGGCTGCTAACTGATGAAAGTCCAGACACTTGGCCACTAACCATAACCATGATCTGGGAGATAATGAACTAACCTGAGTTAAAGTAAATAACGACGAGGCCTACCTGCATCATGTAGATTTTTAAAGGTTCCAGGTAATTGAAATAATTAAGCTCATTTTTACTTGTCCATATGTATATTGATTAATATTTTTTGCATGTTTTGTCTGTTGAATCCCTACTTTGAGAAATAAACTGAAATTTGCATCTAATTTTTAACTTTCTTAGCCCCGGCCCTTAGTGAAGTTCATTTACCACAAATCTGAGTTTTGTGACCAAACACATTATCTCAGAAAGGGAGGTTAACTGCTTCAAAATCTGCATATTGAAAAAGTGCATCGAGATGTAGATTTCTTTCTTTTTCGTAGAACATAAAAGGTTGCCATTTCATGCTTATTTAGTGAATAGATTATGGCCTGATGAAAGCATCTCATTGCTGCCTGCTGTACTTGCACGTATATTACTGGGCAGTGGGACACAACTGGCGTGTATAACAGTCTACATGTAATAGCTAATGTTGAAATTTCGCACATGAAAATATGCATCATCCGATGTCTGTCAGCAAGAATAAACAATGTCAGATGTGAATAATGTAACCTTGTAAATCTAAGCAAACTGCAGCTGGCTACGCCACAGACACGGCCGTGGTCATGTGAGTACTGTACACCAGTGATGGATGGTAAAATTAAAATTGTGGAATCATTTTTTTATTGATTGATTTAATTATTATTAATTGTTTATCCTTGCTTGCTCCTACTTTACTTTCTTTCATAACCTTTTAGGCCTAGAGTGTGTGTGTGCTTGCATATTTCTGATTTAACAGGGGCCTGCATAACTGTACCAGTGCGTCATGACATATAGCCTATCTAAAGTCATGCAAAGCTGAATGTCTGTACCAAGGACAAGATGTTTTTCTCTGTCTCTAAGTTTGTGTTTATAGAAAGCTCCGGAATGCATAACAAGATAAACTGGAGCCGGGGCTGATAGAGAAGACAGGTGCTCTCCTCCCCAACGAGATGTATGTGTGCAGCCTTACGACAGCGTGACGTAGGTGGCATAAGACAGCGAGGGGTCTCCAGATTACATCATGATGTGTAAATCAGCGCGGGGGGAGGAGAACGTCATGGAGTACCCCTACAAAAACCAGAGAGAGACTAACTGTATCATCCTCCATTTTGACTTGACTTGTATGGGGATCCTTTGCTGCAGAAAAGTAAACGGACTTTGGCTTGAATATTAACTCCTCTGCCTCTGACTGATTTTTTCCCTGAGTAGTCTGGGTTTCTTATGTGAAGGTGATACGAGGAATATAATGTTAAAATTCCTTTAACAGTGAACACCCCTTTAAAATACTTATTGATGTTAAACTGTTTGCAATCATTAATTTATTACAACATTATTTGCGTAAACTCCAAAAACTCTCAAAATGATCAGATTCAATGAGTTTTGCTTAGTAATTTAACAAAAATGCACCATTTTGACATGCAGCTCCATTTCAATCAGTTATTCATTTGCAGATTTTTGGTTGTTAATTTTCACTTTGTTCTAATTCAACAATCACGGAGCTAAGACTTGATTGAGCAGGATTTGCTAAAAAGGAAAAGTTGACTTTGTAGTTTGTCTTTATTTGTAAAGTGAATAAAACATTTTCCCTTTAATCATTAATCATTTAATCATTGTAACATTGCATTAGCAGGGAAGCAGCGCATTTAACAAATTTAACTGCCGATGGCTTCTTTATCATCCCTTTAACATGTTCATCAAGGGAAATGACTGAAAACAGGTCGAGGCTTGTAAGTGCTTGTCTGAACAAGCAGAACTGGCCACACCTGTTTTCGGATTTAATGTGAAGTCAATTTAATTAAAAGATTGGTTTTGACCGGTTCAATCATTATTGTCAAGGACTGGTCTGTGCTTCACCAACTTTTCAGTTCACCAGGCACTGCTGTTATATAAGCCCTCATTCTCACTACAGTTGTTGGAAGTGTTGCTCATGACTTGTATCGAAATTGGAAGTGAAAAATGTGAAGGTTTGTTAGTAGCTCGAGACGAATGTGTCGGGTAATGCTTACTAACCCCCCTCCCCCAACTCTGCTCAAGGCATTGTCCTTCAGGAGACTACTTTACATGGATTACATAATCTTCCAGCAAAATTCAAGGAGTGTTCCCGAGCAAGATTTCAATTTGCACTTCTCATGAATACATGTATGAAAAACGTGTTAGATTCAAATTCGCTTGGTAGAAGTACTGTAGAAGCGTTTAAAAGCAATTTTTTTTTTTTTTTTTTACATTTTAGGTGTCATGGGACCATTGAAATGGAAACATTATCGTATGTAATGGTAACTTTGGTAAATATATTAGTCGAGTATTACAATTTTCCAACAAAGGAAGAGAAATCTCCCGGTTTTCGCCATAGTCAGCCGGGATGGGCTCCAGCTTCTCCATGACCCCAGTGAGGAAAATGCGGTTCAGAAAATGGACAGATGGATGTGAAATCTTCGTCTGGCGGGTACTGGACAGATACAGCAAATGACAGACATCATCAAAGCACGATCCCTAAGGGCGGAGAACGGCTGTTTTTCCACCCTCCCTTTACATGAGAGCCAGCACTAACGAGAGACTGGCCGATCAGAATGTGAGGTTACGCTCAGCAACCAGACACGAGAACCAAGCAATTAAAAAAACTTGTGTTTTATTAGAAATGGGGGTGAACCCCCGCAGAGCAGGAGGCAACAGAACGAAGTCCATAATCCAAGAATCAGAATCCCAGGGATGTAATCCAAGTTGTAAACAGGGCAGCAAACACAAAACTCGTGGTCGGGCAAAAGATTCAATACAAAGAGGCAAACAAATCCAAGTCAAAGCCAAAATCTCAATCGGGGATGGTCCAGTCAGGGGAGAACCACAAAGAGTACAAGGCATAAACGATATTAGCACAGACAAACCAAGGGAAACGTTCTGACAAAGGGCTGGTTGTGAAATGACTTCTTAAATACATGAAGGGGAAGTCACATGTTACAATAGGAAACAGGTGAGCTGGATCAGACTAACGAGGGAACAAACATGAGGAAGCTCTTAACCACATGAAATTGGCAAAAACCAAAACGCGGACAGGGATCACAAAGACAGCCTATAACAAACATACGGCTCCGGTTAGGGAGTTCTAATGTTTACAGATAAGGAGGCAGAACAGAGTTTAACTGGTACAGAGGATCTGCTGAAACTGCCGCAAAGTAGATTGAGTAAAGACAAGGGGTGGAGACTAGAATAGGGCGAATGCTGAGAGGTCGTTAGTCAATTAGTAAAGTGCAGCTATGCAATCCTTTGTGCTCATTAGTAAGTTAGTACTATCAACAATATTAGTCTGGGTTAGTATCTTTAACAAAAATAACAAACTATTGGTACTGTTAGTAATTATAGAAAAGCAAGGCGAAGGAAGAAAACAAGATTAGAAGGAATACTTTAAATCCCAGAAACCATGAAATCACCCGAAAGTGTGGCACGTAACACCAGGGCAGTGAGTAATCACATGACACGAGACCAGATGGGGGAGACAAAGTGCAATGCATGGCATGAAACAAAACAAGGACCGGAATCTAACTGAGGGAGTGGAATATGGCAGACATACCGACAGAGCAAAACACAAAACATGGCATGGAATCAGAATCGTAATCAAGACATGGTCAGACAAAGCAGGATCATAACACAGAAACACTAATTGCTCTGTCATTTACTCGGGAGAAAAGAAAATCAGGGTTTGACTCGGATGTAAGGGCCAGATTTGGTGACCCCTAGTGTAAACCTTCAGGACAATGACTGTCCTTTTGGAAAAAGATTGCTGTTGTGTGCATTGCAATTATAGAAAAAGGCAGCCTTCTGAATCCTGTTATGACTAAAACAAAACCCCTTAACCCTTTCAGTGCTTGATGTAAGATAAAGTCAGATGCTGTTGAAAACCTATCATGTGGCAACTTGTTTGAAAGAGGTCCCCAAACAAATTTCCACATGATGGGTTTTCAACAGCTCAGGATAACTACATTTTTAATTCCATGAAAATGTATTCAGTGCTCAAAGGGTTAAATCATTCCTTCTCTTAGTGCTTGGAAATTGTTGGTAAATTAAAAAAAAAAAAAAAAGTTGACCACTAGTGCACAACAGAAATCCAGATAAAAAGAATTGAGAAATTGGAGATTATCCTATATAAGTACCTTATTTCCATGTTATATTTAACCAGTGAAGGCAGGTAGAAAAGAATTTGATCATTCGCAATGCTTTCTGGGATAAGTTCATCCTTAAAAAAAAAAATTTGCCTTTTTTTCCCCTTCTTTATCCTGATTTTTACCCTCATTCAAAACGGGGACCTGCACTATGTCACGGACTGAAGGGAAAACAAGGAGAAACAAAGGGGATGAGACACCATATGCAGGGATCCAAAAGGAATTTATGAAATAAACTAAAAGTCTTAAAAAGGGGAAAAAAAAAACAAGGCACTCCTGCCAACACAACCACCGTGCTACTGCACTGAAAGGGGAGGAACTTAGGAATCAAAACTTCGGGGAAACACTAGGGGGCAGACTCGGGGCAACTCGGACTGGAAAGGGGCAACACGGGACTGAGGGAACTCGGGACTGGGGGGGGAGCTCGGGACAAACAGAGGCTGGAGACATCAGGCGGAGGGCAGGCACAGGACGAGAAGATGGGCACAGCTGGCAGATGGGTGACTCGGGGAGCACAGCTGGCCAGGAGAGGTACGGAGAGACATCAGACGGGGGCAGACTAGGACGACTGGAACATCAGGGGGGCTCGGTGACATCTAGGGGCACCAGGAGGCTCGGAGACATCAGGCAGGGCAGATGGGACTGGGCGATGGCACAGCTGGCGGGGAGAAGGCTCGGGATAGAGCAGGCGGGGGGTAGACTCCGACGGGACTGGAGCAGGAAACAGCAGCCAGGGGCAGGCATGGCTGGGGCATGATGGCTGATGGAGAACACAGAGAGAATCAGGGAACCAGAGGGACCGTGCACAGGAGCAGGGAGTGCAGCGGGAGGCGGGTGTGGAGCGCGGCGCGAAGCGAGGCGGCACATGAGCGAGCGTGGAGTGAGCGAAGTCAGATCTGACTGGCTTGCTTGGCAGGGAACAGATATAGGGCAGCGGCACGGACAAGCACAGGTGCTGAAACTTAATATAATTAACAAGGGGTGGAACACGAGGGAAACCTAATTACATGAAACAGAAAAACATTAACACACAGACGAGGATCACAAGACTCTTCCAAAGAAGGGATAAATAAACTGAATAAATATTTCACAGTGCATCAAAAGAAGCAGGACAGACAAGATAAATGCAGAGAGTCTGCAGAAGGCACAGCAAAGCCAGTTAAAGAAAAGCAAGAGGTGGAGACTAGAACAGGGCGAATGCTAAGAGGTCGTTAGTCAATTAGTAAGTGCAGCTGTACAATCCCGGGTGCTCGTTAGTATGTTAGTCTAATATACAATGTTAGTTTTGGTTAGTAACTTCTAGAAAATAACAAACTGTTAGTAGAGGTTAGTAAGATAGCAAAAGCAAGGGGAAGCAAGCAAACGAGAATGGAAGGAAGGCTGAAACCCAGAATCCATTAAATCACCCGAAATAGTGTCACAATCAATTAAGACAGAACCTGCAACATACTAGTGACGCGACCGGGGAGAAAGCAAAGACAGTACATGGGTAAGACGTGGACTGGAATAACATGGGAGAGGAATGAAATGTGAACACTAAGACATGGACTAAAAACAGACTCTCAACTGACATCACAAAAATAATAAAAACAAAAATTGACTAACCAAAACACACAGACCCACAGAACACAACACACTATGGCTCAGATTCACGAAGAGGACGCCCATGGCAGTATAATCAGTTATATATATTTTTTTTCTGCCTTTTATTTCAGAATTACTTCCCAAAACATTTTCATCATGTCAATCTTGCTAAGGACTCCTTTCAGGGTGATGGCCACCCTTTTAAAAATCCAGGAATTAAGTATAAAACTAGAAGAATTCAATTTACTTCAACCAATCTGTACATTAAGTCCTGGACGAGGTTAAGAAATAATGAATAATGTCTTCCTTGATTTAAAGAGAGCCTTTGATACAGTTAATTATGAGGTTGTAATTACTAAGTCATCGAGGTTTAATTTTTCACCCAGTGTAATTGAATGGATAAAAAAATCTCTTACTGATAGGAAACAATGAGTTTGCATTGACTATTAAACCTAACAAATGGTTGATAACCATGTTGGCGTATCTCAAGGTTAAAACTTGGGTCCTCCGTCACTTAGTTTGTATATTAATGACCTTGAAATATGTTCACCTACTGTAACTTGCCAGATGTATGCTGATGATCAGGGGCTGTCCGAGTAAATTTGGCGCCCTAGGCAATCTCCCCCCCCAAACAATACAATACGTGAAAATTTTTTCCAAAAATATTCTGTCGTGTTAAGTATGCTAACTAATGTTGTGAAATAAACCTGATCAATAATAGGCAAAATAAACAAAGAAGTAAACTTTTTACAGTCAAGATGTAGCGCAACATCTTGAACTTTCAGCTTTTTTCCCCGCTTTGCTCACAGAGCTTTTTAGAACCGCGCCAAACTCAATGCCACTTCTCTCTCATGCAAGCCCAAAACAGTCGAAATAAAAAATAAATGAATGAGTAAATAAATGATGGTATGAATTATAAATGCATACATAAGTGAATTTAAATTCAATAAAAATACAAAAATAAAAATATATACTCATACATTCATGTATAAATACAAATGGAGCTTGTCGTAAATTCTGATAGGCACAGAGTCAAGCTTGCTAACTATATGAGCCACTTCTCGAACTTGAGAATCACCTCAGTGCTCATGGATGTCATCTGATTTGCCGTCACATGATTGCTTGATTGATACGCTAGTTTACTGAAGCTCGCATTCTGAGCAGAGGCTCTGCAGCATGTGCACTTAACATCCCTCCTCCGCCCCAACTCCTCCTGTCATTTGTAGCATTCTGTAATCCTGTTCTTTCATGACTAAACTGTCATTCAATAACAATGTCTCTTCGGTTTGAGGTAATTGTTGCTGTTGGCTCTGTTCTATGGAAGGGGGGTTAATAGCAGCTCCCTGCTTTCGGTTCCACGCTGGACGGGCAGGGAACTCTCGAACAGAGCCATACCGCCAAACTCAATGCATGCTTGTATGCTTTTATTAAATATTCTCTTTGACAAAGTGTCCTATCAGAATTAATAAATAAATGGGTATCCAGGCATTTATGTATTTCACTATCTATTTTCTTAATAATTCACCTCTGCCAAGGAGGTGTATGTTTTTGCTAGTGTTTATCTGTTTTTCTGTCTGTCTGTCTGTTAGCAGGATATATCAAAAACGCTGCATAGATTTTAACCAAACTTTGCAGGATCTTAGAGTGGCACAAGAGGAACAAGTGGTGAAATTTTGGCATATCTAGGCAAAAGTACAGCTGAGATATGCGCCAAAGTTTAAATCCAGCTATGCAGGCAGAGATTTGAAGTCTTTCCAATGGGCCGGGATTTCCAATCGGTTGCTTTTTGGTTTTGCTGCCACCTGGCGGTACAATGCAACAACACCCTACATCACACAAAGAAAATTACTCATGCACAGAGTTGCCTTGGCGTGGCGGAGGTGCTGCGCTCTCTGAGTGCTGTTATTCATGTATATATTTATTAATTGGCATATTTATATATTTATTTATATACAGTGCTTAACAAATTTATTAGACCACCACCCGATGTAAGTTTTATGCCACAGCTGCCCTAAATTAACAGTGTTGATAATTACAAAAATAATTTTTATGTTTCTGTATTGATTAATCCACCAGTATGCACAAGCTCTTTAACTGCAATGGCATTTTTAATGTTAAACTATAATTATTGTTTTTATTCATTAATTTACGACTTCACTGTTTTAGAAAAAAGCTGAAAAAAAATTGTCAAGGACATCATCATTTTTTGATTAAGTTGCCAAATAACAGTTATTTTCTTGCATTCCTGAATGTAAAAATTAGTTTTAGTGGTTGAATGCAAGAATGCAAGCTGTTATCAAGGCCAAAGGAGGCCATACAAAATATAGTTGTTGTTTTTTATATGTGAATAAGGACTATTTAGTGGTTTCAGTTTGTTATTTGCCAAATAAATAACAAAATGTTTTCTTGTTTTAAACAAGTTTTTGACAAATTTCTTAAATATTCATGTTTTCTCTAGGTGCACCATTGTCTAATAAATTTGTATTTATTTCTATATATATGTATTTCCAGATATATTTATTTCTTTATTATTTTATTTCATGATTTCTTCGTCCATATGGTAATGTCTATGGCATGTCTTTCACGTCCAGCTTGACCAATCGTACCAAGAGGAAATGATTATTATTCTCAGTGGAAAAAATAACCAACAAAACGATGTCATTGACCACTTAAAATAATTAGCCAGCTACTGTTATTTGCCATTTTAGTGTTAGTTCATTGGCTAAATGTATTTTGCGTTGCCATTGAACAAACAGAGTAATGCATTGAAAGTCCCCCAGAATTTGAAATTTCCCAATGGTCAGCATTTCCTAAAATAGTCGGGGTCGTTGGCTGTTGGATTCTCCTGCCACAGAAAGCCAGCCCTTCTGGCAGTTCCTGTGGCAGATTAGAGCTTATAGAGGCAGATGACTGTTTCCAAAGATTGGAGAGTTTTCCTACCGGTAGCTTCTTGCGTGGTCATCCATACTGTCTCATCCTGTTGGCAAGTCTCACTTTACTTGGCTTACAATTAAATACCGAGAGGCATATAGGGGAGAGGGGGGTTAGTTTGATCGGATTTCAGAAATAATGCTTATTTTCAAAATATGTTTATATTTAAAATTCTACTGCATGTTATTTTTTATACACACGTATGTGTACAACAATCTCAGCAATAAAGTTCAGCAATGTTCAAAGAGGTTCATAAAAAAAAGTCTTTGTGACATGAGTCGAGGTGTTCCAACTCACCCCACAGTGGGGTGAGTTGGAACATACCATGGGGCAAGTTGGAACACCTAAGTTAGAGAAGGGAAAATCATGATTTATCTTGACATATGGTCTAATTTTTGACACTTTTTCCTCTCTGATGAAAATATGTGTGTTGAGGAATAATCAAGGATCCTAAACTACCAAAATTTGGATCAGCTTTAATTTGTGAGCATTGCAATCAATTTTAAAGCAATAGTCCTAAAGTAATGGCAGCAAGAGCACAATGGGGGTCAATGGGCCAAGTTCACAGACACCAGTAACGCGTGTGTCCACCATTAGCCTCGCGTAGAGCTGTACACCGGCAACGCATGGACATCACCAAGTTGTCAATTGTGGGCTGGGGTATGTTGTCCCATTCCTCCTGGAGTGCCACTCGCAGTTGGCGAATGTTCTGGGGAACTGGAACCCGGTGGCGGACACGCCTATCCAGAACATCCCAGAGGTTTTCGATGGGCGACATGTCTGGTGAATACGGCGGCCAGTTGAGAACAGGAATATCCTCCTCCTCAAGGAAGTCCCTGCATATCCTGGCAGTGTGTGGGCGGCCGTTGTCTTGTTGGAAAGTCACATGATGGAGCTCCACAAAGGGCTCCGTAACGTTGCGCATTCAGGTTGCCATCAATGAAATGCAGACGTGTGCGCTGTCCATGGCAAATGCCTGCCCACACCATGACACTACCGCCACCATGAGCCACCCGTCGCAGGACATTAGCGTCAGCATAACACTCACCAACACGGCGCCAAACACGGACTCTGCCATCAGCATTGTACAGCTGGAAGCGAGATTCGTCACTAAAGAGCACAGTCCTCCAACGTGCAAGTGTCCAGCGCACATGAACATTGGCCCAGTCCAGTCGTGTCCGACGTCGGGCTGCCGTGAGGTCGTGGCCCTGGTGCGGTCGACGTGACCAGAGATGAGCCTCCCGCAGCCGGTTCCTGACTGTCTGGGCTGAAATCCGACTGTTGTGAAGACCGACAGTCTCATCAGCAGTTCTGGTTGCTGGGCGGGTCCGATCACGCGGGTTCTGGAGCCGCATGAACCGGTCCTGTGCGGGCGTGGTCACACGTGGCCAGCGGGCATGTGCGCGGTTCACTGTGGTACCAGTCTCTCTGAAGCGAGTCCTCAGGCGGCTGATATTGGAATGATGCACATTCAGTTGGGCAGCCACTGCAGTAACAGATAACCCAGCACTGAGCATGCCAGTGGCCACTCCCTCATGATTTGCGACATCTGTGGCATGTTGACAAGTGACAAAAGTGAACATTTTGGTGTGCCCTTTTATTGTCCCAAGTCTAAGGAGTGTCTGTGTAATGGTCACGCTGTGTGATCAGCACCTAGACATTCCACGCCTGTCTCATGGGTGGATTAGCACTAATACACCTAATGTCTGATTCTCACCAGCGTGCACAAAATTTATCACATGGCTTGAAAAACATCACCAATAGATACATCTGAACAAAATATTGCGTCATATAATGATTTGCATGTCATGCAGTATCAATGTATTTGTTCGTGCGTTTATATTTTTGTTCAGTGCATTTAATTAAACATACTGACAACATAAAATATATGAACTTATTTTTTCCTAAATTCATTCTAAAATATATAAACCTTCATCAAGAAGAAGATTTGATCAGGGATTTTTTAGTGGCTCTGCTTTTTGATCAGGTCTATTTAAGAACAGAAAGCTATTTAATATGAGCAGTTTTTAGCATAAGTACAGTAACATGCACCAGCCTACTTGTGATGAACAGCTGGGTTTGTTGGAGCATGTTCCTACCCAGGGCCGGGGCTTGCCTTGAAAATTCGAAGGCAAAGATCCATCCCTTTATTGACAACTATTAGTCCTGGCTAGTTTGCAATGGTTTTCCTTCCTTAACACGTTTTCGAATTTAAGAATAATCACGTGACAATTGCAGACACAGCTTCTCTCCCCCATGCAAACTAACAGCGACAAAATAATGGGCTACATTCAGTGCAGAAGAATAGTCTAATTATAAATAGGTCCGTGCACTGGCACTCAACAACGGTAAGTTTTTCCAGCGAGAGCGGCATTTCAGAACTCTTGCGAATGAAGGTAATTTCGGCGACAAGTACGCACAACTGTTTTTGCAGCAGGGTTACGCAACTTGCAGGAAAAAATAGACAGTTGTCCGACTGAAAAATGTAAATGGACGAAATCACTTATACTTGTCACCAGAATAACCTCCATTCGCTGAAAGTTCTGAAATGCTGCTCTTGCTGGAAAAAAGTTATGTCGCTGTGTGCCAGTGCATAGATCTAATTATAATTAAATTATTTTTCTGTACTGAATGTAGCCCATTTGTTGCTGTTAGATCGCATGGGGGAGAGAAGCAGTGTCTTCAATTGCCACTTGATTATTCTTAAATTTGAAAATGTGTTAATCAGGGGCGGATCCAGGAATTGCTGAAGGGGGGGGAGGGGGGGTGCAGCAAGGAAGGGTCTGGGGACTCTCTCCCAGAAAAATTTGAAAAATTAATGTAATGAAAACACATTTTCCTGTTATCTTGGGAGAAAAATCTGGCCTATCAGTTCAATGATTTTTCTCCCAAGCTCCCAAAAATTAAGCTAAAAAAACTTTCAAAATGTTATAACGCAGTTTTACATCAACTGACAACTTTTACCTTTACCTAAGACTTTCACTTCACTGTCAAAGTTTGTGACCTTATCCCTTTCACCGCTGTTGGTGACTTGGTCAAAATTTCAAAGAGGAGAAAATCTTTTGAAATCATCCAAACCCTACAGCCGGGCTATTCAACTGTGTCCAGAAAGGGCTGTTGTGGGTGCAGCTTTCATTCCAACCAAGCACTTTCACACCTGTTACCACTAATCAACCCCAAGAGTCTTTGCTAATGAGCTTGATCAGGTGTGTAAGTGCTTGGTTGGAATGAAAGCTGCACCCATACCGGCCCTTGCGGGATAATGTTGAATAGCCCCGCCCTACAGTGCTTGATGAGAGCTTTCCAGTGAATAAAAATGTGCTATGGTTCTAGCGATTTCCAAAGGTTTTGATGTTTCAGAAATGTTGACAAAATCACCACTAGCAGTGAAAGGGTTCGACCATATTTCCCACAAAAAATTATATTATGAGTTTTTGAGTTTATATAACACCAAACAGCCTCTAACAAAATAATTGCGGTGTATATCTGACATGCAAACCCAGTGGCTATATGTATCTGTGATTTTAGCAGATGTTAACAGATCACCAAATCCCCCCCTCAAAGTCCCCTAAACCAGATTTAGTATGAGATACCACCCTCAACAGCTTGTGAAAAGTTATTACAATGCTGTGATTGCCTTTTTTCAAAGAGAGTAGGAAGTGTAGGAAGAGTTGTCAGACACATTATCCGAGTCACCATTAAATTAAATTTCTGCACATGTGAGTGAATTTACTAATCTGGAGGCAGTGGTTGAGTGGGTAACATCCAAAAAAAAACTTATTCATAATAAAGATCCTATTTATCCTAAAGATGTCTTGAAGTAAATTTAATACAATGAATGCTGTCATATTTCAAAACATAACATTGTCAACATGTAAACTATTTTTTAACAGAAATATTATTATTATTATTATTATTATCATTATTATTAATAATGATAATAATAATAATAATAATAATAATAATAATAATAATAACAATAATAATAATAACAATAATAACAATAATAATATATTTACATGAATGAATGTGAAAAAGAAATGTGACTTTAGGGCCATTTAGAAATTTGCAATAAGACCACTGAACTATTTCGATTGACTCATACATAACCTTTTTAAAATAATGTTACATCACTTACTTACAGACTCTAAAAACCATAGTATAGCTCACTAGCTTCAGAACCGCAGGACTCGCTGGTTATTAGTCTAATGAAAAGTGATTCTGAATGTCAAGATGGGTTTTGGAATGGGAAATTTGGAAAGTCTTCCAGTCGTAAAACAACGAATCCATATACAGCAAATGTTAGGCTCAGTGGGATCCTTTTGTAAGCTCAATCAAATTTTAACCGAACAAATTTTAACCCACCTTAGCAAAAAGTAGTATACTTGAAGTTCATTTTACTAAGTATACTTCAGTATAAGTATAAGTCTAGCAAGTATACTACGGACCCATGTACTTGAAGTGAACTAGAAAGAAAGCTAATTTAATACTTCTTCAGACTAAATTGGAACATTTTAAGTTTATAAAAGTATACTTTTAAGTATACTTCAAGTTTAAGCAAAGTAAACTGAAAGTATCCATCTAGTTTACATCTAAGTTTTATTCTATACTGCAAGTACACTACAAGTGAACTTTTTCGTATACTGTGAGTGAACTAGTTGTATACTTCTAGTATACTTTTCAATTTATGAAAGTATACATTTAAGTAAACTGCAAGTAAACTTACAGATATACTGCTAGTTTATTAGTTGTATATTTCTAGTAAACTTTTCAGTTCATGAAAGTATACTGTGAGGAAAGTTAAAAAGAGCGTCATTGGATGTTTATTGACTACAATGAGTGAGGACTTCAGGTTCGCATCTCATCTGATAGACAACATCATCATCATCACTGCACTATTGTGTATTATTCCGCCAGTGGGAAGATCCTAACCTACTGGCCCACCAACACCTCCTCCAGCAGCAACTTACTTTCCTCCGGCAGTCTCCCATCCAAGCACGAACCAAGCCTACAGCTGCTTAGCTTCAATCACAAAGCTGATGCAGATCAAGTTGTGGTATGGTTGCTTGTTCTAAAACTAGTACAGACATTTCATTGTCACTTTGTCAGATAGCACGGAAGTTACGGTCTGCTTAATCTCATGTTTGAAAATACTGTGTACATTTATCTGCACATAATGGCCAGCTAGATTGAACTGATATCTCAACTTAAACACAGCAATCTTTGGTACAGGTACAATATGCAGGGCTTTGATGTCCACACTCTTGTTTAAAAATGATTAAATCATTGAAAAAAAAAAGAATGTACCATCTTTCAAGTATTACAGCACCGCTACATCTTTTCTTTAGTCGGTCATATTTTTGACTGTGATACAGAACTCCATTAACTGAAAAACATCTCATTGGTGTACTCATTTGCATGAGTCCTTCAGCCTACTGGTCAGGCTGAAGGCATTGATAATTAATGTTTTATGCGTATTTCTGGTTCCATATGAGAGAAAGAGGTACTTTTGTTTTGATTTGGGATTTCAATAAGAGGTGCCATTGCTGTGTTCTTATACTTCGGCATCTAATACAATATTGTGTTTGAAAATTTTATTTATAAAGGAATCAATTTTGTTGTCTCCTGAGTATGTGCTCCATTGTAAATCCTTATAAGTACCTTCATCTGTGAATTAAAGCAGAATGCACTTCAGCATTGTCTACTCATAGAGTACATGAGGTAACCTCTCGTCTACTTGCATTAAATAATATCTGAATTGCAACAGTAATATATTTTAGATTGCAATAATCATAAGCTGTGAGTTTGATGTTAAGTTTGAAGTATACTTGCAGTTAAAAAAAAAACAAAAAACTTTTAGCTCCCTATAAGTTTAAAACTAAATTTAAACTATAGAGGGCTTGAAATATAGAACTAGTGGACTTGTAGTCTACCTATAAGTTTACTTGCAATATACTTCAAAGTGTACTTTCATGAACTAAAAAGTTAGCTTGAAGTAAATAACAAGTAAAGTTGTAGTACATCTGAGTTTACTTTCAGTATACTTCAAAGTATACTTTTATAAATTAGACATTGTGCTAGAAGTTCATAACCAGTGAACTAATAGTTCACTTTTAAGTTTACTAGCAGTATACCTCACAGTATACTTTCATGAACTGAAAAGTTTACTAGAAATATACAACTATTAAACTAGCAGTATATCTGTCAGTTTACTTGCAGTATACTTAAATGTATACTTTCATAAATTGAAAAGTATTCTAGAGGTATACAACTAATTAAGTCACAGTATACTAAAAAGTTCACTTGTAGTGTACTTGCAGTACAAAATAAAACTTAAACTTAAAGTACCCATCTAGTTTACATTTATGTTGCTTAAACTTGAAGTATACTATTTTTTTTTTTTTTTTGCAAGAGTATGTTTCAAGTCTGTCAATACTGCAATAATTTGAAAAAAAAATAGTTCTCAAATAAAATCAGACAAATGTTTATCTATTTCTTTGTGGGTTAATAACACTGCATAAAAATCAAGTTCAGCTCCACCCATGTGCTACTTACTCTGCTATGCCGCCCCAAAGCTGACTTTTTACAGCAAACATTCTAGTAAATCCACAAGATAGTAAAAACTGAGTAAAAATATAGTACAGTATACTTCAAAGAAGCCAATATGTATGGTAAAAATATTTTAATGTGCTTATGCTTTTGATAGTAGCCTAACTGCAAGCCAATATACTTGAACATTAGGCATGAATATTTTAATACTTAGATTTACTCAAGAAAAGTATGATCATCATAAGTTTAGGTACCAGTATTAGCTAAATATACTTAGACTTTTCGGTGTACTTTTCAGTATAAGCAAAGTATATGTAAGTATTACTGAGCTAAGTATATCTCTGATAAGTACATCAAAAGTAAACTGAAAGTATACTCTCTTATTTTTAGTTTTGAAGAAGTATACTAATAGCACACTTGAATAAACTTTTTTTTGTAAGGGTAAGTATATCTCTAATAAGTAAATCAAAAGTAAACTGAAAGTATACTCTCTTATTTTTAGTTTAGAAGAAGTATACTAATAGCACACTTGAATAAACTACTTTTTTGTAAGGGCCTGCAAATGGAAACTGTTCGCTACGAGGATCATTTAGCCAAACAGCTGATCAGTTTTTTTTTTTGTTTTTTTTTTGCAATTGAAAGGCTGAGCCTCAAATGTGTGTTTACTTTATTCTCTTAGCCTTTCTGCCTCTCCATTGCTTTCACATTTTCGTAGTGGTAGTTGTTGAAATGCGTTTCTAGACTGTTACGGTGAACCCCCACTACACACGGAAAATCCGCCTGACATCCGTACCGTCCAGCGGGGGTGCTCGTTTATGATCTGGTCTGCTGGTTTGTGGGTGTATCGTACAATATTTCATCAAGAACAATCCATTCCCGCTGGATTTTGATTTTTATGCTGATGTTTTAAATACAGAGTTGATGGGTTTAACAGTATAATAATGTAAACTGTGACGGTCTGATACATTTAAATTAATCATGTCAGATACCCTGAAAAGATACGTTCATATCGCCTAGTTGTAAATCCTCTTTTACGATAGTGAGCCACGCAGCTCAAAGCGTCACTCACGATGTTAAATTGAACAATAATGTAACGTTGGAATTACGATAAGTGAAATAGCGATTTGTATCTAGGCCTACTTCACCACGGCTGAACTTTTGCACAGGAGCTTTTAACACCATTTAAAACTGATATAAGATTGATAGCTGGCTAGTCACTAACAATTTCTGCTTGTTGATAAAAAGTTCCCCCGCTCCTTTTCCAGCGTATTCAATACGGCTTGAAAATGTCATCTTCGTCCCCTCCCACTTTCCCGCACCGGAGCGCAGCTCGTATCGGATGGTATCCCAGAATGCATCGGGCACCAAAACGCAAGCATGCCATAGAACAGGGATGGGCAACGAGGGCCGTAACTGTCCCTGGTTTTCACACCAACCTCTGGCCTGGAATTAGTCAATTATCTAAATTAGCCAAACTATTCATGAAATCTGACATTTATTTAAATTATCATGAATTACCACCAAAGACTGTTCTTGTCACCCTACATAAAACATTTTTCTTTGTTCAAGCCTTATCAAAAATCTGCGATTGAATAAGCAGCCTATTAACTCAATTAGTCAGGGTAAATGATAGAAATAAAAACCTGCTTACACACCGGCCCACCAGGACTAGAATTGCCCATCCCTGCCATAGAAAATAAATGGGATGCGCAGGAGCGCGGGGACTCCCCGTGTGTAGAGGATGTCAGTGCCCTATCCATATCTCCTGCCCTATCGGTTCTGTGAATGCACAATACCAGTACTGCGCAAGTGCATAGAATTCCTGCCCGATCCGTACCACACATGCGTTAACATTTTACTTGACGGCAGCCAGCGACTTTTTAAAACTTTATCAACATAATACACTGAACAAAAATATAAACGCACCGCTAGATGTTTTGTGAATTTCATTACGTATGGGATAAAGTGAACCTCAGCAAATTTTACGACATGATTGTAATGTGAATAGAGGCCACTAGATGGCGGTATTTACCTTTTTTTTTTGTTAAGCCCAGACTGGAGATAGGTTTGGGCATGTTTTAGGCATGTCTGGGACAAGTGTGAGTCATTTGAGAGAACATTGTGTGAGTCATTTATTGAAAATCTAACATTTCAAATTGTAAAATTGTTTTTTTGAATTTTCCTAAATATATATACAGGTTCTGGTCAACGATTTAGAATAATTTGAAATGGTGCAATCGTAAAATTTTTAAATGCATTTTTTGTGCAGAAAGCAAATCAGGTGTTCACCGCACCTGTCCTACTTGTTAGAGTAATCACAGAACTCGCTACCTGTAAAAAATTTGCTCAGCTGAGCTTTCCAAAAGGCCCATTTAGGACATTTAACTGTGACACTGTTGTTTTATTGATTTAGAATAATGGAGAAACCGTTCCACTGAACTAGAATAATTTTTATTATAATTAGAATCATCACTCTCTCGGTATTTTGTGGCTGCCCCCTTGGCTTGTATGACTGCCTGAAGTCTCCACGGCATCGATTTGACCAGGTTGTCGCAAGTTTCTGCACTCACTGCTTACCAGGCAGTGGCGATGTTCTGCTTCAGTTGGTCCAGCGTAGTCGGCCCTCTGTCGCGAATTTTCTGCTTGACGATGGCCCAAAGGTTTTCAATGACATTGAGGTCAGGCTAGTTGGCCGGCTATGCCAAAACATCAAGCTGTTTTTCGGCGAACCAATCTTTGGTCGACTTTGGCGCATGAGCCCGTGCAAGATCCTGTTGAAATATGAGGTCTTCTTCTCTGAACTGTTCCTCAACAATTGGAATCAGGAACATTTCCAGAACATGTTGGAATACGGCAGCATTGACAGTCTTCTTGAGGAAGCAGAGTTTCCCTACACCCCGAGCGGACATGCATCCCCAGACCATAAAGCTCTGGGGAAACTTGACGGATCTTTTCACGACCTCATGGTTGTAGGTTTCGCCACCAAGACGCCAGACATGAGGACCTTGGTCACCGAAGGAGATGCAAAAGTGTAATTCGTCACTGAGGACCACTTTCTTTCAGTCTTTAGCAGTCCATTTGCCGTGTTCTTTGGCCCACTTCAGCCGTTTCTCCATTTGTTTCTTGTTCAGCATTGGTTTTACTGCTGGAACGCGAGATTTGAAGCCAAGTTCGCGCAGACGAAGGCAAGTGGTTGATCTCGAGACATTAGTGCTGGTCTGCTCGTTCCACAAGTCGCTGAGCTCGGAAGTAGACTTGAACCAGTTGCTGACTGCGATCTTTCTCAGCTGCTTGTTGTCGCAAGCAGAAGTTTTTCGGACGCCGGAAAAGTTGGTGTGCTTGCTCCAGTCTTTCTTGAGAGCTTTGCAGACGGAAGACTGGCTGATGCCGAGCTTCTCAGCAATTGTTTGGGTTTGGGTCAAGTTTGGGTCAAGCATTGTTGGCGAAGGGTTGAATTTGAGCCACTATTCCGGTTGAGAGGTCGCGCTGCTGACCCATGATTGATTTCACAACTCAACCCTGACTTTATACTGCACAGTGAACACTCTTCACAGAAAACAAAAATGCAAGCACTGATTCTAATTCAATGAAATGACTTATGAATTATTCTAATTCAATGAAACAACAGTGTCACAGTTAAATGGCCCAAATGGGGCTTTTGAAAAGCTCAGCTGAGCAAATTTTTTACAGGTAGCGAGTTCTGTTATTACTCTAACAAGTAGGACAGGCGCGGTGAACACCTGATTTGCTTTCTGCACAAAAAATGCATTAAAAAATGTAAAGATTGCACTATTTCAAATTATTCTAATTCGTTGACCAGCACCTGTAGAGAGATCAACAGCAATGGATGATTTCTTGGCATCACCAACCGTAGGGGTTTTGAAGTCTTTTAAAAAGACAGAACTGTTGGAAATATGCAGACATTTGGAGCTGACAGATGTAAAACCAGCCATGCGAAAAGCAAGACTGGCTAGAGAGATTGTTGAATACTACATTGATGAAAATGTGTTTGCACCAGGAGATCTGGATCAATTTCCAGTGGAAAATCCAAATATAGAAATGGAACTTAAATTAAAACTGCTAGAGATTGAAAGGGAGGAAAGAGAAAAACAAAGAGAATTTGAGAGGGAAGAAAAAGAAAAACAAAGACAGTTTGAGTTAGAAAAATTAGCAAGAGAAGAGAAAAAGAAAGGGAGGAAAGAGAGAAACAAAGAGAATTTGAGAGGGAGGAAAAAGAAAAACAAAGAGAATTTGAGTTAGAAAAATTAGCAAGACAGAGAGATTTTGAATTAGAGAAATTCAATAGAGAAGAAAGACTCCAAATGGAGCTACTAAAAATTTAAATTGAATCTGAAAATAAATTTCGGGCTAGCCAGGAGGTAAAACTGGTGCCTTTATTTTCGGAAAAGGATATTGACAACTATTTCCAGTGTTTTGAAAAGGTAGCAAAGAGTTGCCAGTGGCCAAAGGAACACTGGCCTCTGATGTTGCAAACTGTCCTCAAGGGTAAAGCTCAACAAGCCTATTCGGCTTTGTCTGCAGATGATTCCTCTGATTATCAGGTTGTCAAAAAGGTTATTTTGAGAGCTTATGAGTTGGTTCCAGAGGCTTACCGACAGAAATTCAGAGGTCTGAAGAAATCTGAAAATCAGACTTATGTTGAATTTGCTAATGAGAAGCAGGTTTGCTTTGAGCGCTGGTGTACTTCTATGGAGGTCAAGGATGATTTCAACTCACTAAAAGAGATGGTGTTAGTTGAAGAATTCAAGAACTGTGTTAAGGATGATATTAAGACCTACCTTAATGAGAAAAAAGCACTGAATTTGCAGTCAGCTGGCAAATTTGCAGATGAATATGTTCTCACACATAAGTCCCAATTTCAGTCTGGAAGTAACAATAGATGGTTCCAATTTCAGAAAAAAGGGAACAGTGATACCCAAGATTCCTCACCCAAAGACAAAGACAAATCTGGTGATGGTGCTCAGAAATCCAGTCACAGGTCTGATCAAAGTGTGAAAGCTGACAGTGACAAAAGTGGTCTAGTTTGCAGTTATTGCAAGAAATCTGGTCATGTTACAACTAACTGTTGGTTCCTTAAAGGTAAGAAAGAAAAGGAAAAGGATACCAAACCAAATGCCTTTGTGAAAACAAGGTTAGAAACCCCTGTAGTAGATAACCGATCTGCTAAATTGCCTGCTTCTTGTGGGGCTAAAAAGCCTAATACAGCTGACTTTGTGAGGGAGGAATTTCTTCCATTTGTGTCAGAGGGATTTGTGGCTCTGAATGAGCATACTACTCCTGTCCCCATATATATCCGAAGGGATACCGGAGCTTCTCAGTCACTTTCGTTGATGGACTTATTGGAGTTCCGTGATGAGATCACTTCTGGGGATTTCATACTTGTACAAGGTATTGAAGGGAGGACTATATCTGTACCCCTGCGCTCTATATTCTTGAAGTCAGATTTAGTTACAGGACAGGTAAAGGTGGGACTTATGTCAAGTCTACCTATCAAAGGTGTTTCTCTGTTGCTAGGCAATGACCTGGCTGGGGGCAAAGTAGTTCCCCCTGTACATCTTACTGCACAGCCGAGCACTGAAGATGGTGATGAGGACCAATCTCTGTATCCTTCTTGCAGTGACTCGTGCTATGGCCAAGAAGGCTCAAGAAGAAGATGATGTGGTGCCGTCCAGCACATTGAATAGTCATGACTCAGGTGGTTCGCCTTATGACTCTGTTCGGCCTACTATGGTTTCTCCGTTTGAGGACTTATCAGATACTTTTATCAGTTCTCTATTCAGCCAGCTGGATGGGTCTGGTGATTCTGATGTGTCTGGAGACTTGTCTCTGTCCAGAAAGCGGTTGATTGAGGAGCAAACTAATGATCCTGAAATTTGTGTACTAAAGAGGAGAGCCCTTCCTGATAAAGAAATAGATGCAGTTCCAGTTTGATATTATCTCAAGGATGGTGTGTTGCTGCGGAAGTGGCGCCCTCCTGATATCCCTGCCAATGCAGATTGGGCAGTGGTCAAGCAAATTGCTGTTCCGAAGTTCTACAGGAATGAGCTCTTAACAATGGCTCATAGTTTACCTTTAGGAGGTCATCTTGGTGTTAACAAGACTGTTGATAAGATCATGAAGCACTTCTTCTGGCCTGGGCTTCGAAAAGACGTTTCCAACTTTTGCAAAACCTGTCACACTTGTCAGGTAGTTGGAAAACACCAGTTAGACCCACCTGTAGCTCCATTGCAGCCTATCCCAGCATTTGGGGAGCCCTTCTCTTAGGTCATTGTTGATTGTGTTGGTCCATTACCCAAGACTAGATCTGGAAATCAATACTTGTTGACAATCATGTGTGCATCTACCAGATTCCCTGAAGCCATACCTCTACGCAACATCAAGGCAACTGCAATCTCAAAGGCTTTGATAAAGTTCTTCACGTTGTTTGGCCTTCCCAGGGAAATTCAGTCAGACCAAGGTAGCAATTTCAATTCAGGATTGTTTCAGCAGGTTGTGTGTGAACTCGGTGCAAAGCAGATTCTTTCTAGCGCCTATCATCCAGAAAGTCAGGGTGCCTTAGAGCGGTTTCATTCCACTCTCAAGACAATGATGAGGACTTATTGTTATGACCATGAGAAAGACTGGGATGAAGGTGTTCATTTGCTGTTGTTTGCAGCTAGAGAAGCAGTGCAGGAGTCTACTGGATTCAGTCCGTTTGAGCTAGTGTTTGGCCATGAAGTGAGAGGACCTTTGCTATTATTGAGTGAACAATGGCAAGAGGAAGAGCCGCACATCAGTCTGTTAGACTATGTTAGCAAGTTCAAGGAAAGATTGCGTGCAGCATGTGACCTATCCTCTGGTAGGATAATTACCAACCCGTGCTAACCAGCACTTATTTGTGGGTGATCGCAAATATTTCGTCACTTAGTATTAACCTTAATTAACTCATTAGCGAGTGCGTGTGTTCCTTGCTTTAGTAAGTTCTGCCTAAGCTTTCCCTGATTAACTGTTTTAAAAGCTTTGCTTTCCTTCACTTCTCTTGTGGTGCTTTTTACTCGTCACGTTTAGATTACCTTAACCCCTTTCTGCAGATGTAGATGCCCGCGTCTATAGACCTGCAAATTGGAAGTACGCTGTTACTGTACTCGATCACTAGATAGCACCCCCGGATCATTTATTGAATGTTCACAAGCAAGCAGACCTCGAACGCGGTTCTGAATACGGTGAAGTTCACTCCACGCCCTGTTTTTCAAGAGCTGCATGAATTAAACTCCTCAGCTAAGCCTGATGTGCAAACTGGTTAGTATCCTTGCCCATAGTGTCGATTCAGCAGTTTGAAAAAACGATATCTTGACACAGAAAAAATCGTTATCCTTTGTAGCAACCAGTTTAGCCACAGTGAGCTAACAGTATTCCAATTAGTAGTTCATAAAAATCAGTTTTCTGAGGCAAAAAAATCGAAATGGTATTAATTCTCTCACATTCTATTGCCTATTACAGTTGTCCCATACAAAAAAAATTGTAGTTCCCTACCGTGGATTTACGCGTAGATTCCTTCATTGACAAATCCAGCGCTTCCTTATATCCACCCGAGTACTGGCGTTGATAGCCAATCACTCAACCATACACTCAAGCTCTTCTGCGTAATTGTAGAGTTACACTTCATGGCCTCCTGAAGTTTCCCTGATAACAATGTATTGAATGGCTCGTTTCTTATCCAATTCCCGAGTGTTTAAACATTTTAGAGTAAGTGAAACACATTGATTGGACAAACACAGAGCATACAAACCAATGCGTATCAGCATGCGCTGTTGTATCCTGTCTACGTTATGCGCATTACGCGGCTAAAATAGACGGGATTTATAGAAAGTCGGTTCGCAAAACTGGCCTTGAAGTGTTCAGTTACATTACAGGATTTAAATGAGAACGATATGCTCTATTGGAATTATTTCGAATGAAACAGGACCGGAGGGTTCTTGTTACTGGATACATCGCTCTCTATTTTATACAGTCAATGTCTCTGGAGGAGGGATTCACGAAAAAGGTCAGGCTGCTATTTTTGTTGGTTTTTTTTTTCTGTTTCGGAATGTATATGTACTCAACTAAGTCGAATGTCGAGGTTTTTTTCCTGTTTAAAACGCGAACTGCCCGTGCATTTTGGTGTGGACCCCCGGTACGTTCATTGCACGTTTCTTTTGAATCGGGAGACGCAATGGATTTGATATTCCCTGAAAGTGGAGTGTCTGTTCAGTTAAAATAAGGTATATTTCAGAATTCAGATATTACTGTGTTAGTGAGGTGTACTTGCTCCTTATAAGTGTTGAAATGGGTTCGTGAGCTTTGAAGAGGGGACTGGTAGCTTTCATTACAGGGTGAATGTTCTGACCGTTTAATTAGCAGTTTATTTAATGCGTGTTTGTGCTGGCTTTGAAGAAAAATGGCCAAAACTCTAAACTTTATTATGGAGAAAAGGCACGTTCATATTTGGAGAGGTTACTGGTGACCATTGGTATTCAACTGCACTGATATTGATAAATTCATACTAAACTCAACCAGAAAATCATTCGTTCATATTAATATTTCATGCCTTAAAGCTTTAATTGTGTTAAATACATGATTTTTTTAATGATTTGACAGCAAATCATTTTGAGACTTTGGGGAGACACTTGGGTAGCTGAATAATTTGGCTAATAGCATGTAGGTAATCTAGAATGTAATTTTGAAGATGAATTCTACTTGTGCTCAAGGAGTTTATGATACCATAAATGTATAGTTTTAAGCCCCAGCAGTTTTTCAATCATCAGAATTATTTTTTTTGCAATTTCAATGGTGAATTCTCATGAAGATTTTTTATGTTTGCTGCTCATTTTCTCTACCAAAATCATGAAAATAAACTGAAATACAATGTAATTCTAAATGCTGTAAGTGTCTTTCCTGAATTGAGCCACATTTTTCCTCTTTGTGAAGCTTAAATCTTGAATTATACAGCATTAAAGTGGGTAACACATAAATAGCCAAATTTGGCTTCTGCACAAAGGGGTTAATCTAAACTGTCTAGCTTGATTGATGGTCTCAGCGTATTCTCTTGAGTCATTATTGTTAACCTGGTTCTCGTGTGATTGTTTATTAATCCCATGTGTGTCTGTTTCCAGTCGAGATTGCATTCCGAGTCCCCGCCTCCTTTCGTGACTATGTATGTGGCAGTTATGGGAGGGGCCGTCAGACGGAACCTTGTGTATGACTCAGATCTGCATGGTGAATCTCAGCTCATTGTGCCTACTGAGTATTTCCTTTGTATGATTCCCGAGTCCTGTATTCTGCTGCGCCCTCGTCCTGTCTGCCCCGTGTTTAAGTCTCCCAGTGTGTCCATCAGTCTAGTTAGGTTCAGTTTTTGTTTTTTTATTTTATCCACTCTTGGAGTGAGTATTTCTGATTCCCCCTGCCTTGGGCAGTGTACCTTAGTTCTCCCATTTGTTCAGTGCATGTGCACGGTGTTTTATTTCTGGCGTGTCAGCCAATTTTCTCTTAGTGTTTTGTGTTTAATAAACACTTCTGGATCCTGCATCTGGTGTTCTCCTGACCTCTTCTTACAGTGTGTCAGTAAAATTAACCAGTAAAGGCAGGTGGAAAATAATTTGATTATTCGCAATGCATTCTGGGATAATTTTATCCTTTAAAAAAAACATTTTTTTTTACCCTCATTCAAACCAGAGACCAGCACGATAGCTCAGATTCATGAAAAGGGTGCCCATAGCAGTTTAATCAGGTATATTTTTAAAATGGCTTTTATTTCAGAAGTGCTTCCCAAAACTGTATTATCATCATGTCAATTTGGCCAAGTTCTCCTAAAGCACCATCATGGATGAAGGCCACCCTTATATAAATGCAGGATTTAAGTAGAAATCTAGAAGAATTAAATTTACATAACCAACCTGTACATTAAGTCCCAGACCAAGCAAAGAAACAATGAAAGGTGAATTAGGGCACCTGTTTGTGACTGTTCATGTACAAGCAAATAAAAATATTAGACAGGACCTGACACTCGGCCTGCCCCTGAACACACACCATCCATACACCCCCCCACCCAAATAAATGTCCACACAAAGGCGTCAGGATGCTAGTGATTTATTCTTAAAGCTGGGTGATTCCCATAGTGAGCGAGTTTGCACCAACACCGGAGCAGTAACACCAGAGCAGTGTTTCAGAGGTGAAAGGTTAAAGATGTTCTGGAGAGAGAGGCTAAATGCAGCATTAGCATTGCTGTAGGATGCTGGGACCTGAGCAACCAATCAGTAGGGATCATAGGTGCAACACTTGGAGCCGGTTATGTTCGACGGCCGCACGACTATCTCCTGGATCGTGGCGTCGCCATGGAAGAAAAGGAAGCTGTACTTCATCGCTTTTGGACGGTTTGCGAACTGCACCTTATCGCCATTGGCCAGATAAATGTCAAAAGTCTCATAGTTGAAGTGAACAGTCATCTAGCAAATGGAAAGAGAGGGTGAAAGAAAGTTAAGAACAAGGAAGGGGAGAAAACATTGCTGTGATAGATTACCAAGAACAGTGTTAACATGCTGAAAACTCACATGGAAAAAAACAGAAAAATCACTTCCTTTTAATTTAACCATTTGGACTTTTCACTGAAGTTTTCCCTTAAGTATATTCAAAGTCAGAAAAATATTTTCTCTTCCATAGGACATGTTGCTTAAATATTCTCTATCTACTGGTTGCAGTGCTTCACTGAATCTACAAACACTTACATGAAGAGAAATATTTAAATCCAGGACACCATGCTTTTATGGCCACAGCATGACATCAGTGGAAAAGATCTCCATGTTGAACATGAGTTCCCACACATTTCCCTGTAATTCAGTAGGACATATTTGGGGATCATTGGAAACCTCGGGGTCTCCACTCGAATTTAAAATAGGTCTGAAGTTGCTCAGGTTTGAATTCAGCAGCTGCATCTGACAGACCCGTATGTGAGTCAGTGGGTTTTCTGGGGTTAATGTAATCCCAGGGGACAAGAGGAACGCTCCTGCCTCAGTGTGGCCATGCCTGGTCACACTACGGAGCTACAGATGCACCACCAGGCCCCCCTAACAGCTAACACCATCTTCATCATCTACACCTTATTCTTATATATTTACTACTTGACTGATAATTACCTGCTCAATCATATTCACCTGTGTAACTAGCTTCTCTAACGGACTAATCTAATCTCTTGTGAAACTATGACTCATGAACACAAACTCACCCAGCCAGCAGTGGATGGGCTCCCCCACCATAGCCGGCTTCCTCTTGAGATTTTGTCTCTCTGGGAGAGTTTTTTTCTTTGCTGCTGTTTGAGGATTTTTCCCCCTACTGGGATGTTTTATCTCAGGCTATTTTGGGTATTTGTGCATCTGCCCTACTTATATTGTGTAAAGTGTCTTCGTGACACTTTACTGTGCTGTGAGAAGCGCTATAAAAGTACAACTAAACTGCAGTGTCCGGGCCTCCCAATCTTTCTGTCTCATGCCTCACCGAAAATGGCTGTCCTGCCTCAAAGGGGAAGCACTTGGATCTCTCCTCCGTTTGCCAGTGGCCGGCCTCCTTAGAGTTCATTACGATGGTGCGCACGTCTCCAAGGTGATTTATGCGCGGGTCGATGTGTATCGCATAGTCATCCATCGAGTGGCCCACATTGACTCCGAAACTGAGAGGGACAGACATACACAAGGGACGATAACCAATCATAATTCAGACAGCTCCTGCAGGTTATTCATGGTCCTTGAGAAAGAGGAAGGCGTGTTCTCACAGAGGAAGAGAGAGAGATTGCAGGAGAGGGACAGACCTCATAGAGGTATTGAGACTCACCGTGCGGCGTTAGGATGCACCAGACCATAGACATACAGCTCCATTCCAGCACAGAAGTCCAAATTTTTTACCTCCACTCCCTGTATAACAAAAAGGGGATGACCTCTTTCACAAGAGTTATAGATCCTAACTGACCCACCTCTTTGCACTGGCTTTTAATCCATGATTTCTTCGTGTTGTTTTTAATGAGATTTTATCTCATATTTGATGTTGCATTTGATTTTATTTATTTATTTTCTTCCATATTTGTTTTTTAATTTCCATTGAATTTTTATCTTTTAACAGACTTTCGGCATCTAGGTCGTATAAAATGTCTGTATAAAGAAACTTTGACCCTTGACCCTTGAAAATGATTGATATACTTCACTTCTGACGATCTGCTGCATGACAGCTGGAAAAATTAATCCACCATCCATACGCCAGCCCCTTCAATTCAAATTTGGCATGATATTAAAAAGTCCACATTTTTATGAGATGAAAACTTAAATTGAAAGGCTTAAATATTCTCAAAACAACAGAATGGTTCAAAATTCAGCTTAGGCTATTCCCTGGCAGCAGGGAGCCAAAATACTTTTTCACTATTTGCCTGGCAGCCAAATTTGACTCATTTCTAAGTAAGCTTCTCGTTGTAGTGTTGTCATGGTGTGGTCATGTCTAGTTGTTGGAAGCCTGTTCACTTCTAACTACCTTCATTAAAGTTATTTATCCATTAAAATGCCAGACTTGCGTAAAATTTGCATCCTCATCTCGCGGAAGGCCCTGTTAACCAATAATGCCAAAACAATGCACTATGTCAAAATGTTTCACATTATACGTTTGCAAATGCAACTCAATGCAAAATGTCAAACATTTTCTCACCGATAATGCATCAAAAATGTTGATGTTATGTCGCAACAAATTTCTAACTGATAATATTAAAATGCCCTTGACGTATAATGTCAAAACTTCATCACCCACAACTTGGGTGGAGTCTATCGTGTCATGTCCGTCTGTACATGTGTTTTGTTTGTTAGCTGGTGGCATTTTCATTGGGCCTGGGCTTCTGATTTTTATATTTCCCGATCCTCAAAATCGGGGACCATATTGTTTTTGGTCATGGTGTCTGCCTGTGTGTGTGTGCGCGCGTGCGTGTGTTTGTATCTGTGTGTAGACTTCATTTCTCTTCTATCCAGAAGTGTTTTTATGACCTCTTATATCACTTAGAAAACATCTGACGGTCAATATTTTTGCAATCAGGCCCATTAAGTGCCATTTTCAATGGCTTATGAACCCTTCTTGTGCCAAAGCTATCTTAGGAGACCCCAGCTGTTTGGCCATGGCCAAAGGTTCTTGCTTAATTGGTTCTTGCTGTTCAAGGTTCTTGCTTAATTGAAAATATTATTCTTGATAACCAAGATGCAAGTGAATGTTTTAGGCTTCTACCTGCTCATGTTGCCTGTTATGGCAGATTGCCAAAACCATTTCAAATGCTGCCATGATATCTGTAAATATCACATGACTGAGAAGCCGCAGATTAGGAATTTTACTTGGATTAGGATCCTTGGATGAGCTGTGATGATTTCGGACTAACTTTCTGTTGCTAACTGCACTGGTTCTTGAAATATCTCAACATATGAAATATAATACAACAATATCATTATTATGCTGACCTCTTAAGATGTAACTGATGATTGTAGCAATTTGCCAGGGTCCACAAACATATTTATTATTTATTTTAAAGGGACAAAGTGTAACATTTACATTTTTTTATTTGCCAAAAGCTAAGTCTGCATTCATATATATGTCATCATTGGTGTATTATGACCTCCGCTAACAATCTGATATATTCTCGTAAACGAAGAATTTTAGACTTGTTTCTACATTGGACGGGTAAGCTGGTAGGGGAGCGCCATGACAGTCAACCATCTTGAAATTGTTGCCGCTGGCAAGGTACAAATAGCACCAAATGCGGAATAAATCCACGTTTGCCCTGCCAGCCAGTGCAGAGTGATTGAGACACTGGAGGTAATCAAGAAGAGAGGCTACCGCAGCGACTTTGAAAATCAGTACTACTGCAGCATAATGTAGGACCATACATATGCAGCATCAGCACAGGAGACCGAATCCTCATCCGCAAAAAAGAGAAGAAAAAAGAGAATTGAAAAGGCTCAAAAAACAAGAGTGAACATCGGGCTAACCTTCCCCAAGTGGAAAGAGCTAATGAAGGAGCTAGATTTGGGGAAGGGATGCTGAAGTTGCCAGCTTTCTCCTTAACCAGTAAGTCAACTGTGCTGCCTAAATTAGCCTAAACGCAACTTTTCATTCAGTTTTGTTTCACAGTGTTGCTTGTTGCCTTAAGCAGCATAACAGTAGATCTTGCTAAAACTGCATCCTCTTTGTTACAGGTGGAACTGTACGTTTACATAGTTTCAGTAGCTTTCATAATCGCGGTAAAGGCCGGTTTTCGAAGCCTACCCACCGGCTTTTAGTGGCGGTGAAGCTGGTGGGTAGACTTTAGAAGCTGGCATGTAAAGTGACTAAAATCCGGCGTTTATCACGACTAAAGCTACTGAAACCATGTAAATATACAGGCTCATTATGTGCTTATCTCCTATACGTGAATGAAGCAGCTAAACAGTTCCTAAAACGTGCTTAATTTTTGTCATATAGGACTAATGAATAAGCTATGTTTATGGTCATGTTTTAATAGCGGGAAGGTGCCACCACCTGTTTTCAGTGCATCAATTTTCCGTGCTCGATCGGCAGACTTAGTTTTATTTTTCATTTGCCGCCAGAGTTCTTTGTACTCTTTGATGTGTCTTCTTGTGCGGTCCGGAAAGAAGGCTGTTATTGCACTTTATGATGTTGGCAGTGGCGCAAATCGAACGGGAAATTGGGGGGGTTAGTTAGTTAGTTAGCTAGTTCTGTAATGTGAATAGAGGCCACTAGATGGCAGTATTTACCTGTTTTTGTTCAGCCCAGACTGGAGATGTTTGGGCATATTTTAGGCATGTCTGGGACAAGTCCCAGAGAAAAATTTTAAAATGCCTAAAAGGTGGGAGGGGTCTGCAAAAGAGTATATAAGGAGTAAAATTGAGACAGTAAAGTAATAGGAGAAATTGCTAGGAGAAGGATACATGTGACCAGACCTGTCATTCTGTTCAAGACCTGTGAAGCTTTTAGTGGATTTTTGCCTGTGTTAGAGCATTTTCCTCACCCAGGACATCACTAAGCAACCCACCAAAGGGACTGTAAATATTTCTGTTTTTGTATATAATCAATCTTGGTCTGTAGAGTAGAGTAGTTTGTTGTTAGTTGCCTTTGTTTAATTAAATGTGTTTTAGTTTTAAAATTTTCATCCTTTGCTGTCGTTAATGTCATAACAAATTGGGACCATAACAGTTCTCAGTCTTTTTCCTTTCCTTGACGCGTTTTCCAATTATCATAATTGGCAACTGAAGACACTGTTTCTCTCCATATGCGATCTAACAGCGATGAAATCGTGGGATAAATTCAGTATACAGTGGCGCTATACAAATAAATTGAATTTGAATCTAGCCATAACTGAGAATTGGCTTGCACAAAACATCTGTTTTAAACAATTATTAGTCTTGAGCTATTCACAGTCATTTTCATAATTAACAAAGGGTTCACTCCGAGAGCACTCCACGCTTAATCGGAGAGAACAAGCCGCACCTGTTAAGTAAGACGACAATCACTCATTTGGACATGTTTGCTGCATTTAAAACGACGTCAAAAGTTGTATAGCTGTCGACTGTCAGGCAAGTAGCTTGAGCCGCACGCTTTTAATAACCTATTTAACAGCAGAGTGCCCATTTTTTATCAACCCATGCAATACCGAGAGTGAAAGGCGATATTTCATTACAATGCGTACCAGTTCAACCAAGGCGAAGCATTAGCCTTTTAATGAGTACATTATTTCTCTGTACTGGATTAAGCCCATGATTGCATCGCTTTTAGATCGCAAATGAAGATAAACCGCGTCTTCAGTTGCCAATGAAGATCATTGGAGACGCCTCAATTAAGGAAAATGATCGAGAACTAGCCAGGACTAATTGTTGTCATAAAGGACGTGACTGTGTCCCTTCCAATTCCCAGTTCGATTTGCGCTTCTGGATGCTGGCCCATGCAGCAGACTTCTTTTCGTAGACTTCGCATCAGCCTTCCTGCCACAAATGACACCGGTCCGTGCTTTGACAGTCTCTATGAGGGTCCGCCTCGTCCAACATTAAATTTTCACAACAGTGTCTTTTGTCCGTAATTTTGCATTTACAGGTGGTCGAGTGACACTGCTAAATGTACACCTACTTCCTCTAATGCATTATGCAAGTAACAGGCCGAGCAATAAAACGCGGTCAACTCTGCCTGACCACTTGATTACGCGAGTACTAAAACGTTATATTAAACGTTTTTTGTAATGAGCGCTTAAAACTCTAGTTTAGCAATGCGCGAACAAATGTGTTCTAACTTGGTTCTACCTCTATACGTGCAGAGATAGCGCTCGCCGACAAGGACTTCGTGGTCAAGCTGATCGCAAGTGACATGATGCCATGGGGGGAAAAAGGAAATTTTTCCATAAGGAACAGTTGAAAAAGACACTCTAATAGATCCGTGAATAATTTTTTTTGACTACCGTAAATGATCAATATATAATCTGTTGATTTTTCTCTAATTAATTGTTGGTGCCTTTTTCCACGGCAGGGACAGTTTTTTCTTTATATTAATTCAGGCTACGCGAACAGCAAGGGGACCGTGTCTCTAAGAGCGTTCTCGTAAGCTGCACTGCTGCGGCTCTCTGCATGTAGCACCGGTCAGGAGATTCCCTGCTGTCGGCTTATGTCATTACCAAGTCGGTAAAGTGAGCAGGTGTAACGACACCAGCGTTTTCAGTTATTTTATGGCTTTGTTATATCACGACTCGACTGCATACCCTGTCTTTTATATAACAGTACAGAATAAACAGTGAGGTAGCAAAGGCTGTTGTTGGTTAACTTGGGTTGGATGACAGGTATGTATTCGGTAACTATTGAAGGTGACATCCTATAAGCGTGCATGTCGCTAACACTTGCTTTGCTTTTTTGTGGTGTAAAATGTTCAAGATGCACCTAAGCTGAGTTGTTTATCACCATTACTTAGAATATCTTACACCGATTCACGGTACTGTGTTTTGCTGCTTCATGTATTATATCGAGAGCTGACTGTAATAAACAGTTATGTCCGGATCTTATGTATTGGGCATGAATGTTTATTGCAGTCAGCCCTCAATATGCTGGCTTTCGGTTCAGTAGTACCTGTTCTATTAATACATCCATGGTTTCATCAGCGTTGACATGGCTTTTTGATACACGGTGGCAGCCGTAGTTGCAATACGTGTTTAAAAAAGTGAGGTGCTAGAGTGCATTATTTGTTTGAATGTAATACATGATTCCAATGCTGTATGGGAGTAATTCCTACACAATGTCCCTTTAAGTATTTTTATAAATGACCTTCTGATTGAATTGGAACAAGCAGAGTTGGCTGGGCTCAGAATTGGTCACTACTATACGTATTCACCCTTTTTGCATATGCAGACGATATTACCGTCCAGAGTCTAAAGGTTTAAGGGTTGCAGAAGTTGATTAATATTCGTGATACATATGCTGAAGCGTGGTGCTTTAATTTTGGGGTGAAAAAGTAAAAGTGTATGATAATCAGCTCACATATCTTTCAGAACGGGCCTCGGTGGTCTCTTGGTGGTGTAACACTTGATGATTTTGTTTCCATGGAGACCGTAGGTGTTGTTTTTAACAACAAGGGCAGCTCATCGGATCATGTTGAGAAATGGTCCAGTATTTGTAGAAAATAGCATTATAGTTTGTCCAAGTGTGGCATGTGTTATTCAGGCCTACGCTTCACAGCGAAAGCCAGATCGTGAAATACAGCATGTGCACCATCTTTGTTTTTTGACATTAGTTCAGTGCATCTATCTCCAAGAGACTTCAGAGAACTTGATTCATTGCAGAATTCTCTGGTAAAAAGAACCTTCAGTTTTAGTAAGAGTGATCGCCGCACTGCATCACTGTGAGCCCTCGACATTTGGTCTGTATCAGAAACCATTAAATTGAAGACAGCATCCATGTGGCGCAGAATCATGAGGGTTGATTGTCAAGCGAGAGATCTGCTGTCCAAGATGATCAAACACAGGGTTAGAGGGGCTATAACAGAGAGGCTGAAGAGTTTTGGCCTCTTCCCTGTTGCAGTGGTTTTGAGCATGTCTGTCCTCAGGCCTGCGAAATGTGAAGATGGAATTACCGATTCTCTTGTTGATATCTTGTAGAGAATTTGAGAGACAGGGCTTCAGTGAATTTAAGTTGACCAAGCTTCTCCTAAAATTATTTAACCCCCTTGTGCAGATGTTAACGCTGGCGGAAATTAAGCTGCTCTATCTATGCACACAGATACGCTATTCTACCAGTAGATGGCACTCCCAGATCAGTTATTGAATATTGACTAGCAAGCCGAGCTTGAACACGCTTTAGAAAATGGACAAGGTATGTCCCATCCCTGTTTTTCAGGACTTGCTTGAATTAAACTCAAGCCTGATGTGCAAACTGCTCAATATGCTTGCAAATAGTATCTAACCAGCAGTTTTGAAAAATCTCTTGCGACAGAAAAAATCACTGTCCTCTGTAACAACTATTTGTATTTCAGCTATAGTGAGCTAATGGTATCCCATTTAAGTAGTTTTCAAAATTCAGTTTTCTGAAGCAAAAATTTGCCATGGAATTGATGCTATGCCATTATACTATCAATGATAGTCATCATATATTAAAAACACATTATTTTCTACTGTGGATTTACGGCTAAATTCGTCTATCAAAGATTTCAGCTGTTTTTTATAGCCTCATACAAGCTCTCACGGTAATACAATCATTCCAATGGTTATTCAATGGTATCTGCGTAACAGCAAAGCTATAGTGCACGCCCACGTGTAATCACCTCTCTCCCGGTAATTACCAATTGATTGACGCAATTTTTATCCCATTCCAGACAGACTCGCTTTAATGTGGGCAACTGGCTACCAATGGGCCAGACGCAATTGTGTTTCATTTTTCCTCGAGGAGGGTGGGCCAGAGGAACATCAGTTTTAAAAAGGGGGACATTTCCCGTAGTAGGGAACTACAAAAGGAAGTTAAGCGTGAACTTAAACTTGCCAAAATCAAATATAAAAATAAGGTGCAAACCCTGCTATATTCTGGTAACTCCAGGCCTGCATGGGAGGGTGTTAAATCGATTATGGGCCTGCAGTCCAGTAAGAGCCCTATTTCCCTTGCTGGCTTGTCAGATTCTGAGCTTGCGTGTAATTTGAATCATTTTTATGATCGTTTTAACACTTGTGATTTTAGTAATGAGCTATCAGTTTACAGATATGCTCCCCTTGCCCAGATGGATGCATCCATCGACATAAGTGAGGGCGCCGTGTGCAGACTTTTTAGAGGAGTGAAAGAGAGAAAGAGCCCTGGTCCAGACAATATTGGGGGAAGACTTTTGAAGAACTGTGCAGAGCAGTTGGCTGGCATTTTTGCTTTTATTTTCAGGCAGTCTCTCCTGCTGTGCAGGGTCCCTCGTCTTTGGAAAGACTCTATCATCGTCCCGGTGCCCAAGATTAGAGAACCAAAAACTCAAAATGACTTTTGGCCGGTTGCTCTCCCGTCTCTTATGAAGACGTTTGAGCGCATCATAAAGGCAGAGATCTTGGGCACAACCCAGAGCAGCTTGGACCATCTACAATTCGCCTACAGAGCAGGCAGGGGTGTAAATGATGCCGTCAATACCCTTAATCTGGTACTGGGTCATCTTGAGGGGGCACATAATTTTGCACGTCTGCTTTTTATTGATTTTTCTTCTGCTTTTAACTGTATACAACCACACATTTTAGCCGACCATCTGAACAGCAGACATAATCTTGACCAGGGTTTAGTTTGCTGGCTTGTTGATTTTTTAACGAACAGACCTCAGAGGGTGAGGTGAAGGGTGTTTTATCTGATGCACTTTTATCCTCCACCGGCTCCCCTCAGGGCTGTGTCCTCTCACCACTTTTATTCATTTTATACACAAATGAGCGTCGGAGTCAGCATGCCAATCGGCATATTATTACATTTGCTGATGACTCTGTGATCGTGTCACTGCTTAACGGAGACAGCAATCATGGTCCAGTGGTGAATGATTTTATTGACTAGTGTGAGAGCTCATTTTTAAAGATTAATGTTCTTAAAACCAAAGAACTGGTTATTGATTTTAGGAAGAAGCTTCCACCAAATTCCCGTTCTAATTCAGGGTCAAGCGGTTGAAACTGTACAACAGTTTGACATTTGCGGCCAACATAGATGCGATCTGTGCAAAGGCCCACCAGGGCATGTATTTTTATTGCAAATTGAGAGGTTTTAATGTAGACACATCTTTTATGAGGATGTTTTATTCTTGTTTTATTGAGTCTGTTTTAACCTTCTCTTTTATTTGCTGGTTTGGGTCCCTCAGTTAAGGACAGGAACAGGACTGACAGAATAGTGAGGATGTGTGGCAGAATTGCGGGGACAGATTTTGAGGATCTCTGTCCTGTATAGAGCCAGGGCGACCAAGACAGCTGAAAGCATCCTGACTGACCCCAGTCACCCGCTGGCCTGCCAATACAGGCCACTGCCTTCTGCTCACAGGTACATGGTAGCAAAGGTCAGAACAAACAGATTTAAAAACTTGTTTGTACCAGTGACAAATGGCCTCATTAATATGTTGTGTTGATCGGTTTCCCTAAACATTAGTGCACTGAGTTCATTTATTTATTACTAGTGGTGAATGTGCATGTTATTGTCTGTTTGTATTGTACTGCTTTGCTGTTTTTCTGCTGGCTGTAGAACAAATGGCCCCTAATGGGGATAATACAGTTTATTTACTAAGACTAAGGCTCAGAGTTTTCATTGGGCCAGCCCTGTGTCAGTGTAGAGAATTAACCAATGAGCCACTTTCTGTTTTTTAAAAGCCGGCTTGGTCATTCAAAATTATCAACGTTGTTACAATTTTATAAACTATGATTGCATCGGCCCAAAATGTGCGTCGGCCCACCGGGCATTACCCTGTGCGCCAGATTACCAGTCCACATGGTCGTAATTTTCTGGCCGATCTGCGCTTATTGAGAACTGGCCGCTTTTGACTGGCGAAAGCCTATACCCAGAAATGGGGCTCCGTTAAATCCCTGAATTAATTCTTCTCACAACTACACATAATTTATTAACAACGCGTGAAGATATCATTTTTAAATCATTGGTACTGTTCTCCTCCAGTGCGAAGAAAAGTTGTGTTTTTATGCATGCTATGTGAACACTAATGGGACATTGCCTAAGGAGAGGTCTCGGCATGGTTATAAAACATCATATTCCTGGGGCTTATGTGTGGCCCTTGTAATGTGAAAACATGCCACTAGATAGCAGCATTGACCATTTTTTTTGTTAAGCCCAGTCTGGAGCTAGGTTTGAGCATGTCCTGGGCATGTCTGAGATGGAAAGTCCCAGAGAATTTAAAAAAAGTCTAAAAGGTGGGAGGGGTCCGCAAAAGAGTATATAAAGAGGAAAACTGAGAGAATAAAGTAGTAGGAGAAATTGCAAGGAGAAGGATACATTTGACCAGACCTGTCACTCTTTTCAAGACCTGTGAAGCTTTTTGCGGATTTTTGCCTGTGTTGGAGCATTTTCCTCACCCAGAACACCAAGCAACCCCACCAAAGGGACTGTAAATATTTTTTTTCTTGTATATATCAATCTTGGTCAGTAGAGTAGATAGTAGATTAGTTAAAAGTCTTAATTTAATTAAATGTGTTTAAGTTGTAAAATTGTGTCTGTCCTCCCTTGCTGTCTTAAATGTCATAACAAATTGCGGCAATAACACCCTTAAAACTGAGAGTAGCAACAACTCTGTATTTGAACACCATCTTGTTTCCGTCTTTAAGTGCGCGCCCATATGGAACAGAGAGCCGTCAGCTTTTTACACTGCCCTTTAACCGTGACGACATTCAGAATATAGGACCGATTCTGGTGTCTCATTGCTAAATGAGCCTCGCAAACTAATTTACCCAAATCTGTGCTGCTTCACAAACTAAACGAGTGCAGAATTTAACAAAAGGCACTCCAAGAGTGCAAACCTCCACCAAGGCAGCGCAGTTCTAATCTTGCTGAGTGAACATGGCTCTTCAGGAATTGAAAGTGGTAATCTGTAAGATTTCCGTCTCGTTACTGTCTGTTAAGTCAGTGTCTATCAGAGAGGGGGGATAAAACAACGGTGATTGGGCCTATGACCCACTGATGAAAGCACTTGGATTTCATTCTTTGCCAGGTAAAGCAATCAGTGTGTTTGTACCGACATTCCCACACTATATTCAAATACAGGCCCACATTAAGTGATGCTTTTTACGTCAGTAAGCAGTGTTTGGTCTGTCCAGAAGGTAGGAGGAGCTGCAAGCCAGCTTGAAGGAAGTGAGGAACCCCGGGAGAAACAATGACAAAGTAGACATCAGAAGGCATCCAGTAGCAGTACTTTCCCTAACCTGAACCTTGGCTCTATCCCCTACCCTAAATCTAACTTGTACCTTACACTGTATGCCAGTTTTACGGATGGAATATAGGGAGGACCGTTAAAAATGCTGCCTTCCAAGAAGTGGAACGTACCGCTATGGGGTCCCTTCTGACGTCTACCTAATGACAATGACAATTACCATACTGTGTAGCTATACTGTACACATTGGGAACTAACGTTACCTGGGTCTCTGTTGAGGCTACTACTGAAACTAAAATTAACGTAATTTCAGGAAGCAAACAGGAAAAAACTATGTTTACCGCCTCGATACCTGCTAACCAACTACCGTTTTCAGTATTTACACAGGGCTCTCAACCTTCACATATTCGGCTTGAGTTTAAATGACATATTCACGTTCCTGTGCTGTAGTCAGAAATTATTCTATCAGACCGTTTGTAGAGATTCTCAGGTGGAATTGAAGTCCTTGTGCATTGAAGTTTATCAGTTTCACGTGTTACGGTGGATTTCGCCTCTAGTAATATGAGAACAATTATTATTCCGGAATTCTCACGCTTTTCTTCACTGAGGGGTTGGAAGCAGTGGAATTGCATAAAAATGTTTCAAATAGTCTTATTTTTATTTGAACAATTTTAATCATCGTAAAATACTCACATTTCGTTTATTGAATAATTATTGACTACAGCACAGGAACATGAATGAAGCACAAATTCTCCCGGCGAATGCGTGAAAGTTGGCAGCCCTTTAAGTTAATTGATTTATCATAAGAGCTTAAGATGTTGCTGTAATAAGATGACGCGAATGGATGACTAACGTCACTTACTCTTTGCTTTTATTGAGCTCAATTGCCGTGCCAAAGAGCATCTTTCCCATCTACATGAGAGTTGACGAGGCATGACACTGGGAAGAGCCATCAGTTTATCGACGTCATATAGGCGACACTGTTGGGTCTCAACAAGAGTTATGGGAAATGAGGTCCAGAAGTGCACCTGCAATTACATTTTTGATATTACCCCATATATAGCGCTTTTGCGAAAATTGCACTGGCTGATAGCCAAGGGGGAAAGAAATCGCTTCGTGTTACGTCTCGCTGTTTCTTTTAAGCCAAACTGAATACTGAGTGTAACTTTGCTTGAATCAGTATGGCTCAGTGCTGCAGGAGGCAGTCAAGCGCCACTGAAATGACTAAGTTGATGTGACTTAGCGAGACCGCATACACGCAATTCTTTTACAAAGCCAATATTTAACATTAGTTTGTTACCCAGTGAACTAACATTAGCTAGCTACACAGTTGACTGAATTTACAAAGTGATGCTCGTTCAGCCATGAATGTATGACTCATAGACATTTGCTTTTCATGAAATTCCACAATTCAGTTTTGTGGTGGAGTAAATTTTGGATAACTCACATACACAAAATTGTTCCATCGTCAAGGCAACTTACCTGACACAAAAACGAAGATGAAGTGGGTTTCCAGCCAGCTCTGTTACCTTTCATTTCCCAAATCTGCCGTCTTTTTTGATCAGTTGGAAATTTTTCAGTTTTCAAAACACAAAATGAAGGGACGTAAACCCCTCTATTAAGGATTTACGTCTCGCGTCTGGTGTTTCCCATCCCCGCGCCTATCAGTTAAAGGAACATTGTAGTTTTTTATTCCTCAAAGTGCATCTGCAGACTGGGGGGGGGGTTTGTCTCCTGCACCGCAAATCCATATAACGAGCGTCTATGGTTACCGAAAAGGTCTACAAAACTACGCAAAAAGTTTGTAACATAACTCCATACTGCTCGTCCGCTGCAATCCAAGTGTCCCGAAGGGGTAACATCCAGAGTTTACCCGAAACAACGTCATTTTGTACAGTTTTATAGCCTATTATTCTCTCTAGAATGTTTGCCTGGAGGCGCGCTCACGCGAGGAATATTACAAAGTTTTTGCGCAGTTTTACGGACCTTTTCTTTTCAGTAACCATAGATGCTCGTTATATGGATTTGCGGTGCAGGAGGAAAACCCCCCCAGTCTCTTGCTGCACTTTGAGGAATAAAAAACCACACCGGACTCCTCGTCAGCATGACGGTAAGTCGATAATGACTGAATTTCATTTTTGGACGAACTATTCCTTTCACCTCAGTCTTGTATTTTGCCTGACAAATTAACACTAACAATCACTCCAAACACCCATCACTAATATCAACTTTTAAGTCACCCAACGGACTTTGGCCCGTTTAAAATGCAAACAAATATTATTGTGTTGTCAGTTATACTTACTCCCTACAGAGTCTGAATAGCATTGTTACAAGCTTGTGTATCGCATGGATGATTGGAATTGTAAACAGCAATGTTCCTGTCTGAGTAAACGTTCTGACCGTAAAATAAGCAGTTCCTTTAATGAGTATGAGGGCTTGCTGATGCGGCTTTGTAGAAAAATGGGTAAAACTCTGAACTTTATCAGGGGAAAAAAGGCATGTTTTTGGGTTGGAGAGGTTACTGGTGACCATTGATGTCCAGCTGCGCCCATATTAAATTCATGCTAAGTTCAACCAGAAACTCATTAATTTATATTGAATTTCATGAGTCAAAAGTTGATTTGTGTTAAAAATATGATCTTATGATTTGACAGTGCATCATTTTGAGGGCTATGAGTGTTTGGGATGCCAACTGGAGAGCTGTCTTATTTTGCTTCCTCTTTCCAACCATATTAGATTTAATGCTGAGATGAACAATACTTGTGGTCTAGGAGTTTATGATCCAAGAAATGTATTGTTTTAACCTCCAGCCAATTTTCAATCATCAGTATATTTTTTTGGAAATTTCAATGCAGTTTGCTGCCCCTTTTCTCTTACAAAATCATGAAAATAAACTGAAATACGCCGTACATTGTATAAAATTTTATTGTAAAACTGTATTTTAGGATGTTTTATGTTGTTGTACGCTATATTATGCTTTCAGAAGGTTAATAAATAAATAAATGAAATAACATCTAGTGCAATTAGCAATTAAAAATCAGCCTTGCCCCACCAGTGGTCAACCAAGGAACTTATTTCAACTTATGTTTTCAACCCAAATGTTCTGAAGCACTTGATATTCAGAAATATCATGGTGAAAATTGATATGTCAGTTTGATAATCCTAAATAACTTGGCATCCGGTCCAGTTACATGTAAAACACTGCAAAAAGCCATTTAGATAAAAAAAATTAAACTTGATAAACATTTAACTACCCAGTTTTTTTTCTTTCTCTCAAGCAAGAAACATTAGCTTATTTTAAGTTACTATGTGCTTGACAAGTGAGATTTTCTTATTCAATTGGTAAATCTAGAAATAAATTGCACTTCTCACCTCATTGGCAAATTTTTGTGTCATTGAGATTAAAGGTAATAGAAACTAGACAACTCAGTCGCCACATTGACCGAGTCGCGTATCTCCCTGATCCCCAAATTTCGGTCAAGATGGCCGCCAGCAATAAATTTGCGAATATTGGGCTTGAGAATTTTCCAATCACTGTGAAATTTGGAGAAATACCTGTAATAATCGTGGCTTCCAGAGCCTGGAATAGAAAATCTTAGTGGGTGCGGCTGCAGAGGAGGCGGCAGCGGCCCCCGAACTGAACCATAGTATCACCCGACTCTCATCGTCGAAGAGATACAATAAATGCTTGGAGTTTTAATACAAGATTAAAACTGTTTGGTAAAATGAAATTACTTGTCATTTTCTGCAGTGAGGTTAACACTTTTATGTGTAGCGAGGTTATTGATGTTGCTCTTTCAGATCAAAGACAGACACCGTGACTAAAAACAATATGGTCTGCGATTTTCAGGATTGGGAACCATAAATCAGAAGGCCAGGCCCAATATAGTTGAAACAAGCTAACGATCAAAACACAAGTACAGACGGACATGACACGACAGACTCCACCCAACAGGTTGTGGGTGATGAACAAAGCATATTGGAGTTTTGGCATTATGCGTTATTGGCGTTTTGACATATCAGTCAGAAATTTGTTGATTCCATTCGTCCAAAATTTTGACCTAATTGTTTAAAAAAAGTCTGACATTATGCATCGAGTTTGACATTATGAGTTGCATTGGTACGAGCATAATGTGAAGCATTTTGAAATTACGCTTTGTATGGACGTTATGAATTCTTTTGACATCATCGCTTGACATATGCTCCCTTGCCTTCCCAGCAGGGCGAAAAACTATTAATAATGGAAAACCCCAGTGCTAAACGTACTAAAATCATAAAAATGTCCATTCTGAGAAATGTGAGACAATCAACTTGGGTTAACTATACAAGTCATTTTCCCATCCTCACCACATGGTGCGTGAAAATGTGACTTAAGTACTTTCAGCATTAGGCTCTACAATTTAGGTACCTGGCCGCCGGACGAATAGCTGCTTCTTCAAAATTCTGCCCCATGTACATACAAGCCTAAACAGAACTTTTTAAAATGACTTGATTCTATTGGATTGATTCAGTCAAATGGATTACTCTGTTCAATTTGATAAACAGAATTCTGTTTTTTTCTGATTCCTTCATCTGAAGTTGAACATCACCTGTACTTACACTCATCTTGGCAGTTCAGCAGCTGGCTCTTCACTGGTTGGGGTCGTATCTTTGAGTAAAATGCAGGAAAGGTTTGCTTGTGTAAAATGCGGGGTAAGAATCGCGTTTATATGCACCAGAGTATGGAGCCTTACTGATTTCTAACCAATCCAATCGAATGGTAAATGGCTTGAGGCAGTTGTTCTGGACTGAACCCAGTGATGAACCAGTTTCACATTTGAATATGCTGGAATATATCCAAACCCAATTTTTATTGCTACTTTCTCATATAAAACCATCTATGACTCATCCAGTTGTACCTACATTTCAGTCCATCTCTCTCCAGCTCTGATCTTATTGGACTTTTGTTTGGCTCCTGCATTACAGGGCAGCTCCAGATAATCCCCCGACTTTTTTCACACAAATGCACACATGACAAATTCAACTAGACATAAAACGTCATGAAATGACATTGCCTGGGTTTACATATTACGTGGCCACCAATCATAACCATGATTTGGGAGATAATGAACTAATCAGAGACAAAGTAAATGACAATTAGGCTTACCTGCATCGTGTTGATTTTAAAAGGTACAGTGAGGTCACGCCTCCAGCCTTCCAACTCACTGGTCTTTTAATACCTAGACTACATTCTTCAGCTCCGCAATCATTGCATGCTGCATGCGCTCTTGTCCATTTCCACTGTGTGGAAGAGTTTTGTCATTTAAGACCGAGCCCGCACTTAGTCATTGCTAAGTCTCGTACGCCACATGCCTGTATTTACTGTCTCTAGTCTTGTTAAGACTTATCTCCCACGTAAACGTGTATATATTATACTTCTCAAATCTAGTGGTGATTTTTCTCGATTTTATCCAAAGTGACTTAAAGTCACTGACACTATAGCCAAATAGATTTGGCAAGTTACAATTCATATCAAGCATTAGTCACCTGAAGTCATGAACATGTAGAGTAAAGACTATACAGAAGACAGAAGCACACAAGAAAAAGAAAAAAAGCAAATTGAGACAAACAATAGAGGGTTTCTTTTTTTTTTTAAGAATTCCGGTGTGAAATCGACTTGGGATGTATTGAAACATGATAACGAGTACTAACTTTTGTCGAGTACCCTTCCTCCGTACGCACGCAACATTTCGATTACATGGCTTTTTAGCCGAAGTTCCCAACAGGCTTACAACGGTAGAGAATTGGGCACAGCGTTGCCATGCAAAGAAATCGCTATTTTTTCATCATTAACAAGGCTCAAAGTAGCTCCACACTTCATCAATAGAATTCTGAGGGCCCTGACATTTAAAACGAGGCAATGAGAACTTTGAAAATGCCCAGGTAGGTTATTAAAAAAGACTGTTTATGCAGACAGTACCTTGAGGTAGTTTCCAGTCGCCTCCATCTTGAAAGTCACAATAAGTCGATTGACGAGCAGGAACAAATAGATTGAAATCTGTTCCCCAATCCTTCCTATTTGTTGGATTGATAGTCAAATTATTTGCTGCTTGTTAACATCCTGTCTGATCAGAGTCGGACTTTGCGTTCTGCGCATGCTTGAGCAGTTGTTGCCAGAAACATCGAGCGCACAAACGGCCTCGGCGCGACCAAAAATACAGTTTTGGTAGGACAAAGAGACGTTTTATTTTTCATCAGCTCCAAGAGTGAAATATTCTGAAATTTATAGATGAGCTGAAAACACGGAACGGCGATTTTGTCAAAATGCCGGCTGATCAGTTAGCCAGAAGTGGCTTTATACCGTTAGTTAAAGGGGCTACAGCGCCATCTAGCATAGCGGAGTAAGACATGCTCCGGGCAATACTTTTCTCACCAGCATATATACTGGGACAACTGCCAGAGGTGTGATTGAGGAGCATATTCCAACTATGGCTGTAATCTGACTAAGGTGTGCATAGGTTTCATTGTTTTTGTGAGTCACTTTGTTTGTATGAAAAATTTGAGACAAATTTATTTAAAATAAATGTAATTATAATGTCCATTGATCAATTTGTGATTATTCACTTTACGCCCAACAATCCAAAAGTGTGTTCATAAACTTTGCACGCCACACACATCACTCCCCGCCCTTCGCCACCTTGGTCTCAAAAAACCCAGGGAAAACCCTGTTCAGTCCTACAATTCCTGTCCTCCATGCACATCACCAGTGCTCAGAGCCCTTACCCTTACAGGTACCATGTAATCAAAACAACTTTGCTAATTTTTGCATGTAAATATTGTGGGGAAATTACCTGTTACCCGGTGGTGTTCATTAAGGGTGGAAGACAGTTGAAATAAAGACTTGACCAGATAGTGATTGAAATCTAGTAAATTTATAACAGACAATGAGTAAGAGTACAAACTGCAACAGAAGGATGTTCTATCACAGATCGGAGAGCGCTCAGCCTGGGCGTTGCCCGGACATCAGTTCTTATAATCCACAGTCCTTTAGCTGTACATCAATTGGCTATAGATCTGTCTATAACCATAGTCTGATCAGCTCCCGCCTTTCTACATCATATTGTCCAGTCTTCTTTGGACAGATCACTGAGAGGCGGTTTTGGGATAGCTGACGCCACTTTGGACTGCGCTTTGGGCGTTTTCTTTCTTGGCAGAAACCTTGCATTCCTGTGCCACTGTTGACCTTGGTCCTCTGTACGGTTCCTCGCACACACAGACACATTCTGGGTAAATAGGATTATAAGCTTTGGGGTATTGACATAAAAGATGTTTTAAGCATTAAAAGATAATAATAACACAAAAGATGTTTTGATAATAATACTGATGATAATAAGATGATAAGAATGCAAAGGATGTTTTGTATTTTTCCACAATATGTTTACTGTGATTTATTTTTTTGTGATTTTGTCATTGAAATCTCTACTTTGAGAAATAAACGGACATTTGTGTGTACTTTTTAACTTCCTCAGCCCTGCCCCTTAAAGGATCAACGTGTAAGATTTAGAGCCATCTAGTGGTCAGATTATGGATTGCAAGCAACTGACCATTCCTTTTCACAGAAAACCTATGGTGGCTGCAAAACTTGCGAAAATGTGAAAGGCGCTCTCTTGTGTAAGTGCTTTATTTATTTACTTTTTTCCCCTTCTGGGCTACTGTAGAAAAAATGGCGGCACAACATAGTGGCCTCCACAGAGGTGAACCCGCTCCCATGTAGGTTTAAAGGGCTTATTCTAAGCAAAATGAAACTCAAAGATCATTGTTTTCAAGTGATTATACACTACTAAAAAGTAGTTATGAATGTTATATTCCATTTCTGCCAAAATATCAATCTAAATTCTACACACTGCTCCTTTAAAGGTCAAATAGACAGGTTCCTGACTATTTGAAGATTATGCTTCCAGGTGAAAGCATGCGCTTCTATCAAGCTGCCAAAAAAGTTTTTTGGATCAGAGAAAACAAATTTTAAAAAATTTTGTGCGCTTTTCCAATTTTTACCTAATTTTGGGTTTTGTTGTATTCCTGATGTCAAATGTTTGCCAAACCAGCTCCCCTAAAAAGAAATCTTTGCTAAGCTATGAGAATACAATCGCCCAGTCATCTCTATCTCGCAGTAGGATGGATTCGTTGTACACCGAAACCGACATGAGGTGGATGTATGAAAACCTAAACCCACCTGGTATATGACTCCCAAACTTATTATATTGCATTGGCTGCCTGTCAAGTATCATATCGATTTGGCCCTTGAAAGCCCTGCATGATCTTGTGCCTGCTTATCTGAGTCATTTCAGTTAACCTCTTAAGCCCTAAGCCTTTTTTTAGAAAATGGCAAGCCCGAAATGAAATGAGTATATCTCTGCAATTATTTGGTCCGTTTGAATGATCTTGGTATCATAATAAAGGTTAAACCACTTGGGATTTCCGCCATGGTGTAAAAATCAGTGTATATGTCACTGAGTCAGAGTAAATGAAGATGGAACACAGTATAAATCAAAGACCTCATTTTGCACCAAACAAGGTTTTAAATCTATCCCTTGTAAACTTAATTAGTTGCAGTCTGAGACCTCTAAAATTTACTGCACAGAATCTCACCATTATCTGTGCCAAAGTTTATTCTAATCAAGTAAATCAGAACAAAATTAGAGAGGAATGTCAAGGTGGCTTCTCCAAATTGGCAAATCAGGTACTTTGTGTGCCAAATCAGATTTCTCACTTATATGTCACTACTGGCATACATTCCACCCAAATCCAACCAGTTTAAAATTTTTAGAATTTATAATTGTTTAAAATTATTTCTGCCAGTCCTATAGTCTACACAATTTCCCATTCAAAGACAATAAATCCAAAGAAAATGAAGCTTGGCTCCACGGGAACAGATTTATTTAAAAAAAAGCTAATTAATAAGATTATGAATACAAAAAGGGTTAAAAAATGGTGGTAAACCAGCCAAAAGAATAAAAACCCCAGCAATTATATTTACAAGCAAAATGGAATTAATATCTGACTATAAAGCATGCCTCACCAGGGATTTGAACGCTGGAAGCCTGCGCTGACGTCCTACACCTTAACCACTAGGCTACACCATTTGGCAATACTGCTGCTCTCAAATTGCCCATATAAAGAATGAGTCAAAAAGAAAGCCACTCGCTTTGTTTTTCCTGTTGTGCCCTCAGTATTCATGCATTCCTGTCAGAAAACGACTTTGAAAACGACGGTTGAATATTTAGTGGATAATTACACCGAAAATACCATAAACCTGTGAAGCGTTTATATTGTCGGGCTACTTAAGTACATTTGAGTGGCCCATGGACTCGCTTTGATGCACTGGGAACGCACGGCTCTGGCTCAGTCTAGCTTTGTGCGATATAGTTACTTTAGAGCTTGTTGCAAATGTCAGAAGTCATAGAATCAAATGGCTACCAGCAAAGTTTTACTGACAGCGCCTATCACAGAGAGGAAAATAAATTGCAAGCAAGCTGAATGCTGAGGAACTGAGATCTTTGAAGCAATGCTCAAGAAGAAAAACATGCTTTGAGACTCGCAGGTCTGGTTTCGTTAGAACACGGACACATTGGGCTAACAATAACAAGCGTGGATTTACCCTGAAACATTTATTTTGATTACAAAATATCAAAGGTAAGAAATTTCTTTTCTAATCCCTGTAGACTGTAAAGTGTGTGTCTTCTGTTCTTTGAGTGTGGTGTCAGTTTAAAATGACAGGCCTCACATCGTTGGATTCTGTGGACTTTACTCTTTCATTTGAGGTATCATTTTAATGCATAGCACAAATTTAGGAGAAATTCTGGCGATTCTATTTGACCATAAAAATTTCACTTACCACAAATGTAAGTTTTGTGACCATTTACATCATCTCAGGACAGGAAGCTAACTGGTCCGAAGTTAGCGAGTCAATAAAGTGCATTTAGATTTAGATTTAATTCTTTTTTGTGGAACATAATTGGTAGCTACTATTTCTATTTGCTGCATAGATTATGGCCTGAAATTACATCTCATTGCTGCCTGCAGTACCAACACATATATAACTGGGCAGCGTGACACAGCTGGGGTGCAAAACGTTAAAAGAAGAGATGCTTTCCACATGGACAGTATGTTCATTAAGAAACAGACACTTAAACTCTCCCAATCACACATCTATTTACATGTTAATTACACACGGTTGCTTTCCTGATAACTGGAGGCATGCAGTTATCTCACCCATCTTCAAATCTGGAGACTGCTATGAAGCAAGTAATTATAGACCGATGAGCATTTTACCAGTACTATCAAAGGTTACAGAGAAAGTTGTCATAGAGCACCTAACAACGTATCTTAATAACTGCAACCCTGGTCTAAATTACATGCAATTTAGCTTCAGGAAGAATTATTGCACAGAAATAGCTGCTTTACACTTCACAGAGAAAGTAAGAACACAACTTGATAAGGGAAGAGTTTTTGCCGCTGTTTTCTTGGACTTGCGTAAAGCCTTTGATACAGTGAATCATGATGTTCTCATCTCCAGGCTATCTTATTTTAATTTTTCATCAAAAACACTAGCGTGGCTCTCATCATATTTGTTAAATAGGATGGAGTGCCTTAGAATTAAAGATCCATGCTCCAGTTATATGAAAAACACAATGGGTGTGCCTCAAGGATCTGTGTTAGGTCCTATACTTTTTAGTCTCTTCATTGATGATCTTCCACAACGCTGTTACAGAGCAGATATCCAGTAATATGCTGATGATACTGTTCTTAACACACTTGCAAAAAATGCTCAGCTAGCAGCTAAGAAATTAACTCATGCCATGCAAGGTATGGTTGAGTGGCTTGAACAATCGTGTCTTACTTTGAATATCAGCAAGACAAAAGGTATGTTCTTTTGTAAAACTAGGGGGCAGATTCCAACTGCAGACATCTTTATTAAAAATGAATCAATTGATATTGTTACTGAATTCAAATAGCTTGGTATTACTTTAGATTCAAATATTAACTTCAAGAAACACGTCAATAAAATGACAAAAACTATAAAATATAACGTGGCCAATTTTAGACAGATTAGTTTGTCCCTCCCTATGGATGTAAATATTTATGCATGCTTTAATTTTTTTTCACATAAAACATACTGTATCACCTGTTGGGGACAGGAATGTGAATCTGGCATTAGACTTCTAGAATCATTTTATAAGCAAGCTATAAAAAGCCATTTCAGTACACCATTGCAAGACCCTAGAGAAACATAATTTATTGAGTGAAATTGAGAATTTTAGACTCTTTTCAAACTTGACTTTAGTGTTCAAGATCTTAAATGGCCTGGCCCCTGCATGCTTACTGGCTTTTGTCTGCTACCGCCATGCTGGTTGTGTAAGATCTACTGGTATAGCTTTTATTTATGACTGCTACACATCTTTTTGCCGTACAACTTTTAGACAAAATCCACCTCTTCTTTTAAAGCCCCTACACAGTGGGATGCAACTGCAGACGACAAAGAGCCGCAGTTCCATTAACAGCTTTAAATCTCAATTGAAAATTTTTATGAAGACCACTCAAATCTGCAATCACTGACTTTTTCCTCCCCCTCCCCCCCCCTTTCCCATGGTGCTGACAAAAGGTGTTTTTGGGGGGTGTGTGTGAGTGGGGGGGGTTTGTATGTTTTTTATTGTACCCTGCTAGGGGACAGCAGATGTAAATTAGCCTGAGGCTAACTCTGGTACAATGCATCAAATGGTAACATTTATGTGTAAGATATTGCATGGTCCCTAATAAATAAAATAAATGAAATGAACAGGCTACATGTCATAGCTAACGTTGATGCAACTTCGCAAGTCTAAATAAGCACCATCACATGTCAGTATGCAAGAATAAGCAATGTCAATAAGGTAACCTTGCAAATCTCAAATCTAAGCCAGTTGCGGCTCGCTACGCCACAGACACGGCCATGGTGATGCGAGTACTGTACACCAGTGATGGATGTCTGGAGCGCTGAACATACCTTGAAAATAATTATTGGTCTGAAACTGATTTCAATCATTAATTTATTTTAGCATTGCATAAACTCCAAAAACACGCAAAATGATCAGATTCAACGAGTTCTCTTTTGTACGTTAACACAAAAAACGTGTCATTTCAAAATCAAATTCCATTTCAACCAATATTATACATTTGTTGGCTTTAGTTGTTAATTTTCACTTTCTTTGTTGTAATTCAACAATGAAGCAAAGATTTGATAGAGCAGGATGTGTATAGAAATGCAAAATGCAAATGCATCATAGTTCATCTTTCTTGTAAAGTGAATTTTCTCTTTATTTGTTGCAACATTGCATGAGGAAGGAAGCTGTGTATTTACCTCATTTAACTGCCAATGGCTTATTTTATCATTGGACAATGGGTTCATGAAGGAAAATGACTGAAAACAGATCAAGGCTGACGAGTGGTTGTCTTATCTTCACGAGCAGAACTGACTACACCTGATGGTCCCGACTGTTTTCGGAGTTCATGTGAAGTTAATTTAATTCAGACTGAAAGTAGGTTAAAACCAATCATTAAGCATATTCGCACAGGAGAAAGAGTGCCATTTGGATTGCGATCCAATGTTCAGTAGCAGTGTAATTATAGTTGTTGTTGTATTTTTATTATCAATAAATTAGGCCTATGCACTAAGACTTTGTAAAATATTTTGGGAAAGAGCTTCTTTTTCTTTTCATGACTCATGGGTTAGAGAAAAACCAGTTTTCAATTTGTGATTCCGTTCACACACACTGCGCTGGGCAAATAATCACGCTGATAACCGAAAAAACGCGACAACAGCTACTGCGAATCTGATTGCAATCAGCATCACTCTAATTAGTGAGATTTTTGTGTCCACACACACGAAAAAAAAAAATCAAAAATTGAATTGTGCTCAGAAAATCCATTTTAAAATCTCACTTTTTCCCGTAGGTGTGAAGACCCCTATTATTTTCATTGAATGGTCTGTGTTTCACCAATTTTCAGTTCATCGGGCACCATTGTTATAGTGAGCCCCCACTTTTGCTGACCTGGTGGCACCAATATGACTTGATAATTTATGGAGCTTTAGGCGAGCTTCACTTGAGCAGAGTCGCTGCCATACACAAATGCAGGTCGTCTTGCGGTAAATGGTGACGCGAAAATATCTAGCATGCTAGATACACTGCTGCACTGTCACGCGAGGGAGTTACGCAGCAAAAATCATCCCCACACGGTGCAACATTGCCTGATGCAGTATACAAGCGTGTGACTTGCCTCAGGCAAAGTTGCACTGTCTGGGGCAGGTTTTAGGCATTAGTTCAGCAAGTCACAGTACTCAGGCTGGTCACAATCCTCATTCTGTCCAATGATTCTAAACTTTAGCTCCTCCCATCTAATTGACAAGCTTTTCTAACCAAGTCAGTGATCCTTCATTTCTTTTGCCCAGTGTTCTCCGCACTGCTCGTACTTGGGTTACCAAGAGATACGTTTCCCATGTCTAACCAGCATGACAATTTCTTTGGTTTTTGTGAGGTTGATTGTTCCCCAGGTAAACCTTTGTTTCCATTATGGAGCAGCGAGAGGTGCTTTTCCACTTCCTCTCCTATGTGAAGCTAATCTGGCCCACTTGCTATTGAGGCTGGGGGTTTTCACTCTCGTAGAAGTAAATATTCTTACATAAATATCTAGGTTTGTCTCTTCTCTAAGTTTCGCAGTTTGGTGGAGGTTAATTTGGCTGATGAAGATGATGGATTTGATTTTATGCAGGCGCACTCTTTTCAGGACTACTAAATGCTGCAATTTGACTGCCTGCGGGAGCTGGTCTTCACTTCGGGGTCTATTCTCCCATTTGCGCGTAAGTCCTTTTTTACGCGCTTCGAGTTAAGCGCTTTTGAGTTACGCGTATTCTCCCCTACTCGCTTCTATCACGCCCACAGCGCTTAACTTCAGAATGTAGGCGGCCTAATGAAAGAGGTGTGACTAATGCAAAAGGGGGGCAGACTCTGTACAAAGCTCATTGATTATGACTATCAGGAAAACATGGAACAAGGATTTTCTGATTAACCATGAAAATGCAGTTGCGGTCCATGGAAAACGCAAACCAGACTTTAAATTTGAATATCGTCGGCCTGCTGATAAAACCTCGTATCTCCAAACTGATAAGAAACAAAAACTCGTACGTCCACTATTCTTACATGCTGAATTAAACATGTTTTATTTTATCTATATTTTAAATTATATTTATCATTTTATATATATATTCTTTATTTTATTTTATTTATTTTCCTGTGAAGTTTATCATTTTGAAGATACGAGGTTTTATCAGCAGGCCGACGATATGCCGCTGTAATAGTAGGCCTATGTATGTCTGAGCCAATTACAAGAAGTAATTCAGACATCTTCTTTTTATTTCTTATTCTAGCCACCATGGCATTAAAGCTATGCAAAAAAACAAATTGCCGCGATAATGAAATAACAAATAAAGAATTTAGCGTTTCTCAACCAGCGCAATCAGATAATTGAAAATGTTCCCCTCCTACACCAGCCTGTCACACAAAAATAACTATCAAAGACAGTTTATAAGATCTCATTTAGAAATTGCGCACTTCAAATCTTAAACTACTCCGATGTCAGGTTTGCAACTGAAGGACATGGAAACGCTTTAACAAAGTATTCTTACTCCGCATGCGGTCATCTCCCCACCCCGAAACTGCCTCAGCAATCACACAATCACATTACAATAATCAATTATCCCATTGAGCGATGATGATTCTTCCCATGTCAGCTTTTCTTTATTGGCTAAAATTGATTAACAAATGGGTAGTGCTTTGTTATTGGCCAGGGTAGGGCTCAATCTAGTAGCCTATTTAATAATAGCTTTATTCGCACATTAAAATACACAGTATTATCAATGGTAGAAAAAAAAAAAAAATTTACAAAGACACAAGTTAGTTAATACAGATATCCTCAATTAGAAAATCAATCTCCTCCCTCGTGAGAATATCACAACTTTTTAGATTATCACGAACATATAGGGCTGTCGCATTTGTAAATAGAACATGAAGACAATGATGGTGACGTCGAGCCAAAGCCGAAAACCAAATTTTACAGATGTTGCTGTTGTATGGCAAGGGGGCACTGAAGGCTGATCCGAGGAAGAAAGCTGCAGATCGTTCTGGATGTGGCTTCGTTGGGGGGACTTAAGCGTAGTATCCTCGATTTAAAGCATAAATGGAGAGATCTGCGGGGCGCTCTTTCTGCAGTGGAAGTGCATGGAGAAGAACTTGAAACGTCAACGAACTGCGTCAGACACCTTGAAACAGACGCCTGTGATATGTGTATGACATCACCAGCCACTCTCTGGAATGACCCAGATGCCAGGAGCGACAGTGCAGTTCTGACGTTGATGGCCACGGGTATGTTTTGTGGATAATTGCTGCGGCTGGTTAGCTGTTCATCCAGAAGTCAGCAAAGATAGATGATTGCCTCATGCACGGTCCAGACGAAAGCGCTGGATGCACTCAATGTTTGTTAGTCCCAGGATGTCCAAACGAAGCCGATATATGCGTGTTCGTCTTCGAGCTCGGCGCGCTCCTCTTACTCTTTCCAAATCACGCAAGAGTGCAAGCAAATGCAGGACTGCCATTTTGGTTTTAGATTTTGAGGGCATGGTAGAATGATGGTCTTATGTATACTCGTATTAATTAATTGTTTTGCGCTGGTAATTGAACTCATTGGAGAAGAGACTGATGCGTAATATCATGTGATGATTTCGTTTGATTTTGTAAATTATTATGGCTTTGAGAAATGTAGTTTACAAATAAGGAGGAAAAATCAAATATTGAATGTTTCAAACTTCACCATGTTAAATAAAATAAAATAAATGTTAAAATTCGGCCGATAACCGACATCAAACGCAATATTCCATTTCACCTCATGTTGGCGCTTGACCTTAATACAGCCCAAAAAATGCTTAACAGAAAAAGCGCGTAAGCCAGGGGGAGAATACGCGTAAGTGTTATTTGCCTGAGAAATGCCCGGAAACGTCCCGATTTTGGCCTTACTCCACCCCAAGCGCATAACTGCCTTCAGGGCGCTTAATGCACAGACTTAAGTCGAGGGGAGAATACGTGTAGGCTGAAAAGCGCGTAGCTACGCGCTTTTTTCAACTTACACGCATGGGAGAATAGACCCCTATATCCTTCCATAGAATTTACACTGTGAAACATGCTAAATTTATGCCACTGTACTGCAATCCTGTATGAAGTCCCCTCTGAGCTTTTAACTGCAGATATTTTGGGGGTGGATAATATATTGAAGTACCAGTGAAAAAAGGCTTTAAATTTGAAGACTCAAAACCTAATTACTGAGCAAGCCAGTATCACTCCTATAAACCCTTTCATGCATGGAGGTCACTACAGTGACTGTACAGCTGTTCAAGTGTTTTTTCCCTATATATTTCTGCAATTTTGGGCACTGCTGCATATAGTCCACTCTAGTGGAAACTACCAAAAATCCCATTGGTAGGTCATTGCAATGGGAGAAAGTAGTCATTTATAGAATAAAGTAAGAAAAAAAAACATTTTTTTTCAAACCTTGTTTTAAATCCCTAAGGATGAATAAAACCACTTAGTAAAAAATCCTGACTGAGTATATCATAATTCATGCATGAGAGGGTTAATATAAATACTATTAGCAGTAGGAGTGTGTTTAACAGAGGACAAACCAGCAGTACTTTGCAAGATAAGTCTCAACAAGAGCAACTCGGAGTGTGGCATATGCCCCCGCCCGTATGTTTAATTGGGTTGAAGATTGATTAGGTTACTAGTTTAGCATGGTGAATAGTGAGAGTGAATAATACTGAAAGCTAAACATGTTAAAAGAAACTGGTTTTGGAATGAAGATGAGGAGTTCTTTAGTTATTGCGTGGAAACTGAAATGAAGATGGCTGCCGTAGCGGCCATATTGGATATCACACGGCACTGGTTTTCGAAAAGGAACTTTCTTCTACCCACCCCCCACACACCATCAAGAAATGAGACGGATTAAACCAGGCGTTCTTTACTTACTACATGTAAACAAGAAGTTTACGGTGTAAGGCTTCACAAAACAATACCAACGACGGACATTGCTGTGAGTGAAGGACTCGCGTGTTCTTATTGACTAACTTTAATTTGAGCATTCTCCTGGCTGGTGGGAATCACAATATAATGAATAATTTTCTCCGTCTAAAGACAGGGCATGAAAACGCAACGGTTACAATTAATCTGACTCCATTAAACAGTTAGCATACCAAATTTAGTGGTCTCCTCGTTAAGTATATGCCTCCAAATTAGAACTAGAATTGATAGTTTTGGAACAGCATGCGCGAATTTCGAGACAAATCTGCCAGCAGATATGGCAGCGCAAAAGCCATCATTGCTCAGTAAATACTTCCCCAGGGTTAATTAAACGCAACAGTCCTGGAATCAATTTGACGATAAATCAATTGGATAGAAGAGATTACCATGATAGCAGCATCGATGCCTAAACAAAATAGCACTGAGCATGAACGTATCACAAACCCAGATTTATGTTAACCTATAAGGGCCCCTTATAGAGAGTAACCCGGTACCGGCATATAAATAAAATATACGCCTAAGGGTACTGTTGAATAGCTAGATCCCAAGGGCCGGAATTACACAAACCCTTAAGGGGTAGGACGTAATCTCAAATCTAACTTAGAAGTATCGTTACCTACACATGTCTTGGTAGGAGTTTCCCCTTAAATCCCGGTCGCAACAAAGCTAGAATATACGAGTGTTACAAATCAAGGAAAATTACGCAAGCTGAAAAAGGAATAACAATAATTTAATTACCAGGTAGGCACAACTTGGATCAAACAAATCAACGCTAAGCCAATTACCAGTTACACATAATTTACAAGGATTAAGAATATTTTCATACCTGGGAAAGATGAATGGCCACGCGGAGCTAAAGTCGCACTGCGTGGTCGGGGAGAACTCAGATGCCCCCTCGCTCCGGAACAAGGCAACATGTGACTTCCCCCACTTACCTACGCGCGTCAGATGACAAAGAAAGAAGAGAGAAAAGAAGAGACCCCCTCGGTTAGGATCTTGTACTTTCAAAGATTCCAAAACCACGCCTCCGAACAAGGTAGAGTTCGAATCAGAGTTGCACACGCGAAGGTGTTACCACCTGGGCAATTGCCCGCGCAAATTCTAACCAGCTTTTCAGGAGCTTTCCAAAAAGTCAGTGAAAAATAATGTCAAGGGAAATGAAACATGTTCCATTCAATTCCATAAATTTCCCCGAGAATAAAAAGACCAAACATGATCGGAATATGTGCGAAAATGATGCAGTTGTCATGGAAAAGCCTTAAAATGGAGTATTATAGTCCAATTGTGTTATAAATATATAAGTGGTTCCTTTATTGGATGGTGAACATAAACATATTATGAATTTGACAGAGATTTAGATTGTTTTAAGCAGAATAATGCAACTGGGCTTTAACTTCGGTGGGGACTGTGATACAACTCTGAGGGACACTGGGCAGCCTGGACGTAATGGTTCTGGCTTCCTGCTGTGTAGAACAAAGGATGCCACTCTCACCGGCAGGCTGTAGGATTATAAAAGTTTACTGCTCGCTCTGGATTGTGTCAGATCACCCAAACATTCAGATTTTACCAGCGTAATGAGCACGTGTTCCAACAATATGATTTTTAACATGTGTTGTGAGCCAAATCACACTTTCAGGCTCTACAACGGCCTGACGCCAAGACGGAAGAGCGTTGACGTGAAATGCCGCCTGCTCATTCGAGCCGGGAGCATAATAATTATAATAATTATTATAACATCATTGGGGTTCACACCAAAAAGGGTATATTTGCTGGAGCCCAGTTTGCTTGTGTGTTGTTGTCAGAAACAGCTCTTTAATTTGGCAAAAGAACTGCATCAACAGTTGTGCCTTTGAGAGGTAAAGTGGGCTCTCCCACAGATCCACTGTTCTGAGGAAATGAGATTTGATGTTAAAACAGTTTGAAAAATTCAGGATGCTCTTAAAATACGCATTCGCACGAAAAATCACTTTAAAAGCTTTATAAAAATAAAAACTTTCAACAAGAAAATCCAGATTTCACAGCAACTGTTCATCCAATTAACTTAATATTTGGCAGTTTTCTTCATTTTGTGATCTATGTTTCTACAGAGCTCTTTTTGCAATATGTACCTCTGAATATGAGTGAATCAAAATATACATATTTAATTAGCTGTTTCTCTCTGAAATTGATTTGGGGGGTCAAAATCAACACTAGAACACAGACACCTGGAAAAAAGCTCTGTAGTGACATGTTTTTTCCTTCACATTACCGCTGAAATTATAACCAAACACTGTTTATTCTTCACAATAACTGTGTTTCTCTAAGTGTCTATATATTCATTAAAACAGCCGTTGCCATGGCAACCACTGATGTGATGCAACAGAAACTCACTGGACAATAATAATTCTTAGTTTAAAAAGTGAATTTATTGGGAAAATGTTTGCTAAACTATAGGTCCCCTTAAATGCATTTTATCATTTTGTGGTCTAAAATACTTTGAATGTGGTTCTTGCTCACTGACTGTCTGCATTAAGCACATAAACAGCTAAAACAATCATTTTTATTTGTGTATATGCTGTGCTGCCAGAAAATCTGTCGTCACTGCAGGTGTTTCCTGGGCAAAACTAGACCCCATGCTGGCATAATGAAATTAAATGGACATAATAAAACAGTCTTGGAAGTATGGAGATAAATATCATTGAAACATGACATAAAATATTCATTTATCATACATGCTCATTTTTAAATTATCAAAATAAGTTTAATTTGCGTAATATGAAATCATGGTAATATAGATGTGGGAGATTCAAATAATTTTCCATTTTTAATCAATGCATATGGGTATAGCTCTGTTGATTATCATCTCTTTGCTAATTACAAATTAAAGATAATATATCTGCCAAAAACTCAGATAACATTTTTGCTTTGTTTCATAAACTAATTTTCATGAATTTATGTGGAGAGTAAATGTAATGTAACAGACAATCACAAGCATACATCTCATGTGCTTACATTATGTGGCTCAGGGGAAGGGCTTCGGCAGCAGATGCAGAGCAATTTTTTCAGCCACGGCAGCTGCTTAATCAGGGAGAGGTAGAGAAGGGGTTGGGTGATGGAACTGAAGGTCATAAGGCTGAATATAATTACATCCATTGTGCAGATTTCTGGTAAATCAGTATAATAACGCAAGAGAGAGGTAACAGGTACAGGCAGGTAATGAAACACTATGATGCCCAGATAGATTTGCACAGTTCTGAGGGCTTTCTCTTTCATGGGGTTAATCTTCTCTTTGCCCAGGACCGACTTCCTCAGACTCCATATGATAGAAACGTTGCAGTAAACCATAATGGTGAAGCCGGCCAGGATTAGCCCAATGTAGATTTGATGTTGGATCATGGATACAATGGTGAGCACTGACCTGCAGAGGGCATAGGCTATCACGAGCCCCCAAACAAGCATGGAAAGAGCAACTCTGATCTTTATATCCCTGATGCTGGTGAACACAATGGGGTGAACCACAGCCACGTAGCGGTCCAGGCAAATGCAGGTGAGAAAGAGTGGGGAGCCGTTTTTCATCCCATTGGTTAAGTCTAATATATAATTGAAAGTTCCGAGTCTGAGTATCACGTAACCTAAGCAGTAGATAGGGCTCATTATGCAAAACCATGCATCTGCAAGGGCCAGGCTGAAGATAAAATTATTGGAGGTGGAAGAGTCACTCTTCTCTCTGGCCACCAGCCACATTACCATGATGTTGGCAGGGTAGCCCACTACAAAGATAATGGTCCTTTCAATAAACAGAACCACATCTGCAGCAAAGTGGTACTTGCAGTGTGTCCCATAGAGTTGGGGACTGTGTCCTGAAGAGGAGAGGTTGAAGGGTCGGCTAGAATTGATGACAGAGCTGTTCATTTTGGTTTTATTTTATCCAGCAGGTTTGAGGGTTGATGATCCTTAGAAGAGAGAGAATGTAAGTTACATGGTCAAGCCTAACTGAACTCACCACTTATACTGACTGCGAGGCTAAAATATGTTCTTAAGCTGATTCCAGCATTATTTTAAATTATTATCGTCTCCAAAGTATTCCTCATCATAACACATTTACTGCATAATAGAGATGGTAACACTTATACTGGCCTATTTTGCACAAAGTTAAGCTCTCTCTTTTGAGAAATTATTTATGTCAAGCAAGGTGAATATAGTTTTGAAATTTTCATTAGTTTTTATTTTTATTTAGTTTTACAGTTTGCTTTTTTATTTCAGTTTAGTTTTAGTTAGCTGAACAAGTGATGAAGCAGTTTTAGTTTAGTTTTTATTTTGAGGAATTCACTAGTTTTAGTTTAGTTTTTATTTAGTTTTAGTCTTAGTTTGAGTTTTTCAGCTAATAAGAGGAAGGCCTTAATTTGTAGAAGCTGACAAGGATAAAAGAATGTATGACAGCAAATATGTTTTTACCGAGTCCTTTATTAATCCTGTATTCTTTAACCATCATATTTTTAACATGTGACACTGATGATACTAATATAACTGGGGGAAAAAATCAAATCCATCTCACCCCATACAGTCATCATGCTCAGTTATTTCCACAGCTTTTGCCATGTTTGAGAGCCAACCATCTTCTTCACTGAATGTGCGCAGGGCAGTTGCTTGGAATTCTGGGGCCCCTAACAGAATATCGGTGTGGGCCTCCGCCCCCGACTTTTCATTGCCACTCTTTAACGACAATATATCATGATGTTATTCATTATTTTTCTGTTTTTCAGTGTTCTTGACAGTGCCTAATGCAATACACCCAATTTTTCCTTTTTTAAAATTGACCACTCAACAAGGAGAGTATCATCATGTGAATTATGAATTATTCGTTGTCTTATTCACTAATTTACTCACCATCAAAAACATATTCAGACTGCTGGTGGTGAGGATCTATTGCAGGGTCAGGTTCAGATGAAGTGACTACAGCTGATTCTGAAGTAGCAGTGCATAAAGGTTTAATTGTTCCATTTCATATTACTTTCGTAAACATTTATGGTTATATTTCATGGAACAACTGATGAAGAACTAACCTACCGAGTCTTGGAATAAACAGGATCTAAATGGGCTTCCCAGTACCATAGCTCTAAGCACCCAGCTTCATTTTGCTATTGTTAGGAGGAGGGCAAGCTCTGTAAAATTACCCCCGCGTGAGCAAGACTTATGCCAACACGCTGAAGTAGCAGTTCAGTTTTAGTAAACAATTAAGGTAAAAGTAATGTCAGCCTTGACAAGCAATTATTTAAGTTACACCTAAGGTTACCGCACTAACTACATGTAGTTCGCAAGCCAAACCGAGCGTGTACAGTCAATTACAGCTACAGAGAGCTGAGTATGCAGTAACCACTGTTATGGCCCCAATTTGTGATTACATTTATAACACAACAGCAACAGCAAGGGATGACAGACACAATTTAAAACTTAAACACATTTAATTAAACAGACAAAGACTAATAACAACTAACTAACTGACCAAGATTGAATACATAAAAAAAAAACAGAAATAATTACAGTCCCTTTTTAGTGGGGTGGCTTGGTGATGTCCTGGATGAAGAAAATGCTCAAACACAGGCAAAGAAATCCACAAAAGAAACATCACAGGTCTTGAACAGAATGGCAGGTCTGGTCATCTTCTTGCAATTTCTCCTACTACTTTACTGTCTCAATTCTTTTCCTTATATACTCTCTTTCAGACCCCACCCACATTTAGACCTCTTTTTTTTAACTTTCTGAGACTTGCCCCAGACATGTTCAGGACATGTCTAAACATGACTCCAGTCTGAGCTTAACAAAAAAAAGGTAAATACTGCCATCTAGTGGCCTATATTCACATTACACCTCCATTCCAAAAGGGAAAAATTTTGACTCATAAAGGCAAAATTTTTCTTTTCAATACAAAATGGTTAAGTGAACACTTGTCTACATATACATATCATACAATATTCAAACACATGATATATATATACACATTCAAACACGGGATAAGCAATCAGCAATTACATTGTCTGTACCCTTCACATGCTTAATTTCCAAGTCAAACTCCTGTAAAATCAAACTCCAATTCAACAATCTCCGATTCTTGTTTTTCATCTTACTCAAAAACATTAACGGATTGTGGTCAGTGTACACAATCATTGGCTTTTGTCCTGTACAAACATAAACCTCAAAGTGTTGTAAAGAAAGGACCAGAGCCAACAGTTCCTTCTCTATTGTGGAATAGTTCCTTTGGTGGCGATTGAACTTCCTGGAGAAGTATGCCACGGGATGCTCAATGTCATCAGAGTCACTTCTCTGTAGGAGCACAGATCCACAAGCTTGGTCGCTAGCATCGACCGCGATGGAGAACGGTTTGTTGAAGTCAGGAGATTTGAGCACGGGGAAGTGACACAGCAGAGACTTCAGGTGATTGAAGGCTCTCTGGCATGCATCATCCCAGGTGAACTTTATGCCTTTCTTCCGTTGGTTAGTTAGACTGAGAGCAATCTCAGCAAAGTTCTTGCAGAACTTGCGGTAGTGCCCGATCATTCCAAGGAAGCGGCGCAAAGCTTTTTTGTTGTCAGGAACTGGAAAGTCCATGATGGCTTGGACTTTAGCATTTATGGGTGCCACCTTACCCTGGCCTATGACGTAGCCAAGATAGGTGACAGTAGCACAACCAAAGTCACTCTTGTTCAGGTTAACAGTCAGGTTAGCCTGGGTCAGGCGCTGGAACAACGTCTCTACATCTTTTAGATGTTCTTCCCAGGAGTCACTCCATGTGATCAGGTCATCGATGTATGCACCCGTGTGTGGCAATCCGGCGATTGTAGACTGTATCATCCTTTGGAACGTTGCTGGGGCATTTTTCATGCCAAAGGGTAGGACTTCATACTGGTACAATCCAGATGGTGTGGCAAAAGCAGAGATGCTCTTGGCCCTCTCAGTTAAAGGCACACACCAATAACCCTTCAATAAATCAATCTTGGTCAGAAACTTTGCTTGCCCTACACTATCAATACAATCATCAATCCTAGGTATTGGAAACACATCCGTTCTAGTTACAGCATTGACTTTGCGATAATCTGTACAGAATCTAGTACTTCCATCAGGTTTTGGAACTAGCACACAGGGTGAACTCCAATCGGAGTTGGAGGGTCTGATAATATCATGTTTTAACATGTACTCAACCTCTTTCTCAGCAATCTTTCTCTTTTCAGGATTCATCCGGTATGGATGCTGTTTTATTGGTTTGGCATCACCAACATCTACATCATGAGAGGCTATAGTAACTCTCTTTGGAACATCAGGAAACAAATCCTCATATTTCTTGATCAACCTTTCAAACTGATCTCTCTGTGAGGGTTCTAAGTGCTGGAGTTTTACATCAAGATTTTGCAACACTTCAGTGTTTGACAATTTACATGAAAGAACTTCAGCTTTAATTCTCGGTTCATCATCTTGAAACTCCCCCTCATCTTCACACGTTTCGACCATTGGAGAATCTGAAGTGACAGCTGCAACCCTAGCATTTCTGTCATGATAAGGCTTTAGCATGTTAATATGACACAATTGTTTTGGTTTTCTCTTATCTGGAGTCTTCACAATGTAATTGAGATCATTGAGTTTTGTCAGAATTTCATAAGGACCATGAAATCTAGCCTGCAATGGATTGGACTGCAAGGGAAACAACACAAGGACCTTGTCTCCTGGTTTAAACTCACGGCTTCTAGCCTTATGATCATACCAAGTTTTCATTTTTCCCTGACTTGATTTCAAGTTCTCTTTGGCAAGGTCACAAGCTGCACGCAATCTTTCCTTGAACTTGCTAACATAGTCTAACAGACTGATTTGCGGCTCTTCCTCTTGCCATTGTTCACTCAATAATAGCAAAGGTCCTCTCACTTCATGACCAAACACTAGCTCAAATGGACTGAATCCAGTAGACTCCTGCACTGCTTCTCTAGCTGCAAACAACAGCAAATGAACCCCTTCATCCCAGTCTTTCTCATGGTCATAACAATAAGTCCTCATCATTGTCTTGAGAGTGGAATGAAACCGCTCTAAGGCACCCTGACTTTCTGGATGATAGGCACTAGAAAGAATCTGTTTTGCACCTAGTTCATACATAACCTGCTGAAACAATCCTGAAGTGAAATTGCTACCTTGGTCTGACTGAATTTCCCTGGGAAGACCAAACAACGTGAAGAACTTTATCAAAGCCTTCGAGATTGCAGTTGCCTTGATGTTACGTAGAGGTATGGCTTCGGGGAATCTGGTAGATGCACACATGATTGTCAACAAGTACTGATTTCCAGATCTAGTCTTGGGTAATGGACCAACGCAATCAACAATGACCCTAGAGAATGGCTCCCCAAATGCTGGGATAGGCTGCAATGGAGCTACAGGTGGGTCTAACTGATGTTTTCCAATTACCTGACAAGTGTGACAGGTTTTGCAAAAGTTGGAAACGTCTTTCCGAAGCCCAGGCCAAAAGAAGTGTTTCATGATCTTATCAACAGTCTTGTTAACACCAAGATGACCTCCTAAAGGTAAACTATGAGCCATTGTTAAGATCTCATTCCTATAGACCTTCGGAACAACAATTTGCCTGACCACTGCCCAATCTGCATTGGCAGGGATATCAGGAGGGCGCCACTTCCGCATCAACACACCATCCTTGAGATAATACCCAACTGGAACTGCATCTATTTCTTTTTCAGGAAGGGCTCTCCTCTTTAGTACACAAATTTCAGGATCATTAGTTTGCTCCTCAATCAACCGCTTTCTGGACAGAGACAAGTCTCCAGACACATCAGAATCACCAGACCCATCCGGCTGGCTGAATAGAGAACTGATAAAAGTATCTGATAAGTCCTCAAACGGAGAAACCATAGTAGGCCAATCAGAGTCATGAGGCGAACCACCTGAGTCCTGACTATTCAATGTACTGGACGGCACCACATCATCTTCTTCTTTAGCCTTCTTGGCCATAGCACGAGTCACTGCGCAAGAAGGATACAGAGATGGGTCCTCATCCCCATCTTCAGTGCTCGGCTGTGAAGTAAGATGTACAGGGGGAACTACTTTGCCCCCAGCCAGGTCATTGCCTAGCAACAGAGAAACACCCTTTATAGGTAGACTTGACATAAGTCCCACCTTTACCTGTCCTGACTCTAAATCTGACTTCAAGAATACAGAGCGCAGTGGTACAGATACAGTCCTTCCTTCAATACCTTGTATTCCCAGAATTCCCAGAAGCGGTTTCATCACGTAACTCCATGGAGTCCATCAACAAAAGTGACTGAGAAGATCCGGTATCCCTAAGGATATATATGGGGACAGGAGTAGTATGCTCATTCACAGCCACAAATCCCTCTGACACAAATGGAAGAAATTCCTCCCTCACAAAGTCAGCTGTATTAGGCTTTTTAGCCCCACAAGAAGCAGGCAATTTAGCAGATCGGTTATCTACTACAGGGGTTTCTAACCTTGTTTTCACAAAGGCATTTGGTTTGGTATCCTTTTCTTTTTCTTTCTTAGCTTTAAGGAACCAACAGTTAGTTGTAACATGACCAGATTTCTTGCAATAACAGCAAACTAGACCACTTTTGTCACTGTCAGCTTTCACACTTTGATCAGACCTGTTACTGGATTTCTGAGCACCATCACCAGATTTGTCTTTGTCTTTGGGTGAGGAATCTTGGGTATCACCGTAACCCTTTTTCTGAAATTGGGACCATTTATTGTTACTGCTAGACTGAAATTTGGACTTATGAGTGAGAACATATTCATCTGCAAATTTGGCAGCTGATTGCAAGTTCAGTGCTTGCTTCTCATTAAGGTAGGTCTTAACATCATCCTTAACACAGTTCTTGAATTCTTCAACTAACACCATCTCTTTTAGTGAGTTGAAATCATCCTTGACCTCCATAGAAGTACACCAGCGCTCAAAGCAAACTTTCTTCTCATTAGCAAATTCCACATAAGTCTGATTTTCAAATTTCTTCAGACCTCTGAATTTCTGTCGGTAAGCCTCTGGAACCAACTCATAAGCTCTCAGAATAACCTTTTTGACAACCTCATAATCAGAGGAATCATCTGCAGACAAAGCCGAATAGGCTTGTTGAGCTTTACCCTTGAGGACAGTTTGCAACATCAAAGGCCAGTGTTCCTTTGGCCACTGGCAACTCTTTGCTACCTTTTCAAAACACTGGAAATAGTTGTCAACATCCTTTTCCGAAAATGGAGGCACCAATTTTACCTCCTGGCTAGCCCGAAATTTATTTTCAGTTTGAATTTTAATTTTTAGTTGCTCCAATTGGAGTCTTTCTTCTCTATCGAATTTCTCTAATTCAAAATCTCTCTGTCTCTGTCTCTCTCTTTCTGCTCTTTCCTCTTTCTCTCTCTCAAATTCTCTTTGTTTTTCTTCTCTTGCTAATTTTTCTAACTCAAACTGCCTTTGTTTTTCTTTTTCTTCCCTCTCAAATTCTCTTTGTTTCTCTTTTTCCTCCCTTTCTTTTTCTCTTTCTTCCCTTTCTTTCTCTTTTTCCTCCCTTTCTTTTTCTCTTTCCTCCCTTTCAATCTCTAGCATTTTTAATTTAAGTTCCATTTCTATATTTGGATTTTCCACTGGAAACTGTTCCAGATCTCCTGGTGCAAACACATTTTCATCAATGTAATCTTCAAAACCCCTACGGTTGGTGATGCCAAGAAATCATCCATTGCTGTTGTCAATATATATCTAGGAAAATTCACAAAAACAATTTCACAATTTGGAATGTTAGATTTTCAATAAATTACTCACACAATGGTCTATCCCGGACCTTGAGCCCCCAATTTGTTATGGCCCCAATTTGTTATTACATTTATAACACAACAGCAACAGCAAGGGATGACAGACACAATTTAAAACTTAAACACATTTAATTAAACAGACAAAGACTAATAACAACTAACTAACTGACCAAGATTGAATACATAAAAAAAAAACAGAAATAATTACAGTCCCTTTTTAGTGGGGTGGCTTGGTGATGTCCTGGATGAAGAAAATGCTCAAACACAGGCAAAGAAATCCACAAAAGAAACATCACAGGTCTTGAACAGAATGGCAGGTCTGGTCATCTTCTTGCAATTTCTCCTACTACTTTACTGTCTCAATTCTTTTCCTTATATACTCTCTTTCAGACCCCACCCACATTTAGACCTCTTTTTTTTAACTTTCTGAGACTTGCCCCAGACATGTTCAGGACATGTCTAAACATGACTCCAGTCTGAGCTTAACAAAAAAAAGGTAAGTACTGCCATCTAGTGGCCTATATTCACATTACACCACTCATAAGACCGTGTCCTAGGCTGCTGCTACCAAATTTTTTGACGGCATATTATGATGGCTGGCGAACGATAACCTTACCAATCTTTTCTGTAGATGATACCGTTAATAACTGAGTAATGTCATTCTTGTCAGGCGATTATTTACTCAGCTGACTGCATGTTCCTTTAATGTAACGTTAGCAGCTGAATAGCCAGCCTGAACAGCTAACATAGCGAGCTAGTTTAATACTCTCACCTCTCTTTGAAAAGAATTTTGTAATGTTCTGGACCCCTGCTTTGCTCTTCCTGTCCTCTCTGGCGTCCAGATTTGTGTGCGTTTGTTTGTTTGCTCTTGGACATCATATTCGCAAGGACCTCGCCAGCAAAAATGCACAAACAATTTTCCAATACGAGCATGAAGCATGGATTGAACCATTTTTAAAGAAGGGGGTTACTAAAATGTATTTCATCAATATTACATGCCTTAATGGCTTTGTTTAAACTCTGATGCATTAGTATTAATATTAGGTAAATCTATGCAAAATAATTTTGTCATAGCGTCTACTGTGGGTTTTGTGGGCCCCAATGGACTGTGAGCCCTTATGACGGCGCTGAATTAGAGAAGTAGTGGAGCTCCACTCCTCCCTGCGTTTGCAGCTAGACTGTTATTCTTAACTAATTGAAGAGAATTGAGAAGTGAGTCCATTTCTATTTTAAAGATGGGGAAAGAAGGTTGTCTTCGTAGCCATTTTTGTTTATGCAGGAAAAATTTCGCCTGCAATGTGAAAAAATTTACCACATATTCCAAGGAGTGATTCATACAGTTCTCAAAATAAAAAATAAAATCCTTAGAAGTTAAGGAGTATGTTTGCTCAAAAAGATGAGTGTTTAACTCATTGAGAAACTCTTTTGTCTTCTCACAATCAAAGAAGAGATGAAGCATGGTTTCAACCTTATTGTCACAAAAAGAGCATGCAGAGCCAAAATCAGTATATTTTGCAATGTTAACATTGGTGGGGTAAATCTTGTGTAAAATTTTAAAATGGACCTCTTTAACTTTATTGGTGATACAATATTTACTGGGTAGCAGCCAGGCTTTACGCCAATTTATGTCCTCAATTAAAGATCCCCAGTAAAATTTCCCCCGAGGAATGATCCTTTTTTGTAGCTGAAAGATGTGACGAATATGTTTGTTATCACATTTTCTATCTGTAATCTCAATCCCATTCAAGATTAACTTATATTGTGTTGCATTATCTATTCCAAAAGAAAGATGATTTTTCATAAGTTGAATCAAGCCTTTAGGGATGGCTTTAATGACTAAATTAAATTCCTTAAATGGGATTGGAAGGCTATAACGAGACAGAAAATTTTCGTATGTCAATAAAGTGCCAAAAGTATCAAACAGGGCTATAACATTATGAATGCCATTCTCATACCACCTAGGAAAAAACAGGGATTTGTTTTTAACAGTAATGTTGGCGTTGTTCCAAATAAGAGATTTATGAGGTGAGAAATTATGAATGAAACACAGTTTCCAAGCAAGAAGACACTGTTGATGAAATCTGGATAGCATAATGGGTAATTTAGTAGGGTTATAATTGCATTTTAATAGAAAAAACAAACCACCAATTTGGTTAAATATATGATTGGGGATAAAAAACCACAAAGATTTTGGGTGTATAAGACATTTCCTGATCCAGCCAACTCTGAATGAATTAACAGTGTCTGTGAAGTCCAAGAAATTTAAACCACCCTGGGCTTTGCAACCTGAGAGCACCTCCTTCTTAAGTTTATAAGGTTTATTTTTCCAGATAAAATCTAGGAAAATTTTATTAATTTCTCTTAATGATTTATCACTAATAAAAAGAGCGAGGGAGGGATAAACAAAGTGAGAGAGACCGTCGGCCTTTGATAGGAGAACTCTACCAAAGATAGACAAGTCTCTTTGCAGCCAAGAATGAAAAATATTTTTTGTCTTGGCCATTTTTGATGTATAGTTTAGTTGTTGTCTGTCTGTTAAACTCTTAGTTATATAGATTCCAAGGTATTTGACAGTATGCTTTACAGGAATGTTACTAATAAAACAATCATCACACTTGTGTAAGGGAAGAATTTCACATTTAGAAATTTTGAGTGTAAGGCCTGACGCACTGGAAAATTGTTCAATTAAACTTAAGGCAGTAGGTACCTGATCTTTATCTTGAAGAAACAAAATGGTGTCATCTGCTAACTGCGCTATTTTTAAGTCCCTATCAAAGATATGAATACCTTTAAATTCAAGGTCATTAAATACATTTTTTGCAAGGAGTTCTGTGACAAGCAAAAATAAGAAAGGAGAGACTGGGCATCCCTGCCTTACTCCACGTTTTATGTCAAATCTGTTAGTTGTGTTATAGTTTATTATCACTGAGCTATTTATATCGGTGTACAGCATTTCAATACTATTAATAAAATAATCCCCAAAACCAAATAAATGAAGAGTTTTTAAAAGAAATGCATGTTCAATCGTGTCGAATGCCTTATAGAAGTCTAGGAAGAGGAGAAGAGACTCTGACTGCACCACATCAGCAGAGTCAAGCAGATCAAGTTCCAGTCTTATATTATTTGTTATATGACGATTTTTCATGAAGCCAGATTGAGACTCTGATATAATATCACCAAGGCCAGTTTTTAGTCTATTAGCAAAAATAGAGGCCAATATCTTATAATCTATCGTCAACAATGAGAGTGGACGCCAGTTTTCAATACACTGTGTGTCTTTACCTGATTTGGGGATGAGTGAAATAACTCCTTGTTTCAGAGAGGTAGTCATCTCCTTTTTGCTCTATACATTCCTCAAACATACGGAGCAAAGGATTCTGAATATATTCCCAGAAATGTATATAAAATTCAGAAGAAAGCCCGTCTACACCGCAAGCCTTTCCTTTTTTCATGGAGTGCAGAGCTTTCTTTACTTCTTCAATTGTAATCTTAGAGTCACATATTGTTTTGTATGTTTCCATGATCTTCGGGACATGTTTTTTTATTTTCTCAATAAACCTATCACAGTTACTGAGATTGAACTTGGAAGAATACAAATCTTTGTAAAACTTTGCAACAAATTCAGATATTATCACAGGATCAGTAGATTTCTTTCCATTTATGTTAAGTGATGACAGGGCTTTTCTTTGTCCATTTCTCTTCTCTAGCGCAAAAAAATAACTAGAATTCTTCTCACCCTCCTCCAGCCATTTGGCTCTTGATCTAACAAAAGCCCCTTTAGCTAAATCCAAATACAGTGTGTCAAGTTGCAGGCTAATGTTATTAATTTCCACTTTTTCCTCATCAGTGTTATTTTCTTTAGAAATGTCATTTATTCTCTTTAGTAGGTCTCTCTCCAACTGATGTCTTGTGGCTTTAATATTTTTAGATCTCTCAATGGCGATACATCTTGTTTTATATTTAAAAAATTCCCATTTTTGCTTACATCCCTCCTCTATGTCACAGAATAATTCCGTAATCAAGTTTTTGATACTATTGTTAAAGTTTTCATCTTTCAGTAAATTGTTATTGATTTTCCAGTAACCTCGTAATAGTGGAATGTCTCGTTCGCTGCCCAGTCTAAGAGTGATCAGCTTATGATCAGATAGAGGTGCAAAGGAGTGCAACACTTCTTTAAAAAAAACAATGGCGGTTTGGGAAATCAAAAAAAGGTCAATTCTCGATTTCAAAGTTGAGCTTTTGTTTGACCAAGTAAAATCTATCAAATCGGGGTTAAAAAAACGCCAAGTGTCAACCAAAGATAAGTCAGAGCACAAGGATAATATCAAATTATTTGCAAGAGAGCCTTGACACAACCTGGGGGGGAATCTGTCAACATTAGTATCAACACATTCATTAAAGTCACCCCCAACAATAACATTAGAGTCAATATATTTGTCAAGGAGTGATTTCACATTAGTCGATATTTGAACAAATAAAGTTTTGTTGGGCAAATGTGAATTATACCCATAGACATTGCCTACAATGAAAGTAGCATTATCTTGCTTTATAACTATTAACAACCATCTTCCTTCAGATGAGCTTATGGCCTCTAACACCTCTCCTTTGAATTTGTGTAAAAAAATAGCAACCCCTGCTGAGTTATTATTTCCATGACTATAATGTATAGCATTTCCCCACTGCGACCTCCAAAATTTGGCATCCTTTTCTGTTGAGTGAATCTCTTGGAGCATTATAAGGTCTGCATCACTTCTTTTACAAAATAAAAATAGAGCTTTCCTCTTTACAGTATCACGAATTCCTCTAACATTTAAAGATAAAATAGACAAAGACCTAAACATAAAATCCATGTAACAGAGAAAAACAACTCTTACCCAAACGTTTGACCACTAACTTAATAACCAACAAACTCACCTACAAAAGGAGAGGTGAATAACAACTGTCATTTGTCATAACACAGTATGAGAAGCACAGTTTCACTTATCTGAACTTGAAGGGGAAGAAAATAAAAATCGATATATTTCAGTGTGCCACAGCAATTTAAATCACCAAGTTAAGACCAGCGATATCTAACAAAAAAATCTAAGATGCTGGGTCTTTTAAGTTTCCTTTGGCCTGTAGGCCTACAATCAGTCCGAGAGAAAAAGAAAAGTTGAGCTGCGCAAATGCAGTTGCGATCAATCTGTCCTTGCTTGATATTTGAAAGGCTAGAGAGACAGGCTGTAGATTACGCTACTGCAGTAGCATTTTTACCTTATCTACAGTCAGAAAAGTTGTACTTTTTCCCATCAATGAGGGCAAAAGAGTTCTTGAACGATGCTTTTTTGCCATCTTCCCGTGCCTTCTTGATTAAAGGCCAGAGCTTTTCCCGTGCGGCTCTGTCCTCAGGTGACAGAGGCTCCGTGATCGTCAGTCGATTCTCCCGGAGAAATTTGGAATTTCTGGCGGCAAGCCAGATTGCATCTCGAACTCGTCGCGCAGTGAAGAGGATGATAACACTCCTGTTCTTCCCTATTTGCTTCGGTCCAAGACGATGAACAATATCCACTCCAGTCAGTAAATTGTCGGAAACATTGGGTGCCACTTGTTTTAGGACGTCAATGATTCGCGATCTCACGTTTTCCCCATCGGATTCCTCCAAGCCATGAATTTTCAAAAACCATTTCCAGCGATATCGGCGTGATTCATCCAGGGAGGCTTTCAAAGTGTTGTTTTCCAATTTCAGTGCTTGAACCTCGCTTTGCATTTTTTGGATTTCCTTCTTATTAACCCCCACATCAACCACAAGTTGTTTTACTTTGACTGACAGATTTTCGATTTCTTTATTGGTAGCCTGAGTCGTCTTTTCAATTGTGGAGATTTTCTGAAACGTTGCGTCATGCTTAGCAGATAGATCGCGAATTGCAGTCATAATGTCCTGTATACTATCAGCCCCAACAACATGAGACTGCTCACGCTTGGTTTTCTTGGACAATGGTTTTATCGGGGTATCTGGCTCTGCCACTAAAGCTACAGTATTGTCAAAAGAAGAACTTGAATCAAACCAGAGTTTAGCGTCTTCCTCACCCGAGTCTATGGGAGAATAAACTGCGCTGGAAGTAGCGCTCATGCTAGCTGTTAGCACCGTCTCCTGGGAAGCCTGCATTCTCTGGCTCCTTTCCCCTTTTCGTTTTGTTTTTTTGCCCATACACTGAACTTTAACGTGTCCTTACTTAGACTAGTACACCATACGTGTTTTGATATAATTATTATTAAGATATTAGTTGTTATATCACTTCACTAAAAGCTTTCCGATGAGCACAAATTTACATGTCTAACTCCGGCGACGCCATCTTGGCCTCTCCCGTTTGCAGCTAGACTCTTTTGGCTGAATTGTGCACGTGAAGCATCATCTTGGGCTGACGCCTGCAGCAACTACGGCAGCGAATAGCCGCTATGCTTCCCTCCTCTGGAAGCATCCGGTTAACTCTGACTGAACAGGACAGTAATCAAGGGAGAAAATGAAACTATCAACGAAAACAATATTTTTTCGATGTCAATAAAAATGGACATTTTTATTTTTATTTCAGTTAACTAAATTATTTTTTCACAACTAGTTTTAGTTTTAGTCTTAGTTTTCGTTAACTATAATAACCCTGATGTCAAAGAAGACCTGGAAAATTGTGTTGCATTGTTACATTGAAGGATAGTTTTTGTTTTCTGGGAAGACGACCTCCATCCAGAGAAAACTCTCCCTCCTCTGAGACACCAGCTTTACTCTGTGAAACTGCACTGGAGCTTCCCAAGGTGGAGACAGTGTTCCCAGAAGACAGGGTTTGTCCTTTGGGTCAATTGTATTACAGTCTGCAACAGTCTCTCACTCAAGCACAGCTAAACAAATGAAAGAGATGTTCATCAGACTGAAAGACAGAATTAGTAGCTTACCTGAGTAACTGCAATTTCTGGACACTCAATCCTCAAGGTCTGTGTCCTGATCTCCTGTTTCCAGGAGGATTATGTTTTTATTCAGTATCGTTCCACTTCAGAAAATACATCAATCTGAGTGGTATGTAAGCAGGGCAGATGACAGCCAGTCACAAATCCATAGAGGAAGCAACAGCACTTGGAGTGACTGTACAATACCCTGTCACCACAGGATTATATATACTCAGCAACAAAAGTTTCTGTGACACCAATATTGTTAATTATTTTTCATAACGCAATTATGAAATTGTCATACATGGTGATATCAGACTGAAACAGTACACGTAAACACAACATTGAAATGGAAATCATGAAAATGCGAGAAAATGACTTTGCACGTGAAAATGTGCGTAAATCATGCTTGTGGATGGCAATAAAAGAGGAGAATTTTTGGAATGTTCACATTGTGCCTGATGAACGACGGAAGCATCACTTATTGAAAACACAGCCATTTCGGATCAGGAACTCTACCCTCTAAATGCCAAGACTGTCTGAAAATGATCGGTGGAGGGCCATTGGGATGATTGAATCCGGAACCTCGCAGAGGGAAGTTGCTCATCGCCTGAATGTCCACCGGAACACCATTTGGAACTTATGGCAGCGTCATCAGCAGACAAGACATGTCAGAGACCGTCCTCGCAGCGGCAGTCCACGAGTAACCACTCCCAGACAGGACAACTGGATTCGAACAACCCATCTCCGAAATCGATTCCAACCTGCAACCATAACTGCAAGAACAATACCTGGTTTGAGGCGACTGTCTGCACAGACAATCCGTCGCCGTCTCCGTCATTTTGGCATTGTCCCACGTCGGCCAGCAAGACGTCCAATACTCACAGTACAACACCGACGACTGCGTCTACAGTGGGCACAACAACATCGACGGTGGATCCAACGTCAGTGGGATCTTGTACTCTTCACTGATGAATCAAGATTCATGCTTAACCGATGTGATGGTCGTTTACGTGTATACCGTCGACGTGGAGAACGTTATGCCAACAACTGTGTTCAGGAATTTGATCGTTTTGGAGGTGGTAGTGTCATGATTTGGGGAGGGATCCTGGCTAGAAACAGAACAGATTTGCTTGTTATTGATGGAAATCTGACAGGTCAAAGAAATCGCGATGAAGTGCTACGGCCATTGGTGGTACCGTTTTTGATGCAACATGGTCCCGGAATAACGCTGCAACATGATAACGCCAGACCACACGTTGCAAGGATTGTACAGCAGTATCTGATGCAACAACATGTCAATGTTCTGCCATGGCCAGCCAGATCCCCAGACATGTCCCCAATCGAGCATCTTTGGGACGAGATGGATCGGCGTTTGCGGCGGTTGGATAACCCGCCAGCTACACTCCAGGAATTGCGACAACGTCTACGTCAGATTTGGAATGACATCCCACAGCAATTTCTGGCACATCTGATTCGGTCCATGCGCCGGAGATGCGTTGCTTGCATCATGGCACGAGGAAGTCACACCCGGTATTGAAGTGTGAAGGTCACAATTGGTTAGACGTCAGACAAGTGCTTCATGACGCATGAAAATGACATTTTTCGTTTTGAGTGACGTTGGCACTGAAAAGTCAGTGTTTCTCCTGTTAAATAAACATATTGATTGCATTGAGATCTTTGCGTGTCATTTATAACATACACATAAATGGTGTCACAGAAACTTTTGTTGCTGAGTATATTTAAGGATGGGTGGGTGTGCAAGAGGGGGTTGGGTGTGCAGAGTGAGTTTGTGATGTGACACACAGATCTGCAGTAAAACAGAGGAGGGGCTAAAAGGAGGGGTAGATGAGTGCCCCCCCATCCCTGTTCTAACAATATATTATTTGTCAGTGATCCAATCCAAGAAGTGCGTCCCAGACAAACAAGTGACGCAATGCAGTCAGCCAGCTGGGGCACAAGTGAGACTGTAACCTGGTGTAAGGTCTTACTCATGAGACCACAACGTTCATCAAAGCACTCAAACAATCCTCTTTCATCCTCACAAAGAAAAGAAATTCAGCACTCAGTTACAGTAAATGTATTTCTGCAGATAATATTAGGTACATTTGTGACAGTTTGACTTTCATCAAAATGTTTGGCAATAAGGAGGCTGCAGTTTACAAGTACTTTTCTTTACTTTCACTACATAGACTTCACTAAAGCCTGGCATCTGTTCCAGGAGGTCTGTTGTCCTGTAGGTTTCCATGCTGATCCTCAGAGAGGAGAACATAATCAAAGCTGAGAGATCTGAGTCAAAATTTGCCAACGTGTTACAAATCCACCAAAATTATGAATGCCCATAAAAAAATATATATATATATTTCTTGACCCCATAATTTGAAGACTAATGGCTTTAAAAAACAGTAGTATCAAGATAACTATCACAAAGGAACTTTTATTCTACTTTCTCTTTACATTCATAGTCAAATTTTGCATTTCCAGTGACATCAATTTGTGACATTTGTTACATGGCATCTTCAGCCACCAGAAAATCAGACTTCTGTTCATCCAACATTGAATCAGTGGACATAATGTTATGGCCATATAAATTAAATTTATAAAATCACAGGATTTGGACGTCAAATTTAAACAAACACTTCATTATGAATTAATGCACGTGAACACAAAAAAATGCGTGTGTCTGTCCAACATTTATACTGGTGAAATTTTCAATAATTGCATTTTGTTGATAGTTTGAGTCAGTGAAAGTCCATGGAGATCTACAAATGAATAAATGACTTGGAATGAAATTATTTAAACAGCTATAGGTCAAGATTGACATGTAAAACTTGTAAAACCTGAGAGCCCTGCTACATCAAGTGTAGTAGGCAATAACGATTTTGGATTTAGTAAATGGACACGTGAGTGTTATGGCCCCAATTTGTTATTACATTTACGACAGCAAGGGATGACAGACACAATTTTAAAACTTAAACACATTTAATTAAACATAGACTTTTATCTAATCTACTCTACTGACCAAGATTGATATATACTAGAAAAAAAATATTTACAGTCCCTTGAGATAGGGTTGCTTGGTGATGCTCTGGGTGAGGAAAATGCTCCAACACAGGCAAAAATCCACTAAAAGCTTCACAGGTCTTGAAAAGAGTGACAGGTCTGGTCAAATGTATCCTTCCCCTTGCAATTTCTCCTACTACTTTACTCTCTCAATTTTCCTCTTGATATACTCTTTTGCAGATCCCTCCCACCTTTTTGACTTTTTTTAATTCTCTAGGACTTTCCATCCCAGACATGCCCAGGACATGTCCAAACCTAGCTCCAGTCTGGGCTTCACAGAAGAAAAGCTCAATGCTGCCATCTAGTCGCTTCTATTCGCATTACACCTCCATTCCAAAAGGGAAAAATTTTGACTTAGAAAGGCAAAATTTTTCTTTTCAATACAAAAATGGTTAAGTAGACACTTGTATATATATATATATATATATATATGCATATAATACAAGATGCAAATAAACACGTGATATACTTTGTATACACATACTCAAACACGGGATAAGCAATCAGCAATTACATTGTCAGTACCCTTTACATGCTTAATTTCCAAGTCAAACTCCTGTAAAATCAAACTTCAATTCAACAATCTCTGGTTTTTCATCTTACTCAAAAACATTAACGGATTGTGGTCAGTGTATACTAGGGGTGTCAAGATTCGGTTCGGTTCATCGAGAATCGGATCGTAAGTTATGCTGTTCGATTCGATTCGTTCAGCATTGGTTTTGGTTCGATTCATAAATTACTTACTTGTCATTTTATTTCATCTTGAACCGCAATAAATGTAGATGTAAATACGTTGTCAGTACGTTCGCGGAAGTGCATGTTATGTTGATAGTGATATGGGTCAAGCTCAGTAAGGTTAACTCTGATTTAACCATTTTCTCTCAATAGACACATTTACTGTTTGCAAACAAAACGGGCTGCGCGCGTATCTTGGCAACGGAAGTATGGCAAACCGTAATAGCTTGTCAAGCTATGCGAGGGCATTAGCCATCAAAGATCGCAAATTCTACCTAAAAAATGAACATTGACAAATGGCAATTTCCGAATCCGTATGGTATCAGTGAGTGGGTTGATGACGTTAGTCAGTGGCCCAGTATTCTGTGGCCTGATATTTATATTAATCTGATCGAGAAACCTTCCGTGTTCACTTGGGAGGAATTACGAGCATGCTTATGACTGCGTCTGCGATATCTGCGGACATAAGCAGAATGATAAATCCGACGACAGACATGGAGTTTTGTCTCTCGAAATGAGAGGTCCTTCCTGGTCAAACACAAGGGCATAAAACCGCCGTGTATGCAGAAATGCCTTTACGTTTCTGTGCCGTAGTCAGCAATAATTCAATCAAAGCGCACTGAAAAAATTCACTCTCGGAATTTAAGTAATTGTGCATCAAGTTAATCAGTTTCACGTCCATTACAGTGGATTTCCCTACTAATGACAATGACATCGATTATGACTCGGGAGTACTCAGGCTTGACTTTATTGAGGGATTAAAAGCAATGGAACGGCATAAAAACGTTTAAAATGGTCTTATTTCATTAAAACAATTTAAACGATAATGAAACACATGCATTGTTCCCAATCCCCGAGTAAATAGAAGCACGGGAAGTCCGGAGTCATAATCGCTTTCCATGTGACTTGTGATGAGCTGCACCTATACGCAAGTGAAACGGAAACTTAAATGCACGAGGATTTTAATTCTGCATGAGAACCTCATTAAGCATTCAATGAATAATTTCGGACTACGGTGAATAAGACTTAAAAAATGCGTGAGACCAACGCCAAATGCATGAGACTTGACATCTCTGTTTATGATGCATGGGTTATGATAAAAAACAAATAAATAAACAAACAGAAAACTACGTCATGACAGTTAATTGTACCTGCATGGCAGACTAAGTATTATTTTGTATTGTTGGCTTGCAAGCTAGCGAGTTTCACTGCGTAGTTGTCATGCAAACATGAAATCTGCTTCGGTTTACTATTATTCTCACACATTTCATTTAATGTCTGTAACGTTAACCGTGAGAAGCGCGTCAAAAAATTGGTTACATCAATTTCAATGGAGCAAAGCCCACTGGCAGCGTGTGACACACGTCAGTTTTACTTTTCGCCGTTAGACAATTTCCTGAGCATCAACTCAATAGAAACGCATGTGTCTTTTAGGATAGCTATTTAACTATTTTGCCTTGTCATGGTTGGTGGCACACATGCATGCAGTTGTCGAAACAGAAATACCTACTTTTTAATCAAGTTGCTGTTTTGAGAGGAAATCCATTATTTTATGTGCATTTAAGTTGTCAAGCGATCTACAGTTAGACAGAACCTAACCCCAGGTACACTGATAAGAATTTAACACCGCTAAGTTAGCTAGCTAGCTAATTTGCTGCTGGGTGAAGTAAAGTGAATCATAATCTGAATTTACGAGACAGTATTTCTTGTCCAATGTTCCTTGTTGCTAAAGTAAACCAGTGAAAGCCCACTAAAAGGACTGTTCTTAACTTCTTATTCTCAAGTAGACTACTGGTTTTTGTACTGTCACATGGGACATATTATGACATATGGTGATAACAGAAACTTGTAAGGTTTTTCTGAATGCATCTTTATTGCATGTTCTTATTTTGTTTATGTTCACTGTGAGTGACATTGAGACTGGCTGAGCATTAGTTGCCAAAGTAATATGATATTACTCTGTAATTTGACTTTGTTTTTAATGAAGGTGAATCGAACCAAAATGAATAGAAGCGAAGGCCTTGAATCGAGATTTGAATCGAATCGTAGGATCGGTGAATCGTGACACCCCTAGTGTATACAATCATTGGCTTTTGGCCTGTACAAACATAAACCTCAAAGTGTTGTAAGGATAGAACCAGAGCCAACAGCTCCTTCTCTATTGTGGAATAGTTCCTTTGGTGGCGATTGAACTTCCGGAAGAAGTATGCCACGGGATGCTCAATGTCATCAGAGTTACTTCTCTGTAGGAGCACAGATCCACAAGCTTAGTTGCTAGCATCGACCGCGATGGAGAACGGTTTGTTGAAGTCAGGAGATTTTAGCACGGGGAAGTGACACAGCAGACTTCAGGCGATCGAAGGCTCTTTGGCATGCTTCATCCCAAGTGAACTTTACGCCTTTCTTCAGCTGGTTGGTGAAACTGAGAGCAATCTCAGCAAAGTTCTTGCAGAACTTGCGGTAGTACCCGATCATTCCAAGGAAGCGGCGCAAAGCTTTTTTGTTGTCAGGAACTGGAAAGTCCATTATGGCTTGGACTTTAGCATTAATGGGTGCCAACTTAACCAGGCCTATGACATAGCTAAGATAGGTGACAGTAGCACAACCAAAGTCACTCTTGTTCAAGTTAACAGTCAAGTTAGCCTAGGTCAGACGCTAGAACAACGTCTCTACATCTTTCAGATGTTCTTCCCAGGAGTCACTCCATGTATTCAGGTCGTCAATGTACGCACCCGTGGTTGGTAATCCGGCGATTGTAGACTGTATCATCCTTTGGAACGTGGCTGGGGTATTTTTCATGCCAAAGGGTAGGACTTCATACTGGTACAACCCAGATGGTGTGGCAAAAGCAGAGATGTTCTTGGCCCTCTCAGTTAAAGGCACACACCAATAACCCTTCAATAAATCAATCTTGGTCAGAAACTTTGCTTGCCCTACTCTATCGATACAATCCTCATTCCACATTCCTCATGTGGAAACACATCAGTTCTAGTTACAGCATTGACTTTGCGATAATCTGTACAGAATCTAGTACTTCCATCAGGTTTTGAAACACTCGGTGAACTCCAATCTGAGTAGGAAGGTCTGATAATATCAGGTTCTAACATGTTCTCAACCTCTTTCTCAGCAATCTTTCTCTTTTTAGGATTCATCCGGTATGGATGCTGTGTCATTGGTTTGGCATAACCAACATCTAAATCATGAGAGGCTATAGAAACTGTCTTTGGCACATCAGGAAAGAGATCTTTATATTTCTTGATCAACCTCTCAAACTGATCTTTCTTTGAGGGTTCTAAGTGCTGGAGTTTTACTTCATGAAAGAACTTCAGCTTTAATTTTAGATTCATCATCTTGAAACTCCCCCTCATCTTCACAAGTCTCGGCCATAGGAGGATCTGAAGTGACAGATGCAACCCTAGCATCCCTATCATGATAAGGCTTCAGCATGTTAATGTGACACAACTGTTTTGGCTTTCTCCTATCTGGAGTCTTAACAATGTAATTGAGATCATTGAGTTTTGTCAGAATTTCATACGGACCTTGAAATCTAGCCTGCAATGGATTGGACTGCAAGGGAAACAACACAAGGACCTTGTCTCCTGGTTTAAACTCACGGCTTCTAGCCTTATGATCATACCAAGTTTTCATTTTTTCCTGACTTGATTTCAAGTTCTCTTTGGCGAAGTCACAAGCTGCACGCAATCTTTCCTTGAACTTGCTAACATAGTCTAACAGACTGATATGCGACTCTTTCTCTTGCTATTATTCACTCAACAATAGCAAAGGTCCTCTCACTTCATGGCCAAACACTAGCTCAAACGGACTGAATTCAGTAGACTCCTGCACTGCTTCTCTAGCTGCAAACAACAGCAAATGAACACCTTCATCCCAGTCTTTCTCATAGTCATAAAAATAAGTCCTCATCATTGTCTTGAGAGTGGAATGAAACTGCTCTAAGGCACCCTGACTCTCTGGATGATACGCACTAGAAAGAATCCGCTTTGCACCTAGTTCACACTCTACCTGCTGAAACAATCTAGAAGTGAAATTGCTATCTTAGTCTGACTGAATTTCCTTGGAAAGGCCGAACAATGTGAAGAACTTTATCAAAGCCTTCGAGATTGCAGTTGCCTTGATGTTGCGTAGAGGTATGGCTTCAGGGAATCTGGTAGATGCACACATGATTGTCAACAAGTACTGATTTCCAGATCTTGTCTTGGGTAATGGACCAACACAATCAACAATAACCTTGGAGAATGGCTCCCCAAATGCTGGGATAGGCTGCAGTGGAGCTACAGGTGGGTCTAACTGGTGTTTTCCAACTACCTGACAAGAATGACAGGTTTTGCAAAAGTTGGAAACATCTTTCCGAAGTCCAGGCCAGAAGAAGTGTTTCATGATCTTCTCAACAGTTTTGTTAACACCAAGATGACCTCCTAAAGGTAAACTATGAGCCACTGCTAAGATCTCATTCCTGTAGACCTTCGGAACAACAATTTGCCTAACCACTGCCCAATCTGCATTGGCAGGGATATCAGGAGAGCGCCACTTCCGCATCAACACTCCATCTTTGAGATAATACCCAACTGGAACTGCGTCTATTTCTTTATCAGGAAGGGCTCTCCTCTTTAGTACAAAAATTTCCGGATCATTAGTTTGCTCCTGAATCAACCGCTTTCTGAACAGAGACAAGTCCCCAGACACATCAGAATCACTAGACCCATCAGGCTGGCTGAACTGAGAACTGATAAAAGTATCTGATAAGTCCTCAAACGGAGAAACCATAGTAGGCCGAACAGAGTCATGAGGTGAACCACCTGAGTCCTGACTATTCAATGTGCTGGACGGCACCACATCATCTTCTTCTTTAGCCTTCTTGGCCATTGCACGAGTCACTGCACAGGAAGGATACAGAGATGGGTCCTCATCCCCATCTTCAGTGCTTGGCTGTGAAGTAAAATGAACAGGTTGAACTACATTGCCCCCAACCAGGTCATTGCCTAGCAATAGAGAAACACCCTTCATAGGTAGACTTGACATAAGTCCCACCTTTGCCTGTCCTGACTCTAAATCTGACTTCAAGAATACAGAGCGCAGTGGTACAGATACAGTCCTTCCTTCAATACCTTGTATTCCCAGAATTCCCAGAAGCGGTTTCATCACGTAACTCCATGGAGTCCATCAACAAAAGTGACTGAGAAGCTCCGGTATCCTTTAGGATATATATGGGGACAGGAGGAGAATGCTCATTCACAGCCACAAATCCCTCTGACACAAATGGAAGAAATTCCTCCCTCACAAACTCAGCAGTATCAGGCTTCTTAGCCCCACAAGGAGCAGCCAATTTAGCAGATCGGTCATCTACTACAGGGGTTTCTTACCTTGTTTTCACAAAGGCATTTGGTTTGGTATCCTTTTCTTTTTCTTTCTTAGCTTTAAGGAACCAACAGTTAGTTGTAACATGACCAGATTTCCGGCAATAATTGCAAACTAGACCACTTTTGTCACTGTCAGCTTTCACACTTTGATCAGACCTGTTACTGGATTTCTGAGCACCAACACCAGATTTGTTTTTGTTTTTGGGAGAGAAATCTTGGGTATCACCATAACCCTTTTTCTGAAATTGGGACCATCTATTATTACTGCTAGACTGAAATTTGGACTTATGTGTGAGAATATATTCATCTACAAATTTGGCAGCTGATTGCAAATTCAGTGCTTGCTTCTCATTAAGGTAGGTCTTAACATCATCTTTAACACAGTTCTTGAATTCTTCAACTAACACCATCTCTTTTAGTGAGTTGAAATCATCCTTGACCTCCATAGAAGTACACCAGCGCTCAAAGCAAACCTTCTTCTCATTAGCAAATTCCTGTTGTGTTCCAGGGTCCTGGGCCTTTGGCTAGGACAGTTTTTTTTTGTTTTAAACATTTTCATATACCAGGTTTCAAAGTTCATGTTCATTATTCATATCACAGTTTTAACAGTTTTTCCATCAGGATTTCATTGTTCATGGTTCATGTTTTATTGTCCATGTTTTTACTTTTCCATGTTCTATGTTTCACCAGGTCTGCCCAGCCACTCCACCACTTGTCTGCGTTCCGCCCCATGCCTTCGTTGTTGCACACCTCAGAGCTCTGGTTGGCTTTGGTATTTCCCCCTTCCTTCTGTGCTGTGCTGGATTCAGGGCTGCCTAAGCTTAATTGACAATTAACTGTTTTTAAGTTACTAACATTTACTAACAGTCACAAGGGGTATGATTCTTAGACAGGCACATCACTAATACTACTAATTTAGGTAGGGAGTTTATTGTCATGATTCCTGCTTTGCTATTTCAAGTCTTGCTGTGCTTTTCTGTTCTAACATTCATGCTTCCTTCCTTCCTGCATGCCTCATTGGTGCTTAAGCTGAGCAGCTCATTCCCTTAATGAGCAACTCATGTCAACCAATCTCTGTCCTCGTCTCATGATCTTGCCTCTTGTTTCTTCTCCAGGTGTTCCTCATGTGTCCTGATTTCTGTTCCTTTATCTGGAGGCGGTGGAAGTTGGCCGGCAGACAGAGTCTCCAGTTTTCCATGTCCACAAGTTTTCATGATCAGTGCTTTTCATGCCCACAGTTTCCTTGTTTTTGTGTGCAGTAGTATTTCTCCTTAGCCAAGCCTAGTCTTGTTGTTTATACTCCTAGTCAATTTATTCTTTTCTGTTCACGTTTTGCTGCCTGGAGGTTCCAGTGATTTTTTTTTTATTTGTCGTTTTTGTATGTTTTAGTTATTAGCTCAGTGAAGCTCTTCTTAGTTAGTTTTTGCAACCCTTTGGGCCAAGTTTTTTGTTGGCCCGTCGGGTGTCACTGATTTCGCATCAATTCCACATAAGTCTGATTGTCAGATTTCTTCAGACCTCTGAATTTCTGTCGGTAAGCCTCTGGAACCAACTCATAAGCTCTCAAAATAACCTTTTTGACAACCTCAAAATCAGAGGAATCATCTGCAGACAAAGCCGAATAGGCTTGTTGAGCTTTACCCTTGAGGACAGTTTGCAACATCAGAGGCCAGTGTTCCTATGGCCACTGGCAACTCTTTGCTACCTTTTCAAAACACTGGAAATAAGTGTCAATATCCTTTTCCGAAAATGGAGGCACCAGTTTTACCTCCTGGCTAGCGCAAAATTTATTTTCAGTTGTTATTTTTATTTTTAGCTGCTCCATTTGGAGTCTTTCTTTTCTATCGAATTTCTGTAAATCGAAATCTCTCTGTCTAGCTAATTTTTCTAACTTTTTTTGTTAGAAAAATTGTTTGCTTTTTTTTGTTGTTTTTGTTTTTCCTCCCTTTCTTTCTCTCTTTCTTTCTCTCAAAAGCTCTTTGTTTTTCTTCTCTCGCTAATTTTTCTAACTCAAACTGCCTTTGTTTTTCTTTTTCCTCCCTTTCAATCTCTCGCATTTTTAATTTAAGTTCCATTTCTATATTTGGATTTTCCACTAGAAACTGTTCCAGATCTCCGGGTGCAGACACATTTTCATAAATGTAATATTCAACTATCTCTCGAGCCAGTCTTGCTGTTCGCATGGCTGGTTTTACCTCTGTCAGCTCTAAATGTCTGCAAATTTCTAGCAGTTCTGTCTTTTTTAAAAGACTTCAAAACCTCTACAGTTGGTGATGCCAAGAAATCATCCATTGCTGTTGATCTGTCTATATATATATATATATATATTATGGCAAGCCAAACAGGAATTATATATTGAACTTTGATATATATACAATGAACTTCGATATATACAATGAACTTTAATATATATAAAGTGAACTTTGATATATATATACAATGAACTTTGATATATATACAATGAACTTTGATATATATAAAGTGAACTTTGATATAAATACAATGAACTTTGATATAAATACAATGAACTTTGATATATATGAAGTGAACTTTGATATATATGGAGTGAACTTTGATATTTATAGAATGAACTTTGATATACTCCGCTGTATTACTTCTGGTCGGTTACATCAAAAAGGAAGTATGATAATGTTCTTTTCAGCAAACAGTTTGATTTGCGGAAGTTTTATGTTCCCCACTTCCATTTCCACTCTTCACCAAATACCAGTTTTGATGGTAATTCATGCATTATATCAAGAGTATTTTCTACTCTAATTTACCAATTTGCTTAATGTCAAAACACTTGTACTCTAACAAGCAATTGTAAGTGCTGATCTGGCATGATAGCACCTCATCAAAATCGCACCCATCACCTTGGCCAAACTACCAACTTCCTTTCCTGTTTATTATGGTTTTTTTTCACTAATCAATCACAATTGATTATAATCGCAAATCATTCAATTTTGCTTGCGTATGTTTCTGAACAAAGTACACATTCATTTTTGTTCAACAAGCCTCGTTATATCTTTCCATGTGACGATTATTTGACAGCAAGTACATCACGTAATGTTACTAACGTGATGTCTGCTGTATTTGCGCATTTTATTATTAGCTGTGACGGTACAACCGTCGTTCTCCGATCTAGTGATAGCTTGACCGATGTTCAGAAACGTCGCTACCTCCAGGGGGTCAGGCTCATTCTGTCTTCTGTACAGCCCCAAGCATTTTAAAATCCCTCTTGTACGCATACTAATCACAGTGTCGCCCATCGTGCTCAATAATAGCGTAATCTCGCCATGTTTCAAGACAAGCAAGAAGTAGAACTTAATCAAATCATGTGAATGAGCCAAAAGTTTCTTGTCATAACGTGATATTTTCGCGTTGAAATAACGTGAAACTATCTTGTTAAAACATGAAAATATGTTGTCATAACACGAAAAGGATCTTGTAATAACAAGAAACTTTTTACTCATGCCGTGATTTGGATTACAGACCCTTTTTTTTTTCAGGAATGGCAGCAATACACTACCGTAAGTCAGGGACTCTACCACATGACCTTGCCCATTCATAAGTTTCAATGACGATTGACCAGTCAGAGGACAAGTAAAAGGTGCAATAGACATAATGTTTGGAGAAAAATAATTCGCGGCCCGCCTGCGTCATGAATATCCATGAGAAAATGCGAAATCTGGCCTCGCTTGGTTACGAAAGAAAAGACGCTTCCCGCGCTGATAATGCTGGTAGCGAACAGACTGTAAAGAAGTACTCTTGAGGGAGAAGACCCCAAATTGCTGACCAAAGTGGTGCCTTGTAGCAAATCGAAGTTCGATGTATATATATCAATCATTTTCATTCAATATAAATTTAATACTTGGTGTTTTCATGTAAATTTCCCAAATTAATATTTTTTTAGTTGTGAGCGAATGAATATAAATCACTCCCCATTCATTACAACGCTATACAATCTGTCAAATATCTTGCGTTTCATAGCACTGTTGATCACTGTCGAGTTAGAATAATAATTTAAAAAAAATTGTTACAAATCTGCGGGAACCTAGTGTACCTTGAAAGCCAACTTACCACGAGAAAGGGGCCTTTGCACTGTTTATTTTTTCCTCTATGTCATTGACATCCACGAGTTCAGGTGTTATATGAAAGTTACAGAGCGAGCAGTGTGAATTTTTCAATCAAAATATATTATCTTTTTTTTTTTCATTCAAAATATATCAAAGTTCATTTTATATATATCAAAGTTCATTCTATAAATATCAAAGTTCATTCCATATACATCAAAGTTCATTCTATAAATATCAAAGTTCACTCCATATATATCAAGTTTATTTTATATATATATCGAAGTTCATTCTAGAAATATCGAACTTCACTCCATATATATCAAAGTTCATTGTATATATATCAAAGTTCATTCTATATATATATCAAAGATCATTGTATTTATATCAAAGTTTATTCCATATATATCAAAGTTCACTCCATATATATCAAAGTTCATTGTATATATATCAACGTTCACTCCATATATATATCAAAGTTCATTCCATATATATCAAAGTTCATTGTATATATCAAAGTTCATTGTATATATATCAAAGTTCACTCCATATATATATCAAAGTTCATTCCATATATATCAAAGTTCATTGTATATATCAAAGTTCATTGTATATATATCAAAGTTCACTCCATATATATATCAAAGTTCATTCCATATATATCAAAGTTCATTGTATATATCAAAGTTCATTGTATATATATCAAAGTTCATTGTATATATATCAAAGTTCATTGTATATATCAAAGTTCAATATATAATTCCTGTTTGGCTTGCCATAATATATATATAGAAAAATTCAAAATACAATTTGAAATGTTAGATTTTCAATAAATGACTCACACAATGGTCTCTCCCGATGAGCCCCCAATTTGTTATGGCCCCAATTTGTTATATTTACGACAGCTAGGGATGACAGACACAATTTTAAAACTTAAACACATTTAATTAAACAAAGACTTTAACTAATTTACTATCTACTCTACTGACCAAGATTGAAAAATACAAGAAAAAAAATATTTACAGTCCCTTTGGTTGGGATGCTTGGTGATGTTCCGGGTGAGGAAAATGCTCCAACACAGGCAAAAATCCACAAAAAGCTTCACAGGTCTTGAAAAGAGTGACAGGTCTGGTCAAATGTATCCTTCTTCTCGCAATTTCTCCTGCTACTTTACTCTCTCAATTTTTCTCTTTATATACTCTTTTGCGGACCCCTCCCACCTTTTAGACTTTTTTTAATTCTCTGGGACTTTCCATCTCAGATATGCCCAGGACATGTCCAAACCTGGCTCCAGTCTGGGCTTAACAAAAGATAAGGTCAATACTGCCATCTAGTGGCTTATATTTGCATTACATGAGTAAGTTACAAGTTTCCAGACATGCCGTCAGCTGAGAATTAACTCGATCCATCTGCATTTTGGTGAATATTTACGATATTCTGTCATAGTGGTTATTAAGTTAACAAGGTCTATTTTAGGTTATGACCCTGCTTGAATATGCACTCAGTTTATGTCAAAGGTCAATATTAGAAGGGTCTATTATAAAATTTGACCTTCTTATTTAAAATCATGGGCGTCGTGTCCTCCGGGCTAAAGAGGAGAAAGACCACCCCTCCTGTCATCAGTGTTCAGTTCAAAAGTCAGCATCTCTCATGGTATGGGGATGCATTAGTGCAAATGGTGTGGGACACTTGCATGTTTTAAAAAGCACTATGAATGCTAAAAGGTATATAAAGGTTTTAGAGCAACATATGTTCCCCTCCAGACGACATCTATTCCAGGGAAGGCCTTGTGTATTTCAGCAGGACAATGCATATTACATATAAAATATAAATCACTCCCCATTCATTACAACGCTATACAATCTGTCAAATATCTTGCGTTTCATAGCACTGTTGATCACTGTCGAGTTAGAATAATAATTTTAAAAAAATTGTTACAAATCTGCGGGAACCTAGTGTACCTTGAAAGCCAACTTACCACGAGAAAGGGGCCTTTGCACTGTTTATTTTTTCCTCTATGTCATTGACATCCACGAGTTCAGGTGTTATATGAAAGTTACAGAGCGAGCAGTGTGAATTTTTCAATCAAAATATATTATCTTTTTTTTTTTCATTCAAAATATATCAAAGTTCATTTTATATATATCAAAGTTCATTCTATAAATATCAAAGTTCATTCCATATACATCAAAGTTCATTCTATAAATATCAAAGTTCACTCCATATATATCAAGTTTATTTTATATATATATCGAAGTTCATTCTAGAAATATCGAACTTCACTCCATATATATCAAAGTTCATTGTATATATATCAAAGTTCATTCTATATATATCAAAGGTCATTGTATTTATATCAAAGTTTATTCCATATATATCAAAGTTCACTCCATATATATCAAAGTTCATTGTATATATATCAAAGTACACTCCATATATATATATAAACGTTCATTCCATATATATCAAAGTTCATTGTATATCTCAAAGTTCGTTGTATATATATCAAAGTTCACTCCATATATATATCAAAGTTCACTCCATATATATCAAAGTTCATTGTATATATCAAAGTTCATTGTATATATATCAAAGTTCACTCCATATATATATCAAAGTTCATTCCATATATATCAAAGTTCATTGTATATATCAAAGTTCATTGTATATATATCAAAGTTCATTGTATATATATCAAAGTTCATTGTATATATCAAAGTTCAATATATAATTCCTGTTTGGCTTGCCATAATATATATATAGAAAAATTCAAAATACAATTTGAAATGTTAGATTTTCAATAAATGACTCACACAATGGTCTCTCCCGATGAGCCCCCAATTTGTTATGGCCCCAATTTGTTATATTTACGACAGCTAGGGATGACAGACACAATTTTAAAACTTAAACACATTTAATTAAACAAAGACTTTAACTAATTTACTATCTACTCTACTGACCAAGATTGAAAAATACAAGAAAAAAAATATTTACAGTCCCTTTGGTTGGGATGCTTGGTGATGTTCCGGGTGAGGAAAATGCTCCAACACAGGCAAAAATCCACAAAAAGCTTCACAGGTCTTGAAAAGAGTGACAGGTCTGGTCAAATGTATCCTTCTTCTCGCAATTTCTCCTGCTACTTTACTCTCTCAATTTTTCTCTTTATATACTCTTTTGCGGACCCCTCCCACCTTTTAGACTTTTTTTAATTCTCTGGGACTTTCCATCTCAGATATGCCCAGGACATGTCCAAACCTGGCTCCAGTCTGGGCTTAACAAAAGATAAGGTCAATACTGCCATCTAGTGGCTTATATTTGCATTACATGAGTAAGTTACAAGTTTCCAGACATGCCGTCAGCTGAGAATTAACTCGATCCATCTGCATTTTGGTGAATATTTACGATATTCTGTCATAGTGGTTATTAAGTTAACAAGGTCTATTTTAGGTTATGACCCTGCTTGAATATGCACTCAGTTTATGTCAAAGGTCAATATTAGAAGGGTCTATTATAAAATTTGACCTTCTTATTTAAAATCATGGGCGTCGTGTCCTCCGGGCTAAAGAGGAGAAAGACCACCCCTCCTGTCATCAGTGTTCAGTTCAAAAGTCAGCATCTCTCATGGTATGGGGATGCATTAGTGCAAATGGTGTGGGACACTTGCATGTTTTAAAAAGCACTATGAATGCTAAAAGGTATATAAAGGTTTTAGAGCAACATATGTTCCCCTCCAGACGACATCTATTCCAGGGAAGGCCTTGTGTATTTCAGCAGGACAATGCAAAACCACATACTGCGGCTATTACAACAGCATGGCTTCATTGTAGAAGAGTCCGTGTGCTGAACTGGCCTGGCTGGAGTCCTGATCTTTCACCGATTGAGAACTTTTGGCGCATAATTAAATGAAAAGTCTGTCAAAGGAGACCCAAAACTCTCCAGCTACTGGAAGCCTGAATTAAACAAGAGTGGGATCAAATTCCAATGGCTAAACTCAAGAAACTTGTCTCCTCAATGCCAAAACGCCTCCACTCTGTTAAAAAGAAGAGGGGATGCTACACCATGGTAAACAGGCTCCTGTCCAAACTTTTTTGAGACCTGCAGCAGCCATAAAATTTGAAATGAGCTCATTTTTTGCATAAAATTGTAAAATTTCTCAGTTTCAACATTTGCTACATTATCTCTGTTGTGAATAAAATACTGGCTGGTTTGATTTGACAGTAATTGCGTTTTGATTTTATTCACAATTTACACTTTGTCCCAACTATTTCGGAATTGGGGTTGTACAATGTCCCTTACCTAACAGATAGAGGGAGCTGCAGACAACAACTCCCATGTCCAGCAAAATTATGGTTTTTGCCGGCGGAGTCTGGTTGGGTAGAGAGACTTTGGCTTTTACAATGACGGTTTCCTGTTGGGAAAAAGGATGATAGAAAAAGACATGCAAAAATATCATCATCTTATTCCTGAACGAACCTGATCTTCTTTAAAAAGAGCAGCCAACGTCCAACCATCTTGCAGAAGGCAGGTTCAGACTCCACCACCTCTTTTCTTCTCAGTGCAAACGTCAGGTCCATCTTCTCTTTCACAAGCAGTCCATTTGGTGCTCTCTTCTGCATTTCATCAAAAGTGTTAGCAGGCACCTGGAGAGCGACCTGATTAAACCCCTCCGGAGAGTTGGGCAAGTAGCCGAGCTCGCCTCTCTTTGCCTTCTTGATATTCTTGTTGGCTGGTTCTCCTTCGGTTGAATGCCCTCCTCGTTTACCTGCATTTACTGCTACATCAAGGCAACCTGATCTTCAGCGTTTTGGTCTTCAATTAGCCATTTTATATTTTAGACTATTTTCACTGCCGCTACAGTGACTGGCTGAGCCTCGCTCCTGGAGACAGGGGTGCTCGCTGATGAGTTCTTTTGCAGCAATTTCAAACTGAAAATTATTTGGGTAGGCTGTGTAGCTATACATGCTCTCTGCCAGTCTCTCAAGGATCTCGTGTTTCAGCTCTTTTGATATTTTCAGGTGTGTACCATCACAAAGAAATAGCACATCTGCTTGCCTAAGTCTATATGCTACATCAACAGAAAAATCTGGGATATCAAAAAATTCTGGCCACTGTTTCTTTCGCTCTGGTGATGATGTGGAGAGGATCTCTGCATCTGCTGCACTGGCTGTGTTACTCAAGATTTCATCTGATGTTGAAAGTACCAGCTCAAGTACAGGAAGGACTTTGACTGTTGGTTTTTCTGGAAGATTTTCCATATCAGTGAATTGTAATTAAGTTGCAGTGATTCTTTAAGCTTGCTTATCAAATCCTCCACTGTAGTAGGCCTCGTATTCAGGAAGACCTTTCTTATATCGGTCTCTGTGAAAATGACCCTCAATGTCATCTTCAGGGGTACTGCCATCTTGGAAATAAATGAATAAAAAAAGATTAGCTCAAGAGGATATATTCACGTTCTCAAGAACATTTGGATGCTGAGCCACTGGGCATCACTAGGTAGGTGATCGAATTAGGACTCAACAATTATTTTCATTATCAATTAGTTGTTTGGTCCTTAAAATGCCAGTAAAATGGTGAAAATGTCAGCGTTTTCCAAAATCCATAGATGATGCCCTCAAAAGCCTTGTTTTTTCCACAGCACACAGATATTCATTTTACTGTCAAAGAGTAGAAGAAGAAACCAGAAAATAGTCACATTCCAGAGGCTGAAATCAGAATTTCAGTAGATTAATGGCCAATTAAGCAATTATTGATGTACTGCACCTGTCACATTAAACACTTTAGCTTAGAGCTGCACAGTGATTAATAATCAAATATTAATCATGAATTATTTTGATAACTAATTGTTGAGCCATTTAGCACAATGTCCAAATTCTAAGATTTAAAGTTTCTAAAATGTGTTTATTTTCTGGTTCCTTTACATTATTACTCCCGTCTGATTAACTAAACTGACTATCCTTGGGTTTTGAACAAAAGACATTTGAAGATGTCACCTTGGGCTTTGGGAAACAGTGACCAACATTTTTCACCATTTTCTGATATCTAATGGACCAAATAACTAATTGATTAAACGAGAAAATTGAGATTAATTGATAATGAAAATTACAGACTTAAAGCACATCCTTCAAAAAAAAAAGAGAGATACAAAACATGACCATTCAGGCTTACATATAGACTCCATGTTGTTTGGATTGACCAACTACCACACTTGTGGTTTCTCAACACAGAATATAGCAAGTTAGCGTCACGATTGAATTGTCTCCCAATCTGAATGCTGACATCATTTAGCTCTTTTAATTGCACCTCACACAAAGAGGGATTAGCGCTGCCACAGAGTTCAAACAATCTGAAATGTTCATGGTATCATGCAGTCATTGTGTTGCAGACAAACAAGATCTCTGTGTTTATTGCACAATCTGCTTGATCTGTTTGAATTTTGGCAGGCCTGAGCATGAACCAACAGTGAGTATCATATCAGCACAATATCTAATTCCATCTACAGAGACTGATGATGCAACAAGAACTGTTGTAAGTTGGAGTACCCTCTTGCGGAAAACTTGTTGGACATTCTCAGGGTAAGATGTGATCAGTGCTGTCAGTGATCAGATTAAGGAATGATTTTGCAAATCATTATATGACTTGATTAGCAATTGTTAAGCACTGTTAGAAAGGTCAGGCATGCAGAGGGAAATACCCAGAGATGTTCTATTATCGTTTTATGTCAGTGTAGCTCGAGTGCTTTAATCTCATCGATGCGCTCGGCAATCGCGGTTAGTCCTGCCTTGAATTGGAAGAGAAAAAACTGAAGTGCCTCGGACAGCATTTCTATAATGTTCAGAATAAGGTTGGCGAGGGAAGGTGCCCAAACAGAAACAAAAGAGAGGAGGATGCCTTCTCAAGAATGCGGTTTGGTCACTCAGCACTGAACAGCTCACTGTTTAAGATTAAAAGACATGTTGACGGAACCTGAGAATGTGGTGACAGTCAAGAGACCGTAGAGCATATTATCATATGCCCAAAGTACCAACAAGATAGGCAAATACTGACCGCTCAGTTGCTAGGAAGACGAGTAGAATTCAGCCTACAGAACGTACTAAAGCTAGAGTCTAGTGAGATCTGCTTTAATTACCTTTACAGTTATCTGAAGAATACAGGATTACTTAGCAGCATGGACGTCTTTAGGCCTATTTTGGGGTGGCTGAAGGCCCCCCAAAATGTTTCCAAGCCACCCCAAACCTAAAACCCCCCAAACCAACCAATTGTCGGATCTGCTCTCAAGCTCCATGCAATAAGCCAGTATAGCCGGAATGTAATTCGGGGGCACTAGGACCCGGTTCGCAAAACAGTTTGCATCACGCATGTGAACGTCACTATCCTCTACAGTCTCAAAAAGAACCGCTGGTGATGGTGGGTACATCAATGCAGGACAAGTGGTGTGTACAGTGGGCAGATTGAGTGAAAGTGTAAGTAATTTGGGGTTTTTAAGACGCATCCATGAACTCACTCAACTAACGCAGAGCTGACTTTTATGTTGTTCCTGGCTCACGGTAGCACAGGCTAGGGTGTTTAGATCATTGTTGCTAGTCATAGAATATTGTTTGTAACGTCGGTGAAAACTAAATAAAGGAAACATCGACGACTGAAAATGGCATCGTTATCAGTTACGTTTTCAGCTAAACACCCGGCTGTCACAGTGCACTTATGAAAGCACATCTCCCTTATAAATGACTTAATTTTAAAACACTGACTTCTGAATAAAACATGCTCAAATTAACAAGAACCTGCATCATCCCATGAATACCGCGTGTAGCTTCAAATTGATGTTGGCCAATAACATGCTTACAGCCTTTATCACTCCCACACAGTATTAAATTTTTCCATTTTTGTACTTCTTTAATTTAATTAACAGATGGATATAAGACGATTCTTTTTAAGGGCAAGTGGCAGTTCCAATGCCCAGCCAGATGAAAGAAGGCAGGAGAGGAGACTCGTGATGGAGCAAATATAATGGAGGTTGGTGGTCTATAGGTCTACAAACTGTTTATCTCAGTGTAGTTCAGTGTTTTAAACTGATCCTTTATTCAATCTTGAAGTTTATTTATTTAATCTATACACTATACATTGATCATGAGTAACTTCTAGACAAGTATTTATGACCACCTCCTTTGGAAATGCTAAAATCCATCTTGTGAGGTAAATGCATAAGAAACATGAATCAAAATGTTGGCTATTATTGTAAAGGGCCAGGCAGAAGAGGCTGAGGCAGAAGAGGCTGAGGCAGGAGAGGCAGAGACCGAGCGCACTCAGGGCCAGAGGGACAGAGGGAGAGAACAGGCCAAGAGAGGGAACGTGTTCCTCAGATCTAGGAGACAAAGACACAGGGCCCAGGCAGGTAAAGCTTAACAGCTACCCCCTAGATAACTTTGGTGGCCAAAAACGGGGTTTCTACTCAAACTGGTATCAAAAGCACACATGGATTGAGTATTCAGTCGAGAGAAATGCAGCTTTTTGTTACCCGTGCAGAGTGTTCGGTAAGAATGTAAAACGTGAGGCTTTGCTCAGGGCAGGGTGCAAGCACTGGAAGAGAGCGTCGTTTGTTTTTAGCAAACATGAGGCCACCCAGACCCACAAAGACAGTGTGGATGCATGGGTAGGCTACAGGGCTACATTACATCAGGGAAATGTAGTAGAGCAGTTGGCATCTGCTCAGGCAAGTGAGATAAATGAGAGAAGGGAATATCTCAAGCGTATTGTTGCCATCACCTCCATGTTAGGGAGACAGGGACTTGCCTTTCGTGGGAACAAGGAAGGTGAGGACAGCAAAAACAGGGGCAACTTTCTTGCTAATTTGGAGCTTCTGGAGGAGTTTGATCCTTTCCTTCAAAACTATACTGCTGCATCAAAGGCAACCGTTATCTCACCAACAGCTCAGAAGGAAATGATAGAGTCTTGTGCACAGGAGGCTACCAGTGCCATTGTATATGAGATTAAGAAATACGGAATTTACGCCATAATGGCAGATGAGGCAAGGGATGGGCAGACTGAGCAGCTGGCTGTTTGTGTGCGGTATGTTGTAGACGGGGCAGTCAAGGAAAGCTTCCTAGCACTTGCAGAAATGAAGGCATTCGACGCCCAGTCCATTGCAAGTGAACTGGAGTGGCAGCTCCAGAATCATGGTCTTGCAGAACTTATGTGTCTTGCACAGACATATGACGGGGCAGCTGTTATGAGTGGAAAAACTGGAGGTGTGCAGGCATATTTTCGAAGGCTCCATCCCGAGGCTGTATATGTGCACTTTTATGCCCATGATCTAAACCTTGTGTTGTGTCACACATGCAGGACTGTTTCAGAGGCTGTAGAGCTTTTTGACTTGTTGGAGAGTCTGTACTCCTTCTTTAGTACCTCTCTAGTGAACCATCATCAGTTCAAAGACACCCAGTCCAGGCTTGGACTGGCATCAGCTGAGCTGGTGCAGCTGTCAAACACCCGCTGGGCATGTAGGCTACGTTCAATCAATGCCGTTCTGGAGACAATGCCTGCCATTTTGGACAGTCTTTCGGCCATTGGCTCCCCTATTGCTATTGGTCTCAAAGCAAAGCTCTCCAAGTTCTCAACACTCTATGTGTTACTGATGTTTCAGTCACTTCTGTCTTCAACTGAGGGGTTCCACAAATTCCTGCAGGAGGAGACCTTGGACCTAGCAGAAGCTTTAATCATTAAAGAGGCAGTGTGTTACACACTGAGGGGCAAACGCACAGACGAATTTGCCACAGAGCTGTTTGAACGAACCAAGGCTCTGAGCCAAACCCACCACATCCCAGAACCAGGTGAAAAGAGAAAGCATAAACAAGCAAAAATGGATGACTATGTGGCGGAGACACCATTAGGGACAGAGAGAGAGTTGGTAAGCTCAGAGGTCTTGAAGACTGTGGTGCTTTTTCCCTGTGTGGACAGGATGACCAAAGAGCTTGATCAGCGGTTTTCCACAGCCCTCGGGTTGAAAAACATGATGCTGGAGTCTCATGTCATGCTTTATCATGCATATAATTTTTGATGTCGATGAGCATTGCAGAAGCACCGTGAAAACTACAAAACAATTCACAAATACAAAATAATTATTTAATTTCTAGTTTTCATACAGTGCAATTTTAATAAATGTTCATAAACAACTTTCCTTTAATTAGTTAAAATCCAGTGAAATGCTACACTAAAAAAATATGCAACTCAAAATTAAAAAACTCTTACAAGAAAGACAGAAGACAACAAACTCAAAGGCTTACCTAGATTATCATCAACATGGGGCCGTGCATTATCTTGCTGAAACATGAGGTGATGTTCATGGATGTATGGCACAACAATGGGCCTCATTATCTCATCACGGTATCTCTGGGCATTCAAAATTCCATCAATAAAATGCACCTGTGTTCTTCGTCCATAACAGATGCCTGCCCATACCATAACCCCACCACCACCATGGGCCACTCGATCCACAATATTGACATCAGCAAAGCGCTCACCCACACGACGCCACACACGCTGTCTGCCATCTGCCCTGAACAATGTAAACCGAGATTCATCCGTGAAGAGAACACCTCTCCAACGTGCCAGACGCCATCGAATGTGAGCATTCGCCATCTCAAGTCTGTTACGGCGACGATCTGGAGTCAGCTTAAGACCCCGATGAGGACGACGAGCTTGCAGTTGAGCTTCCCTGTGACGGTTTCTGACAGTTTGTGCAGAAATTCTTTGGTTATGCAAACCAATTGTTTCAGCAGCTGTCTGAGTAGCTGGTCTCAGACGATCTTGGAGGTGAACCTGCTGGATGTGGAGGTCCTGGGCTGGTGTGGTTACACGTGGTCTGCGGTTGTGAGGCCGGTTGGATGTACTGCCATATTCTCTGAAACGGCTTATGGTAGAGAACTGAACATTCAATGCCCGAGCAACAGATCTGGTTGACATTCCTGCTGTCAGCATGCCAATTGCACGCTCCCTCAATGCTTGCGCCATCTGTGGCATTTTGTTGTGAGACAAAACTGCACATTTCAGAGTGGCCTTTTATTGTGGGCAGTATAAGGTACACCTGTGCACTAATCATGGTGTCTGATGAGCATCTTGATGTGGCACACCTGTGAGGTGGGATGGACAATGAATTAATCTGTGGCCTTCTTAGCATATAGCAACTGATTACCGAACGCATGTATATACAACACATTTAATGAACTGCTTGTAAAGACTGCATATGTCTTCAGCTTCATTCATACAAACCAATAAACACAACAGTTATATTCAGGAGACCAATCAATACATGTGGTGGAGTCATAAACTTCCTTAATACAAAGAAACTGGAGCACTTAAATCACCAGCGTAAATTTATGAAGGTGCCAGGACGCACAGCGTCTTCCTCGGAGTCAAACATGTATGGTGAATCTGGGACAGCTAAATACCCTCCTACACACAGAGAAAAACTTCCCATTGGAAAATAAGGGAACATGGAGGTAACCAGAACATGCCAATACTGTGACCCCGTACAAAAAGGAGGTGTTACCTTGAGAATCACCGTAAATCCAAAACAATCACATTAAAAACAATATGTAACACATACACAAATAATAAGGAATATACAATCCTCGATTTTACAGGAAACGTCAGTCGTCTCTCGTTTTTTCTTTGTATTTGGATTTGGATTTACAGTCCTTTCTGCGAGCATCGACCTCCACTGCCTGAGGGGCTGAAGCGTCAGGGGTTCCTTCATTTCATTAACTTTCCTATTTAACCCCGTTAGGCAGGCTACTGTTTGCACCAACGAGGCTATCCGTCTATGGCCAACGTGCTCGACATTCCCATATTAGCAGCGAGATCTAGCATTCTTTGTCTTGTTTTAGGACATTCTTCGCCATACAAACCTAAAATATAGCAGTACAAAGTAAGCAATACCCATAACACAAGTACATAAAACGTTTGCACACTTTTCTCACCTGCAAATACAAGAGCAAAGATGGTCATAATGAGTAAAAACTTCCTGCGGTTCCATCTTGACTGTCCAACATGCATGACTGGACTTCATTCCTTGTTCGCCAGGATTATAGCCAGTCACTCGCATTAAAAATATCATACTGCCCTCTAGTGGCGAAAAATTGGTACCGTCCTCTAGCTAAGTGAAGCAGCTGAATTCTCCCTGTTTTTAGGCGACACAAAGCGTTTTAAATTATATTAATAAAAAATAATCACAGGGGGACCAAGTTAATCACAGACATCATCTGAACTAGTAAAATGTCCAGGATGCCACACATAATTTGTTGATTTTGGTCAACCTGAGGTTATCAATTTACCAACAAATGACGATAATTGCACAAGTTGTAATAGAGCTTAGGTGCCAGCTATTAGCAGCATAGCAGACCATTATCAGAAGGAAACGAAGGCAACCAAACACCGTCAAGAGATTTACTCGGCGAATAACATTTCTATCAGCATTTATCGCATAAGCCTTTTAACGATCAAAAGAAAATCCGATGAGATGGACCATGCAAACTATGAGTTGATAGTCTTGAAATCAAGTCTAATTTCACCATCTCGGTAAGGCATTTTTAATTCGATATTACTTAATTCTGACCGCAGACAGCTGACACTAGATAGAACATCAGGTATCATGGCGGCGCGCAGCAGTGCAGTGGCTTCTCAGCTACCAGACAGTGCTAGAGTTAAGAGTAGTAGCGACACGGGACACACATTAATGTATAGTTTTTCAAAACTACTTCAGTTTGCGAATCCAAGTGTGTTGATTAATCCTGAGCTCAAGGCAGCGCTAGGCAGATTGAGGCTTTTAAAGACAGGGGGCTGGAGGAAGGAAAAACATTGGATGAGTGAGCGGAGGAAGTGGTGTGCTAGGAAACAGAAGAGGGGAAAGCGAGGAGGCTTGCTGGCCAGGCTAAAAAGCAATAACTGACCGGCTTTACCAACGCTCTTTCTGTCAAATGTGCGCGCGCTGGATAAGGACAAAATGGACCTACTAAGGCTCCGAATGAACAGCTTCGCGAAGATGAGGAAATGCTGTGTATTCTTGCTTACCAAAACATGGGCTGAGGACAACACGCCTGACGCTGCATTCCAGGTAGACGGATTTTTGTTCTTTCGTGCCGACCGGGACTGTCAGCTGACGGGCAAGAGCCGCGAAGGAGGACTTGGCGCCTATATCAACAAGCAGTGGTGTACTAACTGCCCCCTGGTAAGCAGCCACTGTTCCGAGGCAGTTGAACACACGACGCTCAAGTGCCGGCCGCATTACTTACAGCGGGACGTCTCAGCTGTGCTAATCGTGGCTGTGTATATTCACCCGAAAGCCAACGCAAACACAGCTTTAGAGGAGTTGCACGATCACATCGGGTAGCTCCAAAACAAACATCTTGGAGCCTTCTGCGTGGTGGCGGGCAACTTCAATCACGTAAAGCTGAAGGACATTCTGCCGCAGTTTTATCCACAGGTTTCCATAGCATCCAGAGGCAACAACACGCTGGACTAAGTGCACACAAACAGACGGGAGGTATACAGAGTAGTGCCACGTCCCCAACCGGGTCTCTCTGACCACATCTCCCTGCTCCTAATCCCTGCCCATCGCCCTGTGCTCAAACACAACAAGCCCACACAAAAAGTCATCACTGTGTGGCCTAGCACAGCTGCCCACCTGCTTCAGGACTGTTTTGAGAGAACAAACTGGCAGACTTTCAAGGAGGCAGCAACAAATGAGGGCAGGACTGAGCTGGAGGAATACACCTCAGCCGTTTGTGGTTACATCAGTAAATGTATTGATGACGTCACGGTCACTAAGAGGATTACCATCTATCCAAATCAGAAACCGTGGTTCAATGGAGAGGTGAGGCGTCTTTTGAAGGAGCGAGATGCAGCCTTCAGAGTCGGAGACTCACCGTCTCTGAGGATAGCGAGGAAGAATCTGAAGGCCGGAATAAAAGGTGCGAAGGAGGAGCATGCCCAGAAAATTCGGGGTCACTTCTCCACAAACAACACTCGGGACATGTGGAGGGGCATAAAAGCCATCACGGACTACGGTAGAAGGGATGTTGAATGCCCCTCTGATCCATCCCTCCCAGATGCCCTCAATACATTCTACGCTCACTTCGACGCCACCAACACCTCTCCCAGCTCCAGACTGGCTGTCCCAGAGGGCCAGCTGCCCCTCACGGTGTCTGTGGAGGACATGAGGAGGACCCTGCAGCATGTCAACCCACGGAAAGCTACAGGCCCGGATAACATCCCGGGAAGAGTATTGAGGGACTGTGCCGTTGAACTCGTGGAGGTTTGGACGGACATCTTCAACATCTCCCTCTCCCAGGCTGTGGTACCGGTGTGTCTGAAGACGTCTACCATCATCCCAGTGCCAAAAAGCGCCACAGCTAAGAGCATGAATGACTTTCGACCAGTGGCCCTCACCCCAATAGTCATGAAATTCTTTGAGCGCCTGGTCATGGCCCACATAAAAAGCACCATCGATAGTAATGTGGACCCATATCAGTATGCCTACAGAAAGAACCACTCCACTTCAGACGCAGTGTCATCTGTGATTCACACTGCTCTTAAACATCTGGAGAAGAGGGACTCATATGTTAGGCTACTGTTCCTGGACCTGAGCTCTGCGTTTAACACCATCATTCCGCAGGTCGCCAATAAGCTGCTGCTGGTCGGACAACCACCAATCATGTGCAACTGGATTATGGACTTTTTGACTCACCGGCCACAGTCTGTCAGAATCCACAACTCCTCATCCACTACCATCATCCTCAACACCAGATCCCCCCAGGGGTGCGTCCTCAGCCCCCTGTTATACACTCTTTTCACACACGACTGCTCAGCCAAACATCCGGGCAGTCATATTGTGAAATTTGCGGAGGATACCGTTGTCGGGGGACAGATATCCCAGAGCGATGAGTCGTCATACTGGCAAGAGGTGATGGACCAAATGGACTACTACAAGGAGAACAGTCCTATCATAATCATGGATAAGACTAAAGAGATGATCGTGGATTTTAGGAGAGGCGACCACACTCCCCCCCCCCCGACTTGTTTATCAACGGAGCTAAGGTGGAAAGGGTTTCCACTTTTAAGTACTTGGGAGTACAGCTCTCTCAGGACTTGAAGTGGACCACAAACACCAAAACCATCTTAAAGAAGGCCAACCAACGTCTTTATTTCCACAGGAGGCAGACAGGCTGTTCTCAATACCTCAGTGCAGGAGGCGTTCTACAGGTGTGTGGAGCACTCTTATATTCTCCATCACCACCTGGCACAAAAATTATTCGGCTGCGGACAAGAAAGCACTCCAGAGGGTGGTGAGGAACGCCGAGAAGCTCACAAACAGCAGTCTTCCATCCATTGAGGACATCTACGTGAAAAGGTGCAGGAGCACCGCAGCTGGCATCGTGAAGGACCCCACTCACCCGGCCCATGGACTGTTTATCCCACTCCCTTCAGGCAGGAGGATACAACACAAAAAAACTAGAACTGAGAGGTTCAGGCGAAGCTTCTACCCGGAGGCTGTTAGATTGCTGGACTCTTAGGCCCCAATAATGCACTTTATTTCACTGCTTCTGCTGTGTCATGCTGCTATGCTTTAAAGTTTTAATGTTGTTTTTAATTCTGTTTTTTAATTCTGTTTTCAATGTGCTCAGTTTTTAATCAACATACACGTTAGCTTTTATGTATTAATTTTATTAGTGACCTTGTATTATACACTAAATGGTCCGGAGTACGTTTTTTGTTTTTTTCATGGAAACGTAAAAAATGACAATAAAGTTTAACCTAACCTAACCTAATCTAATTTGGATCAGAATATGTGGATGGAAACATGGCTACACATGCGGAAGCAGTTGCTTCCCCTCCGGTAACAGAATTTACTGTCTGAAAAACTGTATTGCAGGGTAAGGTTTGTCTCTCTAGTTGTTATGACCGCTTGGTTATCAGCTACTGCATGTTAGTTTGTGTGCTGTGCAAATTAAAATGCTCCTGATAACTTAAAGGCAGTAACTATGATTGGTATGCTTGTTTTACTTTGGTAAGCATCAATGTGGCAGTTTCATCATAACGTTGCCTGATTGTAGTCACTACAGTTGAAGCTAACCGGAGAGGTGCTGTATGTGTCTGCCAAGTTGGGCTGCAGTTAGACCAGATGTAGGTTTTGCAGAGCTTGGGGCACGTTTTTGGGTGCTTATAAAATGATCACTTTACTGATTCATGACTGGGATCTGCCAGATACTTCTCCAATATCTGGGCAAGCTCTCTGATGCTACCAGTGAAAGCAATAGGGAAACGCACAGGCTATAACGTGTCTTGTATAACAAACAATTTCTCTGCATTGCCATCGATTGAATATTAAATTCTTTCCTGTAAAAGTGATCGATTCGCTAGCTCCACATAAGCAACGGTTCATGCAAATGGAACTTACGGTCTGTAAAACCTGTATTATGCTCATAACATAACCGGAGCTCTAGCTAGCTGTCACGCACTATCCATAACGCGCCCTTTTTCTGTGAGGAAACCCGGGTCATTCCGAAGCAATGAGTAAATCATTACCACAGGCAATTTCCAAAAAGGTCGTTTAGCCTGGAGCTTTCGCCCCTCCGTCATACACCAGCACAGAAGCTGTTCGTTTCTCCACGCTAACAATACACCACAGCTATGCACACGAACCAGCGGATACTAATACACACCAAAGTAGTCAATAAGCTGTTTGTCCACTTTTAGCTGCTCCTCACTGTCTCTGTTTCTCTCCAAACTCAGACCCACCGGATTTCTATGGTCTCCAGTCTACACGTGGGTGTGTTGACCCGTTCTACAAATGTGTCTGTATGTAGTGGATTCTAGCTTTCCCTGCATCCTAGCTATAGAGTAGAAAAACTGCTGTACTCATCACTGCTGCCATAGCAAACTGTAGCCGATAGCAAGTTTGAGCTTGAGCTGTTGTGGTCTGTGATTCTGCATGTCATGTTTAAGTTCTGTGCCTGGCTATGCCATGTTTGATTCTGTGCTTAGTGACCACTGCATATGTCTGACTATTCTTAGGATTGTGTTTTGTGTTTTGGTAATTTAGATTTCCTGTTTATTTTTCATGTGTAGATCATTTAGTTTCCATGCCATGTTTTCATTTCCATGCTTTGCACTTTGTCTCCCCTGTCTTGTCATGTGTGTATCTTTGCTCACGGTCCCTTGTCTTGTGTGCCACTCATTCGGGTGATTTATTGGTTTCTGGGTTTCAATCTTCTTTCATTATCTTGTGTTCTTCCTTCCTCTCTTTTACTGTCTTACTAACACATACTAACAGTTTATTGTTTTTGCTAATTACTAACCACACTAATCTTGTATATTTTTACTAACTTTCTAACAAGCACTCGGGATTGTATAGCTGCACATACTAATTGACTAACGATCTCTCAGCAGTCGCTCAATTCTAATCTCCGCCTCCTTGCCTATCCCTAATTATCTCTGCTGCAAGTTTCTGTGGATTTCCACTTATACTTTGTGCTTTCCTTTTCTTTTATCTTGGCACTTTAGTACTCCTTAACCGGAGCTGTTGTTTTGTACTTAGGTTTGTCTTGTGATCCCTGTCTGTGTTTTGGCTACAGCCAAATTCATGTAATTAGTTTATTCCTCATGTGTCTCTCCCTGATCATTGTCACCATTGATTGCACCTGTTCTCCCTGGTCATGTGTTTACCCCGGATGTGTATATAAGATGTCTGTTTGGTTCACATTCTTGTCAGATCGTTCTCCCTCGTTTTCTTGTGCTACGTTTCTCGCCTCAATTTCTCAGTGTTTATGTTTCTGACTGGATTGCCTGACTTTTGATTTTTGCCTCTGTGTTTTTGGATTACTGTTGCATCTGTGTGTTTTGACCATTTTTCTGCCCGACTACGAGATCTCTGTTTGCTGCCCTGGTAACGATTCGGATTACGTCCTGTGGATTCTGGCTTGTCTCTCTGATGGTACTATTCCTGTGTACCAGACCCATTTCTGTCCGACTACGATGACTGTGATTGCTGCCCTGGTTTTTATCCCCCGCCAACACGAAGTGGGAGGGGGATATAGGTTTGACCTCTGTCCGTCCGTCCGTGTGTGCGTCCGTCCGTCCGAGATAAAGGGGACAGCTTTACTCAGAAACTACTACAGATACAGTAACCAAATTTGGTGTGTAGCTTCAGACCATAAAGGCCTTGATTGAGTTCGAAAATGAGAAGTGCACGATTGGCGGGGGATGTTGTAGACCATGTCGACTTGTTGATACTATTTTTGCCCAACTGGATTTCGACTTTTGGATTGTGGACTTTGTACTGTTTTTCGCCCTGCAGGGGTCACCCCCCTTTACCAATAAAACTAGCTCTACTGCATTTCCTGATTCTCGCATCTGGTTCCTGATCGCACCATTACAACATGAGCTGCCAGATTTTCGCAATGCGTCCTCCACTTTCACCGCTGCGTTGATTAGAACAAGTTCATTTCATTAGATCTATACAAATGCACTGCGCTAGATTGCGGAATTTGCCCGCCGCTCCCTTATCAGATAGCATCCGTGTCCCACGTTTCACTCTGGGGAGGCGGACCCAGGAAACTGCCTTCTGCAGCATCGTCCCGCCCATCTCTGTCCCTTGACAGAGCTGGCCTGTTAGAAGAAAATGGGCACAGGGGGAGTGGGGGCCATAGTGGAAGAGCCACCCCAATGAGGCGTTTCAGGCAAAGACTACAATAAACTACAAATGGGGTTTTTTGAGGATGGCAGTATGAGCTAAATAAGGACCCTGTTTTGGACTTTGAACGATCAAAGATCAAAATATAACCTTGGAAATATTGCAAAATGGGTCCCCTTTAATGACATGAATAAAACTTACTTTCATGAGTTCTTGTTTGTGCCTCCAACTAAAATGGTGGACAAACGGTAGTTTTCATTACAACAGACGTTTGATTCTGCCAACAGTGAAACGACTGTCTTTAATGAACTGTGAACTCATGATCAGGCTTAATTACTTTTGATTCATGAATTCATTACAGTAAGAAATGCCTTAGTTGATATGTTATATCATGAATTCAGACATGAGTAAGCATGAATGAATTTTAACTCACGATGAGTGATGTATGAAATCATGCAGCAATCATGATGAACTAATGAGTGAATAATGCATGAAGTAATGCATGATAACAGCATGATTCATGTCCCATTAAGTGTTACCGCATTTTGCATTCAGTTTATAGGCCAAACGTTAAGCTGATTTTTTTATCCCCGCAAAATTGCATGTCTACATAACGCATATAAAACACTTTTTTAAATCACCTGGATAAGCCCTTCAAATCCATCAACCATGAATTCTAATGTGTTTGTAAGATGTTGCTAATGGGAAGAAATAGCTTTCATTTTAAAAATGGTATATTTTCTGCAGCTGTCAGAATATTAGAATATGCAATGCTATTTCGCAACTTCCAGATAGTCATTCTCTTTCAAATTATGCAGTCAAGGCCATTGCCAATAACAGTGAAGTACATGTCATGCTTTTTTTAGGCGTGTTTGCCACTGCGATGCAGACATTCAATGGAGGGAGAGACAAAGTGCTGCAGCGATCGTATGATAACAAGGTCCTTTCCATGTTCAATCATTTAAAATATTTTCATTTTAAAATAATTTGCATTCACAATGCTGTCTTGGATAAGTTAATCCTTAATAACGTGAAAAGCAACCTTTCCCCTTTTTTTTAAAAAAAGCTGATTTGTACCCTCATCCAAACCAGAGACAGTTTTATTTTTAAGAAGAAACAATGAAAGGCGAGTTGGAACTAGGGCACCTGTGTGACTGTTCATGTACAAGCAAATAAAAATATTAGACAGGACCTGACACTCGGCCTGCCCCCGAACACACACCATCCATACACCCCCCCACCCAAATAAATGTCCACACAAAGGCGTCAGGATGCTAGTGATTTATTCTTAAAGCTGGGTGATTCCCATAGTGAGCGAGTTTGCACCAACACCAGAGCAGTAACACCAGAGCAGTGTTTCAGAGGTGAAAGGTTAAAGATGTTCTGGAGAGAGAGGCTAAGTGCAGCATTAGCATTGCTGTAGGATGCTGAGACCTGAGCAACCAATCAGTAGGGATCATAGGTGCAACACTTGGAGCCGGTTATGTTCGACGGCCGCACGACTATCTCCTGGATCGTGGCGTCGCCATGGAAGAAAAGGAAGCTGTACTTCATCGCTTTTGGACGGTTTGCGAACTGCACCTTATCGCCATTGGCCAGATAAATGTCAAAAGTCTCATAGTTGAAGTGAACAGTCATCTAGCAAATGGAAAGAGAGGGTGAAAGAAAGTTAAGAACAAGGAAGGGGAGAAAACATTGCTGTGATAGATTACCAAGAACAGTATTAACATGCTGAAAACTCACATGGAAAAAAAACAAGAATCACTTCCTTAACTCTTCAGGGGAAACTCCAGTTAAAAGTTGCACAGGTTTGAATTCAGCAGCTGCATCTGACAGACCCGTATGAGAGTCAGTGGGTTTTCTGGGGTTAATGTAATCCGAGGGGACAAGAGGAACGCTCCTGTCTCAGTGTGGCCATGCCTGGTCACACTACGGAGCTACAGATGCACCACCAGGCCCCCCTAACCGCCAACACCATCTTCATCATCTACACCTTATTCTTATATATTTACTACTTGACTGATAATTACCTGCTCAATCATATTCATGTGTGTAACTGGCTTCTCTAACGGACTAATCTAATCTCTTGTGAAACTATGACTCATGAACACAAACTCACCTTGCCAGCAGTGGATGGGCTCCCCCACCATAGCCGGCTTCCTCCTGAGATTTCTTCCCTCTGGGGGAGTTTTTTTCTTTGCTGCTATTTGAGGATTTTTCTCCCTACTGGGATGTTTTACCTCAGGCTATTTTGGGTATTTGTGCATCTGCCCTACTTATATTGTGTAAAGTGTCTTAGTGACACTTTGCTGTGCTGTGAAAAGCGCTATAAAAGTACAACTAAACTGCAGTGTCAGGGCCTCCCAATCTTTCTGTCTCACGCCTCACCGAAAATGGCTGTCCTGCCTCAAAGGGGAAGCACTTGGATCTCTCCTCCTTTTGCCAGTGGTTAGTCCCCCCGGAGTTCAAGACGATGGTGCGTACGTCTCCATGGTAATTGAAGCGCTGATCGATGTGTATCGCAACGTCATCGAGTGAGTGGCCCACATTGACCGAGAAACTGAGAGGAACAGACATACACAAGGGACAATAGCCAATCATAATTCAGACAGCTACTGCAGGGCATTCATGGTCCTTGAGAAGGAGGAAGACGTGTTCACACAGAGGAAGAGAGAGAGATTGCTGAAAGGAATGGGCTTAGACTCCAAATGCAGTTCAGTATCGGCAGGGCGTTTATTGGGATTAACAAAGCTCATGGTCAAGGCAGAAAAGGGATCAATAGCCAGGCAAACAGAGTAATGCAGAACAGGCAGAATCGAAGTCAGGGGACAAGCAAAATAATCCAGTAACCAGAGAATCAGTCCGCACAAAGACAGTAACAAAAGGGGGTAGATCTAAAGGGAATGGAAGGGGAAGGAAAAAGGGAGGTGGATGGGATAAGGGAGAACACAGGAGAATCTGAACAGATGGTACAAAATGGGAATTAGGGAGAAGGAAGTACTAATCAATCAACCAGCAATCAAACAACGTAATACAAACAATCAATAACGAGACTTACGGGAGAATCACGAGAAACGAGCTTTCAACAATCGCAAACGAGGAATAGCGCAGAAACGAGACTGACCAATACGAGCTATGGTAGAAACGAGTCAACAAACAGCTGAGGAAAAAGTGGGTCTTATATACACTAACAAATTAAGTGGAATCCCAGCTAAACACAGGACAGCTGTAGAGAGAGGTGGAGTTAGAGAAGCAAGGACGGTGATAGGAGAGAGAGGGGAAACGGGTGGAGTTCTAACTCTAACTAATCATCCGTGCCTCGCTAAACTATTCTCAGGTGCGGATAGTCAATGAGAACAGCAAGAGAGAAGAAAGTGGAATTACCTCACCGAAATACAGGGAAGAGAGTGTGATGAAAAAGACAAGACACCACAAGACAGAAACGAGAGGAAAACATTCAAGACCAAAGACAGCGCAATCTTAGAGAAACATACATACTCTAAAAGTATAAATATGATAAATATATAAATAGCAAACTAAAAACTACTAAAAACATTTTAAAAACAAACATACAAATCACCGAGGAGAGGGACAGACCTCGTAGAGGTATTGAGACTCACCGTGTGGCGTTAGGATGCACCAGACCATAGACATACAGCTCCATTCCAGCACAGAAGTCCAAATTTTTTACCTCCACTCCCTGTATAACAAAAAGAAGATGACCTCTTTCACAAGAGTTATAGATCCTAACTGAAAACCCACCTTTTTGCATGGGCTTTTAGTCGTGCCCTGAGGAGTACTGTAATGTCCTTGGCACCCTTAATGAGCAGCCGATTAAGACCCGGACCGCATTCCTCGGTCCACATTCATTTCCTACAGCTGCTCCCTATTGTGTCATTGACCGTAAATCCCTAACCTAAACCTAAACTAACCCTAAACCTAAGCCTAATTCTAACCCTAACCCTTACTCCAACCCTAATCCTTACCCAACCCGCTATTTCAAGTGTAAATATGTCTGAAACAGTTCCTGGAACTCAAACTGTAACTGTTACAGTACCTCTCTGCTGCCAGTAGGGGCGAAATTTTAGGAAACGCTCCTCTGAGTCGTGAATTTGAGTAAATAAGAATAAACAACCTATTTGAGCGTATGGTTGGAGGACAGGTTGGCTTAATTGCATTCTATTAATTTTATCAAATGAATAACTTTGTTCTGTTTCATAAACAGAATTCTGTTGCTTTTTATTCCTTTATTTGAAGTTGAACATCACCTGTACTTACGCTCATCTTGGCAGTTCAGCAGCTGGCTCTTCACTGGTTGGGGTCGTATCTTTGAGTAAAATGCAAGGAAAGGTTTGCTTGTGTAAAATGCGGGGTAAGAATCGCGTTTATATGCACCAGAGTATGGAGCCTTACTGATTTCTAACCAATCAAATTGACTGTTAAAAGGCTTGAGGCAGTTGTTCAGGTCTGAATCCTGAGATGAACCATATTTGAATATGCTCAGATATATCCAAATTCGATGATTTTTACTATTCTCTCAAATAAAAATCATCTTTTTCTTGTCCCATGCTGCCTACGTTTTAGTCCATCTCTCTCCTGCTCTGATCTTATTGGACTTTTATTCGGCTCCTGGATTTTTGGGCACAAAAATCAAATAATCCCCTGACTTTTTAACTTTTATTTCACCAGAAAAATTCCACTGAGAACATACAGTGCCAACAAAAGTTACCAACTCTAATATTTTTTTGGGCTGCCTTTAGCTTTGATTACGGCACACATTCGCTGTGGTATCTTTGAATAAGCGTCTACAGTGTTGCAACATTTATTTCTCTTCAGCATTGGATTATTTTTTTGCGAGATCTTGTGTTGATGATGGGAGAGTCAGACTGCTGCATTAAGTCTTCTCCAGCACATCCCAAAGACTCCTGATGGGTTAAGGGCCCGACAAATCCTGTCATCCCGGAGTTTGCCCGTGCCATCAGGGAAGAGTGAGAAACTGATCATTCAGTATATTCAGCTCATCAGCTGACCTCATTTTTTTGGGCGCTTGTCTTTGCCGAATCTAGATCTGACAAACTGAAGCATCGCTTCATCTGCCTCTCTTCTCACCCTGGTGGCAGTGGCTTAGCCAAAACTGAAAATTAGCTGGGCGCAAAACAGCCCTTTGTATTTGTCCTGACTTGTTCTCAGTTGTTTTTCCTGATTAACCAAACTTTCTCTCCGTAAACTCCACACTGTGTTGCTAGTTCTCCTCGTTAAGGTATGATGATGAGGTAACACTTTATTTTAAGGGGTCACTGTTCCTGTGTATCTACCTAATTAATTACAGTGTAATTACCTATGTAACTATATGTAATAACATGTACTTACATTGTAAATACATAGTGTATTTTGGTGTACTTAAAGGTCCTTGTTACACTTGTAATAAGAAATGCTTGTTACAATACCTTGTCAAAGTGGCCGCTCTCTTTGGGGAAGGGGAACACCTGCAAGAAAAATGGGTGAAACCACAACCCATGTTGCCTATTTCTATCAATCTTCCTCCTGCCTCTTGAGCCTTGGAACATGTATGCTGTTGCACAACTTAGTATATGTAACAGTTGTGTTAATACACCTTTGTTACTCCTTGATACAGTGGAATGAGCACATTAAAATAAAGTGTACCTGCTGGGATACCACAGCTCTTACACATTAACTGCCATAACCAGTGTCTTCGATACTGTACCACGTGTGCTGTTACACAACATAGTCTATGTAACAGTCGTGTTAGTACACACTTGTTACTCTTTGATACAGTGGAATAAGCACATTAAAATAAAGTGTACCTGAGATACCTCAACTCTTATAAATTAACTGTGATAACCAGTGTCTTCAGTCTTGTACCACTTGTGCTGTTACACAACTGAGTATATGTAACAGTTGTGTAAATACACCTTTGTTACTCCTTGATACAGTGGAATGAGCACATTAAAGTGTACCTGCTGGGATAGAAACTGTAAACTGGTGTTGACCTTGGTACTCAAGTATTTTTGCATCAAAAGGTAATTTCAATGTGTTAATCTTATTTGATTCCACCCTTTTGAATGTGATCAACCTAAACAGTGTTACAATCACAACAAGTTGACAACATAATGATTTACATTTTTATTACAAATAGTGTATTTCATTACAAATGGTGAAATCGTAACTCCAGTGTTATGTGACTATAAGCTATGTCATAAGTGATCTCAGTGTTGGTGTGTAAGAGTACTTTGTACCTGTAACCTATTTGAGTACATTTAAACATTACATAGAACTGAGTAAAATTTTAATTGAGGTAACTGTGGTATTGCCTTTTCTTTTTTAGGACTTTTTCTCTGTGAACTGATCTAACGTGTCCCCCTTTATCTTGCTTGCTATGGTGTCGGCCGCCACCTAAATGTTTACAGCAGAGAAATAAAAACTATAATGAACCTAAAATGCCATATCCTCATACTGTAGTCTATAACCTGTAGCCTATAACGAATCACACCTTGTAATATCTTCTGATGTCATGGACAATCCGCCCAAAGACACCATTTCTGTGCCTCTTACCAAGCCAGTAAGTCCATTCAATGAACTTTAAATGGGTCTTTAACATTTTTTCACTTCGATTTCCCCTAGCTCGCCAAATCTCACATTTTGCTGTCTTCCAGAAACGCTCAATGTGTTGTGTGTGGCTCCCTGTTACTGGTTATCACAGTTAATTTATAAGAGTTGAGGTATCTCAGGTACACTTTATTTTAATGTGCTTATTCCACTGTATCAAATAGTAACAAGTGTGTACTAACACGACTGTTACATAGACTATGTTGTGTAACAGCACACGTGGTACAGTATCGAAGACATTGGTTATGGCAGTTAATGTGTAAGAGCTGTGGTATCCCAGCAGGTACACTTTATTTTAATGTGCTCATTCCACTGTATCAAGGAGTAACAAAGGTGTATTAATACAACTGTTACATATACTAAGTTGTGTAACAGCATACATGTTCCAAGACTCAAGAGGCAAGAGGAAGATTGATGGAAAAAGGCAACATGGGTTGTGGTTTCACCCATTTTTCTTACAGGTGTACCCCTTCCCCAAAGAGAGAGGCCACTTTGACAAGGTATTGTAACAAGCATTTCTTATTACAAGTGTAACAAGGACCTTTAAGTACACCAAAATACACTATGTATTTACAATGTAAGTACGTGTTATTACATATAGTTACATAGGTAATTACACCGTAATTAATTAGTTAGATACACAGGAACAGTGACCCCTTAAAATAAAGTGTTACCGATGAGGATTCTTAATTTGGATGTGCAGTTTTGTGAATTTCAATCAGGATCATTCAAAATTGTATTTAACTGTTTCTAATCTGTCTTTGATTTAATTTCAACAATTTAAATGACCATTAGATCGCCTGATGTGCCAAAAGGGTAGCGCTGAAGTTCTAGCGCAGTTTACCTTTTGTAAAGCTTAAGCCTACTGCTAAATACATTATTTATTCTGTGAATTAAGCATATTATTTACTTACCTTTAGATCACATTAAGAAGGATAACGTTTGCAATCGCAAGCAGATTATTCTTATAATTGGAAAATGTGTAAATAAAGGAAAATTATTGACTAGTCAGGACTAATAATTGTTGTAAAGGATGTTTTCTGCCCCTCCAATTTTCACTGCTACAGCTTGACGCGCTCATTGCTCTGGAACGAGGTAAATATGGACTCCTCAGAGCACATGACCTTTTTCCATTGGTCCACAAGGGTACACAGCTGTTTAGTCCAAAGTCCTTGGGTGCTCTTGCTATTGTGAGAGTAGAAATGCTGTTTTTATGACCAAACATAGCTGTGAGTTCTGCTGTTGATTTTTTTTTTACACCCATTTATTCAAGTTTTAACATTAACATAAAAAGACATTAGCATGTGGGAGGATCAGTGCATAAAAAGAAATGCCTACATATATAAAACAATCCATACAAATATCATATAATTACGATAAAATACTCCTGATACTACAAATGACTTCAGACCAAACAGATACTGTGTTCACATTGGCTTGGTGTAATATTGCAGTGGACTTTTCCATGATACATACATCTGAATAATAATGTACCCAATGTTAATGAGATTCCAGGCTCTATCCAGCCTTTAATGATGGCTTTTTTAGCTGCAGTCAATCCTGTTAATTGAACATGTTTCTTTGGTCTACGGAGCACTATATCTGAGACATCCCCAGAACTAACAGACCAGGACACATGGGAGTCCGCAGTCCGTACCCCAAAAGATCTTCAAAAGTTGTGACCTCATAGATCCAAAGGGCACTCCCACCACATATGTAGATGTACCAACTATGCCAAGTGAACAAATTGAGCAAAGGCGATCCGATAATTTCATTTGAAATCTGCGATATGGAGTAGCAGAGAATCTATGTGCCACTTTATAAATGAAACAACTGATGAGCCAAATTTTTGGAAGAAGTAAAAATATTACACTAAATCGATTCCCAATCTACAGAAACACCAAAGGTATTTAATTCCTGATTCCAAATCGCAGAAATAGGAAGAATATTAAGAGATACAAGCTTGTTATAAAGGGATGAAACTGGACCTCAGGAAGTACCTGCAGAGTAATAAATTGTGCTAAAGAATGGGCCGGGAGAGCCGTATTCCACAGAACTGCGTACGCGCGGAGGGCCGGACGGAGCTGAGGGTTCAGGCATCATGAAAAACCAGGGAGCATAAAACTCTCCTTCATTCTTTGGAACGAACACGAACCTTTTCCATCAAAAACATCGCCCCACACATGCACATTTCTGTCAGACCACAGGGGTGAGGAAAAGGTTCTGATCCTGTCAGCAGAAAGCTGTTATTCCTAATGGGGGACAAACTGTGAAGACAGACACCAAGAAACTTACTTGCCTGCTACTGTTGATTTTTGGTCATTTGATTTTACCCAGATTTTAAGTGATCTGTGATCACGATCATTCAAGATTATTTTTTAGATCACATTTCTTCCTTGAAGATGAAGGTTTGCCACTATCCTTACAGATTTCAATAATGCAGTGGACAGTCCTTAACCAAATTTGAGTCATTTCAGCAATCCCTCAATTGTTTTCATTGCTTGATACAGGCTAATAATTTGACCCCAGCTCACAGCTTCAGTCAGGGTTAAATAACCTGCTTACAGCTGAAACATACTAATCACTGTAGTAATTATCCAATAAAAGACTCTTACCTATTTGCTCAGTTAAATCCAGGAAATTACTTTTTTTGGCCAGGTAGTGTATTTTCCTCTTTATAACAAGGATGCCTGGGGAGAAATTCCTCCCAGGGCAGTTTTAAGTAAGGAGGGATAGAGAGAAACTGGCCCCTGGAGCAGTTTTGGGGTGAGGGGCCTTGCTCAAAGGGACAACAGCAGATTTTTCCCAGCCTAACACTTGGCTACCCTGGCAAACTTAAATGGCCGCATAATGTTGTTACATATAGTCTAATTTAATTCCGACATAGAGGCAATTTTTAGCCACATAATCGTGTCTTAATCTTGCCAAAAAACAGCGAAATTCACCCTCTTATCATTTTCTTATGAAATTGTTTGTTCTAATGAAAAAAGTGAGCTAATGAAATGGAAATGAGAAATTAAGGCTGCATTATGAAAACAAATATATATTTTCCCCAAGTTAAACAGCCATCCATCCATTCTCCATATAGTGCAGTGGCAACAGGGCTAAAAATTCACTTGACCCCTCCACTCGGTAGAACAGAACCAAACCTGTTTTAAATTAAGGGTATGAATGTCTGTCAACATATTATGGGGTTTGTACTAACAAAAAGTACGTACAAGGGTATGCATTAACCCCTTATTTGCCAAAACTTGGGAAATTTTTTCAGTTTCTCTATTGTGACCTTTGGTCAGTTCTGGGAAAGAAATAACAAGAAATTCCTAAAATTGTCCTGGTTTTTCTTCATGATATATCTGGAGGAATATATGAATACAGAAAAAATGCTAGATTAACCCTTTAGGTCCACATATTAACCCCCTATTACCCCATTTTCATTGTTTTTAGGCAAATCAGTTGAATTCTTTTCCCATTTTCTACTGTTTACAGGGGTGCACCCTCAAACCAATTAATCCTAGGAAGGATGTGGGTGTGCTTTCAAGGAATATTGGGTGATTGGGCGCCAGGATGAGAAAAACACACACATTAACCCTCTATTACCAAACTACCGCAATTCAGTAAAAAAAAAGTTTTTTTTTTTTTCAAATTTGCTGAAAACAATTGATATCTAAGGTTTAGAATCTGGCTAAAATGCCATATAGGCGTTCTGATGAATAGATCTGGTTGTCTTTGTTGGTAATATGCTGTCATTTTAGTTATTTAACCCCTTCAGGCCTTGAACAGTTTCCGACTTCTGTAGCTAAAGACGACCCTTTGTACACGTATATTGGCCAAAGTATGGCTTAGTCTTTGCACTACTGACAACTTTTTCTTACCCTGATTGTCTTTGTTGGTAATCTGCTGTCATTTCAGTTATTTAACCGCTTCAGTTCTTGAGTGGTTTCTCATTTCTGAGCCATAAACGACCCTTGTACAGTAGGGACTATCCAAAGTTTGGTTTAGTCGTCTGCACTACTAACAGCTTCTGACTGAACATTCCGACGGTCTTCGCAGCTGCAAAGCTCAATACATTTCAGCCCTGCATGAACACAAGTGCACTTATTACCATCTTTGCAGTCGCCTTCCTTACATTGGCAGTACAGATGAGTCAGGTCTCTCACTTCAGCTGGGGCTGAATCCTGAGTGAACATTACAGGGTGTAAACCAGACAAATCCCTGTACCAACCACAGTCCTCAGGCTCATCAATCTGTGGTTTAGGGAGATGACTACTACACCAGATGAGTGACTGGTACCTGGCCTGTGAAGCATGCTCCTTAAATGCATCATTGGTGGGGGGCAACTAGGTGGCTGGTTTATCAGTAGCTGTGGCTAGTTTGTAACGGAGTTCATTAAAGGACTTGCACTTTGCAGCCTTCTTGCCGTACATGCACAAGACTAATGCTGTAGCTGCAGCCAACCAACTGTCTGCAGGGCTGTTGGATAGGTTTGAACACACAGACTTTGGCATCTTCAGAAGAACGGCACATACCGTTTTCTTCCCAATGCCAAAAATATAATTTGTAGAGTCACATCCTGTAAGGGTGTGAACAGATGGGAGACTCAGACATTTGTCTCTTCCCAATTCAGCTGACAGAGAATGAACAGGGATAAACCACTCTCTAGTAAAGTGCTTGCCTGCATGGCCAGCATGCATGAAAACTTCATCAGTCAGCAAACCAAGGCTCATATAATAGATAAGAATGACTAGGACATCAGTGTCATCACACCTTATGATGGTTCGCAAATACTGTGATTTTAATGGCCACAGCATGTAGTACCATTCTAGTGCCTGCTTCTTCTTTGTCACTGAACAGGTCTGCTGGCTCATTTGTACCCTGACATGACACTCTGATCACCTTTTACCCATCCCGAAACTCACCAGCAATGACCATTGACTTTTCTGTTGGAATGCGTCTACTATTCCGATCAAATAGGCACTGACAAACTCTACAAGTGCAGGTTTGTCCCTTTCAGGAACTACCTGTAAGATGGCACGGTTCTGTTGCCCACAATAAGATGGGTTTGGCCTTCACTGACTGATGACCCACGCCGCTCACGTTCATCCAGTTTCACTGAAGTAGGGCAGTCATACTGGTCAAACAGGATGATCACTTCTCCAGCTTCATAAACTGGGTTCTTCAAAAGCCTCACCACCCTTTTGGCAATTATTTCAGCAAAGTCATTGAATGTCTTGAAGTGATACTCGTTTAAAGCTTGTATGAGTGCCATGCCATCAATTATATAGGCAGAGGTAGCATCTTTGGGTAGAACTGGCAAATCCACAATCTCATCAGACCCTGATTCAAGCTTCTTTGCCAACTCTGACTTATCAGTCTTCCTCATGGCTCCGTCATCGTGGAAGAGGGATAGGGGAACTGCAGCCAGCTCATACGACAGCACCATCTTCAAATCAACATCTCTGTTCTTGGAAACAGCAAGCAAGCATCTGAACAGCACTTCAGTGTCAATGGTTGTCTTCTTCTCTTTGTCAGAAGTCATATGCTTCTTCATGTCAGCAAATATGAGGGCAGGTTTCTTTGGAATGGCATTCCAAAAACTCAGTTTCTGATCATTGGCAACCAATCGTTCCTTGATGAGCTGTTCGCAGGCAACTTTCCCCTTCTCTGGCAAGGATCTGAGGGATTCCTCAACTGACTTTGAAGCTATTCTACCACTCGCAATATTGACTAGTCCTTCAGGTGCTTCCTTCAGATTGAATGGATCCTGGCAGCGGTTTTGAATGTATTCTTACACTCTGGAGACATCTTCAGCATCCCTTAGCATTCTAGCCTTACCCAATTCACGATGTTCCTTCCTGTTCTGCTTGCCGCAGAGATCCTTGAATGCCTCGGAGTATTCTCCTGTCCTATACCTGGTGAGCAGCCAACGAATGAGTGCACCTTTCCGCAGTGTGATGCCTATGACCCCGCCATTGCTTTTAGCTTCCCCATTTATGGTCTGCTCGAGTGCCTGATCTGTCAGCACACAATTGAACGATATGTCTCCCTTTCTCCTGACTACGAATCCCCCACTGAGATGATGCTGGTAGTTGGTTGGATGGTTATGCTGAAGCATCCACATATCCATCACACAGACAGGGGTGTACCTCGCATAATTTACTCTCCCTGCTAAGTGGAAGTAGGGCACAGTTTCCAGTTCTGCGTCCAGGAAATCATTCTGTCTGTCAGTCCTCAGAAGTCGAAGAAGCACTGACACAGCCTCAAGAAAACTGTCCCTGTAAGCAAATGTGCTGGATAGACCCCTGCCCTCTTTCTTGAACTTGGCAAGCGTGTCTGACCCGGCCGTTCTGGGAGCATTTAACTTTAATTAAATGCGCATCTTAATTTACATGTACCAGTATCTGACCTTTCAAGTTTTTTGAACATAACCTGCATTTACCTGCTGCACCATCAAGCCTGGAACTTCAGAATTGGTAATTTGCTGGACTTACTGCAAAATAACTGACATTTCAGTGTTTGAAAAGGAACAGCTAGGCCAATGAGAAGCACATGGTTTACTACAGTGACATCTATTGGTAGCTAGTGCATATGGGATGCTAAATCAGACAAAATTAGCTCCTTAACGAAAAAAGCATTATTCTTTTGTCTTTCATCGATTAGTTTACACATGACTTGAAACATTTGCAGAATTTTATTAAAGGCATGGGCATAGATTGCGAGATATAGCCCATTTAATGCTCTTTAATATGAATATGAACACAGTAAGACAACTGTTTTTTACTGAATTTCGGTAGTTTGGTAATAGAGGGTTAATTTGTGTGTTTTTTCTCATCCTGGCGCCCAATCACCCAATATTCCTTGAAAGCACACCCACATCCTTCCTAGGATCAATTGGTTTGAGGGTGCACCCCTGTAAACAGTAGAAAATGGGAAAAGAATTCAACTGATTTGCCTAAAAACACTGAAATTTGGGTAATAGGGGTTAATATGAGGACCTAAAGGGTTAATCTTCCTTTTTTTCCACATTAATGTATTCCCCCAGATGTATCATGAATAAAAACCAGGACAATATTAGGAATTTCTAGTTATTTCTTATCCATAACTGACTTACGGTCACAATAGAGAAACTTGTAAAAATTCCCCAAGTTTTGGCAAACAAGGGGTTAATGAATATCCTTGTACGTACTTTTTGTTAGTACAAACCCCATAATATGTTGACAGACATTCATACCCTTCATTTAAAACAGGTTTGGTTTTGTTCTACCGGGTGGAGGGGTATCTCCTGAAATAAGGCTCTTTTTGAGGTCTTGCCACTGCAGTAATACTGCTGCGTTCTCAGCAGGGTCAGGGGGAGCTGGAGCCTATCCCAGCTGACTCTGGGCGAACGGCAGGGACCCACCCCTGACAGCTCACCAATCCATCACAGGGCACACACACCATTCACACACCATTCATTCTCACACTCATACCTTCCTATTAGCCTAAAGTGCATGTCTTTGGGCTGTGGGAGCCTACCGAACATACATGCGAGTGCGGGGAGAGCATGCAAACTCCACACAGCAGGCCCCAGGTCAGATTTGCACCCACAGCCGTGCTGTGAGACGGCAGTGCTCAGCACTGCACCATCGTGTCGCCCTAAGTGAAACTTTTTTTTGGAAAAATCATATCATGTCATGGTGAGGTGAATTTTTATGGGCAATCAATTTTTCTGTAAATGTATAATTTCCCAACGGCCAAGTTGGTTCTGCAGCACAGTGCATGAGGAAACATGAGCTAAACGCAGTAACTATTCTAAAACTCATTTTAACATTTCATGAAGATCAAAAATAAAAGTCTATTAGCCTCCGTCTCTTGGTTACCATGTCCCAATGCAATAATAGAACACAATTTTAATTACACAATTTGGGGGAGACATATTGGGACTCTTTAAGCCAGAGCCAAGTTCCACGGCAATGCTACCATTTTAATGCTGAGGCCATCATTCCAAAAACATTTCATTACATTACAGGTTCTTAGCAGAGCGACGTATAAAAGTGTATAAGATCAGTAAAAAAGTGCAGAGCTCCTAGGAGACAAGTACAAGTGCTAACAGTAAGTGACAGAACACTTTCCATTGTTACAGATCGGAACCAATAACAAAAGGGCAAGGGCAAGGTCAAGTGAACAAAATGGCAAAAAAGGTCAAGTGTAACAGAGGCAAGTGCAACAAAGGGGCAGGAACATGAAGTAACCAACAACAAAATGGGGAGCAACAAACTGAAGGGCAACCAAATTAAGCTGTAACAAAATCAGGAAATAAGGTACACAAAATTAAGTGCAACAAGATCATGTAAGGGCAAGAAATCAAGGGAAGTAGGGACAGGATTCAGGGCAGTGGAACAGGGGAGAGGTGGAGCCTGAAGAGGTGGGTTTTCAGGCAGCGCTTGAAGGTGCAAAAGGATTCTGCTGTTCTGACCTCGATTGGTAGATCATTCCACCAACGAGGCACCAGGACAGACTGCAGCCTTGAGCGGGAAGGGGAGGAGCGGAGAGGGGGCGGAGTCAGGCGACCAGAAGTAGCAGAGCGGAGTGCTCTGGCAGGGGTGTAAGGTCTGAACAGTCTCTGGATGTAGGCTGGAGCTGTTTTGTTGCTTCCCTGATAGGCTAGCACCAAAGTCTCGAATTTGATGTGAGCGGCAACAGGGAGCCAGTGGAGCTTAGTGAGCAGGGGGGTGACGTGGGAGTGTCTCCGTAGGTTGTGGACCAGGCGAGCTGCAGCGCTCTGGATGAGCTGCAGGGGTCTGATGGCAGATGCTGGGAGGCCGGCGAGGAGGGCGTTGCAGTAGTCAGTAGTACATTATTCATGGTATATTTATTACCATGGTTTTATTTATTTATTAATCATTTATTTATTAATGTTCCTTCTTCAGAAAGAATGGACTTTCCAAACATTAAGTAACTAAGACACTTGCTCATGATTTCAAAAATCTGTCATCATCATGAAGTCAGTCAATAAAGCCTCGGTTCATTTGTTTGCCCAACTATTTCATGAAAGGAGCGTTTTAAAAAAAAAAAAAATGTATATTCCGAACTGTTCTGTATAGCAAGAGCAGCTTGTGAAGAGTGTAGATGTTGGCCATAGCTGACTGAGTTAAAGTTCAGTTTCCTGCCTTATTCAGTGTGGAACTGGAGAAGGAAGCCATTGCATTTTACAGTTCTTTTCCCCCATCAGAGTGTATAGACCCAGGACAATATGCAACACAATGGGTACAACTGGCTGCATAAGTGTCTGCTGGCGATAGAATTTTCTGCTGGCTCCCTTCATACATTCAGTAACCAGAGGGAACTGTAATGGTTTGTGAGGTGTGCGTGTTGTTTGGACCTTTCTTTGCGGCTCTCGTCCGGGGACGATATCGAATTCCTGGGCCATCAAATTCTTCGCTCAGCTGGTTGATTGAGCTGGGCTACCCCAGAATCTATATATGCAGGATATCCAGCACGCTTCCTTCGCGAGAGTGTCTGTGTTTAGCTTCGCACTAGAGCCGAAGATATCTGTAGTCAGGTTTTGTTTGACTTTCTAACTTCTTATTGTTGGAGTTTCTTCTCCCTTTTTCTGTCTTGCTTTGCTTCCGTGGTTCGGACTATAATGTGTCCTTTGTAGGGGTGGCACGGTTCACAGAAGTGGCGGTTCGGTACGTATTGCGGTTTGAGGTCTGCGGTTCGGTACGTATTGCGGTTTTTTGTTTTTTTTTATTTTAAGTACTCTATATTTTGGCATATACTATTTACCTTAAGTTACCATAGTTTTTAAGCATTTAAGAGAGGTTAAATTATAGTTAGAATGAAATAGTCATGCACAAAATAGGTTTGAGTTGACATAAGCATATTTTATGAAAAATTTCTGATGAAAAGCCAGGTAGTATTTTGCAACAGCAAGAAGTAAGACATGGATGATTTCACCGGCTTTTTTTATTTACTACAGTATTTATACAAAGTGTCAGGAGCGTTTGCTGCCATGTTGTGGCATATTTGAAGTATTCCTACGATTGTACGGCATTCGTGCTTTACAATGCTTGCATACTGTGACGATTTTGTCAATTGATTTTTTGCCGGCGTCATCGTATGTAATGGGAAAACCAAAATGTTCCCACACACCTGATTTGAATGACATGGGGGCATCCTCAATGTACGAGATGTCTGCTGCACTGTCACTTGCCATGTTTGCACTTGTGGTCCACACTCCGCTGTCGCTTCAATTCTTTCGCGTTAAAGACAACCACGTGGTGTCATACTGGCATTCGCCTTTTTTTTTTTTGCGAACCGAAGTCTACACGCGTATTGCACCGCAACAGGCGTATCGTTCGGTTCGGTTTTTTTCCCAGGACCGTGCCAAGCCTAGTCCTTTGGAAGCTTGAGTACTTATGTTTGGTCTATATTATTCTCTGTGTTTGTACTGTGTTCGTGCTACTCTCTTTCTCTCTGTCGTTGCGCTTGGCCTCCGTATACTACCTGCCATTACAGAGCACTCTAGCCAACATGGAGTCGTCAGCAACGGCTGCATCAGAGAAAGTTGTGGCTAACCAACAAGCTGCTCTCTCTGATTATGGCAAGAGTCTTGTTAGCCTGAACAATCAACAGGCAACAATCAACAGAGTTCGCGGAGAGAGTCTGCCTTCAGGTGAATGCCCTGGAGGGACAGGAGAACGTTCTGTTAACTCTCACTGAGAGTATTAGAGCCTTGTCCACGTAAATCACACAAAATGTTGCACAAGCACAGTCCGTACGTCTTCCCCGAGAGCCAAAGCTTCAGTTACCCCCAAGATGTGGAGGCGACGCAGGAAGATATAAAGATTTCATTGCCTAATGTGAGATAGTTTTTGAAGCACAGCCTTCACGGTTCATGAAAGAAGAGTCTCGGGTTTCATTTATTTTATCCCTATTAACCGACACAGCACTCACTTGGGTCAGCTCACTTACTCGATCTAATTCACCAGTAGTGAATACTGTGGTAACTTTCGTTAGAGAAATGGTATCGGTGTTTGATCAGGATATTTCTGGCCAGGATGCGGCTATGCGTTTAATGCATCTAAGGCAGGGCTCTGAGAGTGTTGCTGCGTTTTCACTCACATTTCGCTCCTTGACGACAGAGACAGGCTGGCCAGAAGTGCCTCTTATGACAGTGTTTATTCACGCTTTGGCTAAGGAGGTTAAGGACGCTCTGGCAACATTGAAGCCTTGTTTGTTTCTCGATTCGTTGGTTCGCACTGCGGTGTGTAAGACCCCAACAAAGCAACACCAATGACGGACATTGCTATGGGTGAAGGCATCACGTGTTCTCTTTGTCTAACTTTAAATAGAGCATTCTTCTGGCTGGTGTGAATCACAATATAATGGATATTTTTCAACGTCCGAGGACGGGGCGTGAAAACGCAATCGTTACGATTTATCTGACTCCATTGAACAGTTAGAATACAATATTTAGCTATATCCTCGTTAAAAATCTGACTCCAAATTAGAATTAGAATTGATAATTTAGGGAACACCTGCGTGGATTTTGAGACAAATCTGCCATCAGATGCGGCAGCGCAAACCATCATTGCTCAGTAAATACGTCCCCAGGGTTAACTAAACGCAAGTGTCCTGGAATCAATTCGACAATACCTCCATTGGTTAAATGAGACTATCTTGCGAGCGGCATCATGTCCTTTGGGGTAGTTAGGATAACCCGATCGTCCAGTGGGGCACTGATTGTAGGTCCCACTGTTGGGAGAGTTTGGCGTGCCATCCCGGGCATCAACCTATGGGGGAGGCGGATGCCTGGAGTGATTGCCTCACACAACCCTCCTAATGTACAGAAAGAAGCAGAGGAGGGGTTGGAGTGGGATGAATGAATTAATTTATTTGACAAGTCTTTAAAAATAATGCATATACAATACCTGCTCTGAAGAACATAAAAGTATATGCATAAAGTAAAAACCGTCAAGGATAACACAATAAAGCTAAAAGCTTATTTCCATTGTGGTCCTTTGATGTTGAAAATAGAGAAAAAAGAAAGGAAGACAGATAGAAAAATGGAGAAAGAACAAAAGCACGGGCAGAGTATGGCAGAGACAGGTTTGGCAGTAAGACAGAGTATGGCAGAGACAGGTTTGGCAGTAAGACAGAGTATGACAGAGAAAGGTTTGGCAGTAAGACAGAGTAAGGCAGAGACAGGGTTGGCAGTAAGACAGAGTATGGCAGAGACAGGTTTGGCAGTAAGACAGAGTATGGCAGAGACAGGTTTGGCAGTAAGACAGAGTATGGCAGAGACAGGTTTGGCAGTAAGACAGAGTATGGCAGAGACAGGTTTGGCAGTAAGACAGAGTATGGCAGAGACAGGTTTGGCAGTAAGACAGAGTATGGCAGAGACAGGTTTGGCAGTAAGACAGAGTATGGCAGAGACAGGTTTGGCAGTAAGACAGAGTATGGCAGAGACAGGTTTGGCAGTAAGACGGTGCTCACAATAAATTACATTAAAAATGATCACAACTATAATCTTTCCCACATTGGCAGTAAGACGGTGCTCACAATAAATTACATTAAAAATGATCACAACTATAATCTTTCCAACATTCCAATAAAATTGCCATTTCTAGATTAATAAAAACATTTTTACTCAATACAAAGTTTACATGACCTATTATACACAAGTTACACGACCTACCCTCCCAGCCACGAGGCCCAAGTTCATAAAATTTAATCAAAATACCTACCTAGTATTGATTTGAAGCCACCTCTACAAATGATTTTTAAAACTATTCGGACTTGATAGAGTTTTAAGTTGTTTTGGTAGTCCGTCCCATTCTTTTGCAGCAGAGTATAAGCCTGAGAAATGCCCAGATTTTGGCATTGGGCCGGCCAAACTCCGTAACTGCCTTCGGGGCGCATAATGCACAGACTTAAGTCAAGGGGAGAATACGCGTTTCGACTTACATGCATGGGAGAACAGACCCCACAGGGAATTTCAATTATAATGGACAAAATGAGGTGGTCCAATTGAATCCGTTATATTCTATTTTTACTGTATATAATTTTACTCAATTTCTTTCTAAAATTTAAAAATTGGAAAAAAATAAAAAACTACTGCAAGCTTTGGTTTGTGTCAGAATGGCAAAATCATGGCTCTTGTGTAAACATATCATTAATCAGATGCTGTTGAATACCTAACTTGTTTAAAGGGGACCTATTATGCTGATCCTTCTTTTAATACATATTCGTAATGTTATAATGTTGGTTGTCCATACTCAACCTCTGAAAAGGTTCTAAACATAAGATACAGGGGTTTTGCCGTAATCAAAGAACGTATTTTGTGAACATGATTTCCTCTCTGAACTGCTGCTCCCAAGATCTTCGTGAGATCTGGGTAAAACCTGATGTCAGGTTGTACCGTCCAATTAATACAGACCTAGCCAGAGCCAACCACGGCCCTGGACCTGCCCACACCGGAAACTATTCTAGCAGGCACTAACAACGGCAGATCAATCTATGCCTTAGTAGCGTCTACACTTTTGGAAATACAAAAGAAGAACCGCAGATCATTTGAGGTGCAATTTTGTCAGTATCTCTCCCAAAGCTGCTTGTCTGTTTACTTTTGGACGGGAAGAAAAACACCTATTTCACTTCCAAAAGAGGATGCCTCCAGAAATCAGCAGGTAGCTTTTTTGTTTGCTGGTGTCAAATAGCCACGGCCAAAGGGAATGTTAGCTTTTTGTGCTCAGCATTTCACCAAAGACAGCTTAATCAATAAAGGATAATCTGACACAGGATAAGCATTTCAGCTGCTTCTCAAACTTGAAGCAGCTGCATTGATCAGGCGTTCGGAGCCACAAGCTGTAACGATATAACAGCAATTAACGTAAGTGAAGCTAACGTGTTATGGGTGGCTACTGGCTAGCAGGACCTTAATGATAGTTAGCACTAACATCTGGCATCAGGCGCAAGCTTTCTAAAATATCTGAAGATAAATCCAGGATTGGTCGCGACTGTCCGTGACTCACAGACACAGAAACTGCAATTTGCTTTTGCTGCATAAGCCAACCTGATGTGATAGCCAGTTGATTGTGACTGTAGCACTGCGGCTAACGTAGCCAAGTTACTGTTGCTAATGTTCATGTCCTAAATATGCAAAAGGTGATATCAGGGGCAATTCTACTGAAGGTGTGTGAACATAAACCTCATTTGAAGCGAACTTTTTATACTTGTTTGCAATTTGGATGCTTGGTACAACTGTCCACGGTAACGGAACTTGCTGTCTGTAAAACCTGTTTGGCAAGGGTTTGTCTCTGTGGTTGTTAAGACCGCTCGGTTACCAGCTACTGCATGTTAGATTACGTGCTCTGCTAATTAAAAGTGCTGTTGGTTAACTTATATGCAGCAATTCTGTTTGGTATGCTTGTATTACTTCGGTAAGCATCAATGTGACAGTTTCATCATAATGTTGCCTGATTGTAGCCACTACAGTTGAAGCTAACCAGAGAGGTGCAGTTAGACCAGATGTAGGTTTTGCAAAGCTTGGGGTGCGTTTCTGGGTGCTTGTGAAACGATCGCTTTACTTATCCATGACCGAGGTCAGCCTGATACTTCTCCCAGTATCTGTGAAAGCAATTCGGAAACGCACAGGCTATAACCTGTCTGGTATTACAAACTATTTCTCTGCATTATCGTCGATTGAATATTAAATTTGCAATTGAATATTAAATGCTTTCCTGTAGAGGTGATCGATTCGCTAGCTCCACATAAGCAACTGTTCGCGCAAATGGAATTTACAGTCTGTAAAACCTGTATTATGTTCATGGCATAACTCTCTATCTAGCTCTCGTGCACTATCCATAACGCGCCCATTTTTCACGATCAAATGCTGGTCATTCCGAAGCAATAATTAAAATATTACCACAGCCTGGATGGCATACCAATTTTCACCCAATCAGACTTTTTACGATCAAATTAAAGAACCACTACTTACATGTTTTAGCTACTCATATGATAAGGGTGTACTGTCTGAGACCCAACAAAGTGGTCTGATTTCACTGCTATTAAAACAAGAAAACAGGGGCTCATATAAAGACCCAGTTTATTTAAAAAACTGGAGACATCTTACACTTCAGTGTTACACTGCCAAATTACTAACAAAATGTCTTGCTTTTCGCATTTAGAATGTTTTGTCTGATATTGTTCACAATGACCAGTTTGGATTTCTACAAGGTTGAAATATTGGGAACAATATGAGGCAGCTACTACAAATTATAGAGAACTATGAAATGTCACAAAAGCTGGTTTAATTTTTGTTGCAGACTTTGAAAAAGCCTTTGATAAGGTTCGTCTGGATTTTATTTATAAATGCTCCAATTTTTTTACTTTGGTGACTGTCTCATTAAATGGGTTAAAGTTATGTACAACAACCTACCGTAAAATTATAAATCATGGTCATATTTCAGGTGATATTTCACTGTCAAGGGGAGTAAAACAGGGTTGTCCTTTATCACCTTATTTGTTTATAATGGCAGTTGAAATACCTGCTATGAAGATTAGATCAAATAAATATATCAAAGGCTTAGAAATCCTGCATATAAAGGTTTCTATGTATGCAAATGATACTACCTTTCTGTTGACACGTCAGTCTGACACAGGACCTGGATCGTTTTTCCTGCTTGCCAGGCTTGAAGCCGAATTATGACAAATGCACAATACTCAGGATCGGCTCTCTGAAAAACACCACACTTACCTTACAGTGTAATCTACCTATAAAGTGGAAGAATGGATCAGTTGATATGTTCGGCATTCATATTCCTCAAAACATGGATAATCTCTCAGAAGTAAATTTCAATTAAAAACTTGATAAAATAGACAAAATTTTGCAGCCATGGAGAGGGAAATATCTAACAATTTATGGTAAAAAAAAAAGTATATAGGGGAAAATAGCAATAGCAATGGGCTACTTTACTGAAATAGAAATAATTTAAAACCCAGTTACAGGGGTGCATTAGTTTTTTTGTTTTACTGTACTGTTGCAAATGCTCAATTTACATATGTTTGCTACAATAAATATTTCATCAAGATTCATTGCGATTCCTTTTTTGCTTGTACCAGGTTTAGAGGTCTGGAGTAAAGTGCACAAGTAGGTCAAATGCATCAGTCCATTTCAGGTGGTTAATCATAGATCCAGACAACAAGATAATCTGACATGAATGTATCATTTGAAGCACAATTTAAGCTTTATTATGATAAATTAGTGCTAAAAAATTTTTGTTGTTTGTGCCCCAGCTGTCCCCCAGTACAGTATTAGGTCTAGTGATGCCCCTGGTGGTCAGGTTTGCCTCCTTGATATTCGCCCAGACAGCCATCCACTTGGAGTCAGGGTCCAGATCAGGGCAGTCACACCTCCATAATCTGTCCAGTGGTAGGCTCTCATCAGAAGCCTCCAAAAAAATGTACATACACCACAGGCCAAAAGTTTGGGGCCACCCTCAGATTTTTAATGGTGCACAAAGTGCAATGTGATCCCCTGTTTTTGGAAGGAATTTATACAGCATGCCTTCCTGTTACATAACATAATATTATTTCACTGGGATGTGAACAATGTTAACACAAAGGCATTGGAATGCAATTATAAAATATTGTGGTCAGTGATCAATCAGACAGCTGATGATGTTAAAAACTGGCAAATATGTGTGGCACTTACAGGATTCAGCTCTGCGCCATGTCTGAATGAGACGAGAGACAACTGTACTAAAGCATAGCTGACACTGATTCGATATGGTGGCGAAAAGAAGATCCTGCAAGCTCCAAGGCTGTACACTGTTTTCCCCTTGTGTACACCAGGAAACAGAGGTCTTGGAATCACCACACACAAGTATTGGTCGGAGTACGAATGACCTGAAATAAAATTTAAAGTTGGGGATGGAGAGACTGTCGTCCCCCATCCTTCTCTGTACAATGGACAATTTCAGACATGGGCGTTTTCTATTCCCAATAAATATAGAGATACTTCAGCACTTTATTCTGTAATGCGGAAAGAAGCCACTAAATGGCAGTATTGATTTTTTTTAAGCCAAGCCAGTCTGGAGCTAGGTTTGAGCATGACCTGGGCATGTCTGAGAGCGGAAAGTCCCAGAGGAAAAAAAAAGTCTAAATGTGGGAGGGGGCTGCAGAGTATATAAGGAGAGAAATTGAGAGAGTAAAGTAGCAGGAGAAATTGCAAGGAGAAGGATACATGTGACCAGACCTGTCACTCTTTTCAAGACCTGTGAAGTTTCTTGTGGATTTTTGCTTGTGTTGGAACATTTTCCCTGTCCCAGGACATCACCAAGCAACCCCATATTAAGTGACTGTAAATATTCTTTTTCTTGTATATGTCAATCTTGGTCAGGAGTATAAATTGAAGGTTAATTGTTAGTTTGATGAATTAAATCTGTTTAAGTTTTAAAATTTTTTCTGTCATCCCTTGCTGTCTTGTGTGTCATAACAAATTGGGGCCATGACAATTCCAATAATTAGCAGAGGGAGAAAGAGTGATCACGGAACTAAGAAAATTTATTCTGGGTAAGATATTCATTTTGACTTTAAAGATTCCAGCCCAGACAGAATTAGGAAGGCTAATCCACCTTTCCAAGTCTGCTTTAGCTTTATTCCAGGTTTCGGAGTAGTGGTATGTCACAATACAGTTCAAGGATGGAAAATTTGCACCCCCAAACACTTAAAGTGCTGGACAACAAGAATATGGGCTGGAAAATCCAAGACTTTTGCTGAATAATTTAGAGGCAAAAATGCGGATTTGGACCAATTAATCTTGAAGCCTGAAAGACAGTCAAATTCCTCACAAATGGAAAGCACACTAGGCATAGACTGTGACAGATTTTCCATAAACACCAGGACGTCATCAGCATATAATGCCAGGTGATGACAGATGTCACAAGCTAAAATAGGTTGCATAGCAAACTGGACGGGCAAACCATTTGAGCCAGGGGTTCCAGAGACGGTGCAAAGAGTGCTGGACTTAGAGGGCAGCTCTGTCGAGAAGATCTGGTGACTCGGAAAATCGAAGAAGAAAGTTGCCCAGTGAGCACTTGGGCCGAAGGGTTAGCATACAGGACCTTGATGTTGGGGGTCACACGGAGGAAAACTTTCACAATGTGAGGAAATTCAAAACGGAGCCCAGGATTTCCCATGACCACTTGCTGCCTGTAAGCCCCTCCCACCAGCAGGCCAGGCAGATAAAAGCAGTGGTCAACCATTTTATCTCTCTCTTGGCTCTTGGCTTTGGACTCTCTCTTTTGGCTCTGCTCTCCCCCCTTGGTGTGGCTCCTGGACCCCTGGGGACTGCTCAGGCTGGGCTACTCCTCCCCCACCTCTGGGCCCCTCTCTCCCCCGGGGCCCAGCACAGAGGAGCCATGCTGAAGCATCAGCCACTACCAGGAGTAGAACAAACTTAGGAAGCAACAGCTTGCTTTTGAGGAGCGGCCAGCTTCCCTCCTCTTTACACAGCAAAGACACGGACCTTTGCAGCACGTGCCTAAAGATGACCTTGGCCTATTTATCAAGGTCACTGGCTTAAAAATATCACCAAAACTTTTGACATTTTCTGTTATCTCATCAACTATTTCAGTCACAGCCTCCTAATTTTTACTGGACATGCATCTCATAAAGACCTACAAATGACGTTCCTAAAGGTGATTTAGCAAAGGCGTTTGACACAGTGACTATATTATCTTATTAATTAAGCTGTCCTCCATTGGTCTTGGTTACTGAGCATGCTCATGGTTCCTCTCACATAGAACACAAGCTGTTATTTCTGGGGATGTGCAGTCTCAATTTTTAAAGGTGAGGAAAGGGGTACCCCAATGTTCCATTCTTGGTCCAATTTTATTCACAATTTATATAAATGACATTGCTCGTAATGTAACGAATTGCAAGGTTCATTTTTATGCTGACGACACAGTGCTTTATTCCTCTGCTCACACATGCTTACAGGGCCTCACATTTTAACAATCTGCTTTTAACGTTTTACAGCATGCTCTAGCTGATCTTAAACTGGTTTTAAATACTGATAAAACAAAGTCTTTTCTGCACCAAATTCAATTATGCTTGTGTCACCATTTTCTCAGTGACTGGGGATCAAATTGAGCAGGTTCAGTCTTACAAATATCTGGGTATCTGGTTGGATCATGACTTCTCTTTTAACCCCTTTCTGCAGAAGCCAAATTTGGCTATTTATGCGTTACCCACTTTAATGCTGTATAATTCAAGATTCAAGCTTCATAAAGAGGAAAAATGTGGCTCAATTCAGAATAGACACTTACAGCATTTAGAATTACATTGTATTTCAGTTTATTTTCATGATTTTGGTAGAGAAAATGAACTGCGAACATAAAAATTTTCATGAGAATTCACCATTGAAATTGCAAAACAAAAATAATTCTGAGGATTGAAAAACTGCTGGGGCTTAAAACTTTACATTTCTGGTATCATAAACTCCTTGAGCACAAGTAGAATTCATCTTCAACATTACATTCTAGATCACCTACATGCTATTAGCCAAATTATAAAGCTACCCAAGTGTCTCCCCAAAGTCTCAAAATCATGGACTGTCAAATCATAAAAAAATCATATATGTAACACAAATAAAGTTTTAAGCCATGAAATTTAATTATTTTAATAATTATTTAATAATTATTTTCTAGTTGAGTTTAGTATGAATTTATCAATATCAGTGCAGATGAATATCAGTGGTCAACAGTAACCTCTCCAAACACAAAGCATGCCTTTTCTCCATAATAAAGTTTACAGTTTTGGCCATTTTTCTTCAAAGCCAGCACAAACACGCATTAAATAAACTTCTTATTAAACGGTCAGAACATTCACCCTGTAATGGAAGCTGCCAGTCCCCTCTTCTAAGCTCACGCACCCATTTCAACACTTATAAGAAACAAGTACACCTCACTAACTCAGTAATATTCTGAAATATACCTTATTTTAACAGAACAGACACTCCACTTTCAGGGAATATCAAGCAATCCATTGCCTCTCCCGATTCAAAAGAAACGTGCAATGAACGTACCAGGGGGTCCATCCAAATGCACGGGCAGATCGCGTTTTAACCAGGAAAAAACCTCGACATTCGATTTTGTTGAGTACATATACATTCCCAAACGAAACAAAAAAAAAAGGAGCAGCCTGACCTTTTTCATGAATCCCTCTACCAGAGACCGATCCAGTAGCAGGAACCCTCCGGTCCTGTTTCATTCGAAATGATTCCAATTGACCATATCCTTATCTCATTTAAATCCTGTAAATGTAACTGAACACTTCAAGGCCAGTTTTGCGAACCGGGCCTTGGCGATATAAATCGCGCCTATTTTAGCCGCGTAATGTGCATTACGTAGACAGGATACAACCGAGCCTGCTGGTACGCATAGGTTTGTATGCTCTGTGTTTGACCAACAAATGTCTTTCACTTACTCTAAAATGTTTAAACACTCGGGAATTGGATAAGAAACGAGCCAATCAATACATTGTTACCAGGGAAACTTCACGAGGGCATGAGGTGTAACTCTACAATTACACAGAAGAGCTTGAGTGTATGGTTGAGTGATTGGCTATCAACGCCAGTACTCGGGTGGATAAAAGGAAGCGCTGGATTTGTCAATGAAGGAATCTACGCGTAAATCCACGGTAGGGAACAACGAATTTTTTTGTATGTGACAACTGTAATTGACAGTAGAATGTGAGTGAATCAATACCATGTCGATTTTTTTGCCTCAGAAAACTGATTTTTCTGAAACACTAATTGGAATACTGTTGGCTCACTGTGGCTAAACTGGTTGCTACAAAGGATAACGATTTTTTCTGTGTCAAGATATTGTTTTTTTAAACTGCTGGATCGATACTATGGGCAAGGATACTGACCAGTTTGCACATCAGGCTTAGCTGAGGAGTTAAATTCATGCAGCTCTCGAAAAACAGGGAGCGGAGTGAACTTCCCCATATTCAGAACCGCGTTTGAGGTCTGCTTGCTTGTGAACATTCAATAACTGATCCGGTTGTGTCATCTAGTGATCGAGTACAGTAACAGCGTGCTTAAATTTGCATGTCTATCGATGCAGGCGTCTACATCTGCAGAAAGGGGTTAAGACGCATGTGTCCAACATGTCCAAGAAACTTAAAATGAAAATAGAGTTTCTTTACAGAAATAAGTCCTGTTTTTCTTTGGACAATAGGAAGAAGATTGTTGAGGCAACAATATTACCCATATTTGTATGTTAAGATCCTTGGATGCAATCTATCACAGCGCATTTTGCTTCATCACAGGCGAGGTTTCTGAACCCATCACTATGCTTTATATAATAGTGTGGGGTGGTTTTCCATTCATTTTAGAAGGAAGCTACATTGTATTTTATTTATTTATAAAGCTTTACTAGGCAAACTTCCCTCATATCTCACTAACCTCTTAACCATCAAAATCAGAAGTCAGCATGCCAGATCACAAGAATGGTTTTTGTTGGAGGCTCCCAGGACTAAAACAAATTTGAGAGGTACCTCTTTTAGTGCATTCGCTCCTAGTATGTGGAATAATTTCCAGGATACATTGAAGCTAGACTGCCTTTTCCCCTTCCTGTCCCTCAAGAAATTAGTGTTGGATATATTGCTTCTGGAGGCCAGATGTATTTGCTTTTAGTGTATGGTGGATTTGCTCATTTATTTTTCTTTGTCCTAAGTTCTTAAGTGTATGTATATATATACAGCGCCCTCCATAATAATTGGCACCGCCGGTTAAGATGTGTTCTTTAGCCTCTAATAAATTCAGTTTTTTCTAAATAATACAGGACCACAATGAAAAAATGAGGAAAATCCACCCTTTGATTCAAGTGCATTTATTCAGTGGGGGAAAAAATCCCACATTAAGAAATAATTACTTTACATCAAATCATGTGTGCCACAATTATTCGCACCCCTGATGTTAATACTTTGTGCAACCCCCTTTGGTAGACAAAACAGCTCCTAATCTTCTCTTATAATGTTTCACAAGATGGGAGAATACAGAAAGAGGGATCTTCAACCATTCCTCTTTGCACAATCTCTCTAAATCATCCAGCGACCTGGGTCCTCTCCTCTGCACTCTCCTCTTCAGCTCACTCCCCAGGTTTTCAATGGGGTTGAGGTCTGGGGACTGAGATGGCCACGGGAGGAGCTTGATTCTGTGTCTGGTGAACAATTTCTGTGTAAATTTAGCCACATGTTTAGGGTCATTATCTTGCTGAAAGACCCAGTGACGACCTATCTTCAGCATTCGGGCAGAGGCCACCAGATTTTGATTTAAAATGTCCAGGTATTTCAAAGCGTTCATGATGCCATGCACCCTTACAAGGTTCCCAGGGCCTCTGGAAGAGAAACCGGCTGACAGCATCACCGATCCTCCCCCATACTTCACAGTGGGCCTGAGGTGCTTTTCTGCATACTCATCTTTTGTGTTCCTCCAGACCTACTTGGAGTGTTTGTTGCCAAAAAGCTCTATCTTTGTCTCATCTGACCTAAGCACACGGTCCCAGTTGAAGTCCCAGTACCGCTTAGCAAACTCCAGACATTTGCGTTTATGATTGTGAGTGAGAAAAGATTTTGTCCGTGCATGCCTCCCAAACAGCTTGTTGGCATGTAGATAGCGCCTGATGGTTGTTTTAGAGACTTTGTGACCCCATGATGCCACCATTTGTTTCAATTCTTTAACAGTGAGCTTTGGAGAATTTATATTTCTCTTACCATCCTCCTCACTGTGCGTGGTGGCAAAATAACCTTGCGTCCTCATCCAGGCTTGTTTACCACTGTTCCAGTTGTTTTAAACTTCTTAATGATTCCTCTGACAGTAGATATGGTCAGGTGCAGGCGAGTGGCTATTTTCTTGTAGCCGTTGCCTGACTTGTGAAGGTCGACACACATCTGCCTTACTTGAATGGTGTGTTCCTTTGTCTTTCCCTTGTTGAAGAGTAAATAGGAGAAATGGCCTCTGTGTCACGCCATATTTTTACCCCAGGGAAACAGGAAGTGATGATTTATTAATTAAATGTTCCCAGATACTCTGATCAACTTTGTAAACTACTGTAGAAATGACAGAAATACTTCAATTACATTTATTTCCTAGGAATTGTTAGGGGTGCCAATAATTGTGGAACAGGTGATTTTATGAAAAATAATTTCTTAGTCAGGGATTTTTTTCCCTTAAAATTCACTTGAGCTGAAGGTTACATTTTTCTACAATTTCCAGTGTGAGAATATGCTTCTGCAATAAAAATTGAATTTATTTTAAGGCTTTTCACACCTCTTACTTATAACAATAATTATGGAGGGCGCTGTATTTATTTATTTTTTTTGATGTTTTATTATAGTTTAAAACTATATTCCTTCAATCTGAAATTGTTGTTTGTGACTTTTGTGTTTTTATGTGGGCTGTTTTCTTTAACCTTCCATTGCAATAGTTTTATTGTAATCAGGGCTCCCCTGCAGAAGAGACCTCTGTCTCTGTGGGACTTCCCAGCAGTAAAGGTTATTGATGTGTAAGCTGCCCATGCCATAGGCACTAATGTAACCCCAGACCATCAGAGGTGCAGGCTTTTGAATTGAGCAATAATAACAAGCTGGATGGTCCCTCTCCTCTTTCGTCTGCACGACATAACACACGTGTCTTCCATGAAGAATTTCAAATTTTGATTTATCTGACCACAGAACAGTTTTTTGTTTTCAGTTTTACCTCAATCCATTTTAAATGAGCTTTGGCCCAGTGAAGATGACAGCATTGCTGGATTGTGTTCACATATGGCTTCTTCTTTGCATGATACAGCTTTGACTTGCATTTCTGGATTGCACAGCAAACTTTGTTCACAGACACTGATTTCTGGAAGTGTTCCTGAGCCCTTGCAGTGAATTCTAGTGCAGAATTACGCCTGTTTTTAATGCAGTGCTGCCTGAGGGCCCAAAGATCATGTGCATCCAATACTGACCTTCGGCCTTGTCCCTTGCACACAGATTGCTCCAGATTCTCTGAATCTTTTGATGATATTATGTACTGCAGATGGTGGGATATTCAAAATCTTTGCAATTTTACATTGAGGAACATTTTTCTGAAATTGTAACACAATTTTTAGACTCAGTTTTTCACAGATTGGTGAGCCTCTGTCCATCTTTACTTCTGAGAGACTCTGCCTCCCTAAAATGCTCTTGTTCTGCCCAGTCATGTGACTGACCTGTTACCACTTCACCTTGTAAAAAGCTCCTCCAGCTGTTTTCTGTTGGTACATTTTCCTTATCCAGTCTTTAGTTTCCCCTGTCCCAACTTTTCTGAGATGTGTTGCTGCCATCAGATTCAAAATCAGCTAATATTTTTAATGAAATGGTAAAATGTCTCACTTTCAACATCAGTTGTCTCTGTCCTATTTGTGGAGAAAATGTGGGTTTATAAGATTTGAAAATTGTTGCATTCTCTTTTTATTCTCAGTTTTTATAATGTCCCAGCTTCACTGGAATTGGGGGTTGTGATGAGTGCGTCTCTTGTAAGAGTGCCAAGTCAATTTTCCTGCGATACATTAGAGTCAAAACACTGGCTCGCTCACGTGGTGCATTCAACCCATCACAGCTCCATACTAGAACGGATAAAAGACCCATTTTATTGCGCTGATCTCAAAGCAGACCCCAGTATGCCAGATGTCATAATATGATGCCAGCAACCACATTCACCAAGTTTGCAGACAAAGTCTAAACAACATGTGGAGACCCTTCCTTCACTTGAGAATCCAAGCCCCCACATATGTTTCCCAAGGTAGGACAAAGACAAACACATTCCACTTACCCACACGTTTCCCTAGTCTCAAGAACTGAACAACAAAAAAATGAATAAGGATATACTTTATTGAACCCCTTGGGGTAATTGGTTCTCAGCATTTGACCAATCCTAGTTACTTACAAGGCAGGGCTACTCCAGTGTAGCACTGACTCATGTCTCTCTAAAGCCAGATCCTTGATCAGGGACACTGGTAGGAGTGTTCCTACAGAGCAGGGGTGGGCAATTCCGATCCTGGAGGGCCGGTGTGTATGCAGGTTTTTATTTCTATTAATTACCCTAACTAATTGAGTTAACTGATTGCATACGCAAATATAGATTTGTGCAATGATTAAATCAAAGAAAAATGTTTCTTATTGGGAGACAAGAACAATCGTTGGTGGTCATTCATGATAATTTAAAGAAATGCTCCAGAAATATCAGATTTCACAAATGGTTTGGCTAAATGAGATAATGGACTAATTCAAGGCCAGAGGTTGGTGTGAAAACGTGGGACAGATACAGCCCTTGTTGCCCACCTCTGCTTGATCAGGAACATTGGTAGGAGTGTTCCTATAGAGCATGTCTCTCCAGAGCTAGAGCCTTGGTCAGGGACACTGGTAGGAGTGTTCCGATAGAGCATGTCTTTCTAAAGCCATAGACTTAGTCATGGAGACTGGTAGGAGTGTTCCTATTGAGCATGTCTTTCTCAAGCCAGAGGCTTAGTCAGGGACACTGGTAGGAGTGTTCCTACAGAGCATGTCTCTCTTAAGCCAGAGCCTCGGTCAGGGACACTGGTAGGAGTATTCCTATAGAGCATGTCTTCCTAAAGCCAGAGCCTCGGTTAGGGACACTGGTAGGAGTATTCCTATAGAGCATGTCTTCCTAAAGTCAGAGCCTTGGTCAAGGACACTGTAAGGAGTGTTCCTATGAAACATGCCTCTCTAAAGCCAGAGCCTCGGTGAGGGACACTGATAGGAGTGTTTCTATACGCCATGTCTTCCTAAAGCCAGAGCCTTGCTCAGGGACACTGGTAGGAGTGTTCTTAAAGAGCATGTCTTTCTAAAGCCAGAGCCTTGGTCAGGGACACTGGTAGGAATGTTCCTATAGACTATGTCTTTCTGAAGCCAGAGCCTTGGTAAAGGACACTGGTTGGTATGTTCCTATAGAGCATGTCTTTCTAAAGCCAGAGCCTTGGTCAGGGACATTGCTAGGAGTGTTCCTACAGAGCATGTCTTTCTAAAGCCAGAGTCTTGGTCAGGGACACTAGTAGGAGTGTTCCTATAGAGCATGTCTTCCTAAAGCCAGGGGCTTGGTTAGGGACACTGGTAGGAGTGTTCCTATAGAGCATGTCTTTCTAAAACCAGAGTCTTAGTAAGGGACACTGGTAGGAGTGTTCCTGTGGAGCACATCTTTCTAATCCCAGAGCCTTGGTGAGGGACACTGGTAGGAGTGTTCATACAGAGCACGTCTTTCTAAAGCCAGAGTCTTGGTCAGGGACACTCATAGGAGTGTTCCTACAGAGCATGTCTCTCTAAAGCCAGATCCTTTGTCAGGGACACTAGTAAGAGTGTTCCTATACAGCATGTCTTTCTAAAGCCAGAGCCTTGGTAAAGGACATTAATAGGAGTGTTCCTACAGAGCATGTCTTTCTAAAGCCAGGGCCTTGGTCAGGGACACTGGTAAGAGTGTTCCCAATGAGCACATCTTTCTAAAGCCAGAGCCTTGTTCAGGGACACTGGTACGAGTGTTTCTACTGAGCATGTCTTTCTAAAGCCAGACCTTCTATTAGGGGCACCAGCAGGAGTGTTCCTATAGAGAATGTCTTTTTATTGTGCATGGGGGAATCCTTCGTACATGGGGAGAACATGCAAACTCCATGCAGAGAGACCCTAGCCAGATGGAGGTCATCCCAGGAGCCTCTTTGCCATTCCAGGCACAGTCTTTGCTGACTAAGTGCTTCGTCCCAAGTGCAGCACCTAAATTGCAATTAAGGTGTTGTCAGAAATACTTTTGCAGGTGTTATAGCTGTCAACTGGAGTGCAGAAAAAGGTTTAAAATGGCTTGTCTGTGTATTTTAGTCAATTAATAGATTTTTTTCCCCTCAACAAAAGACAGTGGAACCATAATGTTATTTTATTAAGGTCAGTGACTTATGAGAAGATATGAATTCCAAACTCTTTCAAGCTTCAAGTACATTCGACCACTTTTTTCAGACAGATCTCCTATATTACACATTACAAGCAGAGTGTCATGAAATAACTGTCATTACGCCAGATTGACAAACTCAGCAAGCAGCCTTGACAAAAATATGAACTTAAAAACACTCGTCTCCTCTTTAACATCAATAGTCATATTAATCTTGGACAGGGACAAAAAAAAAATACAATCTTTGCACTCTGATAATGCTGCTGTCGCATTCCACACTGCTTCTTTGAAATGCAAAATTAGTTGAAAACGTTGTGGCTCAGAGGAGACTGCACTCTTTCGCTGATGTCTTTGTCCCCTTTTTTGCCCCACGGCTATGTGCTCATTTACCTAACTAACTGTGCAGGTGTGGTTTTGCATTTATAAATCATGAATGCCAGGCAGCTAACCTCAGGGCCTATTGGCGTCAAACGGCTTCTCATGAACTCTTTTCCCCTCTGCCTTCTGCCACCTGTTCCTCCCTTCTCAGGATGTCTTTCTTTTCCGCCTTCTGCCACCCGTTCCTCCCTTCTCAGGGAGTCTTTCCCCTCTGCCTTCTGCCACCCGTTCCTCCCTTTCAGGGCGTCTTTCCCCTCCGCATTCTGCCACCCGTTCCTCCCATCTCAGGATGTCTTTCTCCTCCGCCTTCTGCCACCTGTTCCTCCCTTTCAGGGTGTCTTTCCCCTCCGCCTTCTGCCACCCGTTCCTCCCTTCTCAGAGTGCCTTTCCCCTCCGCCTTCTGCCACCTGTTCCTCCCATCTCAGGATGTCTTTCCCCTTCGCCTTCTGCCACCTGTTCCTCCCTTCTCAGAGTGTCTTTCCCCTCTGCCTTCTGCCACCCGTTCCTCCCATCTCAGGATGTCTTTCCCCTCCGCCTTCTGCCACCTGTTCCTCCCTTCTCAGGGTGTCTATCCCCTCCCCCTTCTGCCACCCGTTCCTCCCATCTCAGGATGTCTTTCCCCTCCGCCTTCTGCCACCCGTTCCTCCCTTCTCAGGATGTCTTTCCACTCCGCCTTCTGCCACCCGTTCCTCCCATCTCAGGATGTCTTTCCCTCCGCCTTCTGCCACCTGTTCCTCCCTTCTCAGGGTTTCTTTCCCCTCCGCCTTCTGCCACCCGTTCCTCCCATCTCAGGATGTCTTTCCCCTCCGCCTTCTGCCACCTGTTCCTCCCTTCTCAGGATGTCTTTCCCCTCCGCCTTCTGCCACCTTTTCCTCCCTTCTCAGGGTTTCTTTCCCCTCCGCCTTCTCCCACCGTTCCTCCCATCTCAGGATGTCTTTCCCCTCCGCCTTCTGCCACCTGTTCCTCCCATCTCAGGATGTCTTTCTCCTCTGCCTTCTG